>OY728133.1:539073497-540323497 GCA_963277665.1 Viscum album
TAGGCTCAAAAACATTTTTCTTAGAAATTACCTTTTCTAACTCTTTAGAAGGTTGGTTCTTCTCAGAACTTACTTCCTCAATATTTTTTGAAATACTTTCAAAATCAGCATTTTTCTTACCATGATATTTAGAATGATCTGATATCTCTTTTATAAGAATAAAACTCCTAGAGTTTTCCTTATCAAGTTTCTTATTGAGTTTAGAATTCTCAATCTCAAGAAGTTCAGCAAACCTAGAGACTTCTTTATAAGTAGGTAAATAATTTTCTTCATCAGAAGAGGATTAATCATCAGATGAGTTATAATACTTACTATCATTAGAATTTAAAGAAACATTGGTCAATGATTCAGCATTTCATACCTTAGCCATAAAACAATGATTACCAATAGGTAATCTCGTTATAAGACCAATATTCTTCTCTCCTGAAGATTCGTAATCAGAAGATTCATCTCAAGAATCACCACAACTGGCACTCCAGGTGTCACTAGCTTTCAGAACATTCTTAGCTTTGTCTTTATAATACATCTTTCTATTACTGTCTAAATTCATTTATTTCCTTTCTTTATTTTTAAGAAAAGGCCAATCTGGTCTAATATGTCCAACTCTCTTGCATTAATAACAAGTAACTTCTCCATCATTATTATCTTTCCTATCCTTTTTCTTATACTAAGAATGGAAATTTATCTGACCAGCTATCTTGTTCATCCTTCGCTCAAGATTTGCTAAATCATTTTCAGAATTTTACTTTCACTAGAATCTGATTGAACAACTGTCTTCTTATACTTGGATCTGGTTACTCTCTCAGGAGTCTTAGCTTTCATATGATTTGATGTTGTTGTAAAAGAAATAATATCATTCCCATTTTTCTTTTTGATGTTTTCACCATCCCTCTTCATTCTGGTTTCATGTTGGAGAAGAGTTCCAAATAACTCATCAAGAGAAATTTGAGTGACCTTCCTGTTCTCATCTATAGCAGTTCTTTTGGATTCCCACTCATTGGGCATAATATCAATTATCTTATCCAAATGTGCTTCATCATCTAAACCTTTCTCTCCCATAGACTTTAATATGTTGACTATAGTCATAAACCTCTGTTGAACTTTACATATTGGTTCACCATAAGGAAAATTGAAGCCATGATATTCAGCTCTAAGCATAGCTCTCCTAGTTTCAATCACTTTAGAAGTTCCAAAGTGTGTAACCTCTAACTTCTTCCAGATACAATTAGCTGCTTTACAAGAAGAAATTTGGCTATATATATTTCTAGTCATTGAAAAACGTAAAGTATTGCGTACCTTATAATTGAGTTGATACTCTCACTTTTCCTGGTCAGTAATAGTTCTAACTTCCTTATCAGGAATTTTATAATCTCATGTAAGCATAAAAAAGTTATCCACTCCAGTATTGATAAAAAAAAGTCTTCATTCGATCTCTCCAGTACTCATAATCATTACCATCAAATATTGTTTGTCTTGTTGGATTTAGATTATCAATGGAACCAACATTAATTCCTGCCTTACATAAAATAACCTTCAGCACACAAACATGTTAAAAAAAATTCGTAATAACAATGTTCGGAATGAGAAAGATTGGAATGAGAAAGTTCGGAATGAGAAAGTGAGCAAGAAAAACTTATACGTGAGTAAAAGTATTTCATAGTCCTTCACTGATACCAATTGAGGGATCAAAATAATGTTGTAGATGCTCAATATACAAGAGGGGGTTGAATTGTATACTTTAAAAATTCCTTTGGAACCTTTAAAGTTAGTTACAAATAACTATGTTTTCCTTAAGAAAAGGAAAGGGCTACGTTTAAATAGTTTAAACTAAGAAAATTCACATCACCTCTAAAACCAAATGAAAACTCAGAATAAGGAATGATGTTATAAACTTCAAGTCCTGTGAACTTTCTTAAAACTGGAAAGAGATTCCGAAAGTAGGATCTGGAAATTTGGTTCCAGAAATTGAAACTTAACAAAAATTACAATATGTGATTCTACCTTAATGAATATAGATTTTAAATGAAATAGAGTACAAGTAAGGAAGTATAAGAAAGTTATACTTTCCTTATAATACAGTATACAACGGAAATAAACAAGTAGTAAATCTACAAGTAACATGATATAAGTCTTTTAACCCAAAGAGAAGGGTATCCAACAACATTGGATAGGGGTCCCTTGATTTATACTTTCAAGCAAGTCTGTCTTACCCACACCAGGGTATGTCCTCGATACGAAGATCAGAGTCTCTTTCTTTCTATCCCCGTAAGCCCTCATCTTCAAGGTAGTTGGCAACCTCTGTCTTCCTCAGCAAGGAATCCCTCGAACTTCAATGTAGTCGGTACCTCTGTCTTCCTATCCCCAGAAGTCCTCGAATGTAACCACCAACATTCAGAGTTGTATTAAGCTTTGAGAGTTAATAAGAGCCTCTCTCTCTAGAAATCACTTCAACAGCATGTGTGAACAATGTCAAAGAGTTATTCTATAGTTCGGAGCTCTTTCAAATGAGCTCTTTTTTATAGGTAAGGTCGGATCCCTCCTCCAACGGTCATATCTTCCTTAAAATTCAGAGGGACCTATACATATGTCAATTAACCAATGGTTAGATTATAATAGAATAGACGACATCGTTTTATAACAAAACAAGTGTAAAAGAATGTACGACATCATTTTAAGTCTTAACTAAAAAGTTTGGAGTGATGATTCGGAGTGAAGGTCCAGAGTCCAACCAAAAATAATATTCGGAGTCTAAATAAATTCGGAGTGAATAAAGCAAAGATGATCTGATTCTGTTTAATAGGTGAATTCGGAATGAGAATTCAGAATGAGAATTCGTCATCAGAATTCATAATGAGAATTCGTCATCAGAATTCGTAATGAGAATTCGTCATCAGAATTCGTAATGAGAACTCAACATTAGAAATCGTAATGAGAATTCATCATCAGAATTCGTAATGAGAATTCTTCATCAGAATTCGTAATGAGAATTCATATCTAGAGTTAAGAGTAGAACTTTATTACAGTTCTCATCCAGAATTTGGAACCTAAAAGAGAATGCTTCATATCAAAGTTTCAAATATTTCCAAGAATATAGAAATGAATCTGAATCTTATAATAAAGAAATATATGGATGAAAATATGGTAAGGATAATTTTTCTTACAAATACAATTTTCCTTATAAAATCAAATTTCCTTATAAAAGCGATTTTCCTTATAAAAGCAATTTTCCTTATAAAAGAAATTTTCCTTATAAAAGCAATTTTCCTTATAAAAGCAATTTTCCTTATAAAAGCGATTTTCCTTATAAAAGCAATTTTCCTTATAAAAGCAATTTTCCTTATAAAAGCAATTTTCCTTATAAAAGCAATTTTCCTTAAAAAAGAAATTTTCCTTAAAAAATGATTTTCTTTAAAGATAATGTGTTTGTGATTTTCAAAACAAGAAGGAATGGAAAAGTCATTAAGAAAAACCTTATTGACTCAAGAATATGGGCATGGAAGATAAAAACAAATCATAAAGACTAATAGAGAGTTATAGAGAAACTAGTCATTGGTAGGTTATCCATAACAATACTTGTATTATGTTATGGGAAAAAAGACAATTGAGAAATGTAAATGGATAATTTTTTTTGTTTTATAATACTTTTAATAGATTTGATGAAATAATTTTCTTACTAGAATTAGAAAATAAGGAAACATAATTTTTTGTTGTATTTCTATTTTATAAGAACAATTTCAACCTCACAATATTTCCAAAATATGATGTACATCCCACAATAATTACCTTAATTAAATAGGTTCACAAAAACCATCATGGATATCAATATCCTAAAACTAAGGTTCAAATTTAAAGGCATACTTCCACATTAAAATAATCGATACATAAACATAACCCCAAAAAACATCTCACCAAAAGGTTCTTGATATCCTATTATCACATCACATAAAACCTCAGATGGTGTGTCTAAAACATTGAACATATTGTTCTCCTATGAAAAATACTAGGCTCTAAAGAGTTTCCATCACTTCACCTGATGTATCAACATCCTCTATATTAGCAGAAAAAGATTTTACAAAACCATTTTTTTCATATCAAATTGATTTCCTCCACCTGTGTAATTAACATAGGATAATTATTTTCATAATGTCCCAACTTATTACAACTAAAGAGTCTTACTATATACTGGCTATATGTTATCACCTTATTGGTCTGTTTAGGACCCTTTTCCAAGTAGTCATGAACCTTGTGACCAATCTTACTACACCAGTAACACATTCTAGTTCCAGACAAACATTATCAAAAATGTATTTTACCACCCTTGAAACAGGTTTTCAGATTACCTATAGATTTATTAGTAGGTTTCTTCTCTATTTTCTGTAACCTTGACTATTTTATACTCTTATAATCTTGTGTAACATAAGGGTCGGAAAACTACATTTCAACTTTCTCTACACAACATACCACTTTTTCATAAATTTCAAATTCTCAAGAGGCCAAACCTCTTTGTAGCACTGGTTTCAATCCCGGGTAAAAGAAATTAATTTTACTGTCAACGTTATGAATAAAATACAGGAACATACCTATCTAATCTTGTGATGTTTGCTTCATATGAAGAAACTAAATCATCATCCTTTTTCATCAATTCAAAATAAAATACTCCATCCTATTCTGAACAAACATAGGAAAATATTTCACATAGAAAATATCTTTAAATGATTCCCATTCTATAGAATCAATACTATTTTCTCTATATTATTCTTTACTAATGACCAATATTGATCAGCTTCACCTTCAAAATGATAAGTGGAAAGGGTTACACTTTGATGTTTCAAACAGCTCATGACTTCAAATATCTTCTTAGTGGTATTGATGCATCTTTTAGTTACCAATGGGTCTGATGATCCATAAAATGATGGGGCATGCTACCTTATAAACTGTTCCTCTACAGAAATATACTTTTATGTTTGATCAGGATGATCTCGTTCATGGATACCACTAACATTTATAGCCTAAGTCACAAAACCATAATGAAAACAAACTGTTCAGTCCAATTATCACCACCTCATGTTGGCGATTTTAAAGGTTTTCTTCCTCTCGATGCCTTCTCATTATAGCTTTTTTATTTCCTCTATGAAAAATCATTCGTAATAGACATAGTTTGGATGATGAAACAATGAAATATTAAAATTCTATATCATTTCAACATAACCAATAAAGTAAAATCCTCTAAATGAAATAAATTAACACTATCCTAGCCCTTTAATGTATCCATACTGACCTCTAATACCAACTATAAGGCCCCATACTTAAACATTACATAATCTTGATTTATGTCATGAATTCACATTGAGAATATTTTCAGGTTCAGAGATTTAGAGAATTAGTCCACAACTAGTACATAAGAAAAACATATTAAAAAAGAGGAATCTTCCAATAAAATATGTTTCTTCTATTACATAATATTTTTAAAAATAAACATTGTTTTGTTTCGTGTTTAATCGTCATAACTCTTCTTTGATTCCATCCTTTACTCTATTCTCCCTTAAATCATGTGAAACATTTAAAAACATGGGATGAGAACATGAATCTCAGAATGAGACATAAAAATAAAGAAAACCCATAAGTATAGTTAAAACCATACAACCCATTCAATGTTTTTTGAGTGGATTAATAAAAAAATTTCATATGAATAACACTCATACTTTTTTTTCTGATGAAAAACAATAAATCCAAAAGAAAGTAATTAAAACTATTTTAGTTGACATAGATAATCATATACATAAGATATATTTGTCTCACCTGTTTCATATAATTCACACGTCCCATTTCATGAATAAAACACATTCCTCACAAAACCATATTTTTTAATATTTCTACTAATCCCATATTAAACATATTTCTATATCATAATAAAATTTTCATTTAAAAAATATTTTCAATAGCATGATACCCAAATAATATAATAATGGATTTATTTTCATTTTAAAAGACAATAAGGCTTATAGGGGAATCCAAATATCAAATAAGAGTAACGAAGTTAGAGAAGTTGTTGTCGTCAGATACGTTAAAAACATTCCATTTGTCAATTAGTAAGGAATGTAAAGCACATCATATATAAATATTCCTTTCAAAAACATTGAATGAAATTTAATATTATCATAAAATTACTTGTAAATCCCTTTTATACCCATTTACATAAATTTGTAATTTAATACGAGGAATAAAATATTTAGGTAATTAGATCTTTAAACGTTCAAGGAGTCTCATACAACTTTAAACATTTAAATATTAATCCTTTTTATTTAATAATAAAAAATAGTATAGACAAAATTTGATAATTAAATGTCATAGTGGTTGTATATAAACCTTATAAAATAATAAAGGTTAATATTATCGTGAATTGCATAAACGAAAGGAGATTGAGACAAAGTCTGTCACCATAAGGCAGACTTGTCTTGTTCGTTCATTAATTTCCTAATTAATAAACCTAGGATAATTTTTAATTTCTTTAGAACCCTTTTTATGGTTTATTATTAATTTTATATCACTTATTACCATTTTATGGTTATTAGTTAATTATTTGAGATCATATCGAATGTTATGTTTATGTTATGTGTTTGAGTAAAAAATGAACTTGTTTTGATGAAAATTATCTATGTGGTCTTAATTATATTTTTTAAATAATATTATTAACTAAATTTATATAATATATATTCTTTATATATTCATTTATAATAGTCTATAACATTTTGAGAAAATAAATGAAATGTACCGTTCATGGAGACGGTAGGCCGTACGTACTCATGAACACTACATTCATTTATTTTTTATATTATAGGAATAAAAAATAAAAACTACATATGAATACTATAATTATAGTATAATATATATGTCATATATTTTACATATGTTCCTTGAAAACATCCATTATTTGTTCCATTTATGTAATGAATGAGTCATATAACTTTGAGTGGGAGGTAGTCCACACATCCTCAATTGAAAGTATCATATTTACACACAATGGAATGAATAAATGTATGTTGTAAATATAAGATAAATAATAATAGATACAATATGAATATAAATATAATATATATCATATATAAATATATTTCCATCATAATTGAACCATTAGAGGTGGTATTAGAAAATTGATTAACCATCATTTCGTGAGACAATAGTTCATTGTACACAAAAACAATAGGTTCTATATCCAATAGATGGAGGCGTTTAAAATTTTAGGTCATCCCCCTATCATAAAAACCTCTTATTATATTAAGGATACTGGTGTTTTTATGTAATAATGGAATATGAATAGTTTTTTTGGTTAGATGAGGAAAATAAATGAAATGAGCTTTAGAGATAATGTTACCTCTAAATCTGGTAACTCCTTTTGATTTTAGCCAAAAGGCCTTCTTGAATTTCCTTATGCTCAATGTAGGAAATAAAGGATTAAGGAGGGAGGTTGGGAGATTATTTTCGCAGAATTTAGATGAGACAAGGGGCTTGAAAGGTGTGAGTAAGTCGGTAGAGGTGGTGGCCTTTTATAAGAGAGAGGAGGGGTACTTTAGGAATGTCCTGAAATATTTTTTTAATATACATTGATTTTAGAATTTAAATAGTTAAAAAGTGATATATTTCGAGTATTATTTGAGTATGGGTCGACATCTTAAAAAATGGAGATTAGATATGTTTATGTCATAAAAGGAACCTTATCTTTTAGCTTTAACCCATAGTTAAAAGCATTGACTCTTACCATGTCTTCTTGTATTTTAATAATATATGGTTACTATATTTGTTATAAAACTCAAAGTGAACAAAAATAGGATCCTTAATGACATTTGTAACATTATATATGTCAGTTTTCCAAATATTTTATTTCAAGGACAACTATACCATTTAATAAAATAGTATTAAAAAAACTCATTTTTGTCGATTTTGACACTATTTAGAAATTGATTTTTTTAAATCCATAACAACATTATTAATTAAATCTGAAGTCATTAACCCATCCTTAATATTTAAATTTTATATAAAAAATTCACGTATGGAATCAAAATTTTGAAATTACATTTATTTAAATTTTTTTAATATCATTTATTCGAATATTTCATTGAGAAGGTAATCGCTGAATCATTATTGTGTCATGAACATAAATATTTATTGCATGTATTAAAATTGTAAAGAAAATACAATGATGTATAAAATATTATTATCATTATAATGACAACATATAGTCTAATATATCATTTATATAAACCAAATTGAAATTTTTTTAGATAGGAGATACATATTATTGTTATGTTCAATATTTCATTAAATTTAATATTATAAAAGGTCGTTATCATACCCAAGTGGCTCCATGGGGTCCTAAATTAGACCCAAAAAAGATTATAGTAGGAAAAATATCATCCAATCAGATTAAGGCACATGTTATGGTTGTTTTATATTATTTTAATATTAGTTTTTTACTACTATTTTCTTGATTTACCCTTTAACCATAGTAAATAAAAATCACTAATGAAGATATTATTTATAATGTCCAAAAATAAAAGATACCTATTTACATAATTTTGACCTTATGATTGAAAATATGGAATCTAATTTTTAAAATTCAAAAAAAAAATTGGATGAATTTAATTTAAAATTTATTACCATGTTCAAAACAAAAAAATGGGGTTTTAAGAAGTAAAAACTATCAAAATATTAACATGTGTTTATGTTTAATTTAAAAGTGAAATTCCTTAAAATGACCATATTTGGATTAAGGTATAAAAACTTAATCCAATTACAGTTTAAAACCAATTAAAAAGACAATTTATCTATATAAATAAATTATATGAAAAGGATCTTTTGAATTAAAATGAAGTATTTTGCACTATTCATAAAAATAACGATTTTATCAGAAAAAATAAAAAAAATTCAACCGAAGTAAATATTATTGTCTCACTTCAAAATTATAATTTTATTTTATCAAATAAAACATATAAAAGTGAAAAAAACAATTTTTTTAAAAGTGATCTCCATCAATATGTGTTTAAATGAACTTTTAAAACTATTAGAGTATTTTATGCTAAAAATTTGATTCATTCTTATTTTAAGCCTCTATAATTCATTTGAAAAATGTAAAAACATTTAAAAACCTGTAAAATAATGATATAGTTAATACAGTTCATTCCCTCTAGTACAATGACTTTGTGTTACCTATCATTTATAAAAATCTTATTATTGTTGTATAATTTTTCGGTATAACTCAGTGTTGTGAGCAATATAAGATTTCAAGGAAACCTGTTGTTGCTTGTCAGGTAAGCTATTATACATAGTGTCCCCTTATGAATAAATTATATACTAAATTAAAAAATATTAATAGATATGAAAATGTGATATTCTATAAATAAATGGCATGTTACCGAGCCAAACCCTATGGTAACAAATAATTTTTCTAAGGTAGTGGAATATGTTTTTTAACATTTGTGGACCTTATCCATTCATATAGTTGTTATCGAAAATACTATTCCCTTGTAGAATCATGTTGATGGTGGGGTCTAGTAAAATATATCCATTATGGGGTGACCATATCATGGGACATTGATGATAATCTAGCCACATATGAGTATATCCCATCAACCACGTGGGTAACCTAGAATTAGAAAGTAGTGGTGGATTGGGTTTTTCAAAATGTGTGGGACCCTACTGGTAATATGGTGTTCAAAAATATATAATTATTTAGGTAAATCAATGGAATTGATGGATTACTATGTTGGTGATGGGTGATGTGTCTTTTAGAATCAACTGAATATCGAAACCCCCAAAGGAATTCTATTTTTTTACAAGATTTAAATTCATGCATCAATGTTAATTCCACCTTAAGAGGGTAGTGTCATGGTGTGGTGGATGATTTTTTTTTATATTTATGTTTGATTTTATCTTGGAGGTACTGATTTGTTGGTGTAAACCCTAGTTATGTGGAACCATCTGGTAATGAGAATATTAAATTCGATAAGTAGATGATTTATATCAAATGGAACAGATGGTGTTCTGAGGTACAACCCATGAATTCTCTACATTAGATGATGTTTTAGTAGACAGTGGAATAACTCACCCCTTAATTTCTAAATCCCATAATTTAGACCTAAATATTTTAGTGGAACGGTTAGTTCAACCATTATAATTATAGATATACCCCAAGTAAGTGTCGATGATCGTAGATCACTTCTAGTGGTGTAAATTGACTCATTGAGAGAGAGAGAGCATATATTATGATCTTTCCATAGTAAAAAATGAGAACCTATGATGTTTTATAGTGTTCAAAAGTGGGTGGATTTTTTAACTTCATTGGTGAGATAAAACATCTAAGATATAAGGTTCAACTCTTTTAGAAGAGTATACAACAAACATCTCCATAGTTGGATAGTAAGAGCCTTAGAGGGGACAATTCTATGAAAAGGTTTCTAAGAGACCTAGTGTGTCCCCTCGTAATGTTTGAGGTTTTGGAAAAAGGGAGGATGAGATATTGATGCAATTCATTTAAAACCATCAACTAAATCAGGTGATGACCATGAAAAAGTACCCTATTACAAGTATCGATGACTTCCTTAACATATTGAATGGTGTGAACTGATTAGTTGAGATAGACATTATGTTTAAATACATTCAGCTATGTAATCATGGGGATGATATTCTAAAGATTAAATTTAATGTTTCTATGTTCATTATGAGTTAATGGTGATGCCTTTTGGTGTGAATAATTCAATCCTAGTTTTTATAGTGTTAATAAATTGAATCATCCATCCTTTCGAAGTCAGTTCATGGTTAGATTTATTGATAATATCCTCATATAATTTTCATATTAGGTGGTACAAAAAGATAATTTGAGTATGTACCTATACATACTTTTTCAGTGACAATCATGATAATCTCTCAAAATTACAGTTTTAGATTCTAGAATTTTATTTTATGGGGTATTTCATCTGTAAACATGGAGTATCCATTGAGCTATAAATGGTTTATTTAGTACATTATTGGGATGCACCAAAATGAATGATAGTGGTGTATATATTATTTAGATTGGATTGGTATTAATAGAGTTTTGTGATACAATATTCAATAATTACTACCCCCATGAATTCCTTGTCATGAAAAGATTAGTTTTTTATTATTCTATGTTGTTTTAGAACCATCATGTGAAAGAGGAAGAGCTTGAATAGTACAC
Source organism: Viscum album (assembly GCA_963277665.1). Taxonomy (NCBI): domain Eukaryota; kingdom Viridiplantae; phylum Streptophyta; class Magnoliopsida; order Santalales; family Viscaceae; genus Viscum; species Viscum album. The sequence goes on from OY728133.1 coordinate 539,084,710, forward strand.
CTATATTGAGACTATCAGAGTGGGGACTCAATTTTATAGTGTTTTGCGATACCTCTAGGGTTAGGCTTAGATTCATGTTGATGTAGAGGTTGGTAGGGATTTTTTATAGGTAACAGAAGTTTATAACCCATGAGAAGAAATTTGAAAATTAGGAATTAGTTCTTGAAGCGGGGGTCTACATATAAAAATTGTGAACATTGTTTCTTCAAGATGATTGTCTCATGGTTTTATCAGCCCACATGAGTTTCAGGTTCAACTACACCTATAATGAACTCAACCTATGACATAATCATTTATTGTATTTCATTTAGATATATAAATTTGATATGGTATATGATTTCTATATGTATAACATTATAGAAAATTACCTTAGAATGAAATGGTGTAATCATTTGATGGTGGAGGAAACATAGTAGTTATCCCCATGTAACATACCCTAGTAGAGGATTGGGGGTGTGAGTTATCATTATCCATTTTTTATTTATTCATCACTCCTTAAGCATGGTAAAGAGGTTCCACAGGGATACATATACTATGAAGTTATAAGAGACTAGATATCCTCAAGAGATATACTGAATTGGTATCCTAAGGGTGGGAATCACATCATAATTTTAATGGGATGGATGGTTGTTTCAGTTGTGAAACATGTGGAGGTGTTGATAGAATATTGGTCATCCCCATGTAATATAAATTTTGGAGTGGTAATGTTGTACTAGGACCTTTAATGACATTTTTGTTATATTAGCACGGGGAATGTTTTTTTATCAATGTCTGACATATCTATAGGTAAAGACTAAACATCAGGTTCTAGTATAACTGATTCAACATAATTAGTTTTTTAATTTAAGATGGCCGGAATATCAATTGAGTTTTTATGGTTCTTCCACATAAAATGATATTCCATGACATTATGTGGGTGATTTTTGAACAACTTTCCAATTTATCACACATCTATTCCTTACAAGAGAATAGATTTCTTGAGTGTTAGGGTGTTTTTATATGGAGTTGATTTTCTATTTTTATGGGTTACCCTTGATGAACAACTCTGACCATGATACTAAGTATATAGAAATATTATATTGAAGTTAGAAAGAGTTTTTCAGGACCTATTTATATATAGAAATAAAGTTTCATCCCATGTGAATTGCCAGTCTGAGTGGCCAGTCTTGGCTTTGGAAGAAGTGTTGTAGGCTGTTGAGATGGTTTTCAACTGGAGGAATGTGGATCACCTACCATTGGTGGATATCGATAATAATAAAAACAATAAATCCAATATCAACATAGAACCATTTTAGGAATAGTATATAAGACCTTATAGTCCACCATTATGCTAGATTTAAGTTGGAAAGATATCACTTGTTGTGCTACAACTGGTGTAGGAAACATTTGAAAACGTTTCATGTGATCTATGAGAATTTTAGGATTCTTCTACCTCGATATCAATATTAAACTAAATGATATCATATAAATTGGGATTTTTGGAAACGTGACAACTCCTTTCTGAGAGTATCCCCATGGTAAGGATTACATAGTTATAGTCATGGAAACATGTTAGAGTGAAGGTGCATCATGCAGTTTCAGATCCTTAGGAGGGTTTTAAATGTATCATACTAATTTTACATACCCATATTGATATAATGAGTACATTAATAATTCTATGTGTGGACACTAAGGAGATAAATCAACATCCAATAATATTTTATTGGCCAAGGTGAGATGTACAATTAAAATGATGTTTCCTTCTTGGAATACCCAGTGGCCATCAAGGACTATTTAGATATGATATTTTTAGGATGGACCATTATTTTTTTTCATGTTATTTGGTTGTACGTGAACATATAAGAGAAATTTTTAGAGAATGAGAACCAGATGAGGTCTCAATAAAGTAAACATTTTTTATAACTTATGGGAGTCGAGGAAAAAATCATTAAAGGTGTGGAAAATGTAAAACCATTTCATTTTGGAATTCAATTATTTTAATATTATTTAATGTATCTTTATATTTTTACATGGTGTTATTTTTGTTGTTGGTCATCATAAAACCCCATAATTAGTATTTCAAATAAATAAAATATATTAAATAATTTGTTTGCATATTTTTAAAATTAATGGTTTTCTCATTGACTGAAATATCAGATGGAAAATAAGAGAATGTTCTTGGTTGTGGAATGCAGTGTTTAACCTAGATGGAACTTATGTTTAGTCAATGTGTGATGTTACAAGGAATTAAATCATTTGAAGTGTGAATTAATGATATTAAATGATTAATTATACATAATTTATGAAATTCCAAAAACCTAACCCCTTATTTTAAAATATGTAATAATATTGAATCTTTATAGTCAGCCACATAATCCTAGGGGATTATAGAGTCAGTGGAGGAGCCACCATTGGAAATTATGAGCTTAGGAATATGGATCAATGGAAAAAGAATAATGATATTCATGGAATAAGTAGAGAATAATTTAGAATTAGCGATGATATTACTAGAGAACATGGTCCTCTCCAACAATCGATTAGTTCTTGAGTTAAAACTCCTTATTTTACAGATTTCTTTCATTTTGATTCATTTTTGGTGATATTATTTATCATATATTTAAATTTATGACTTTCATTCTTTACATGATTTGAGGATTTAATTTTCATATTAATTTTAATTATCTATTTTTCTATGATGCTATTATAACTGGTTTTGATTTATGAAATTACGATCATTATCAAGGATCACAAAAAAATGAAAATATCATTTTTTTATTATATTATTCTATATATTTTCATCATGTTCTATATCATTGGGCCATGGGATCAGTGGTTCAACATTGGTAGATCCGTTAAATTGTGATCAAACAGTTGGATTTATCATGGGTGAGTGAATGGAATTGAATTAATCTATTGTTGAAGGATAATGAAGAAGTGATGGATTGTGAGGGATGTTCCAAGGTAACATAGCCCCAATTTGGAAATGAGAGGCATGAAAAATCATGTGTGAGTGACACAAATCTTGATTTTTGACTTTTTGAGGTTGAGGATCGATGACAAAAGGCATTTTGAATCAATTTATGAAATTTTGGGAAAGTTACTGGATAATCATTGATGTTGTTCTAGGGATCTGGGCCCCCATTATGTTGTGATTTTTGGAATGATGAATCCCATGAGGGTAATAAATAAGTTATTTTTTTGGATTTTAGTGACCATAAAATGAACGTAAATATTTTTCAATACAAGATTGGTTTTGGAAAGAGTATTACATGAAGATGGTAGTGAAAAAGTGTATCCATTTAGTCTCAAGGAATATTGTTCCTTAAGATTGAAAAACACGATTAAACTCCTTGTAATTAGGAGGAACACCAGCACAATTTCGTGGAAATATTTCTAAATCTATGGTTTCAATATATTATAAGAATAACTCACAATGTGGAGGACCTTAAAACATGCTCATGTTTTCCATGTGGCCTACATATTTTGTAGGCTAAAGTAGCCCCATGTACCCCTACTAGACCAGTGATATAGTGTTTAGGGATGAACATGGTAGGTACCTTGGGTTGTTCCACATGCCACATCACCTAGATGACATTCTATCACTATTTACTTTTGAATTTTGAGTAAATCAATGGGGCATGAATAGTCATTTAATTTTTGATACATTACCTATACCCCCAGTGGAACACGCCATATAATCCTATTATTACCTTATACCCTATGTATCTCCTTCTTCAAGAATTTGACTTAGTCCTATGAGTATCTTACCTTATGTAGTTTTCTATGCAGGGCATGATGATGTCTTAATTTTGGAATCCAAGATACAATGTGATATGGTAAAACTGGGAACCCTCTTTAATGTATATCATTAGATTAAAGTTATTAGGCTTGATAATTGGAGTGTTTTTGGGGTTAGTACTCTGCTGAAGAACTAGGGATAATGTCCCCCATACTCTTAATATATGTATAGTTAGTACACTCACACACTATAGAGGGAATTTATCCTATATCTATAGAGTTTTAATCCTCCATCATAGAGCACCATTGGAGAGAAGATCAACCAGTGGATTAATGTTACCTCATTTTTGGACTATGATGGATAGAAGCATGACCTCCATTCTGAATTTGGTGAGGTTGTTCACGGTTCATAGCATCAGGGTGGAGACTTTTAGAGATGCAGATAGAATTATTATTCTTATTGGACTGTGAAGATGGAGATACCCTATATATATTCACATGGGTTTCTTTATGGGATTATATGATGTCAGGATTCATTACCCTCTTTCATAATTGAGTAGAGTTGAATATTTTATTTTTTTAATTACCTATTTGTTTTTGAGGAGGCATTCTATGTATGTATATACTAATTACTTGATGATCTTTTCAAAAGAAAAATCATGTCTTTTGTGTATGAAATATAGTTTAGTGGTGATGGTGGTAGACATAGTATCAGTGGAACATTGTAACTCACAGTGGTGTTGACCATGTTTGGTGGTCATTCTCTCAGAACATAAATTGGTCACTCCAATTCATTACCCTTAATAGTTTTTTTAGTTTGGGATTCCCCATATATCGCAAGTTGGGCATGTATTTTTCCCCTTAATGTTTTGTATTACCTTGTTTCACTATAATATGTATTATAGAGGTTGTTAAATGAATTGATTACTCCATGGAAGATAATAATTTGTTATATTTATATTGTTTTTCAAGGAAATGATTATGTACATGTGTATAGGTAAATTTGGACAAGTCCCCCTTCTTTAGTGTTATACATACTAAATGCTAGCCACCAGCTCCTGGCCTATTGGAGGAGGGATTAGGGTGTTACTGCCACCTTTCAATCTGCCGAGGTGGGGTTATGGTGGTTCATGTTAAGAATGTAATTATATAAGGAAGGATATGTAACTATGATCTAGTCAGATTCAATGGAAGTTATTCCATGAAAACTGAAGTCATTACATGATTTTGATTTTTGGATATCATAATTTTGATGGGAAATGAAAAAATTAAAGAGTTTACATTATTATTTAAAAATAATTACACAAAATTGATTCTTATAGTTTTAGAGTAATGTAATGATAGAAATATAATTACTAAAATAAGAATGAAGGTCAAGAATTGATCGATAATATGAGAGATATTTTCTTGGTTGACAGATGGAAGGAAAAGTAAATCACTATTAGAATTCTATGGAAAACATTGTAAAGATGTAATTGAAGAATATAGATGTTTATGAATAATAATGAAAATGAAAAAAAAGATACGGGAGTTCTATGAGGTATTATCACTAGATAGTTTTAACGTTATTCATGTAGAATAAGGTGAATCATAACAATACAACATTTATAGTGTACTCTTTTTTTTGTTTATGAAGACTAAAGACAAAAAATCTTGGTAGGGCAGTGAGTTCACTGAGTGTTTTAGAATATTGAGATATCTACCCTATTATGGCTATAAATATTGAGGGTTAGTGATTAAATAAAAATATAATTTCAATTTCATTAGTATTTTTTGTATATAGACATATTTCTAAATGATGTTCCTTGGATTATCCCATTATCAATTAACCATGTAGAACTGATGATTTATTTTCTTTTCCATATCGCCTAATACAAACAATGAGGGAGAGTAATTGTTCATAATAATCATATAACAAGATCATTTATGAAGTTAATTTAATTAAATTGATATAAATTGATTCATCATACCCCCAGGATATTCATCTTCCTTAGGGACAACAAGTAGTATTAGAGCTAATTATTCTTGGTGAATTTCTATCTATTTATTGCAGTAGAATCCATAATAAATAAAAGGGGTTTCTTATTGTATATGGAAATATATTTTAACTATTAAAGAATCAAATGAATAACTATTTATGATATTTTGGGAATTTATGTCTACACTTCTTCCATATATGGGGTTTAAATCAGCAGGGAGATATGAACATTATCTGAAAATGGCCAAAGAGACTGTGATACAGACATCAATGTATTTAATTTTTTTTACAAGATCATTATCCTATGGTATATACATGAAGGTGGTGTAATGTAAATTCTTAAACAATATATAGGGAAAACATTATAACATTAATGATGTTGATTCCTAGGTACATGAAGAAAAAATATACTATCAATGGAACATGTATAATTACTTAATAATATAGAAAAATGTGTCCATTGAGGCATTCTATGATTTCGTGAACAATTGTGTATAGAAATTCATGGAGTTGGATACATTGTTGACGATATCAAATTTAGGAAGAGTATCAAAATATTATTACCTTTCGGTTTTCACTCTATGGTATATATTATTGGAGATAACTTCTAGAAGGTCATATAACAGTAAAACCCCAATGGTCTCATATTAATTATACTCAATTCATTAATTAGAGGATATAGTTTTGTTGAGTATAAAATAACTCACAAAATTAGGAAAAAAATATAATTCAAAACTTTTGGTTGTTACATTCTTCTCCCCTTAATAAATTTCAACCATGAAATTTTAACTCATACTCTCAAAAGAGAATGTGTGTGGGTACCTCTGACTCATAGACTCCTCTGGTTCCCACATGGATTCTTCGCATTTTTGGTTTCCATACAACACCTTCACAATGATGGTAGTTTTGCTGTGTAGAACAGTGTCTCTATGATCTAACATCTCCACTGAATTCTCATCATAAGAGATATCATGTTCCAGTTTTACCACATATGGGTTTAGTAATGTGAATGGTTAGTGTGTACTTTTTCAAGTGGGATAAATGGAAGACATCGTGAACATGTTCTAGATTTGGAGGAAGTGCATGTCGATAGGCCACTGCTTATATACAATCAATCATTTCATAGGGGCAAATGTACCTTGGGATGTGATTTCCTTTTTTCCCAAACCTCATGAAAATTTACAAAGGTGAAATTAGAAGAAAGTCTTTGTCACCAACATCAAAATCAAAGTCCCTTCGAGGGCTATCGACATATCCCTTTTTCAGAATCTGAGAAAACTTAATTTATTTCTGGATATAATAGACCTTTTCTATCATCACTTGAACTAGATCAGGCCCAAGAAGGAGTCCCTCACCAGCTTCATCCCAAAAAGTAAGAGTTCTACATCTCTTTCCCTATATAGATTCATAGGTTTCCATTTGAATGTGAAATTGAAAGCTATTGTTGTAACAGAACTCAATAAAAGGGAAATATTGTTCCCATCCACCTTTAAATTCCATTGACCATGTTCATGGCATGTCCCAGAGTGTTTGAATAGTCCGTTCAAATTGGATATCAGTTTGGGGGTGATTAGTCATACTGAAATTCAATTCGGTACTTAGATCATGATGAATACTTCTCCAAAATTTTGATGGGAACCTGGGATCATGATACTATACAATAGATTGTGGAACTCCACACCGGCTTACCACTCCTTTCACATAAATTTTGGAATGTTGATCAATAGATAAATCTTCTTGGATGGAGATAAAATTGGAAGTCTTTCTGAGATGGTCCACAATAACCCATATCGCGTTGTTTCCATTGGTAGTGCTCAAGAGAACATTGACAAAGTTCATAGTGATATTGTCCCACTTCCATTATGGTATGGGTAGTGGTTTCAACATGCCTTTAGGAATTCGATGCTCTGCCTTCACTTGCTGACATACCAGGTGCCTTGAACTGTAATCAACAATCTCTCTTTTCATATTATCCCACCAATAGTGACCACAATGGTCTCAATACATTTTTGTAGTTCAAAGATGTATATAGAACATAGAGCTATGATCTTCACCCATAAGATCCTTCATTATTTCTAGAATAGATGGAACACAAAGTATTGTACAAAATTTCATTACACTTTCGTGATCAATATTGAGCTCCAGAAACTTCCCATCCTTCACTGCCTCAAACAAAATCTATAAAAAGGTTCCACTTTATGAGCTTTCTTGATATTATCTAGTAAAGACAGTTGAGAAACATTTTGGTTTAGGGTTGATGATGCCCCTTCCCTTATAACTCTTATATCTATCTTTACTAGGTTATTGGTCAAAGGATCAATTTGAATCCTCATCAAGGATCGAACAATTAGGTCTTTCTTGTCTAATGCATCAGTGACTTTGTTTGCTCTTATGGGAGGATAATGATTTCAACAATAATAGTCCAAAAGAAGTTCCAACCATCTCCTTTGTGTCATGTTCAATTCCTTTTGTGTGAATATATACTTCCAACATTGATGATATGTCTATATATCACATTTATCCCCATAAATATAGTGCCCTAAATCAACAGAGAAAAAACGACCACGACTATCTCCAGATCATTCGTAGGATAGTTCTGCTCATTAGTCTCTAACTATCGAGATGCATAATCAGTGACCTTTTCATTTTGCATGAGGACTCACGCAAGACCTTTCATAGATGGAACACTAAAAATAATGAATCCTTGTGCACTTGAGGGTATAGTTAACATGAATGTGGTAACCAATCTCTTATTCAGCTCTTGGAACCATTCCTCACACTCCTTTCTCCAGATTAACATGACCCCTTTTCAGGATAACTTTGTAAAGGATTAGAATGTCATGAAATGTTTATCAAAGACATGTTATAATATCCTTCTAATCCAAGTAAACTACTAATCTTAGTTATTATTTTAGTTTAAGGCCACTCCTCTACATCCTTTGTATTTTTAGGGTCAACTATGACTCCTTCATTGGTAACAATGTTCCCCCCAAATCAATTTTTTATTACCAAATTTTAAATTTCTTGGACTTCCCAAAAAGCGTATCCTCTCATAGAGTTTTCAAAATAACCCATATATGATCCACATGCTCCTCATGAAATTTGGAATATATTTTAATATCATCAATAAAAACTACCAAAATGTTATCAACGTTGTCCTTAAAGACTGTATTAATCAAATCCATAAAAATATGTGGTGAATTAGTCAGTTCGTGTAAAGACCTAAACCCAGTTTCCCAGATCTGGTGTCTTATTTGATTATGCTGGCATACATACAAGGAATAAGAATCCCAATAGACCAAGTAGTTTAGTATTATTGGAAAGAAGTTACATACATAAGTTTTACATTACAACATGAAGGGAAATAAAACACCATTTTATTCCACTTGAAACATCACGTCTCCAAGATTATGCTTTCTAGTAATACATAAATTACTTCTTCATGTCATGATAAAATTAAACATAAGAAAGGGGTGAGCTCAAACACTCATTAAGAGTAATAAATACAGAGGAAGATAACATAAACAGTAGACATGGTGAATAATTGAAAACACATGACTTTAATAATAAACATGAACACATTGAGGCCGGAATATGAGCTGAGTAAATAATTCCATACTAAAAAAAAATCATGGGTATTCTACTAGTAGAATAACCACATGAAATTTCAATTACTAGCTTCATAATTAGGGAAGTGCATATGCCGCACATTCTGGAACATTTTGTCAAGGCCTTGGCCAATTCAACGTCTATTTGTCTCATGAGACCTACTGATGAATCGAGGGGATATAGTGGTCCCCACCCATTACATAATAAGTCCAATTAATTCCTCATATGAGAGTGGATAAACATAAACAACATATACATTCATATTGAAACTATCATATGAAATTTAACAAACTTTCCGCAATCATTAAACATAAAACACTAACCATTCCGAATAATAAGGTGAATGCTTTTAGGATAGATCATCCACTATAGAGTTAGTCATAAACCATTAAATATAATATGGTATATGAATTCATAAACAATTAAACCCAATAATACCATGTAATTAACAATAGTGTTGAATCGGACTAAAACAGTCTTCTAAAATCATTAAGAAATTCATGAGATAAATACTCTTTTATTATGAAAAGAATAGTTCTTTCAGAAAAATTATTTTATAAAACCAGAAGTGATGTAAGTTATAATTTTCATAATAAAATGAGTGATTTTAAAATTATAATGGTTTCCAAAAACAGATTAATGAGTTCCCAAAAAAATAGGTATGAATTCGAGAAATTCCCTTGATTTGGGCTTGCATTTTTGGAACAATTTTGAAATTTCCTTTTAAAACATGTAACTATCCATAAAATAAGGAAATTCTATGGTTTCTAAGCATATATATAAAACTCACACAGAATATATGAGGTGTAAATAACAATACATAAGAAATTCATTGAAGTAATCATACAATGAAAGTATCCCGAATGAAAATGGAAGTTCGGGTGAAAGAACCCTTACCTTAACTCCAATCGTGTTCCGCTCTTGAACTTAAGATCCTGGAATATGAAATTATAATTATTAATAAATTATTTAGGAACCTATTATAAATGTATTAAGTTTATAATAATTCTTTTTAGTTCATTTATACCCTTATTTCTAAGTTATTATATTGAATTTCGTTGTTCCAGGGTGTTCATTTTCTTTATTTTCATAATCGATTCACTTGTTTTTAAGTAATAGAGTTAATGTGGAGTAGTTATAAATCTCTTGGATTAAAATTATATATTATTTATGAACATAAATAATTGATAATGGTCATTTAAACCATTTATTTACATTTAATAAGGATGAATCATTAGATGACAACCACTTTGATTATTCGGCGGTATTTGGATTATTATGAACTAGTTTTGTCATATAACTTAATTATATGTACATATTATGGTTCTTGAATATTAATTATGGTATAATACATATATTGAAGTCTTTTTCAACCATAAATATGGTTTCATGACCTGTAATGAAGAATAAATTGATGAATGAAACTTCATCATCCACGAAGGGTATAAATTGGAACCTCATAGACGTTGATTTCATTTATAAAAGTAAAAGGGAGGGTGTAAAAATATTTATGATGGTTATTACATTCACGTGATATAATTCCAGTATATATATGATACTGGAGTTAACATGATCATTTTAATAGAGGATGTGTGTCGAGGATAACAATAGAAGATAAATTGAAATGAAAGCAGATGAAAAAGAATGGTGCTTTATCTCTTGAACTAACCTCCTTGAGAATCTCCTTAAGGGAATGGGTTTTGGACTTTAGGTAAGACCAGAAGATTCTTGGACGTGGGGAGAGACTAGGGATGGGTAGTTGGGAAGAACATTGAGGAGCTTCAAGGCATAGAGGATTGAATGGAAGAGGGAGTTGTGAGGGGTTCTTATAGTGGAGGAGAGGAGTAAATTTTGAATATTTAATTCATTATTTTATTATTTCCATAAAGGCAACCGATAGTGATGTATCATGTGACCCCTAATAGTAATAAGTTAATTTCAGTTAGAACCAAGTGGCCTTGCATCACTTTTGATGTCATTAATAGTGTATTTAACTGATAATTTGAATAAACGGTATTTTATCATATTTCACTATTCATAAAGAATTCTAGAATTTCAGAAAAATCCCAAAAATTCACCCCTACAATTTTTCGACGTGTAGCATGAAAAAGTGAACTCCATTTTTCAAAAAAAATATTCTAAATATTATTAATTTAATTTTTAAATAAAGTCACACTTAATTCAAAAAATAACAATCTTAGAGGCATAATTAGTTTTATGTGACGTTGAAAAATTAATTAAGATCCCATTATCATATTACCTTATGAAAATAAAATAATATCATTACATAGAATTCACAATGTTCATATTACTTTTCATATTACTATTAATAAGGGTATGTTACTATTCACTAAATATCATGTTTGTTCTATCAGACTCCAAATGACTTACTGAACACAACTCTAGAAGACCATTTTTCAAAATTCAAAACATAGAAGAGGAAATGTTGTGTTTAATGGATAGATTATAAAATTTCAATATATATCTATTTTCAAAACCTTGGGGTGTTACATTATTCCCTCATTAAAAATATTTCATCCTCGAAATTCCCAAAATATTACTTAAAAAGATTCGGGTATGTCTTTAATATAAGATCATCAGGCACCCATGTCGCTTCATCCATCTTATGGTTCCTCCATAGAACCTTCACCAGATGAGTCTTCCGATTTCTCAATACTTGTTCTCTAGTATCAATAATCTTGATAGGCTCTTCACAAAAAGATAGATCTAGATCATGTTATACTTCTTCATAAGTGAGTACATGTGTTGGGTCTAGCATGTACTTTCTTAACATTGACACATGGAACACATTGTGGACATTAGAGAGTCTTGGTGGCACTGCCAAACGGTAAGCTACTGCTCCAATTTGGTCTAGAATTTCCATTATTCTGATGTACTTGGGACTTAATTTTCCCTTCTTACCGAATCGTATAATACATTTCCATGGAGATACCTTTATGAAAATTTGATCACCTTCTTGAAATTCTAAATCCTTCCTTCAGTTATCAGCATAGCTCTTTTACCTACTTTGAGCTATTTTGATATGGTTATTGATAATCTTTGCATTTTCTGTTGTTTCATCAAAATATTCTGGGCACACAAGCTTTCTTTCACCAACATCATCCCAGCATGTTAGTGTACAACATCTCCTCCCATGTAATGCTTCATAGGGTTCCATATGAATACTTAAATAAAAGCTATTGTTGTAGGAAAATTCCATGAGAGGTAAATAATAATACCACATGCCATGAAAATCAAGTGAACAAGACCTCAAAATGTCTTCCAATGTTTGAATAGTCCATTCTGATTGTCCATCAGTTTGTGGGTGGTAGGCAGTGCTCAAACGAAGATTAGTATCTAGGGACTTCTGAAGACTCTTCCAGAATCGTGATGTATAATGGGGATCATGATCTAAAACAATTTATGAGGGTACACCATGATGTATTAAAACTTCATTAATATATATTCATGGTAAACATTCAAGTGGTAAATCTTCTTTTATAGCAATAAAATGTGTAGATTTTATAAGGTGGTATACAATGACCCATATCGTATCATTATTTTTTTGGTGTTTTTGGTAACCCCATGACAATGTCCATCGTAATATCATCCATTTTCCATGTAGGTATAGGAAGGGGTTACATGAATCTACCAGGATGTTGTCCTCCTGCCTTCACATGTTGACAAACTAAACATCTCGAAACGTAATCAGAAATCTCCCTCTTCATGTTATCCCGCCAAAAATGTTCCTTTAGATCTCTATACATCTTGGTGCTACCCGGGTGTATAGAGAAATTTGAGCTATGAGCATCGTATAATAGTTCCTTTTTAGCTCAGGTACTGATGGAACAAATAACCTCTTCCCAAACTTCAGAACTCCTTCTTCATACACGAAGTCAGCTAGTCTCACATCCTTAACTACATTAATTATTTTGTATAGATTCTCATTATCAGATTGAGAAATTTTTATCTTCTCTAGTAAAGATGGTTTAGTAATCATTTGAAACATGAGTGATGTTTTCCCTTCCTTAAAAATTCCCATATCTATCTTCAGTAGTTCGAAGAACAATGTATCTATTTCAATACCTATTTGAGTTAGAAGTCCGTGATTTTCCTGATTAATGCATCTCCCACATTATTCTTCTTTCCCGGGTGGTAGTGTATTGAAAAATCGTAATCTTTGAGTAACTCGAACCATCTTATATGCCTAATATTGTGTTCTTTTTGTGTGAAAATATATTTCAAACACTTGTGGTCCATATAAATCTTACATATCTCTCTTCATAGATAATGGCTCCATATTTTTAGATCAAAGATTACAAATTCTAACACAAGATCATGAGTTGGATAATTTTTTTCATTAGTCTTCAACTGTCATGATGCATAAGAAATAACTTCATCGTTTTTCATAAGGATGTAGCCCATACCATTCTTTGATGCATCGCTGTATATTAAAAATCCATCACATCTAGATGGAAGATTCAAAATTGGAGAATTGACCAATATTCTTTTCAATTCATCGAAGCATTCTGTATATTCTTTTTTCCACACAAACATAAACCCTTTACGTGTGAGCTTGGTTAGCAGGATAGCCAGTCGGGCAAAATTCTGAACGAAATACCGATAAGAACCTGTTAATCCAATAAAACTACGTACCTCAATTATGTTTGTTGGTGTGGGCCAATCTGGGATTGCCATTGTCTTTGCAGGATAAACTAGTATTCAATCCTTAGAGATAATATGGCTTAGAAAAGAAACTAATTGAAGCCAGAATTCTCCCTTGCTGAACTTCCCATATAATTTATTTCTTCTATGAGTTCTCAGAATAACCTGCAAGCGATTATCATGATCTTCAAAGATTTTTGAGTATAGAAGGATTTCATTGATGAATACCACAAAAATTTATCAACATATTCCTTGAAAACACTATTCATTAAATCCATAAAAATAGAGGGTGTATTTGTCAGTCCAAAAGGAATCACTGTAAACTCGTAATGCCCATACAGGGTCCAAAATGCTATCCTAGGAAAATCTTTCTTCCTCAAACACAACATATTATATTTGGATCAAGGGTCAATCTTCGAAAAGTATTGAACTCTATGAAGTTGGTCAAATAAATCATTAATCTGGGGCAGAGGATACTTATTCACTATTGTAATATCATTGATTTCTCTGTAATCAATGAAAACCCTCATGGATCCATCCTTCTTATTGACAAATCAGACATGGGCTCCCCATGGAGAAACACTAGGTTGAATAAATAGTTTTTCACTCAAATCATCTAGTTGCTTCTTTAGCTCTACTAATTCTATAGTGGTCATTCTATAGGGAGTTTTTGATATGGGTCTTGCAACATGAATTAAATCAATAGAGAACTCAACTTCCCACTCTAGAGGATGTCCAGGTAAATCCTCTAGAAATACATAAATGTACACTTTCACTATGTGCACATCCTCAATTTGAAGATTTCTTTCCTCTCTTATAGATATTGGTTTATATTCCTCTCCATGTATTCTATTACGTAGAGCAACTGTGGGTGGTTCTAGAAAATAATCAGGTGGCAAAGTATCCACCCTAAAGACAAGGGATTCTACACCATTTTGAAAAATTGTACCTTCCTTTTTCTTACAATAAATCTTTGAATTATAATTTTACAGCCAATCGACATCGATAATTATATCAAATTCAGTCATTGGTATGACGATAAGGTTAGCAACTAGATCACATTTTTGTGTCTGGAGGGGGACTAATCGACATGCCTTTGTTGCAATGATACATCTACTAGGAGTTTTGACTGATAACTCCTTTATTAAATTAAATTGTACATATCACATTTTCTAGGAAAAATAGGAAGATATAAATGAATGCGATGATCCATAATCAAATAAAGTATTGGCTAAATTTGAGGAAATGATTAATGTACATGCCACCACATCATTAGGAACTTCAACCACTACATTTGTGATTACATAATCTTGTCCCTCATCCCTTGTCCTTTTATGTTTCATATTTCTTTGACGCTTTGTAAAATCATTATCATAATGTCCCATCTCCCAATAATTATAGAATTGAACATCAATGGATGCCTTCTTCCCTTTTCAATCACCTTAAATATGGCCTTTATGACCACATTTTTAGCATACTCTTTTTCCTATTAAGAATGCACAAAGGTGTTTACTTCCACAATTTTCACATGGTGGAAATACAACTCTTCCCTTCTTCCTTATTTCCTTATTTCCTTTCCCAAGGTTTTTATCAGGCCACTTCTTTTCTGGCATTCCCTTAAAGTCATAAAATATAGATAATTATTTTTCTCTCTTGATATCACATGAAACAATATATTCATATGATGAATAACTTTGGGAGACCAGTGCCCACCGGAGGAATGGATTTTGGCCATAAAAGAATTGATTAATTTTTCTCCTTAGATTTCGTATATAGTCCACAACATGTCTTGTTAATATTGTGAAGTTAGCTTCGCACCTTGCAACATTGTCATCTTCCTTCTGCCTCAGATTCAAGAATTGTATCTCTATATCTACTCGCTGCTCACGAGAAAAATGTTTTTCTGAGAAAATTTCCCTAAAATTCCTCCATTCGATCTCTTATATATCTTTTGACTCCTTTATGTTTTGTATTAATGACAACCACTGATCCGCATCTCATGATTTATGATACACAGCCATGACAACCTTCCCTCTTTCATTAAATCCCTAGGCGATAAATATCTTCTCAAGGGAACATATCCACTACTCTGCTACAAACGGGTTTGTAGTCCCGTTGAATGATGGAGTCTGTTGTCTCATAAAGAGATCTAGAATATCTCCTCGATGTCGTGGATCCATATACTTTATACGGGTAAGGTTATTATTCATAACTAGAGTACATTTTCCCAGAATAGTTATGAGTTTCTCATCACCAGTCACAGCACCAGATCCAACATCATTATCTTGCATCGGAGGAAAATCCCTATAAGGGACAAGTGTGTTTGTGTGGTTTTCATTCCTTCCACTTGGATTTATCTCTAGATAATGGCACACAATAGATTAGGTTATGAATCATAATGTATAATCTTAACTTAACAAAATAATTAGAAAAAATTTACATCCTACGAATGGCTAATCCCATATTCACAAATATGGTTTCTCTTAAAAATATTTTACATTTAAATGCTTCATAATGAATTGTAATGAATATATAAATTATCTTAAGAATATCCCCCATGAGTGTCGTAACAAAGAGTGCCGCAAGGCTCGTTGTCGTACACCATTTCTCGTTCGAGTCTATCTCAATGCGGTGTTTTCGAGTTTTACCCCTAGATACATTTGTGCCAGAGCTGCCTCTACCTGCACATATCCATATATGGATGTATTGCTTGAAAGATCCACATAATTTATTCCTTACCAAAATACAATGACGTTATTATATTTATATCCTAAAATACTAACTTAGGGACTCTTCCCTAATTCTACGTTTTCTAAATCTAGTTTCCAAGTATTCTATTAAACTTCCTTTGATACCAACTCTAAAGACCCGACCCCAATTGCGCAAAGGTGATGACTTATTTGAGTTTGCTGGCATACATACAAGGAATACGAATTATGAAAGACCGAGTAGTTTAGTATTATTGGAAACAAGTTACATACATAAGTTTAACATTACAACATAAAGGGAAATAAAACACTATTTTATTCCACTAGAATCATCACGTCTCCTAGATTATGCTTCCAAGTAATTCATAAATTACTTTTTCATGTCCTGGAAAAATGAATCATAAGAAAGGGGTGGGCTCAAATGCTCTGTAAGAGTAATAAATACAAGAGAAGATAATATAAATTTATACATGGTGAATAATTGAAATCACATGCCTTTAATAATAGACTTGGGCACATTATGGCAGGAATATGAGCTGAGTAAATAATGCCATAATAATATATAATCATGGGTATTCTACTAGTAGAATAACCACATGAAATTTTAATTACTAGATTCATAATGGGGGAAGTGCATATGCTGGACATTATGGAACATTTTTTCAAGGCCTCAGCCAAGACGTCTAATGATTAAGGCCTCATCCAAAATCCATATATCACATTGGGAAAGGCCTCAACCAATTCCACAGTTATTTGTCTCATGAGACCTACCGATGCATCGAGGGGCTATAGCGGTCCATATGAGTGGGTATCAACATAAACAACATATACATTCCTATTCAAACTATCATATGAAATGTAACTAACATTCCCCAATAATTAAAAATAAAACACTAACCATTCTTAGTAATAAGGTGAAAGTTTTTAGGATAGATCATCCACAATAGATTTAGTCATAAACCATTAAATGAAATATGGTAGAGGAATTCATAAATTATTAAACTCAATAATACCATATAATTTACAATAGTGTCGAATCAGATGAAAATACGATTATAAAACCATTATCCAATTCTTGAGATAAATACTCCTTTATTTTGAAATGAAGAGTTATTTTGAAAAAATATTGATATAAAACCAGAAGTAAGGTAAGATAGTATTTTCATAATATAATGAGTGATTTGAAAAAGATAAAGGTTTCCAAAAATAGATTGAAGAGTTCCCTAGAAAATTGGTAAGAATTTGAGAAATTTCCTTGAATCAGGCTTGTGTTTTGGAAACAATTTGGAATGTTCCTTTTGAAACGTGTAATTATCCCTAAAATAAAGAAGGGTTATGGTTAGTAAAACTTTATATAATACTAACACAGAATATATGTGGAGTAAATAATAATAAATAATAGATTCATTGAGGTAATCAGACAATGATGGTTTCCTGAATGAAAATAGAGGTTCTGGTGGAAAAACCCTTACCTTAACTCCAATCATGTTCCGCTCTTGAACGTAATCTCTTGGAATATGAAATTATACATATTAATAACTTATTTAAGAACCTATTAGAGATGTATTTAGTTTATCAAAATTCTTTTTAGTTCATTTATACCCTTATTACTATGTTATTATATTGAATTTTGTTGTTCCGGGTGTTCATTTTCATTATTTTTATAATCGGTTCAGTTGTTTTTAAGTAATGGAGTTAATGTGGAAGATTTTTAAATCTACAGGATTTTAATTATATACTATTTATGAACATAAAGAATTTATAATGGTCACTTATATCATTTGGTTACATGGAATGAGGATGAATCATTATATGACAACCACTTCGATTATTCGGCTGTATTTGGATTATTATGAACTGGTATTGTCATATAACTTAATTATATGTACATATTCTGGTTCCTGAATATTAATTATGTTATAATACATATATTATATTCTATTTCCTCAATAAACATGGTATCATGACCTGTAATCTAGAAGAAATTGAAGAACAAAACATCGTCTTCCACAAAGGCTATATATTGGAACCTCATGGATGTTGATTTCGTTTATAAAAATAAAAGGGAGGGACTAAGAATATTTATGATGGTTCTTCCATTATCTTCATATAATTCTAGTATATGGATGATACTGGAGTTAACATGATCTTTTGGATAGTGGAGGTGAGGATAGGATAACAAAAGAAGATAAATTGAAATGAAACCAAATGAAAAAGAAGGGTGCTTTACCTCTTGAAATAACCTACTTGAGAATCTCTTTAAGGGAAGGGGTTTTGGTCTTTTGGCAAGACCAGAAGCTTCTTGAACGTGGGGAGAAACTAGGTAAGGGTAATTGGGTATAACATTGGGGAGATTCAAGTCCTATAAGAGTGAAGAGAAGAGGGAGTGGTGATGGGTTCTTATAGTGGAGGAGAGGGGTAAATTTTGAATATTTAATTCATCATTATATTATTTCCATGAAGACAACCAATAGTGTTGTTTCATGTGACCCATAATAGTACGAAGTGAATGTGAGTTCGAACCAAGTGTCCTTGCATTACTTGTGATATCTTTAATAGTGTATTTAACTGATAATTTGCATATACGGTATTTTATCGTATTTCACCATTCATCAAAAATTCTAGAATTTCAGAAGAATCCCAAAAATTCACCCCTACCATTTTTCGATGTGTAGAATTAAAAAGTGAACACCATTTTTGAAAATGAATTCTAAATATTATTAATTTAATTTTTAGATAAAGACCTAGTTAATTCGAAGAATAACAATCTTAGAGGTATGATTAGTTTTATGTGACATTGGAAATTAATGAAGATCCCATTGTCATATTACTTTATGAAAATAAAATAAAAACATTATTTACTATTCATAAGGGCCATATTACTATTCATATGGTTATGTTACTATTCACCAAAAATCATGTTTGTTCTATCAGACTCCAAATGACTTACTTAACACAACTCCAGATGACCATTTTTTGAAATCCAAAACATAGAAGAGGCAAAAAAAAATTAATGGCTAGATTATAAAATTGAATTATCTACCTATTTTTAAAAACATGGGGTGTTACAGTTCCACGGTCATAAAAACAAACTCATGATGCCCATATCTTGATCAGAAGGAATTTTTTGGAATATATTCTTTCTTTACCCTCAATTGATGATAACTAGATCGAAGATCAATCTTAGAGAAGAATTGAGCCCCCACTAAGTTGATCAAATAAGTCATCAATTCATGGAAGAGGGTATTTGTTATTCATTGTGATCTCATTCAGTTATCTATAACCAATGCATTGTTTCATTGATCCATACTTCTACTTTACATAGTGTACATGTGCTCCCCAAGGAGACACACTCGGTCGGATAAACCCCTCCTCCAAAATATCTTGCACTTATTTCATTAATTAATACAGCTCCATAATTCCATCCTATAAGAGGTCTTTGGTACTGGATGAGATCTAGGTTAGAGTTCAATAGATAACTCCACCTCTCATTCTAGGGGAGCTCTGGGTAACTCCTTAGGAAATTCGGCAATGTATTATGGGATGTTGGTTACATTTTCTATCCTTATACTCTCATTTACTTCTTCTTCTTCACTGATAAACTCCAAAAAGAAGCATATAGGAGGTCCTTCTACACAAAGATCTGGTTGATATATCTCTCCTGGGAAGATAACTGTATGTTTTCTATTCATGACTACTGAGATTTCCTTTCCTCTGTATTTTATATTAGCATTATACATTGAGATCCAGTCCATCCCAAGTATAATGTTGAATTCTAGAAAGGGAATGACTAATACATTTGTGATAATATTTTTCTCACTAAGATAAATACAAGATTTTCTAAACACTAACAATTCATGGATAATCCCACTAAGAGTCTTGACTTATAACTCAACTTTTTGAAATTAAGGGTTTGATTCTAAATTCCTTACTCACTTGGAGGAAATAAAGGAATGCGAAGAACCATAATCAAACAATGTACTTGATAGATTTTAGATAACAACAAGAGTACCTTCCACCTCATCATTTGGTGCTTGAAAATATGATGTCATGATAGAAAAAGAATGACATTGCACCTAGGTCCTTTGATGAGGATGATGGTGGTACCACACTAATTCCCTCTTATTTGGACAGGGATAGGAAAAGTGCTCAAGTTGTCCAAACATATTTATTTGTACATCAGGTTGGGTCTATACCCTCATCCCATTATCATTAGTATTGGGAATTTGTGGCTTCACCTCACTATGACAATTCCGCACAATGTGTCCTTCTCTTTTAAACTTGTAGCACTTCCTACTCTTGAGGAAGTAGTTCCCTGAATGCATCTTCACACATTTATTAAAAATGGGACACTGAAAATTCTTTCCTCCACTTCCCTTATCGAAGGTCCTCCCTAAGCACGGCTCCATTTGTCTCTTATTTTCGTTGGATTTATGAGACCATTGTGTCTCCCCAAACTCTTCTTCGACTTTTATCACACTCTGCATGATCTACTCAGAGATATTGTAGTCTCAGTTGGCTAGATTCTTCCACAGATGAGGACTTAGTACACCGAAGAATATGTCAACCTTACCATTTGGATCCATGAAAAAGATATAGGTGTAATGTTAAAGCCTTATGAAGTTCATCTTGAAGTGTCCTAGAGATTCATTCTCCTTCTACTTCAGCTTGAGAAATTCCTTCTCCATCATTGTCCTCAAAGATCAAGGGAAATACTTATAGATGAAGATCTCTCAGAACTCTTCCCACTCCAAATATTCATACTCAACTCTTGGACACATGTTTATAATCATTTCCTACAATGATTAGTTTTTTCATCAATGTGGTAAATAACCAAGGTAACGTTCTCTTGTTCTGAATAACAGAGCACAGAATAGATCTTCTTGATAGAGGTGATCCACTATTCTTGATTCAATGGGTCTGTGGATCCACTAAAGGTTATTGGTCATTGATGCATATAGGATTCAATAGGATGTTGTTCCCTTCATGGTGATATTGGTCTCTCTTCATGATTCAAGTTATTTCTCATAACATGAGTCCGTTGGTTCATCATTATAAGGAGGGTCTATATTCCAACATCCATTGGAGGGTTTTCAGTGCATGATCCATTGTGGTCACCATTTGAATGGTTCCTACTATTTCCCAGAATTTTATAAAATAATAAAACCTTAGTGAGAAGCTTATTTCATTTATGAATATTTTAACTATAAAGGATTTTA
Organism: Viscum album; assembly: GCA_963277665.1. Lineage (NCBI taxonomy): Eukaryota > Viridiplantae > Streptophyta > Magnoliopsida > Santalales > Viscaceae > Viscum > Viscum album. Next base: position 539,106,606 of record OY728133.1, read on the forward strand.
TGTATCAAAACTTCATGCATTACAAATTACAATCCTTTACATATCCTTCATAATGATTCATAAAAATATTATGATTAACCAAACATATCCCCCATGTGTGCCAAACTACGATTGAATCATTTCTTTTTGTTGAGTTCCATGGTAACAAGGGTCAAACCCAAAACTCCATGATGGAGTTTTAACTCCTAGTTACATCTGTGCTAGAGCCACATCAACTTTTTTATATCCAGAGAGGGATTTATTTGTTTAGAAACCATGTACTTAATATTTCACATAAATTCCAAAAAGTTTTCCTATATTTATAATTTTATATAAGTCTATTTGTAATGTTTTCATTGACTGATTTTCATATAATAAATAAAATATGCTTTGTTACCAAATATGGAATCTTTACTTTTAATTACATAGCTTTTCATTACAATTTCTATACAGAGGATCTTTATAGTCTATTTTCTTGGAAATTGGGAACAATATACTTGAAACAAAAAAAATCATTCTACCAATCCACTTTTATGCATTCTTCATAAGTTCATCCTATGTAAAATTATGGGATCTCATAACCTAGAGACATACATCAAATGAAAGGGTGAGCAGAAGGCCCAGTAAAGAAAACCAGTGGAACATTTTACATGTGATCTTGAGAAATATCAACAAGAACATGAGAGATATCATAAATGAATGATAAATAAGAATATCATAGTAATAATAACATGAATCATAAAACTAAAATTTGGCTATAAAATTTAATTTAAACATTCTTGAACATATCACCATGGTCCATCCCAAAGGTTTCATAAATATTACCAACGTTATTCACTAAGTTATCATGAAACTGGTCATCTCTAGGGATTAAATTCATTACCTAATGCATTGGAGATATATTAGAGAGAACACTTAATATTTATTTATTTTCATGTGATACACATAGATCATAATCATATATTTAACAAATAACCCAAAGATAATAAAACAAATGGGTTTCATGTCAAAATCATGACGTATAAAAAGTACCTAAAAACAAGATCATTATTTCAGAAATAACCCATGGAAAGGGAGAGAGGTTTATATGTATTTCATTTCCAGAATAAATTATTTCAATTATATGTATTGATTAAAATATCTAGAAATTAAATAGTTTTGGGTATTCAAATAAATAATATAAAATAATTTCATGATTGAAAGAGAGATATTTTGGGTAGAAAATAATGCAGCATAACTGCTATACAACATGGTTTTAAAATATAATGAAAAGAGAGGGGAAAAGGAACAACCAATAATAAATTACTCCTCATACAGTATGGGTATAGAATAAAAATAAATAATAACATGGTATGGATATTTGAATGACATACCACATAAAATGAAAAAATGAAGGAAAAGAGAATATGTGATTTCTTTAATGAAAAATTTGACACCCTAACAATGTCACTTAAAATTCAAAAAAATAATGATATTGGAAAGGGTATCTCATATTTTTTAAATAAAATTTACAACAATAAGAACATAAAATACATACCCCAGCATAAAAATATCGGAAATAGAGGACACAACATAATGGAATTCATGACATAAAAGTGGATGGTGAAAGGTTCCCTTACCTTGAAGAGTAACTTAAAAAATCATGAATTTTGGGACCTTGGGGGACTTGATGGAACCTTAGGAGGAATACTTGGGAGGTAAAATGACTATAGATATTTTGAGGATGAATTTCTATGGAAAGTAATGAAGGAATGAGTTTTAATTTTTTAAAAAATTGAGGGAATAATTTATTAATTATAAGGGACACCTCATCGGTGGTATTTGAAAAACCATGGGATTTCCCATGGTATTTTCCCATGGATTTGTCCTATGAGACACCCCATAACGTATCATAAAATTTACAAGTCGAAGAGAACTATTATATCATGATTACATAATTTTTTTGTCATTAATCACACTGAAACACAGAACTGTATTTTTAGTATTCACCGAAAAACAAAAAAATTATAAAAATAAAATAAATTCACCCAAACCTAATATCTATGCTTGGAATTCAAAAATTAACTCCATTTTATGAAAAGAATATTCAAATTATTAGATATTTAATTTTTAAGTAAAAACACTATTTACCCAAAAAATACTAATACTTTACTAGTAACTTATGAAATAGATATTTAATTATATGCTATTATATTACATTACCAAACAAGATTCCTAAATTATATAAATACTTTCCTAAGATTGTTTACTATTCTATTGGTCACATTACTATTCATAAGGGTAATATTACTATTAATACTTTAATATTCACTAACAAATAAGTTGATCTTATTAGACTCTAAATTTCTTACTGATCACAACTGTAAAAGACCTTTTTTTAAATAATTTCAAATTATTAATTATATAATGTATAAACAATATTTTAAAATATTATTTTCCAAAATTCACTAATAATATGGAACTTCTATAAAGTCTTCATATATTTATTTTAACATTTTAAATCCAAAAATTTAACATAATAAGAAATAAAAATATTATTTATACAAAAGGATTACAAAAATTAACTATGGTCTATTTACATAGGCCTTTATAACACCTGAATATGACCTATGTGTAATGTGTGATATGGTGTTGGAATTTTGGGACATCTTGGACAACATTACTCGAGTGGTGATTTATATCATTTTGAACTTCTCTCATAGGTGATTCTATTCAAGATTCACTTGTTGAAGCTCATCTTGTGCTTGGTCCAGAGAAAAGTCGAGAGATGAAACCTCCTTCCCAAGCTCTAATAGATGGGCTTCTTATTGCCCGAGCCTACTAGATTAGGTCATCAACTCCTCTTTTTGTATTTATTAACCATGATCATTTATATTTATAAGAAATAATCATAACATTAAGAGTATAGTTTCAGAAGATCATATAACGGTAAAAAACCCAATGGTCTCATTATAATTATACTCACTTCATTAATTTCGGGAAATAGTTTTGTTGATTATAAAATTACACACAATATCAGGAAACAAATATTATTCAAATGTTCGAGTCTTTATAATAATGTTTTTATGAAAATTATGATCATCTCTATCTCCTGTCGATAATCTATTGTAATAAAAAAACATGTTTTTGAAAATGATTTCTAAAATTATCTCAAAAGATCCTTGGAATACATTTTCATGGAAAAGGATTTTAATTTTTTTTACCATTTTCAAATAATTCATTATATGTTTTCAAATATAGTTTCAATGAAAAATATTTTCAAAAGGGTATATGTAATAAAAATCATTTTTCAAAAAAGAAAGGATATTTTCCTCATGAAATATTTCTAAAATATATTTCTAACCTATTTACCATATAATATAACATCCATTGGTGTTACTGATGCCTTTATGGGGAAATTATTCAATTTTTCTAATTATAATATTTCTATCAATGAATTTTATTTTGATGGAATGATGTTATGAAAATCGTTTATCATTCACTGGTTATATTTCTTTGAAACCTCCTTCATTTCTCGTGATAGGTTTATGATGAAATGATTGTGAAACCTATCTCTTTCCATTGGTTATTATATGTTTACATTTTTATGATACACATTGCGTTTCATGGATTATGATATTTTTATTTATCTTCTTGTGGATAATGTATATATGATTTTATTATGTTCCATGTGGGACTTATATCAGCCTCCAATTCATTGGGTAATGTTTTATATCTAATGAGATAAACTAATATGTTTTTGGAAGTGAACCTTTACTACTATGATTTCCATGGGAGTGAACCATGACTACTAATATATTATGAGGCATGAACTCATGAAACAATGTTGGTATTGAGAGTGAAACCATACTACTAATATGGTCATTGCAGCGTTTCCTGGGATACTATAGATTTCATTTTATGCTTAAGTAATTTTCACAATTCCATATCTTACTCCCATGTTATTCTATAATCGATCATGTCCTTTACTTAATTTTAATTAGTGTCTTGTCAACTTCGACGCATTATGGCTAGATTCATGTATATCATCTTTGATATGCAGGGTATGATCAGATATTTTTATGATCACATTCTCATACCCATATGCTCATGTTTACGCTTACATGTCTCCCTTGTTTACCCTTACTGATCCTTTGATCTCACCCCTTTTTTGTTTCCTTCTGTATGATGTGAATATAGGTATTATTATTGAGATGTCGAAGAAGAGTTATTTTCAATTAAAACCTTTTGAAAGATAATGTGTCTCACATGTATATCTTTATTTATGTATTCCATGTTTCCAAAGGCAATAGACCATAGAGTCTTCTGGCATCTGTTTGTGTAATGTTTCTTGTTTTTCATAAAATTTATGTAATATTGATGTTTGAAAAGTGTGGGTTGTTATATCCATGCTATTAATTGGTGTATAATTATTGTTATACATACTTTAAACACCCAAAACAAAAAAAATGATTAAAATATCCAAAATATATAGATAATATGTAATGGAATAATTTAATACTAGAAAATAATATTGTTATTTGACTCTGTGTGTCGACCTTATAACTACAAACATGTCCCACACATGTGCTCAACCTCAGTCAAAATGACATATGTCTATGGCCTTGATCTATTGGTGATTGTTAACTAGCAACTATGGTAGTTTTCTTGATCTTCTCATAGTCTTGGTTGGTAAACTCACATATTTTAAACTAAAAATATATAATGTTAATGTATAAAAATGGACTTATAGATATTTTTTATCATAAAAATAAATTTCATAATCTAATAAAAATTGTAACTTTTCTACACTTAATCTCATAGTATAAAATATTTTTATTCATATTATCTAACAATGAATTTTTTTATAATTTATTATTTCCAACAATAACTTATTATCAATGAAAATATTGACTATATTTTAATAATTAAATATAGATAATTTATTATATATCTTAGATATAATTTTAACTTATTATAATTACCCTATACATTTTCTATAATACTTTTACTTCACAATACATACAAAATTTCCTATAAAATGTTTAATTATATTTTAGTTTTTTATTATCGTATATCATATAATTCCAAAAGAGTAATAAGTATTTTCATTAACATCTCACTAAAAAATTCAACAATCTAATATTCATTACATTTTGAATTATGAATTAATATTATTATATTATAATTTTTGAAATAAAATTAGATTAAATAAATATCGATTTACATATCATATATCAACATAAAAGTATCATTAAAGGACTATTATTATAACATGAAATTATTAAAATTGAAACACATGTTTTATAAATTAATATAATTTCATCTAATTTTTATAAACCAAATGTATTAAGTTTATATCAATATTAATTTTTTTATTTAATTTAAAATCACATACACATGAAGTAATTTTTTTTCATTTTGATATAGAATTTAAAAAATATATTTAAGAGAGTTAATTATTTTCTATTATAAATATATATATATAGCACAAATATCCAAAAAAAATAACCCCTTAAAAATTGATATAACCTAGAGAATATAATCATATTTTTGTATTTTTTTGAGTTTTTGTACTTATTATAATTTTCCTAATGATGTTTCACATTTTATACTCATAATGATTTAATGTTTACCTTGTATTATAATAATGTATACCATGATTTATTTTCATTTAGTGTTGTTTCTGTCATAAGAAATCGTTCATAATTTTTTTTTTACAAAACAATATGTACTAATATTTTGTGGTGTTACATTCTCCACCTTAAATAAATCACTTCCAGTCAATTTTTATATTGTTTCTAGAAAAAAGATTTTATCATGAAATATGTATAGTATTTTTTCATGATAATAAATTTTAAAATTAACAATATGAAAATAAGTTATTCTTAATTAAATATTTTTTAAAAAATATCTATACCATTATAAGACTCATACTAGGGAACACATTTCAAAAAGAAAACCATGATAGTTTAGAGGTATTTTTTATTTAATAGTTGATATATTTATCATTATCTTATTATATGTTGAGAAACTACTTTTATATTAATATAATGAATATAAAAATACATGATTACTTGATTTATTAGTATCCTTAATGTGTGTTTATATTATTTTTTCACCTCTTATTCATATAATATTCTAAATTAGACAGAAATGTGATGTATTTTTCTTGAAAAGTGAAAAAAATTCAATACATAATAGATCACAAAATTCAAAAAATCAACTGCAAATTTATTAAATCTAAAATGGTTAGTGTGAGTATATAAAATAATATAATAAAAAACCATATTATGAATATATTAAATACTACGATTCCAATAGATATTCAACTTCTATTAAAATGTTTTTGTCTGTATGATAAAAAATAAATAAAAAATTATTCTCAGTATCATTATAGCCATTATGATTTTATAAGAATATCTATTATTACCTCAGACTAAAATCTTAACCAAAATGTTCTAAAATTATTTTAAATGTTTCTTATTTATCAGTATCCTATCCTATAATTTTATTTTTTCCCTTTCAATGATTCACACTGTGATAACTAAAAACCTGTATCTTTTGGCTCAATATAAAAAATATCACATATTGGAATTGATACCAAATATTAGTGACCCAAAATTATCTATTCCATAAAAGATTTAAATATTTATTATCAAGTGACAACACTGCCACGACCATTTTAATCTTATATATATAGATAAGTTAGATGAATATTACATAAGAGGACTTATATTTTTATTTCTAATATAATTTTCAAACTAAAAGAAACTATATAAATGCTAAACCTATACCCAAAAGAGTTATAACATTCAACTATAATAATTTATCTTGATTGTCCATTTTCAAGTGAAAATAATTTGGTAACTTGGAGTGAGCATAAAAAACCTAGTAAGGGTATTTTAAAAATGTGATACTAGATAATCCTTTGGAAAAAAATTAATTAAAATAAGTGTTTCCATTAAATACTAAATTTATTTTATTAAAAAATTTACATCCAATATGAGATAATTAATTACCTAAAAATGATTGATAAATTAAATATATAAATGAATAGAGAAAGAAAAATATATTTGGAACATTATAGGAGGAAACTTAAATATAATAAATTAAAACCTTCTTTCTTGAAACAAAAATATTCGAATTTAAATAATTCCACGTTTTTTGAAAAAAATAATAAAAAAATATCTATAAATTGAAAAATCCTAACTTTTTTATTAAAAAAATTGTTTTCCTAAAATATAATGATTTATAAAAAAAAATATTGAGATCATTTAAAAAATAATAATATAATTTTATGGAACAATATTCATAATCAATTAATCATTGGATCACCTTACTGGATAATTAAAACATTATTATTTGACTATCTTATGATTAGGATGCTCCATTATAGAGACTCAGTATTATCATACAGAAATAATACATTGATACAACTGGTTGATTAATAAATCATAAAAATCATCACACTACTCAATTCCCTAAAGGATTAATGCCTTATAAATTAGCTACATAAACATCTATATTAATTTCACCATAACCAAAATCCTCAAAATGCCTTTATATACATTAAACAAGTTATACATATCTTCATAACACATGAAAGGGGAAGAAAATAAATGGATGAGAACAAACACTCAATAAGGGACAACTTATAACCATGTCTATAAGTGTTAGATCATAATAATATGACAAAAATGGCATGGGGTTAAATTTATTTTTTAAAAGAACATATAATAATAATAGTTGTCCATATATCACTATAAATAAGAATGTAATATCAAATTCATAGACATATACCATAAAAATATATAGAATCATGAGAAATTAAACATGACTAAATTGGTATAATCTGAGGAACAAGATAATAATACACATGTGTAGAATAAATATAATCATAGAAACCATATTTCAAGGATACTCAGCAAGCCATATATTATATATTATGCTTGGGATAACCACATTTGTACCCTCTTGATATTGGTATAATCCCCTTGTATACCCCCGGTCTTGTGATAAAACATCTTACGTACAAGTTTATCTTGGGATAAATCCTATCGTGTACCCTTTTTCTTGGGATATATCCTATCCTATACCCTTTCTATAGGAATAGATCCTCTTGTAAACACCTTTCATCTCATGAGACATAATCTTAATCCAATGCACCATAGGGTTATATAGGACCCCACCAATCCTCACCCATATATAAGAGTACCACTTAAGAATCACGTCATTCATGTTATCATAAATATCCAAGGGGAATAAAATGGGGTTTATAATTTTACCAAATGAAATCATATAAAAATCATTTGATTCCAGAAAGACAATCTCAAAAAAGTATTATATAATATTATCCTGTATAGGGTGATTTATGAACCAATACTCCATTAGAGAATAATTAATTTAAAATGGAATAAAAATCATTATAATAATTTTTCCATAATTGTTTTATAATTTAATCTTATAAAAGACTATTTTTATGTAACTTTCCTAAAAACAATATACATGAAAAGAATTATTTTTTAAAAATTAGATCAGAAAATATAAATTAAAATTAACCTGATTTTAAATAAAACATATGTAAACATTCTAAGTTTAAGGGATACAATTTTATCATGGTAAAAATATTCCTTTTAAATACTTTTTTAAAAAATTATTATTGGAAACCAATATTATACAAAGGATAATGAAAAAAAATTAAAATGAGAAAAGTGGAATATAATGATATTAGAGACAAAAAAATTATTTTCCACTAGAAAAATGGGAACATTAGAAATAAATAAAAAATATGGAAATGGAGAAAAAAATTTAAATGAGATGTAAATTATTCTTAACAATATTACATTTTGTATGAAACAATGGATTCATCAATGAGGAAGAAATATCTTTTGAAACATTATCTCTGATTAAAGAAGATGGGAATAAAATATATTGTCTTTATAGGTTATAATATATCAATATTAAAAGATTATAGTCAAAGGGGATTTATTAAGAAAAATGAAAAACATACAAGCTAAAAAACCATAAAATTTTACTATCATTTAATTCAGATCCTCGTGAATAATTAATCATTAAATTAAACATAAATTATCATGAAAAAAGATATTTTATGATATAATTTTTCAAATGAGAAGTAGATAATCCACATTTATGTAATTTAGTGCATAATAGAAAATGAATATCAATGAGAAGAACCAGAGATTAGAAACCCTTATGAAATTTAAATTTTTTATTTTAAAACTGCATTGGAGAAAGAATGTGGAATAAAAAAAATTATAAATCATGAAATATATGATAATAACGATACAAAATATTTAATATTAATTAGTTTAAAAATAAAAAATAAAACATAGTGTATCAAAATATATAACTATCCAAAGTTGAACATTTGAGACAAAAAACACTTACCTTGTATTCCAACTTATTCATTTATTTACTCATAGCCTTTATAAAGAACATAAATATCACAATCACTTATCTAGTAATATAAATATAAAAATAATAACCTTTTTAAAAAAATGAACATATATTATAAAAAAAATAGATTATAGTTTATTTTAATTATCTATTCTTAAATCCATCGGTTGTTCATTTCATACAAAATTTAAGAAGAAAATAACATATCTCACTAAGCAGTTTCAAGTTCATCACTACCATATAAATAAATTTGGAATAATAATTGATATTAAATGATTACTTATTTTCCATTTTCATTTAAATAAATACATGAATATTCCTTATAAAAAATCAAGATGAACTAGTCTTCGAAGTGTTTAATGATCGAAAGATGATACATTAATAAATATTTTAAATACAGAAAACACAATTAAATAATGATTGAAACATATTAAATATATAATTTTTACATCTTATTACTATTATATTACATCACATAATCATTTATGACATTATTTTTATAATATTTTATATAGTTGGAAACATTTACCCAAACAGTAATGTATCATAATTTTTTCAGGAGTAATGGAATGTCAATATATAATGATTATATAAAATATTAATATGATTTGAAACTTAATAATGATAATATATATTCAATAAATTTATTTTTATGACCATGTAATATGGATGTTGATGAAAAACTGGTTTTTTGTACATCGAGGTGGTAGTTTGTACATATGCATGGTTAACAATCACATTTATCAACAAATAGATGGAAAGAGAGTAAATGATAAATTATAATTTATACATTATAATCATGACATATAAAATATTATGATTAATAAAATCCTTAATTAATACTATCCATGATAGGTGGTGATGAAAAATGAACAACATCACCTCATGGAGGTGTTAGTCCGCATAAACACACGGTCAATGTTATTTTGTTTTCCTAGTGGTTGAAAAGGATTGAATAATTTTTATAAAATTTATATAATTAAATTAGAGTGTTATTAATATACATATTTCATTAAATTAGTAATTTTAGAGATAATTTATCAAGGATTATAGTAAAAATGAAGACTGATAGAAAAGAATAAAGATATTTCAATCTTGGGTTTTCTCTCAGAAAACTTCTTAAAAATGATGGTATTAAGAAACTTATATGTGAAAATAAGCTTATGGAAATTAGGTAGGGTTATATGATGAGAAAATTGGAATAATATAAATAATAAATTCCATATACAGGTTAGAATTTAAGTGTTTTATGTGTCACCCTTTATAAGTGGCTAAAATGTATGTTTTTTAAGTAACCATTACATTTTCTATAATGTAATGTTACTATTCAAGTTTCAGTTATTCATGAATTGAAAAAAATTGAGTGTAAGTGTTTGTGGTCAATTATTTCCTCATACATTAATTTTTTTGACTACCTACTCTATTTTTAGTATTTTTCATTTATCTTTTAAACTTTTACCCAAATTGACATTTACCTTGGTGATTAATTTTTAACCTATGTAATTAATAAAAATGAAAAAATATAATATTGGATTTTTAAACTAATTTAACCTTCTTATTTCTTCTTTTAGAGCCACTTTATCAGATATAATTTCGAAATGTATGAAAATTTATTTTTAAAGTCAAGAATCATAATCATGTAAAAACAATTTTTAGGAAAATAATATTTTTATCATTAAAATTATATAAATTAAAATCATCATTGTTAGTAATTTTAATGAAAAAATGATTAATGATAAATAAAATAAAATTTGTGAGGTTTTTAAATCAATTATAACCCTAATATCAGCTTAAAGATTAATTATAAAATGAAAAGACTAAAAACTATTTTTATGGAATTAATATTTATATATATGCCTAAAAATATTGGACGTAGGTTTTCTATGTTTGTGGTATGTTTTAAAATTAATAATTTTATTACATAATTTCATATTTTAAAATTTAAAAATTTTCATATTCCTTTATGTCTTAATGATATAATCATAAAAATTAAATGCTTCATAAAAACCACAATTTTCAATGAAAACCCTTTATTTTTAAAAAGCACTCAACAAATCATACAATGTAAATTTCGATATTCTAAATATAAAAAAAAAACTTTTAACTAATTCCAATTCTAAAATTGAAAAATATTTTTTTAAAATAAAAGTAAAAAATATGAGATAACTATCTAATTAGAAAAAATGATGTTTTAAAACATCAAGTATTCTTAATATTAAATGATATCAATTTCTAATTTAAAATATTTCAAATTATTATTTCATAAATAAAAATATTTTAAAAGTGTTCAGTTTAATATTTTAGGACAAAATATTCAATACCTAACAAATTCGTTCTTTGAAAAACAACACTACTTTTATACTAAATACCCTTTAATAAATACGAGTAAAAGTAATTATTTATATTCTAAATTTTAATTTTTGACCCCATTGAGATATAAATGTTTATTTAAATTATATATACATTATATTATATTTTAACAATATATTTATGAATATTTATTCTTAACACAGTGGTATATATTTATAATAATTTAATATAATATTTTTTTCATCATGATTTTTAAACTTGTTACTTAACAATAAAAAAACATCATTATACCGATTAGATATATGGGTACTGACCATGTCATTAATGGCCATATTTATAAGGATAATAGAAAATTCCTATATATAAACTAAATCATTCTTTCATTATACTCTCACATTTCAAGGAATAATAAATATTTAATAATAATGAATTTTTTTAATGATTTATCTTTTCTTAGGTATCTCCCACATTATTGGATATTTTGGATATTGGTGATCCTAATAGTTTAAGGTGATTTCAGGGATTTCTTAGTCATGAAGATTGTATTGTTTTATATCTATTTTCAATTAAATTATATTTTTACATTTAATGGATGTATTTTACCCATGTTTGGTAATAATATAATTGGTGAAATTGATATATTTATGTGTTTTTGTTGTATCGTACCACTTATGAATGTATAATGTGATGTAAATTTTGATTCATATATTATTTGAATTATTTATTAATCAATTTCAGGTTCATATAAACAATTATAAAAATAAATTTTAGAATTATAAGAATAATTTTTATAAAAAAAATATGCTTCCTCAAAAATTAGGCTATTATATACTTCTCTTCCCACCAAATTAATTTAATCCCTAAATTTTTTGTTATCGCATAACAAAGAAAATATAAAAGTCCAATTAAATTATAGAGACAACAAATGATATAATATAAAGAGATAAAACAACCATTCAACCCTTGGAAACATATCTATTTACCAAAAAATATGTTTATCCCTAATATTGATTTTTTATCAAACATTTTGCGACATGAGTCTACCATTATTCATTGTCAAGACCCACATTATATAATTTTTTTTCTATAGGGTTATTATTACCATTAATTCAATGATAGAATATTGTAGGTTGACAAAAAATGTGTCTTCCTAACTCTAGATAATTTCCCCTCTTAGATGAGGGAACCAATGTATCACTCTAATTACTTAAACTTTATCCAGATGAAGGATAATAACATTTCAACAATGAAAATTCACATAAAATAAAACTTAGAATATAATAATAATACCACTAGAATATTTATTCAGTATTAAAATCATTTGGGGTGTTGATTTAATGTTCTCATTAAACTTATTAGATATTCTAGAGTTCCGAGAATCAAATTCCAACAAGACATATAAATATATATGGATTGGAGGGTATGTGTAACATAAATATTAGGATCCATTTTTACTATAGTTATTACAAAATATTTACATTATCCTTTTTTATTGGAGGTTGGTGATGCTCATCATCTTAGTTAGTCCTGGGATTATTGAATTTACTTGGATAATTCTGATATTCCACTCATATAAGACATTGAACTATTAATTCTAGCTTTGGATGAACTCTACTAATTTCAATCATGTTAATTGAAGTCTTCTTTTTTCCATTAGAAATTTGAGGCTCTATGGTGACCTATTCCATAAGTAAAGAATATTATATACCCCTTACGAAAATTCCTTTGGTGTTTCATTCTAGGTTTTCGACATATAGAAAATTAAAAAATATTTTCTTAATCATTTTTAATTAATTTCTATTTCATCAGACTCCATCATTCTCCTATATTGTGTATTTGGGAATTCAACTATTTAAACAATATTAATTAAATTTCATGATAAATGATTTGGAATAATCACACATCTTATCACTCCAACTCCTATTCTGAATGGTGTTTGTTGTGGTGACATATTCATTATCCCAAATACACGTGGTTCCTTCTAGATCCAGCCATTACTAAATCCAATAATATTAACATGGGTAATGAATCATTAACAATATAGGGGAATTATCATAATAAATAACATAAAATGGATTCAACCTTACAACATTTTTATCTTATCATTATGTTAGCTTTTAATTCAATTTTTTCAACCTGTATCAATCTTAGTTTAAGAATAGTTTCATTATATTGGGTTATCTTATACTTCCCAAACCAATGCATTAAATTAATTTGTAAATTAATCCATCATCCTGGTTCATAAATAACATTTTATCGTGTATAAAATATCCGTACGATGTGTCTAGAAAAGTTTGTCGTCTTAGGACCACTCCGCATGTATTAGAGTTATGATGGATTCCATTATCAACCAACCCTTTTTTGGGGTGACTAACTTAGGAGAATATTTTCCATTACCACAGAAACAATCCAGTATATATACATGGGTTTATTTATATTAGAAACTATAAAATCTAAAAATTATGAAAACATGAAGATGTTATCCATTACATAGTCTTATTCTATGGGTTCTCTCAAAAGTTTACTAAATGAATCCACTAAATAACAAAACCTATATCAATGAAAACCATGGACATCGAAGCTAAACATATATAAATAATAAATTAATATAATGGTTTAATTAGTACATATCATAAAAATTCACACAACCCAAGGAACTAATGGTTTATTGACATGTTACATATACAACTACAGCCATTTATCCACAATATAACTCCAATATAACCCCATACAGATTTTCCCAAATTTATAAATATATTCATAACCTGTGGAAGTAAAATCATAAGAAATAAGTGATTTAAAATGCCAAGTAAGGGAAAAAGTATCAATATATCCTATGGTACAGATTATAAGTATATTATAAAACATTGGAATGGTAGAAATTTATTTTTTAAAATAATATGAAACAATTATAGGTATCCCTAAGTCATGAACAATCATATACCAGAGAAAAAGCATGTTGAATATTTAGACATTAAACATGTGTCAAGGGGAATAATCATAGGCACAAGACTATAACATAATTATGTGGAATAATCATAATAATAGAAAACATATTTCAACTCTAAACACAAATCCCTTCATTACATATTATATTTAGGCTAACCAACCATGTATGATCTTAGACATGGGATAATCTACCCCTATAACCCCATTCATGCGATAAAACAAACGGTTTACCCCTTTTCCATGGGATAAATCCTCCTTTGTACCATATGGTATGGAATAAATCCACTTGTGTACCATTTTTCTTAACATAAGTCCTCATGTGTACCCTTTTTCTTGGGATAAATCCCCACATTTACCCTTTTGATCTCATTATACATAAACATAAACCAATTACTTGGTTCTTTTTATTATAATTTATGCTTCGGTCATTGAACAAGGAAAGACCTTCCTTAAAAATAAAAAATATTCTAATTATTTAGAGGGAGATATAACACCCAACTCATCACCATAAATAGAGTTGTGTTCTATTTAAAAATCAATTAATTAAACTCATCATAAATAACCTAACATGAAATCCCAAAGGCCATACATTTTTAGTGATTTTTTAATAATTCATTTTTTAAATTATGTTGAGGGGGTAATAATACATGGCATGTAGTCCTAGTAGAAAAATGACTGAATAAATTACACTAAAGGCCCCAAAGACCATACACTATAGAGAAAAAAAACCCTCTCTGGTAGAATTTTTAACTATAAGCCACCTTATAACCTTTCATGGATTCACGAAAAACATATATCCATACATATTTTCATGGTTCCTAATACAAATAGTAGATTTCATACCCTATCATTCTTTTAATATGGAATCCCTCCAAGCTTGGTGTGGTACTCTGAACCCCCAACTAGATCTACACATATGAGGGACAATTTTTTCCTTATTTTCTCAAAACATGTTTCATCAATGAACCTACTACAATAAACCATTTTCTACTCTTAAAAACAGACCACCATATCTATAAATCTCTAGTTTCCACCACCAAGCACCATTTATCTTCCATCATGTTCCACTGCCTGTCACTAATTCAATCTCCACCACGTCACCCAATATCGACAACTAATAGCCCACCACTAATGTAATTTCCACTATCACTACCTCACCATTGTGTAAAAACACTAGCCATATCCCACTTGAGGAACCACTATATTGACCATCACCATATTTACAGACCTATGATTCTATATCGTGGACATCCACCGCTAGACTGCTTCACACTAACATGCTCACATGTAGTGTGATCATAATCATCCTGCCCTAACGTTTTCATTCCTCCGTGATTTGATCCTTGTCTTTAGTGCATGATTACAGGGTTCCAAACAACATTTTTGAACCCCAAATACATCTTATCATAAATATCCAATGGAATAAAAGTGGGATTTGTTTTTTTTTCAAAATGTACCACATAAAAATTAATCATTCGATACTAATAAAATAATTTCCTAATAGTTTTATAAAATATGATCACAAATATAGTTTTTTAAGAACCATTTCTATATAAAATCATAATCCTTTTAGAATTGAAGAAAAATAAATTTTTTTTTTTGAAAAGTGTTTCAAAATATATTATTAAATGATGTTATTTTCACATGAGGTCCTAAAATAATTATTTTAATGTTGAAGAGAAAATTTATTTAAACAGTAACAAAAAAAATACATTGAATATTCATTAATAAGAAATAAAACATATTTTAAAATTTTAAGTATAAGTTCATAATATAATTTCACTGACAGAAAAATTCAATTCAATAATTTAAAACACCATTATTAAAAGCCCACTTCGTAAAAGGATAATAAAACAATTTCTTTAGAATGAGTAAAAGAGGATATATATATCATTATATATTAAATAAATTTGAGTTTAAACTAATAAAAGGATAACATTGATATGAATTAAAAAATGGATATGGAGAAAAAATCCTTTAAATACATGTGAATTATTCATAACAAAATTATATTTTTTTATAAAATAATAGATTCATCAAGGAAAATTAAATTTTCTGTGAAATATGATTTCCAACTAAAATAATATGGAATAAAAAGGTAGCATAATAATAGGATAGAATAAATCAATCATGAAAAATTATTTGCAAAGAAGAGTGATTATTACCAAATGAAAATATTTGTTTCCAAAAAAAGACTTACAATTTGAGAATCATTTAAATAAAATCATAATTAAAGATAAATTTTTAAATTCAAATAAAATTTCCATGAATAATGTTAATTTGGTATATGAAATCAAGTATTGGAATTATATACACCATATAAACGTAATTAGGTGAATAAAAAAACATGTATTTAGTAAAGAAATTTGAGTTGAAAAACATCTAAAACATTTGAAACTTTTCAGTCAAAAATAGATAGGAGAAATAAAATAGAATATAAACTTTAATATCATAAAATATAATATTATAATTATATAAAATATTAAATGGAAATTTCTAACCTCATTCGAATGAAAACATGTTTTATAATAATAAATATGGATCTAAAGGTAAAAATTTGAGAAAATAATCCCTAACAATGTATTCCCACTTACTTGACCATGATATAAACTCATATATACTGAACATAAATATATAAAGAAATTTTAATAGAATCAAAATATAAAAATAATAACCTTTTATAATTATTATTTTAATATATATTACAAATATATTCATTGATTATCATTTATTTTTATCATTAGGTGTCGAAAATTTCATTTTCCTGTTTTGTAAAAACTTCATAAAGTCAAAATTGATTCACAATAACTAGTTTCGGGTAAAAATTCCAATATAATTCAGGATAAAATAATAATTTTTTCAATTATTAATGATGTGCCATTTTAATTAGGATAAAGACATGAATATTTCATGGGAAAATAGGAATCTCGATGAACTAGTTTTCAACATGTTAAATGATCGAATGGTAATATATTAATAATTTTTTAAAATATAAAAAAATTATAAATAAATAAATTTTTATAAAATTATAGTTATTTTAGGATATTATAGTAATACTTCATCCCATTATCATTTATCATATAATTTTAATAACATCATTTTTATATCTCGTAAAACAAACTCAAAAAGTAAAGTATTAATATGTTTCCCAATGTTAGGGAATGTATATAGATAATCATAATATAGAATATTTAGAACCTTAAACATGTCATAATTATCATATATACAAATTTAATGCATTATTATAACAAACCAATATGGGTCGTGATGAAAAATGAAATTTGTTGTTCATGGAGGTGGTAGTGGGGACATACACACGATTATGGATTCCATTTCATATTGAAGGGAGGGAAAGATAGCATGGGATAAATTATTATTTTAGAGTTATAAATGTGAAATATAAAACCTTATAATTTATTAAATCCATCGTTGTTACAATTCATGATAGGTAGTGATGAAAAATGAACAAAATTGCTTCGTTGAGGTGGTAGTTTGTACACACGCACAATAGATGTTATTTTGTTTTGATAGTGGATGGAATGAATTGGGTAATTTTTTTAAAATTAATATAATGAAATCAAATATTATAATGAAACATAATTAATTATATTATTATGTTTAGGAGTTATTTAGGAAGGATTATAGTAAAACAAATGACAAAAATAAAGTAATACTCATGTTGGAAGCTTGATTTGGAAAACTCCTTCAAAATAATGGACATAAACAAAATAATGGTGACTATAATCTAATAGACGTGGTAGAGTGTTATATTAAAGAATATTTTCATATTTTAAATAATAAATTCAAATTATATGCGCTTAATTATGTGGTGTAAGTGTAACCTTCTTTAAGTGAATATAAGGGTACTTTTAGAAGTAACCATAACATTATTTATAATTTAATGTAACTATTCAATGTTCAATGGATAAAAAAATTTAGAAAAAACATATAGAATGTGTTCGTCGGTAATAATTATCCTTATAAAATCATTTTTGAGGAAACCTAGAATTTTTTTAGTCTTTTTATTTTTACTTTTTAACATTTACAGTAATTTGTTTTACATTATTAATTAATGTATTACCATAGTAATCAAAATTAATTATGAAAATTGAAATAGGTTATTTTACTTAATTAGAACCCTCAAATATAATTTTTTAAATAAATTTATTAAATAAATTTTAAAAATTTATGAATTTTTTTAAATATAAGCACTATAATCGTGTAAAAATAGTTTTTATAAAAATAAATTGTTTGAGATTAAAATTAATGCACAAGATAAAATTATAATTTTACTAATTTTAAGGAAAAAATTGATTTATTAAAAATAAAATAAATTTTAAAATTCATTCAAGGGTATCTGAAACTAAATCTTATGTTCATAATGATTAATATAAATAAAATATTGAAAAAAATTTTAATTGAAGTAACATTTTAATTTAGTTCTAAAAATGTTGGATAATGGGGTTTTAAGTTCAAATAATATTTTTAATTAGAAATTTTATTTATTAATTTTAGATGATATCACTTATAATTTTTTTAAATATTTTACGTCATATTGACATAGTTATAAAAATATTAGTTTTTTAGAAACTGCAAATTCGACTAAAAAACCTTTTCATAAAATGAAAAATAATTTCTATGTAAATATAGACATTATAAAACAAAATTAATTTATTTTTATCCCCAATAGATTATAATATATATAAATTCAGTTTTTAAATTAAAATACAAAATATAAAAAAAAACTTATAGTTTGAAAAATTACATTTTATATATTAATTGTTCTTAATATTATTTAATATCTATTGATAATACTAATTATATTAATATATTAATTAATATATAATAATAATTTAAATTTTTTCAATTTAATCTACTAGGAAAAAATATAAAATATCTACGAAAATGGTTCATCGAAAAAAATATTACACTTATAATAAATATTTTCTAATAATTAACATTAATATCGATTATTTTTATTAATGAATTTTAATTTTACTACTACATTTATATAAAATTATTTACATTAATTATATATATATATATATATCAGATCATCTTCTAGTAAAAATAATATTATTATTTATTCACAATTTATATATATTTATATATAATATTTTTATATCAAACATCAATTTTATTTTGAGATGAAAATTTTCAAATTAAATAGTCACAACATCAGAATACCAGTTGATTATATGTCCACTGACCAAATCAATAACAACTATATATACAATGATCAAAATTTTAAAAACCATATTTTCAATGACTATATTTAATTCCTATATATAAATACTTATAGAATCATTCATTACTTTTACTTTTACTTATCAATGAATATTTCGTAGTGCATATTATAAATTTTATGTAATTATTTATACTTTCATGGTGATATTCCATAATATATGTTCTGTTTGGATATTGGTGGACCATAAGGATGAAGATGATCCAAGAGATTTCTTTTTCAGTAAGATTTTATTCTTTTTTATATATTCTCAAAAATTAATTCATTCTCTTTTAATAGATGTATTGTATACATTGTTTGATGAACCGAGCAAGGATTCCCCTATAAACTAGTACATAAATCTATGTACCACATACCTGAAGGGTGTTTTTGATACCCAAGGGGAGAAAACTAGCAAATGGGCATCATAAAACTACAAAAGGGAATGATCACACCAAAACTAAAATAAAATTAAATACTTACATAAATAATAAATTTAAAGATAAGAATTAAATTAAAAATATATATATTCTATAATCAATGAAAAAATGGTAGTGGTAGAGCTCAAAATTTATATCAAACCCAAATAATATATCAAACTACAATGAGAAACTAAAATAAGAACCATCTAGTCCATTTGATAATGTGGGAAACAAACCACCATATTCTGATCAGCTACCCAATCCCAGCTAAAATAATCCTTACTACCACAATGTCTTGCATTTACATTCCCTATATCACAGGACAATCCATTATCTACACATCACTAGAGGCATGTGCATGGTGTGGGATGAATAGGCATAGTGGGTTCTCAACCAGGTGTTAAATATCAAGTCTATATAAAAAGCATATATGGTCAACATTATAGTGAGACAAGGAATGATATGAAATGAACCTTTTTTATCAAAATCTTGGTAAAACATTTCCCCTTTTCAATAGTTAAAAAATCCAAGTAGAAAAGTTTCAAATATTAATTTTTGAAAAATTTATCAAACAATTATATCAATTTAAAAGTAATATAAATAAAAAACAATACATAGGCAATGAAAATGGTAAAAAAAACCATTTATAACTCATAGTTAGGTTAACTGAGTCTCTCATACATCAATCAAGAATAGTGTGCATTGAATGTCTCTTCAACCAAAGAATAAATTTCTAATAAATAGAGGAACACTATATATTGTAAATCCTCCTAAAATTTTAAATAAATGCATGACCTAGATCTAAAACTTCTTTATATAGGAACTAGAATACACCCCATAAATTCAATCCCATCACAATAATAAAATATAATATGGGCCCTAATACCACACCATCAACCTATGTACACAAGGATCACATGTACTTCATGTAAAATCATTTTAAAAGGGCTGAAAATTTTCACAACTCAATTTCAAAAACTCTTTTTATATCCATTAAAACCTACTTTCAATAATCATTTCTCAATTCAATTCAAAATAATTTGAAAATATTCTTTCTTTATTCAAAATGAGTTAAACCCCATATTTTCTCAAAGACCAAATTACACACACAAATAATCAATCCAATATAATTACTATAATTTAGAAAAAAATTTAATAAAGCAATAAAAATCAATGAATTAGAAAATAATTTAAAAATATAATTACAATCATTGGTTCAATTAACATAGTCTTCAGAAGGAACCAACTACTGCAAACTTGGGTTGAACACTACCCAAAATAGGATCCTTGAACACTAGAAGGATCATAAAGACAACAAAAAAGGACCTAATAATGATTATCACATCCAAAAATTGATTCCAGACCAAAAAAACCAGTGGTGATGATAGATTAACACATACCTCAAGAAACTCACATGTTCCACTATAAACATTACAATGGTTGGCCTTCAGAAGATAATAGGATGATAGATATTGAAGGAAGGGATGAAACTTCATAATCATATGATTATAGATCAGTAAATTCTATCCAAAACAGCTTCTACAACCAAGAGTAGTGAATATTAAAAATGGGATGTTACAAAGATAGAAGAAACGTAACGAGGAAACGGTTTAGCGCTGAATGAAATGATATTGATAGTGAAAAATCACTTTAAATTAGCTACAAGATATGGTAGGGTACAAGATATAATACTCTTAAAAGAGATAAGAGGAGTTACACATGATAGGATCCTAAAACATACTTGGATGATGTAATTTACGATGTAAAGAGAGGATTTACACTATAAATCCATTGGATTACATGTCCATCCAAAAACATGTTTCATCAGGTTAAAAATGTTGAGGGACACATTTATGAAATAAGAGATATATTTTATTTAAATTTTTTTTACTACGTAAAGTGTTTTACAGAATATTATTCCAAAAAGTTTACTCTAAGATAGGGATTTATTCTATAAAATAGAGGTTTACACTGTAAATTACCTCTACACCCCGCACATAAAATCAACCCCCTTGTAGAAACTATTTTATTCCTGAGAACCTAAAAAAAACCCGAAACCTGAATAGAGAATCTACCAATTTTCTAGGATATTAAAATCTCGTCCACATAGGACTTTTCATCAATCTGAATTCATTTAGAAGAAAGGTTATCTAGAAATAGGTGAGGACACTGGTCCATCCAAAAAAAATCATTCTCCCATGTCACTTGATAATCCGATCCATGTCTCCATATCACTCAGACCAATAGAATAAAACTCACATCTAATACCTATGCATAGAATCAACGATCTCCACTAGTTTCACTACAACTAAAATATAGAAATATAACTCAATATCACCCCAAATCAGAACCTGAGAGGGATTAGGATGGTACTTCTGGAGCTAAGATATATATAAAACACCATCCATTCGTATATCTTGAACCGAAAATGAAAAATGATATGCAGCCTTTTAAAGCCGCACAATGACCTCGAACAATCAAAAATATATTGGAGTCATCTTTCACTTATTTCCAACCCAATAATGACACAATCGAGGATTTTTTTTTATAATACTAAATTACCAATGGAAAACTAAAAACGATGATGTCAAAAATCCACATATGAATTCATCTAACTCTAATCTGTAAAAAATAATTTTTCTATATCCCAAATTATTAAAAATTACTATTAAATGGGTCTCATCCTCACAAGAGAAATATCTCCCACCTCTATATAACAAAGAGGTGACCTACATGGGAGACCATAAAAATATTTGAATGGAACCATTATAATATATGAATAGAAACTATTTTTATAAGTTAAGTCATAAATATCTTTATGGATATCCCATGATCCAAAAAAATCTAATACACCGTTGTAGAGAATATCCCCCAGGATCTGAATAGCATTCTCCATATAATTGTCTATCTTTGGATGATAATATATAAAAAACTTGACCTGAGTCACTATCACCTCTTGGAAACGTTTCTAGAACCTAGTTGTAATCCTAAGATCCTTGCCAAAAAATGGTAGAGGGAACCCCCTGGATCCTCACAATCTCCTCCACCTAAATCATACAACGATATTCATCTTTAGTACTATCCCAAATCAAAAAATATATATATTTCTATAAAAACTAATCAACCACCACCTATAAAGAATTTATCCATCTAGGATTCAATTGAAATACAAAAAAAATTATACGGACACCTTATCCCATTTACAAACAATAAAATGAATATTCTAGAGAAAAACTAAGGCTTCAGATACTCTACCTTTTTCTTCTAACTGTTTTAATAGTTGGATATAAAATCATAAATGTCATGCTTCATACACGACCACAAAAAAACATCTAACATAATAATACATATTCAAATTTTTTAGATTAATGGGTGAAAAATAACTATTACAGTCAAATAATACTAAATTCCTCAAAGATATTAGAATGGAAAACTAATTCCCAAAATGTAGAGTACTATTAGAAGGAAAAGAATAATGTGAAATGATCTCCCCACCATAACAGGTTATATTGATTCCTCAGAACTCATCATCCAACTGACGATGTTATTTAATAGACTAAAGGAGAAATGATGCAAAATAAAATCTTGAACGAACTATACCTGAATCATTTTCTTAATTATCCAGAAGAAATTCAATGAAGAGTCTCATTGTGTGTCCCACTGTTACTTCTAATCCTAAATAGTTTGTTATGGTATATTTCTAATAATATATTCAGGGATTAAATTTCCATTCCCCAGGGTGTAGGTGATCTTGAAATCAAATTTTAAATGTTATTCCATCCACTTTATCTATATAATATTAAACTTCTTCTAATAAAATATGTATATTAAACTCTTATTATTAGAACATACTATGAACATCACCCCCAAAAGATAATTTTTTCAATAAATATGCACATTCATAAATATGGGAAACTATAAAACATGAGTTGGGAAGTTATTTTTATGTGGCCAAAGATGATGAAAAAAAAATTCCACAACATGATCATACTACATAATCACACTACCCAGACCAACACTAGAAGAATCATAGTATACCCAATATCCCTTACCGGGCTAAGGAAAATCAATATAGGAACTGCTGTCAGATGTATTTTCAACTCATCAAAATAAGCCTAATTGTTATAATCCCATGTGAATTTCACCCTTTTCATGGTATGTGTAGTCAATGGAGGAACACACAATGAGAAATACATGATGAGAAACCAATAGTTTCAAATAAGACCATGGAATCACTCTAACTCAATGAAATTTGGTGGTTCATAGAATTACAATACAACATTCAATTTTTCAAGATCAATTGAATGTCCATGTTTAGAATTCATGTTGGCCAAAAACTTCACTACTTGAATCCATAAATTTTATTTCAAAATAAACCCATGGATATGGTGACTCCTAAAGATTTCAAAAACCATAATCAAATGGTGGTCATGATCACACTCATATGATGAATACACCAGGATATCATCCACAATCACATTTACAAAAGTGGTACATAGCTAAAGGAATATATGGTTCCTCAAATCCATAAAATATACAAGATAATTAATAATATAAAAGGGAATTACATGATATTTATACTGACCATTCCATCGCTTGAAATTATACATTGGGATATAAAATTCTCAAACAGTAAACTGATGATGACCAAACTAATGATCAATTTTTGAAAACCTCTTCACCCCTTTTACTAATCAAATAATCCAACCACACAGTGAAAATTTTACTTATTCTTAACAATTACCTAGTTTCACATATGATATCTACGAACAAATTAAGTGATATATCTTCCTAATTGTTAAATAAAAAATTGTACACCCATGGTGAAACACTAGAGAAAACAATACCATTCTCTATATGATCATCCATCTTGATATTGAGGTCTTTCAGCTCAGTAGTTTCCATAAGTTTCGAGGGAATTGATATCAACTATGTACCCTACACTAGATCAATCGTAAAATCCACCTCCATTTTTTAGGGAGATGAGAAATGTCATAAAGTAAGTCCTTAACAACCAATGTAATATCAACTAGAGAGAAAACATCATCAATATTGACAAAAATGGTATATCAAAAACTCCTGAGATCTAGTTATGAATGAAATACACAACAAGAACTAAAATCCCATTCTGATTAAAACACCCGTGATATCACATCAGTATAAAATAATGTGACATTATGATGAATCCAATCATTCTCAACATGATCAATAACAGTAAAAACCATACTAATTATTATTTTGAATATATCTAGGTCTAAAATCATGAAATTCTATATTAACAAACTACCATTATTAGTAGAGAACGATATAGACATCAAAACCCCTACTCCTTCATATTAACAAGAGATTTTTCCATATCTATAAAAATCGAAATGAGCTCTGATGTAAATTAAGGAATATCAAAAAAGTGAATGATATAAATGACGGTGAGGAAACAATAACAAATAAAGTAGTTTCTATAAAAGATGAAACAAAAATGGATCCTTTCAATGTCATTGGGCCCTTGCCAGCCTTCACTGGAATCTCATCCACTATGTGAATTATATTAACTCATTAGGCCTATAACTAGAACCCAATGGACTTTGAAGATTATTATTGCACTATCATGGATTTTTTGGATAAAGATCCCTAAAAATAACGAGCGATATACATATCCTGTAAGATTTGATAAAGATGTCCCTAGATGACACAACCTTTTCACATATTTGTGGTGGAAAGAAATGTATGATTCACATGACATACCTTTACACACTAATAAATAGTTAGGGGAACACTATTGGATATAAATGATGGTTTATAGGGGGTGTATGGATTAGAACAGACTCCAAAGATCAAGAAATTATTGTTCCACTTCCACTTCATTCTGGAAGTACAATTGAAACTACCATTAGGTTAGAGAAAAGGGGAATTTTTACCAATATTTCCCATTATATCCATCTCATTCATCACAGACCTATCAACTATGTTATCATATGAAGAAATATTCAACAAATACACCAATAAAGTGATATCTAGCCATAAACACTATAGGTACATCCGAGATTTCAACTGATAATTTTTCATTAGCAGTTGAAAAAAATCAACTAGAAATGTAAACTGATTATTTTCCTATGAAATAGAGAACACCCATACTACAAAGATAAGAACTCAATAGACTTTTTCATCATAGTAGACTTTGGGAAGAAGTACATGAAGATCATGGTCTTAAGACCCTTTTAAGATAATCATGCATGTTGATATTCTTATACCATAGAATCCCACCACCACTTGCTCGGATAATAAAGTGGGAATGTAAGGCACTTAATTTTGATTGCATATAGTGTTTCCAAGATGTCAATGAATGGATCGATCTTTTCCAGCTAATCCACAGACTCTTGTTAAACATTCGTACCTAGAAAGGTCAGGAGATGCTCACTTATTAACTCACGAGATTGTTCTATGTTTCCCCCAACACATGGATGTGCCTCAATACCCTTATCTTGAATTCATGGTACATTCCATTCCTAGGAACAAACTTCTCGAATGATGGCATCTATATGTTTGTGATCTTGATGCGGATTCCCATGAGGATCATCTGTTTCACCCTTCAGTGGAAGATATGGAAGAAATCTCAAAGGCCAATAACTACACAGCAAATGCAGAAGGAAAAAATTATATAATATAAAACCCTTCAAAAAAATAGAATTCAGTGGAGTTTCTAAAAACAATGTTAATTTAGTTACTTTTTAGCCACATTTTAAAACATTTCCATGTTTAAATTTAGAGACTTTCGTAGAAAATGTAACTAATTTAATGATGTTTTTATGAAACATCATTAAGTTAAGATGTTTTGTTTAGAAAATATCACTTAAAATATAAATTTTTATAAATCCTCTTTCCCCGCATCAGTTTAAATATATATTTAGATATATATCTAAACACAGACACGCATATATATAATCATATATATATATATAAGTATATATTTAGATAAATAAAAACATAGGAGCACACACATATATATTTAAACACAAATATATATATTTATATTTATATATATAAGTTAACATATATATACATATATATATAAACAGATATATATTTTAAATTTGGTCATGTTTTTAAGAAAACATAACTATTTTAGTGTTTTTTTTTCTTGTGATTTAAAACGTGGCTAATTATATATTTGTGTGTGTGTGTGTATGTGTATGTGTACTTGCACACACACACACACATATATATATAAACATATAAATATATATATATATAACAATGTATATATAAATAAACATATATATATATACAAAATATTGACCAATATATTAATATAAACATATGATATATATAAAATATAAACATTATATATATATCATAATATATAGATATATAAATATTTAAACGTATATATATATATATATATAATAAAATATAAACATATATATATAATATAAGCCTATATATATTACATATAAACAAATAATATAAATGTATTTATATTAATATATAATATTATATATATAATATTAATTTTAAAAATAATATATATATATATATATATATCACTATGAAATTATATATCCAAAATTTGAATAGATGAGTCTGTCTGGCCTTTTGGTGTAACGCTGAAGGTGCTAGGTTCGAATTTTGGTTGAGGCTAATTGTATTCAATATATATTATATGTATATATTTGTATACATTATATATTGAACATTTCCTATATATTGTTTTTTTACGAAGGCCGAGACATGAACTGGTTTCCCAATTCATGCCCCCAAAGGAATTTATTAAAATAAAAAAGAAACAATAGAAACACGAGGTGTAATGCACTTACACGAGTAGGGAATTAACGGGGATACAAAAATACAAACACAACAACATCCCAAAAAAAGAAACCAAACAACTTACATCGCCATTACCAGCCAGAGTGAGCTTTAAAATAGAGACTTCAAGAGAGTCCAACTTCAGAATATTGCTGCAACAGGAGTCTCATGGCCAAGGATTACATGCAGCCAATTCCACCAAAAGGGATCTTAAGAGGTCATAATCAGAATCAAGATTCTATATTACCAATAATTTATTATTTGTATTTTTATAATATTACACACATATATATATAATATGTTAATAATATTATATATATATATGAAATATATGTTTATACATATATTCAATATATAATATATATATTGATAATATTTTTTGTACATATATGTGTATTTATAATATATTAACAATATATTGTTGTTTATTATTATTAACATAATATGTTCTTATTACTAATATATATTGTATATCGAATCGTTAAAATATATTACTAATATATATATAAAATGTATATTTTTTTATTTATTATAAATGAAAAAAAATATTATATATATTTATAAATTTAACAATATTATATTATATATAGGGAATAGTTTATTTTATAAATATATATAATAATATATTTTCTATACAACAATATATAATATAAAAATATATATATTGTATATAGGATATATTGTATATATTGTATATATTGTATATATATATAAATATTATTTATTATAAATGTCAAAAATAATATTCTATATACAATATATTGCATATATTAAAATAGATATTGTTTATTTTGAATAATTTATACTATATATTATACACAATAAATATGGAATGTATATATTGTATACATTTCATATTGTATGTATATATTGTATATATATTATTTATTGTCTCTATAGTGCATATTTTATAAAGTAAACTTTATATATTAACAAAATATATATATATATATATTATATGTGTATATTGACAGTAGTATATTATCTATATGTTTACAACATTATATATAAACACTATATATATGTTTATAATATTACATATACGCACACAAAATATATATATATGTTTATTATATTATATATATATACGCAATATAGGTTTATATATTAATAAAATATATATTTATATATAAGTGTATTTATTATATATTAATAATATAATTTTATTTATTTTTATATAAAAATTATTATATATATATTAATAAATTATATTATATATTTTAATAATATATATATTATTAATACAAGAGTTATAATATATTAATAATATATATTTTACATAAAATATTAGTATTATATTATTCAATATTATTATTATAAAACTTTTATATATTGTAAATATTAATAAATATGTAAATAATAAAATGTATATATATACGACAATTTAATTTATATACAATAATATATAATATATATATTGTATCATTTATATGTTAGAAAAAACATTTTGTATTTTATATTTTATGTTTTATACAATATGTATTGTATGCAGATATTGTACATATAGCGTATATAGTCTATATTGTATATATTGTATATTAACCACAATATATATATATATTATAATATATATATATATTGTATATTTAATATATTAACCTTAATATACTATATATATGTCTATAATATTTTGTATGTATAAATTATAGGTATATATATATACAATATTATAAATTGTATTTATTAACAATTATATATTATAAATGTATATTATATATTATATATATATAATATATAAGTTTATAATATTATTTATATATATATTCAATATATGCTTATATATATATTAGGGTATTCTTACATATATACTAGAGTGGGATTATGAAACCATTATTAATGAATTTATAAAAAGTCACGTTTAATATTTAATTTACTAAAATTTATAAAAAAACATTACAAATTGGTGATGTTTATAAATGTCACTAATTAGCGACACCTCATTTACTGACCTTTTTTCAACAACATCGACAAATGAATTATATATTTTTTAAATCATCACTAATATAATTTTTTTTTTCTGAAAATATAAATTTGAACCAGATAATAAAAGTAAAAACTGAGATCATGGATGAAACTCCACATATGAAACACACAGATCCCAATATCCCATGGTAACTTAAGTCTCATCATGATGTGAGGTGGACAGACAAACACTGTTACCTACATCTCATGTTCTGAAAATCCTGTCACTTGTCTACCAGATGTCGCAATAAAAGGATTCTTCATGTAAACCTCTTCTGATAAAAACATGTAATGAAATGACTAGGGTTACCCTAAAAAACTGGCACGAAAACTAATCCACCACATAACTGATGAGCATTCCCAATCCCGATGAGCTGGTAACTAGTACCTAGGAATCATGTAACTACTAGTGGGAATCATTTTACAAAAAAATAAAATAGATGAATGACATATATACACAATAAAATGAAATAGCAGAAGAATACTATAAGATATATATTCCATAACCAAAGAAAAAAACAATGGTGGTATAACTCAAAAGCCATATCCAACCCAAATAATTAGTAAAACTAAAATACATAACTAAATCAAGGAAAAATTACTCCATGTAATAATGTGGGAAATTCCCCACTATCTCACCACTAGATACATGTACGCAGCTGACATAAACATGACCACCTAACTGCAGCACCATGCCTTTTCCTCCATCAAAAGACAATACCAGGTCCACACATCGATGAAGGGGTGTGTAGGGTGTAATCATGATTGGCTTCGTGGGATCCAACCCAAGTGTTCCATATCAAGTCTCTCTGAAACAATCATCATATGCTAAATTTTATATAGACATGACATGATACGAAATAAAATAGTTTTATATTAATACCATGGTAAAACATTTCCCCTTTATCCATAGTTCTAAAATTGTCTAGGTAATACAGTTTCAAATCATATTTTCCATAACATTTTTCAAACATGTATATCACGTAAAAAATAGTATAAATACCATAAAATACATAGCCAAAACAAAATTGTGAATCATAAAAATGACAACTCATAGTTCAGTTATCTAGGTCACCCATACATCAGTCGTGACATGTGAAAACTATACGTTGCTAGGAACAATTCACCAAGCATATTCAAAAAGAGGAACACCCCAAAAAGTGAACCCTCTTCTAATATCAAGTCAATTCATTTAAATAAATGCATATTTATCTACGAACGAGCATAAAACTCGGGATTTGAACCCCATTAAGATACAAAATAAGAAGATACTGAATACCACAACTTCCACAAAAGTACCCAAGTCTCTCATGTGCTGCATTTCAAATCAGTTCAAAAGAACCTACACTTTTATCAATACAATTTCACACACCCCTCTTCTTCCCATTAAAACCATCCTTGAAAACCTAATTTTCAATCAATTTCACAATGATATTAAAATCATATTTAATATAACCAAATTAGATTCAAACCACCCTCTATCAAACACCCATTTACACATAGAATCTAGTAACACAATTGTATTCATATTTTTTTAGAAAAATGTTTTTTAAAAACTGAGACATCAATAGTTCAATTAACATAGGTTAGAGATGGAACCACCCACATCAATCTCATGCCAAACACAACCAAAAATACGATCCACCCACACATGAAGTAACATATAGAAAATGATTTATTCCCTAAAAATTATTCTTATATTTCAGAATTGATTCCATAAACAAAATGGTTAGTGAATTGGATAGATCAACACATAGCTTAGGGAACTCACATGTTGTACACCAAACAACAGAAGGGTTACCCTTCATAAGACATGATCATGACCTATCCAGAAGGATAAGAAGAAATATCACACTCAAATTATCATAGATGTACAAACACAACCGATCACCACTACCACAACCAAGAGTAATGAAGAATAAGAAAGGCGTCTTACTGATAGAGATGCAATAAAACCAAGCTACGGATCTGGAAGTGAAAAAAAAACCCTTTGGAAGGAGTGAAACCCACAGAAATCACCTAAAAGTGAAGGTAGGGCTTGTGATATATGTATTTGAAGATATACAGGAGGAGTTACATGTGAGTGTATCCTAAAAGCTACTAGACCAAAGGGGTTTATGACATAAAATATGATTTTCCCCATAAATACTTTAGATTACATGTCCACATAAAAAATAAACCTGAGTTAAATAAACTATCTTGAAAAAAATTACAATGAAGGAGACATATTTATGCTATAAAATGTTTTTATAGCCTAGCCTATTTTACAACCTATGACCGTGACACTTTTATTTTGTAAGACATGGATTTACACCAGACGACATAGGTTTTCACTATAAATTTCCCCTACATCTAGCAATTAATTACAACCCCCTTATAGAAACCCCATTATTAATGTGAACCCCAAAAAACCAAATAACAATAAAATAGTGCATACTATTTAACCAGGATATTACACATCTTGAGTAATAATCCGTGGAATGAGATTCTTATTTTTAGACAGTTTTTGTAACTGTAAACTTGTGACTAAATAAAACACTATTAGTTTTAATTAACATATTGTAATAATTATTTCCTAAAAAAATTTATTCCATTAGAAAATTAGAAATAAATTGTTTAAAATTTTAAAAATATGGTTTATAAAAATTATTCATACTAAAAACCTATGGAATTACATTACCCCTAAATAAATTACTTTTTTCCATTTTTCATTAGCCCATACCAACGGAAATATCTAAGGGAATTTAAATTATAGAGATGAATGAGGATATAATTTCTAGAGAGACATCAACCTTACACAATTGGGAAATAAAACTCATCTTTAATAATAATAATATCTTTAATATTGAGATTTCCATTATTATTATGGCCAAGAGTCTACCATTATTCTATATCAAATCACATATTATATAATTTTTCCTAAAGGGTTTTTATCTACTTTAACTAATTACTAAAATATCATAGTTTATTACAAAATGCTTTGTATTACTCTATAAAATTTTTCTTCAATGTAAATGGAACCAATTCATCACTAAAATTATGTTAAATTTATATAAAATATGGATATTAATATTTCCACATCACACATTCCAAAAAACATTATGTCGTAAAAGAATATTCATCACACTATAAAATTTCATCGATAATTAAATAATCTTTTATTTATTTAATAATCATAGAAAACTTTATAGATATACATGAGTTCCTATAATCAAATTCTAAAAAGGAATCAACAAATTTTGACTTAGATAATCCCAATGATACCCACACACTAGATATTAAATTATTAAGGGTACGTTATGATGAACTCTATTTCATATAACCATGTTAACCAAACTCCACATTTTCCTATAGATGTTTGATTCTCTCTAAACCCATCGTAGTAAAGTTTCTTATAGTTTCCTTGATCCAATTTCTATGGTTCTTCGTTAATGAATTTTTTTCATATACTAAATCAAACATTCTTTCCTTCATCATCTTTATCACATGATCTGTATTAAGACTCCATCATTCTCTTAATTTGTGTGTTTGGGACACAAACTACGTTCACATAATTAATCATATTTTATCATAAGGAGTTTACAATAATCATGAGTTTTATCAGTCAAACTACCATTTTGATTGGTTATTTGTTAAGGTAATTTCTTTAATGTACCACACACCCATGGTTCCTTCTAGTTATATCCATTAATATAACTAAATAGGAGGACATGAGTGATAAAAAATTATAAATATGTGGGAATTATCATTTTCAATAACATAAAATGGATTCAACCTTAAAGTGGTTTACCTGCAACATCCTGTTAGCCTATAAATTTTCTTAGTTCAACTTATATAAAATGTAGTCTAACCTACAATACATTATGTTGGGTTTATTAAACATACATACCTAATATGCCAATGTAATTATGAAATCAATCTACCTTAGTGGTCTGTAAAGAGCAAGTTATCATCAAAATCATATCCACCTAGAGTGTCTTGACATGTGTGAAATCATTGTACCACTCATCATTCATAGAATTGATGATCAAGTAAATTATAAAATAACCATTTTCTGGGGTATTAACCCTATGTCCATCTGTTCCAAAACTATTTACATTATCCAGTTTCCATACAGGGATGTATTAATAAGAAATACTGCATATTATATACTTCAATGAAACATTAAGGTATTATCCAATACTTATAGTTATTCCTATAGTTCTCTCTAATGTTCTTTATAATAATCACATTAATAAATAAAACTAGATTTTATTCAAACTATGAAGGTCCAAGAGAAAAATATATAATTAATATATTAATAACAAGGTGTAGTTAATAAATCTGAAATTTTTTCACACAGCCCAAGGAACCAAAGGTTTAGTTTCTTAGAGATTTGATACATAAACATCACCAATAATCCCTATATAACAGGACTCCTCTAGAATCTGTTAATTAATTTCCAAAAGTTATAAATATCTTCAAAACCTTGGGAAACAATGTTTGATAATGAGTTGAGATCGAACGCCATGTAAGGGGAAAATTATCAACATTTCATTAGGTGTTATATCATATGCTTATGAGAAAACTAGGGTAGGGGAGAAATTTATTATTAAAAAGATCATGGAACAATAAGTGGTGACTATAAGAAATGATATACATACATGCAATATAAAATTAATAAACATATACCATATGAAAATTATATATAATCATGGTACATTTGAAACACCCTCATCCCGGTACTCCCTAATGTGGTCGAGACAGGTTGATATATGAATTAAAAATTGCCTCCCTTCATAGCACAGGCTTCCGACTACTAGTGAGGGTATAAAGAATATAGTGGAGAGAATATAATATCTCATTCAAAGTTATAATCATAGCATTAATATAAAAAAATGACGAATGAAACATCACCAATAAAAAAATAGATACACCCAACGAAACAAAATATAATAAACCATGTCTTCTCATACTAAATGTCAACTTAACAATTTGTTGAATGTAATTCAAGGAACGGACCAAAATATAGAAATGTTGAAAAGAAGACACTTAAATATTAATCTTGAACCCCATGATCAGTATCATCTTCATGCTATAATCCCATCCATTAAAGAAACCAATAAAAAATAGGATCATTTTCCTTATCCCAACATGTGTCTATAAAGTTCTCATGGGAACCAAATGATGTTCAGAAATGGTTTTTGTAATAATAAGTTGGATGACACCCATGGTGTGTTAAAAAATCATGTATGAATAAAACAGTGTATGTTATATTATTAAAAACCATGTATGTAACTTGAACTAAATAAAAACACTTGAATAACCCCCTAACCCTCGACCTATGAATGGGAACATAGGTTCATCTATACATGCTTCAGTACAATTATAGTTTCTCTTCCCATTGGTATATTTTCATGTAGTGTATGAATTTCTCATACCATGTATCAAGGTCCCAGTATGAATCTCTATTGGTATAATCTTCTACCTTGGATGAATCAATCATACCACCTAATAAGATTATTTTATCTTTCCCTTTGAAATCATGTAAAAATCCCTCCATCCATCATGCATAAATATTAGTCTCTATGAAAATTCCCATTCTATATATGCTTAAATTTTCCAATGGAAATTTCCCATGTTAAGGGATGAGTATCAAGTAATCATGAATGCTGGAATATATTTAAATTCCCATACTAGAGATAATTACATGTTCCCAGAGTGTAAGACCATACAAATAGAAAATTTACTAATAGAATAAGTGATGATTACAATTTTTGGGAAAAATACATGTTCACATGGAACATTACCCATGCCAAGGTTGATTTCTTCATTTCAAAATAAATGAATCAAGGGTCAATTAATTCAATTACCAAACATGCCAAACATGATAACTTCTATCACATTGCTCTATTGATCAATTACCAATTATCAATCCATTTAGTCTCTTATAAAAATCTACATATTATCACAATAATATTAACAATACCATTTTATATAACAATTAAGACTCATTGCCATCCATATGTCATATTTTTATATTTTTTCATGTAATCATACCAAGGGAAATTACATGACATTTAACAACTTCTAAGGTACATGAATCATTAACAGAAAAATTATCATAATTCAATGGATATAAAAATTAACATGTCATGATATTACATAATCAATTTCCAATATATAAATGGTTTTTTGGTTCATAATTTACAAGTTTCATCCTAGTTTCACTGGTTAGAACACATCTAGGGATGTTGAAAGTAACGATCTCAATGCCAACAGACCCAATAGGATCCATTGGAGTTCTAATTACATCTAATTTTTTTATTTAAATGTAAACAGTTAATGTTCATGGAATGCCAATATTATCGTACTTTTCTCACATAGTATAATTTCAATTCACTTCCTAGGACATGTTTTGGACCACCTACTAAAGTAATTAAGAAGAAGGAACCATGATAGATAATTGAAACAACACAAAACAATATGATACCCCATTGATAGTGAAATATCCACAACATAAATAATGTAATAAGGGGATACAAGTAAAATATGGGAGTAATTCATCAATTCCAAGAAAAAACCAGTATTTCATGTTGTCTTAAATGAATTAAAAATAATGGAAACATGTTTTTTCATTTTAGGAGTCCTAGAAGCTCTTGAATACCCATAGAATTTTCAATTCCAAAATTTGGGTAAAAATACGGGTTGATGAGAAATAAACATGGGTTTGGGGGGAATATGGTTTTCCACTTATTTTTTCCCAATATGATTCCACCAGCTAGTCAAGGGAACCATGAGGGAGTTGGTGGTGTCCTTTGGTGGGCTTTCTTGACTTGAGACTCCACCGGTTGGTGGGTGGGACCCCATAAACTAACTAGGTGATCTCCAGTATGAGACCCACTAGGATCATTTCCCACAATATGTCTTTTTTATATCATGTACAGGACATTAGGTCTCCTATAGCCTTTCCAAACTATTGGAAATACCATCTGCTAGCCTATGGAACAGTAGTATCTATGGTTTTTTAGGAAACCTCTTGCCTTTCACTAGAAAGGATTCTCAGAGCACCCAAACATATCTAAAACATCATGTTGATCCAAAGTGGGATAAATTTAAATATTAAAGGGGATCCAAATATGTAAGAGGAGTGCACATGTGAATAATATGGGATCCTACATCCTTCTCACCATACATCATATCTTCCCCAACCTGTACTACCATGCATCATTATAGGGTATCACTGAGAAACTTTGGAAACTTTTCCCACATATCATATTCCCTCTTCCGGGAACCCTCTTATACTAATCTATGTTTACACTGAACTTTCACATGGAGAGGGGTATTTACTCAGAGAAACTTCCCACTACGGTGTATGATATGGATTAGATGCTACAAAAAAGATGCTTTGACATCAATCTCAACATAATCAATATCAATCATGTGAGAAGGGTAGGGGGATATCTATGAAGTTGTAACCTGTGAAACATGTCATACATGGAAGTGTAGTGATGTGTTGGAGACAATCAGTATGCTAATAGACCTATTATCTACACTATCTCGAATGACCCGACTAACTTGGGAACCATATTTCCCTACTTATGGATATGTCATTAACCCATCCAAGCTGACACCAAATGAAAAAACTGTTTCCAAACCTCAGACTCCATAGGTCATATCTAATGGTCAATATAATATTTATACCTTCCACACATGGTATCAATTTTTTTTCATAAACTAAACTTTCTTAAAAATCTCAGTAATAATATTAGATCCAACCATCATTCACTCACATTCCATTGACCCACACAGAGGTGATCAACACAATCTACCATATAGTGATTCAAAATAATTAATTTAGATATATTTCTGGAAGCTCTTATTATAAGAAATATTTTTTAGTATTAGATTTTTCTCAAAATAACAACCAAATTCTAAAACATTATATCATAACATATCCTAGAGAATAAGAATCATTTATTAAAATTGGCTATAAAATTGAGGGTATTAGTCTGTTCATAGAAGAATTTGTAATCCCAGATTCCTCAGAAGGGCCTCTAAGAACCATAACATGAAATATGTATATCGATCATAAATAATACTACATAGAACAGAGTTCAATTGTGCAATCCCCCAGGTGTAGATATTTCCCATATCATTAATGGTGGAGGTATCCTTGGTAAGAAAGAAGTGGGATACCTTTATCACTTGATCCATTGTCACTAATACTGCATCATTTATATAATGTGTCTTGTGTAATCCTTTCATGTGGACCAAGCTAACACAATACCACTTACACTTATTAATTTTAGAAGGCTCCAGTATCATAATAGGCCCTTGAGGCGTTGCCTTCACCTACTAATTGGTCATGCATCATACACTAAAGACTTATATCTCTTTCGTTATAATTAGAAACTAGTATTTCTTATGGAGTCTTTGTTACATACTTGTCAACCAAGAATGTTCCCCCCATTTATAATCAACTAAATACATCATCATTTCCATGTATAATCTCAATAGAACCCATGTATGACCATGTAATTGAAAAGTATAATTATTCCCCAGAGACCAACCCAATTGTGGTTCCAAATGGATATGATATACCTCATTGAAAATCAATGATGATCAAATAAATTATATATCATAATATGATATTGATGAGTAATAAAAGTATAATTAAGAGTCAGTCATCCTTGGGAATCTGGGACATCTATATGCATATGTGAAAAAAACACATCCAATTTCGAATTTCCAAAATATCCCTAAACTTATTAAATTACATATATAATCACTAAAGGAATCGAAAATGAATTTTCTATTTCCTTGAGAATATGATAAATCAATTTCAAAATAAAAAGATACTCAAACCACATACTCTATCAGAGTTCCATGTCTAAGAATGTAATGATTTAATTTTGTGTATTTTGGTATTTGTACACCAAAAACCTCTAACCAAAAAGAGAATGATTCAAATATCTTATAGTGTTTATTGAAATATATATCTCTAGATTTTGAGTAGGGTAATATTTATTATGTATACTTAACTACGTAGAGGCACATTAATTCACTCAGTCCTCCTACATCATAATTATGACGAGCCCCACTCTTGAAATATTATAGTGTAGTGTATTCCTTACCCAGCTAAAGTAAGGTGAGGATCAGTGTCATGGTCAACCTACTCATAAACTCATATAATGTAACCTCACAGTTATCATACCAAAAAATTCACCCCTTTCTATTTTATCCCATTCATTGGTCTTTCCATATAATCGAATTCAAGTAGTAAACCCTAGTAATAGCTTGAAAGACCGAGAATGATTGGAATATAAAATAAATTAGTGTGTTAATCCCCAGATACCATGGATTCCACCTTCTTTGGGTCCACTTACACTCCATCCTATTAGATAAAATGACCCAATAAGTATAGTTTTCAAATCCATAAGTGGAATTTATATATCTTGACATATAGACAATGTTCTATTAGGGTACTCATAATGATGTCAAGTTGATGTGAATTATCATTTTTGGAAAGGATTTTAGAAAGATTTAATCAATGAAAAACACCAAAAATTGATCTAGATATAGATGGTCCATCAGATTCATCAATGCATAACATACCATTGGTGTGTTTTTCAAACCAAACGAAATTACCCAAATCTTATACAAGTCATTTATACTCCTGAAAGCAGTCCAATGTATTTCTTATGGTGTCACCCTCAACTGATTGTACTATGGCCTCATGTCAATCTTGGAGAAACTTTGGGCGCCACTCAATTGATAAATGAGAACATCATTTCATTGAAGGGGATTCTGGTTCTTGGACTTCATCTAGTTTATCCTCCAATAATCCACACATAATCATAAAATACAGTGTATCATGTTGGAGAAAATATTGGATTACCCCATGGTAATGTACTATACTAAATAAATCACTTGACTTCAAAATATCTTAGTTATACCTTCAACTCCAAAACCTCCAATGGTGTCACCCCACATGGAAGGATATAAATAGGGCCAACTCATCACACTATCTCAATGTTGAATGTTATCACTTAATGAAGTAGTAAGATGTTAAATTATTCAAGAAAGAAACAATGGAATTGTTATCCCAATTGTGGAAAATTAACCTAATACAACTCACAATCACCAAGAAGATGGATTTCTATCTTGTCTGTGAAATAATCCAATCTACACTGAATTGGTTCTCCACGACCAGCCTTAGTATACCATTCACAATGATGGATATTGTTTCCAACTTCTAGTTATATGAAGATAAATATACTTTGATAATAGTTGAAATAATCCCATTATATATCTATCCAATCTATACATTGAATAAAATCAAACACAACCGATTCTATAATAAACCACTCCTAGACGAAATAGTTTCTACAAGAATTTGGGAAACACACCATAACGCATTTAATGCCCTCCTAACACTCTCTGAATAGTTGGTTGATGGTTATAATCCCATATAAAAATTCCCTAATTAAAGATTATACAATATAAATCTAAGATAATACGAAGGAATGAGATAATCTTGTAGAAAAAATGAGGGAAATGATAGATGAGAATAGAATCATACTTTTTATGATGAAATATCCTAAATCTATATATGTAGGAGTGGATTGTTTAGAATATATCTAACTCAACACTATTCATTGGGATCTAGTATAAATCCCATGATAAGATCCCTCTAAAAGATATGTTAACTATTTTATTGTTGTACTTTGTACCCTACCATGTCTGTTTTGATCAATGGATCTTCATCTACCTATTTATTGAGGGGTAACTAAGTCCTTCCAAGACTCCTTTATCTACACTAATCCTCATTCATCACTCTATTGCCTCATGATCCTACATGACCTCTACAAGTGGTCCATATTACCTCAATCATGGCACTCCACTGTAGATAACGGGAACTGCATTCCCGTATGGACCGCATTGACACATTAAAATCACTTTCCCTATCCATGGTCCTTGGATTGCAGTCTACTCCCCAAGAAAACTATTCCTACCACTTCCATGGATGAAATTATCGTAGTGGATCTTCCTGCTGCCTGAATAAGAACTCCCTGATATTCATGTTAATACTTTCTACCTTCCAATCGAGTAATCTCTTAGGTTCCCTCAGTAATGATAGCTTGATTCAACATAAAATTGAATTTTCTATGTTTAAATACATTCACATATGACTTGATCACATAATAAATCCCAGAATATAAGTGATTCTCCTTGAATACCTCACCCACTACTAATGATAGAGAGAAAAGCTACATTTCTATAAAAACTTCATCATAGTACAAAACATATAAGATCTCCTATTTCTAGTGAATTAACTCATGACCCCTCTCATCCCTTAAAATATTTGGATTAAAAGTATCTTAGAAACTTCTCCCCAAATCATTTCCAGGTTATATACACTTATTATATATCATTCTCTACAACATCCCAGCAACTCTTTGATGGTCTTCAAAGCATATAAACCATAATATTCACCCTTATATCCCTAGTTTTATCTAGGCTCTTGAAGATCATCTATATAGACATGATCAAGAAATTAGCTTCATTGGGGACTCCCACCACAGTGAACATGGGAGGGTGCTACAGATAGAACTCTCTAGTCCTATCATACATTTAATAAACTATGTGAGTATCCTCTATCTACATGGATCACTTGAAAAAATGAAAATATAATATATTTATTATTCTATTATATTCATTAGAGTCACAAGAAGTCATTGTTCAGCTACGTGAGGTGTATACCGGTTACCATTATCATGATCCTCAACACAAATATGATGCATGGAAATTTTATCAACAAAGATCAACACACTCTATATATCAAATTTTAAACATCAAGAGAATCTCATAATGAAAAAAGAAAATACGTAACCATTGAATGAAGTTTAAAAAAAATATTCACATGCTGACAAACAAGTAATATTAATCTCATTGTTAATTTTTATCAGATATTCCTAGGGGTTACATTTCATATTTCAAATAGGAGGATATATCTTGTGCGGTAAATATGTCACTAGCATAAACGATGCATGTCAACATAATCCATACATTCCTATCATTCCCCATTTCAAGACATCCCATGTGTAAAATATCATTAAAATGTAGCATCACACAAAATGTGAAACATCAAAGGTGAAATAATATCACAAATTTAACACAAAAACATCATGAACATCAATTATACACCTAGTAACCTAGGTTTTACCTTGTAGTTGGGTACACTTCTCTCATAAATGGCCTTATTTCAATCCTCAACACATCATAGTCTTTTAAATTCTTTCAATAAATAGTAAACCAATGGGAAACACAGCTTATAATACCAATAATAACATCACTATCATGATACTCATACAAATGGTAGAGATGGGTTTCCACATGATCTTAGTCATGCCTCCCCATACACGATAGGCTTTCAATTAGAAATGAGGGAGTAACGAATATAGTGGTGAGACTTTACCCTTTGGAATATAGTATCAATCATAGAAGAAATATAATAAACAATATAAACATAAACATCACTAGTATAAAAATATAAAAACACATCCAATTCAAATGTAATAAATTATGTCATGTCATGTTGAATGTCAGCTAAACATCATACTAAATTTCATTTAATAAATTGAAAAAATGTTATAATCTAAAATAAATATTAAAAAAATATTTATTCCAAAACCTATTCATTGTATCATCTTCATGTTCAAGTCCAATAAAAAAAATAAGGCAATCAAACTCAGGGCCGTTTTCCCTTTTGTACACCATAATTTAAAAAGTCTTCTTGGGTACCAAATGATGCTCGACTAGGGTGTGAGTAAAAAATTGATTGCAAACACCCATGGATTAAAAAAATTCTACAATCTGAATAAAACTCTTCATGTAATAGAAAAAAATAGAGTTTATAATATCCACCAAATAAAAATAGTTGAATATACCTATTGAACATCAAACTACAGGTTGATACCAAGATTCATACATACCTACATCGTCATAATGTCAAATGTCTCAAACCATTGGAATTATTTTGTTCCGTTAATTAATCATCCATCCCATTTATCTAGGTTCCATTAAGAATCCCCATTGGTGGATTCACCTTTATTGAAAGAATAATCCACAACTCACATAAAAATAGTATACTTTTCCATAGGCAGAATGTAATTATGAATCTCACACTCATGAATCAATAATGGAATTTATGTGAATTCACATGCTTGAGTCTCTTACATGTTCCAATAGAAAATTAACCATGACATGGGAGAATTATTAAGTAACCATGAATATAAGAATATATTTTAATTACCATGCACGAGTCTCACACATGTTCGCATTGTACACGATAATATTAGGGGTAAAACGTATTATAGGAACTAGTATGATTTCCCACGATAGGGACACATACATATTACCACGGAACATTACACATACCATGAGTGATTTATTCATTTTATGAAAAATTAAAAAAATCAATGAATTAAATTACTAAACATTCCAAAAATAATAACATGTGTTATATAAGACCACCACAAAATTACAAATTATCATTCTATTTATTACCTTTTCCAATTTATGGATTATCGCAATAATTTTCACCATTCCATTTCACCTAAAAATTTATAACAATTACCATCTTCATTCCATTATTTCTCTATTTTGTCATGTAATATTTCAAAAAACAAGTACATAATAATTATCCAATTTCATGCATAGTGACTCTTAATCTAGCCAATTTCCATAATTCACATACTAAGACAACTCAAAAGTTAATCCATTCCATAATCAATTTCAATTCTCTCATAGGGACCTAGATTTTTAGGTTCAAAGTTCCATGTTAGGGTCATTGTTTTTCACACCGTTCAGGTGGATTCCCATATCATTCTCAATGAAAATGGAAAAAATGGATGC
This sequence comes from Viscum album, assembly GCA_963277665.1. Lineage (NCBI taxonomy): Eukaryota > Viridiplantae > Streptophyta > Magnoliopsida > Santalales > Viscaceae > Viscum > Viscum album. The sequence continues at coordinate 539,150,550 of OY728133.1, forward strand.
AAGGGAGGTATAACTATAAATAATTTAACAATTTAAAATTATAATGGTCATGAAGACAAAATTTTAGTGTGATGAAAAATGATTCAACAACTATAAAGCCAATTCAAACCGTATGGAGATGTTTTGAACTACCATTAATCAAGAAAAAAAATTAGAAGGAACCTCTAAATATGATCAAATCAATGTGAAACACTATAATCTGATATTAATATTGAAATATCCACAAAATCATGGTTGGATGAAGGGGATCAAAAATATGAGAAGTGGAATTCATCAATTCCAAGGAGAACCCTCTATTTCAAGTCATCTAAACCAAATAACAGATCAATGGACCATGGTTTAGAATAGTAGGAGGCATAAAAGCTCTAGATCTAGATACACATGCCTTTTAACATATTATCACAACATTTTTAACAATAATATCCATTAATTACAACCCTAAATAACATTTCATAGAGTCTTGGGAATACTATGTTCATAATACTTTAAAAGGAAACTAAAATATGATATATTCATTTTATTCATCATAATGATCTCCTAAGAACAATTGAGCTTCTAAAGCTTCATATGATAACATATAGAATACATCATTGAAATGGATGAGCTAAAATTACCATTAAGGGTATTAAATAGATAAGTAAACATAACAAGTGACTCAAAGGTACATAATGATATCATCAAAGGGAAGTATCATAATTAATCACATGGAATCATCACATAAGGAACATGGTATCTAAAGAGTGTTATTTTTTTGTCTCATTATTTTCACCTATAATAATTTTTTAATATTCTAAATATCATATTAATGTGACAACAAGGGTTGTCTCTAAAAAAGGTAGCATTTATACAGTTTCATTATCACATTTTTTCATTATTTATTTCTTTTATACAATCAATTTCTTGGGAATTCCTAATAATGTAAATGGAACTACTATAATTTTACAAACTAAGAATACAGAGATAAAATAAATTATATACTAGATTAAATATAATGTGGAATCAGTAACCTATCATAGTTATTATTTTGGTCCAGTATTGAATTATTTTTTATAAATGATTTCAATCCTAAAAAATTCCCAAATTATAGATTGATATCTCTAATCATTAACCTCAATATTTTTACTAAATTGAGGTTAAAAAGTATGATCTCAATAAAAGATATCATTTCCTTATGAGTCATTCAATTCTATCAATCATCACTATGAATAATGAAACAATTGAGTCCCTTTATACTCAAAATCCTTGATTGAGGACTGAGAAACTTAAATTGAGGGAAATTTTTTCAAAATCCTACTAATCTTGAACTAATAGGTTTAATTAAGAGACCATAACACTATAATAATAAATGAACAGTTCTAAGAGGGGAAGAAAAATAAATAATAAAATTAAAAAATATATAATAATCAATTAATAATCTTATTCTCTATGTTCAAATATTTGGATGAATTTAGATTAAAAAAATAGAAATGATGAAAAATTTGAAGTATATCACCATGAAAATACAATAAGATTATCCACTAGAAAACATATCCAATAATGATTATGGAGTGAAAAAGGATGATGAAATTCATCTCTAGGATCAGTGGTAGATCTTATTCAATAAATCTATAAAATCTCCTAGTTATTTTCTCTATTTCTACACTGTTATTATAATAAAAAACTTTTCTACTGATATCTACTTCGGTATAGAATATTTTTCTCAATCCCTCATTTTTTATCTCTAGCCTATTTTAATTCTTATGATAGGACACAACCTCGAATTCCCACATCATTTACGTGACATCAATGTTAGATAAAAAATTCATGTCAATCAGTCACTAAAACTATAATTTTTTAATTTCCATCAAATAAATTTTATCAGATAAACGTGAACTTTATTTCCAAATATACAATCATAAATTTTGTTCAAAAATAAATTATTTTATGTCTATATGTAGTCTATTTTAATTTTAAAATTTGATCCATGGTGGAAATCTACTATAGAAAAACTCTTATCATTTTTCAAATAAAACTTCTATCTGATTCACACTATCCTCTTAAAACAATTATCTAAATTTAATTAATACTTGAACTAAGATTCTATAATCATCTGAATCTCTTCTTATATAATTTATCAAGAAGTTGGTATTATCTTATTTTACATCCTTGCAATTTATTCATAGGGAGATTATAAGGCCCTAATGATCCTCAACCAAAATGTAAGATCCCAGATTTTTATAGAGGTATAGACTCTTTTGTTACTATTAAATCCATTTTGTTTTATGTTGATAATGATTTATAAAGCTTAAGGCGTGGTTTGAGAGTGTTTGGGGATAATTTGGAGCATGTATATTTTGAATTTTAGGAAGCATATTGAGCCACACAATTAAGAAGTTGTCCATTCTAACTGTGAGAATAATCCGTGTGAGCACCCAAGTCTCTGAAAGTGGCCATATTGTATTTCTAAAACATTGTTATCCAAGATGTACCACAGTGTGGTGTTGAAATAATTATTGATAGATCCATTTTCATGGGTTTCACACACTTTTCCTATCTATGTGCCAATCCCTTTTTTATGATAAATTGGGTAGTGGATTTCATATCATCATTGAACGGTCCGGGAAATCGTGGAACCAAACCTTGTGACCTATTAAATTTTGGGTAAGTCACCTTTTTTACCCTGAAATTTTTAAACCATCAATAACTAATAACTATTTTTTTCTCTATAATATTACAATATGATGATCCTATTTCCCCCCCATTATAATTTGAATCTACTCGATCACAATTACTATGTTTCCATCACTGTATGGTGCATTATATTCCTCATATAATGATATCTGGTCACCTTCATTCTCTTCCTAGTTTTTCTTTCAATCTCTTTCATTATTTTGGTGTTGGAAAATTTGAGCTATTTTAATGTCACTGATTTAATCTACATATTTTTTGCATTATATAACAATTCAAGGGCCTAAAATGGATATGTAAAATTCTACGAGGCTTAGGTAGGTGGACTAGTTCCTTTCTTAAAAATCTAGGTGTATTTATTTCATTCTCTATTGTTACCCACATTGTATCCTATCCACGACACCTATAAAATATTTAATAAATTAATTCAAATGGTCTTCCATTCCCATTACAATTCTAGATAGCATTTAATCATCCCTTTGGTGGATCACCTTGACTTGAGACACCCCTTTTGGTATTTGTTCCCTTAAAGGTCTAATTTTCCTCACAATTAAATATTTTTAATAAAATTTTAGGTGTGTTTGTTGATTCATAATAAATGATTCCCATGAAATTTGAATTGAATTAACGAGTCATATGGCCATTTTTTGGATCCTATGACTTGTGAAATAATTGAAATGAAATAAATCATTTGAATTAAGTGATAAAACAAATTTTTTTAACATTTCATAAATTATATTCCATTAAAAATTCCATGAGATGTGATGGTTATTCCATTCCATTATGTCATGATGAGAACAATACTCGGGATTACATTTATGGATCACAATGGACAAACACATCATGTTATATAAATGGAATTATTGATTGAATTTTATATAAATAAGGAGAAAGACTATGTATACTATGAAAGGTATCACTATTTTGTTTACCTATCAGCATATGAGGGATAAAGTTTCTCTAGGGGAGACCCTATGGTTGAGATCGATTGAAATATGGTTATACTATGTAATGAGTGAAAGAAACCTATGTGAAATTTTAGCGATAAACTCAAAGGTTCTATATAATATTCACACTATGCAGGGAGTGATACTTTGGATTCCATTTATCAATCACCTTGGATAGATCTGATGACATTGATTATTTGGTGCACCCATGGTGAGAGACATGGGTTCTTTAGTATGGTTCACCTTTGATGATCCCAAGATGTCACTGATTAAATTAAATACCTACCTTCAATTTAAATTCCAAATGGTACATATAATAAATTAGTGGATGTGAAACCCATGAAAAATCACATTATTAGGCTCAGTCCAATTGTGAGATCTTAATTAGGAAAACTTATAAATTTACATTCCAATAATATTTTTATAGGTAACATTTGGTTCAGATTCACCAGCTTATGCCTAAGAATGTAGTGTTGTTGGATTATCCTTAAAGAACCCAGATTTCCATGTTTTATTAATTTATTTTCTCACCTCTATTGTTATCGACACACATCTTTTTTGATGTTTATAAACTAGATTGATACAGAAACCTTTGGTTGGGACCTAATGATTATATCTCACAACCTACTTAGTCCTCCCTTGTTACCCAATCAATCATCATGTTTTTAGGTGTAGATTAAAGTCATATGCCAACTTCTGGTGGTCGATATTTTGTACCAGGATGGAGTACATAATTAGAGGGTTGAGCCTATGATTCAGATTCCTGTATTGAAATATTTTAATCTTTTTGTATATTTGTACACAATGTGGTATGTGCCTACTACCCTATATCCTACCAGACTCATTTTGAATTTAAATAGGAAATAATAATAATAATCAATTAATTATCAATTATTGATTGATTTCCAAAAGTTTATTTATTCGATGTTATTTATTAATCCATTGCTTCTTGTTTATTATAATTTCAATTATTTCCATTTATTATATACAATTTTGTACAATATGAATCAGGGGGAATAGTCTTCCCATCTACACACACTAGGATCTCAATTTTAAAAGTGCCCTCTGGCATACAGGGAGGTGTGCTTGAGGTCATATAGAAAACTATTTTGGGGAAATAATAAGTGGAATACCAGGAACGATTTGACAATGTATTATCAGAGAATGTTTCTCCTTTTGAAATTCCATTTGGTTTCTAGAATGTACACTAGGATGTATCATAATTTTTTAATCAATTATTCCATATGAGTATCTAACTCACATAAAAGGTAAACCCAAAGTAAATTTGATGGATTATTTATATTTTGGTTTTATCTATTATAGTTGTATTGATTTTACCATTCTGTGACCCACAAGTTGTGTGAAATTTTTACTTTTGATATTATTATGATAAAATTCATTTATTATTTCTTAATTAGATGAGGGAATATTAATTCTTGCATCATATTATGAACATGAGTAATCAATTTTCAGGAATTATTCTATTCCATATTTAAATTAATGCATGTCTGTCTTTTATTGAATTATATTGTTGTGAGAACCTTGATCTTTATATATTGTAGTTTGATAATGTTTCTGGAAAGGATAACAAAATGTGATTAATTAATTTTCATAATCAATATAAATTGTGTTTTCATATATAGACTAATGATGAAACATTGTTTAGAAAATTAATCCATGATTGATCTATGAACAACATGTTCTACGGGATGAAATATTAGTTGATTTTATGATGAATGAAAATTGTAATTTATGATGTACGAAATTTTTAAAATTTGTGATGGTAGATCATAAAATCAAATCTCTATACATGACATGTTACATTTTGTTACTAGATGTTATATCGTTGTTTTTTGGGCATGCCAATTGCAATTTATATGGTGTATGTGCCCATATAAATTTGTAATGGTGACACATTAAACTGGATGGAGATATAAATATCCATATAAATTATTTTTAACTCTATTAAGTTAATGTTTTAAAAATAAATGGTTACAACATAAAGGGGATTTCATTTGAAAAGTAATGGGAGTATTCCTATATACAATGAAATTTACAATCTATATAATTGAACTTATAATGCGTGGTGTGAGACAATAACCCTATCTGAACCTTATTATTGGGATGTCGGCTGCGTCTTTTAATACTTCTATGAGCCTATTTATCACATAAACTTAGCTTTAAGAAAAGGTTGAGAGTTTTTTCTAATTATAGTAACGTTATGTGCCTATCCATTCATTATTTCAATATTTTTTATATACTATTAAGTCCTATCAGAGGAATACATTTGGAAATTTTAGATCTATTCCACCTCGACATTATCGAGTTATTCCCTATGAGGGTGGTGATGACTATGCCCTGGAGTTGGTGGGCCATGATCCACTAGTATTACCTCCTTTAGTTCTATGCATGACTCACATCCATTTGATATTACATTGGTGGAAAATCCCCAGTTCCAATATATCCTCTTTTTGTAAATGGAGTACATATTGGGAGATTCATGAACTGATCCTAATATGAAATAGTTTAAATAGGAGTTCCTACCAAAGTATCCTCCACCGATTTCATGGAATGGAAATCCATAGGCTGTTGTGTCCTGGATAGAATAAATTTCATCTATCATTTATCATTTGGAGATTCCAGTGGAGCAGTTGGTCATTCTTTCTACCTATATTCATAATGATTCTAGTAAATATTAGTGGGATGGCATCAAGTAGGTCAAACATCATCATGGAATGGTTTGGGTGGGATTTCAAACATACTTATAAAACTATTTACATCCACATACATTAATAGTAGACCACACTTGAGTGTTTTGGAACCTCTGTAAATGTGCCTTATTTTTTATGGAGTACATGAATCATTTCACTAAGCTTGATAATTTTTCACATACTATTAATGGCAATGAGATAATGACTACGAGAAGTTTTTTGGATGGGCTTGTGTACACCATAAATTTGAAGGAGAACGTATTTAGGCTGACCACCATCTCTATGAGAATGAACTAGGCCATCATCACTAACTAAAACATGAGGTAATGTTATAGTTTGGACCACAACGGTACAAATTCGAGATTGGGAGAATGTTTATCTAGTAGAAGGAAGCTTCATTCTATGGGTGCACTCATGGGCTGTTACTTCCATATGAAATGTAACAATAGTAATGTGGGGTAGGGAATTCCATAACAATCCCTAGTGTAATAGGAAACATGTCAAGTGATAAGATTGTGGAAGGATGGGTCACCTATAGTGTTTCTACCAAACATCCCCTTCTGTATATAGTGAGAACATATCTATTTCAACACCATATTGATGTACAAGATCATTATTTCCAGGTTAGGATGGGATATGGTCTACTACTTGCTGATCTGGAAGAGGATGTGGTCTTGGATGAGGTAGTCAAACAAATGAGGTTCTGTGCTAGAAGAATATACCTTCTCAAGTTAGTCAGATTTCATCTTAGGGTCATGATTGAGGTCATATTTATAATGTGAAGCCTACACCTAAGGATAATATTCCATGCACTTCTACAGTTAGAGGTACTATTTTGGTATCCTCTACTTTAGTTTCTTCTCTCTCTAATATAGTCGAATTTTTCTCTTTTGATCATTGGAAATTATGGATAGTCTAGTCTTAGTCATCGAGTACATATGTGGCATTATTAATCTCAAAACACCATTAGGTTTTTTATCAGAGAGTATATTCCAGTTTAAGGATTTCCCCCTTAATATAAGTGGGTACCAATTCAAGGGGGATTTATTTTTCTTTAAGATGATGTGCTTCGACATCAGTCTCAGTATGGATTGGATAATTTGTTATCACACCCATGTTGATTTCTCTCATTTTAGGGTGTTGTATATGTAACTGAATGAAATATTGTACATTCATAATGGATAATGGGATACCCAAGATATTTTATCTAGACCCTAGAGTCATGTAATGTGAAGGGAGATCGACCATATAGTTAGACTCTTTATGAGTGATTAGGTAATTTGGATTGTGGAACCCCCTCTTGGGGTGGACTATTTTAAGGGTGTATTCCCTAAATATTTCTATAGATTAACCCCAATGAGATTCATGGATTTCACCAATTATCTAATGATGATTGCAGTACCAATGTCTATTAATCCCTATAGGATGAAGCATATAGAGATTTGGGAATTGATGAAGAAGATGGAAGACTTATAGTCAAAGGATTTTATAGGACCTAGTAATTATTCATGAGGTTCACATGCCCTTTTTTATAAGATGGAATATAAAAATAGTAGATTGTGCATGGATTGCCAATTTTTGAACCAGTATATGGTAATGAAATGGTGTCCATTTCATCATATAGATGACCTATTTGACCATCTCTATTGAGAGATAGTTTTCTTGAAGATCAATTTGTGTTTATGATACCTTTCGGTGAATTTGAAACAATATGAAATACAAAATACATTGTTCAAGTGTAGGAACGATCTGTACGAGTATCTAGCCATATTTTTCAGCCTGTAAAATTATCTGGTTATACCGTTCATCCTTACAAACACACATTTAGAATTTATGACCATAATAAATTGGGTATTCCACCTATATCAAAATTCAATTTTTGTAGTAATCTGGAATAAATATTTGTGTATTTTCATACAAAACATGTCCATGTAATCTTTCATCAGTTCATTAGGAAGACCCTAATAGATCGCTATCATTATGTGAAGATTATAAAAGTCCACTTTGGGATTTAAATGATCACTTCATGGTCCATATAATTTCATAGGAAGGCTTATCTATTAACCTCAATAAGGTGGTCATCATTTATATCTATGATAATATGAAGAATTCCTTTATCATATGCACTTTCATGGTGATTTATGACTATTACAAGTATTTCATTTAGGACTCGCCATTCCTTACAATGACTTTCCTGAGACTAATCGAGAAGTGTGGGATGTTATTTTTGTAATATTAATTTGATACAACCTTTTAGGAGTTGAAAGGGAGACTGCCTTCGGTGTCTATACTGCTTCTTACAGTGTTGGGTAGAAGTTATACATTTTACTATAATTCTTCATGAATTGGTCTAGGAGAATTTATGATATACGAAGATCGAGTTATAGCATGAGGTTCCCTCTACGTGAGACCTTATGAGTGGAAATAACCAATACATGACCTCGATATATGCTTCATTGTTCAATCAAAACATTTTTTGAGGAATTATATTTTCGCTGACTAGTTCATAATATACATGAATAAAATAAATTCCCAAATATGTCGCCACATAGTGTAAATTGAAATTGAGATAGAGTATGTTAGTATAATACCTATATTCATTTAATTTCGAGCTTTTAGATACACAATGGAAGGGAAATACAATATATGATTCTCTGAGTCGGAAGACATATACATAGGCCACCCATGAGTCTAGTAGTTAGTGTTATCTGATTAATCTATTTTATGAGATGAAAATATTGGTTCAACAATAGAAGGGGGTCATATTTTAGAATTTATAGTAATTAAATCCTCCCTTATGGAATTATTCAGAATGAGACATCTTTTATATCCTAATAGCCTCATCCAGAGGTGGAGTTTCTCAAGTGAAAACCCTACGCCTGGTTAGGTCATCGATGAGAATGAGATACAACACATGTAAGGGAATGTGTGGATGCCTACTGACATATGGGAAGATTTTATGTGGGAGTCTCTTGGATATATCTAGGATGTTCACTTGGGATTACCAAGATGTACTGAGACATACATCGTCACTGTTGGTTCCTAGGTATGAAGATGTAGATATAGGGTTTTCTCATAAGGTCCTCCACCTATCTATTGATAAAGGAAGAACACTAGTGACATTATAGAATTCTACATCCTCAATACATTCATGAGTGGAAATGGAATTATGTCTATATTGATTTCATGATTGACTTGATGAGATCCCATTGATGTAGTGATGAAATATGGGTGATCATCAACTAGTCATATATAGTCACACTATTCCTTACGATCTGAGAGACCTTATCTGTGGATAAGACATCATGTCCTTATATTTGATATATTTTTCACCTTAATGTGTTCCCCCATTCAATTATATCAGACCATAATTCTTAATTTACATCATAGTTTTGGTAGGGGATGAAAAAGGAATCGGTTTCACAGGCTCACTTGAGTACAACGTGTCACCATCAAATGTATGGGAAGTCTAAGAAGTTGATACAAGTGTTATTGAACATGTTATAGGAATGCATTATTGATTTTAATTGTCCATGGAAAAAACATGTACCTCTTTTTGAGTTTTTATACAATAAATAATTTTAAAAAATGATTCATATGTCTCCCTTGGATTCCCTTTACGATAGGTCAATATGTTCAACCCTGTGATGGTTAGAGGTAGGTGATGTTGCACTACTGGGTCCTTTTCTTATTTAGGATACTTCATAGAAAGTACAAATGATTCATAAATGTATTGATATAGCTTAATAATGGACGAATTTTATACCAATCATCATTGTCAATCAATGGAGATCAAGGTGGGATATTGGGTATTTCTACTTGTATAACCTAGATTTTTTCATAGATAGTTATGAAGAAATGGAAAGAGATAAAATCATTATTTTGAGCCTTTTGATATCATTGAGATAGTTTCATAAGTAGACTATCAGTTGTAGTTACCTCAAAGGTACCATTCAATGTATATCCTCTTCCATGTATTATAGCTTCACCGGTATCCTGTTACCCATCTCATAAGATTGACCCCTAGGATATTGAGTAGGGTTTGGATATATCTTTTTGGGAGTATCTGATATGTATAATTGGTCAGAGAAAGATGTTTTTCTGAGGAAGGTATATTCCATTGATTTAGGTGATGTGGAAGAATGATCGTATATGAGAAGAGGCCAGAGAGTGGGAGGCCATTGTGAATGCTCAATTTCTAGAACATTATTTTGGTGATTCATTACCAACCTCATAGGAGAAAACTCAAGGATAAGTTGTTTTACTGAGAAGAGTTTGTAACATTGTATATTTTTGTTATGCTATGGACACTTTTTTTAATGTTCAATTTAACCACCCAAGATTGGTGTACATTTACATTATATTTCATATTTTGTAATTCTTAATAAATTACACAAAAATACACCAAATTATTGTATTATTTTAGAGTCATTGAAAACATGGATCATCACCTTATAACTTGGTGAATGATCATCAACATCTCCCATATAGATATTCCCCTTTTGTTTTCCTTCCTAAAACCATTCATTATATCCTGTGGAGGGGAAAACATAAATAGGGTGAGCTCAAATTTGTAGAATGGGTAAACACAAAAATCATAGAACAAACCATAAACATAGGAATGTAAAAACCTGAATATAATGTTTAAATATCAAAATTTTGAGTCATGGAATAAATCTTTCCAGTACGTAAGGCATAGATCATAAAGGAAAGTAAACCATAATAGAATTTTCAAAAAATAAGGAAGCATAGAAAAAAATAGGCACATAATATTATGTCCATAGTTGCCAAGGCATTGAATCCAAGAAAATCATATTTGACAAAGTCAATTATTGAATCAGGTTTACTTTACGTTCAATCCATGTATTACTAAACCTGATTTACTTAATGCTCCAACCTTGTATTGCAAAACCGGATTTATTTTCCTTTCCAGTCATGTCTATCTCATGAGATATAAATCAGTACCAAATTCATTGGAGGTAGATATAGGTCCCACCCATCTCATAATGAAAACATTCTTACATCTTCCATAAAAAAATCATTTATCATATCATAACCCATGAAATAAAATGGGTTTCTTAAACATCATTCCATCATAACATAATAAATAAAAAAATATAATTATATAATTTAAAAAATAAAATCATTGTAATAATAGGGATAAAAACAAAATCCATTTTAAATAGAATCATATTAGATGGAAAGTAATTTTGATAAAACACTTGAAGTTAATTCAAGAAGAAAAATATCATTTCTTCTTAAAAAATGTTTTGTTTCCTCAAAATCGTGAGAAATTATAAAAGATAAGAATTTAGTAGAAAGTATACTTTCAATAGTGTAAATGAATATTCATTGGAAAAAAATTTATGAAGGTTTAAAAATCTATTCATGCTCTATAAGTTTAAAAAACATTCTCTTCATTCTTTCACTGGAAAATTAAAAAAGTACCTCAAATAGAATAATGAAAAAATATTATATTCATACCATTTAATAAAAATTCACCAAAGGGTAAAATTATCTTTAATTATTATATAAGAATATAAAAAGTATTAAATACTTAGGAAACATGGATTGGGATGATAAATATATACTAGTAAATACATACATATAAATAATCTAGGATAAAAATGATATTGGAAAATTATCCCTTACCTTAGGTATGATTTTTCCATATGTGTTTGAAACTCATATACAGTGGGTTTAAACATGCTAATTAAATTGAAAAAGAACCATAATAATATTTATGATATCATATATGACTCACTTATGACTTTATATTACCCTTCTATTTATCAATTCCATGCCAAATAAACGTTTTGTGTAATAATTATTTTATTTATCATAGGTGGTTTGATGTGTTATTCCTAATCTAATTACATAGATCATTATTTACTTCTTTCAAGAAAGTAAAAAAAATTTTAAATATCATAAATATTCAATATATAGATTTATATAATAGATAGATAAATGGAATGGAATACACTATTCATTGAGATGGTAGGTTGTACATACGAATGAACGTTGTTTCCATTTACTTATAGAATTGAATGGATGAAAGTAAATGTAACACACACACACACACAAACATATATATATATATATACATAAATCTGATAAAATAATTATTTCATATATTTCATTCATATTTGTTTTATTTAATTTATAATCATTCTTGAATGGTTAATGTGGAGACTGAATCTCATCACGTCGTGGAGATGGTAATCCGTACATACTCACAAGTGATGATATCATTAACATAATGGTTAAATGGTATGGAATTGGATGGTATATTAATTATAATGAATACTTATTAAGTTATATTTATTATTTACATCCATTATACTCATTATTATACCCATACAAAGTACATATTTTTGAATATCAATTTACACCACAACATGGAGATGATATTTCGTATCTACGCACAGAGGGTGATATGGTTATTCGTAAGATTGATTAAAGGATATATAAGGTTTACCCATAATTATAATAACAACTCAAAATTTATAAGAGAATTTATTTAATAATTTAGTATGAGTATAAAATAAGAATAAGATGTAGAAGATGAAAATAAATTTCAAAGAGGTGACAAAACAATTACCACTTTTTCAAGTATATCCTTTTGATATGCACAAAAGGTATCTCTAGAATGGCTTTCTACCAAAAGTGTGGCCTCTAAGAGGAATTGAGGGATCTTCGTAGATTATCTGAGCAGAGTATTGATGATCCAAATGTATTAAATGGTGTGAGTAGGTGGGTAGTGGTGGTGGCCTTTTATAAGAGGGAGGACGAGCACTTTTGGAAAGTCTTAAAATATTAAAAAAATAAAAATTTATTTTCGGTTTATAAAGGTCCAAAACCCATATATTTGGAATATAAGATGATTATGAGTCTAAATAATTCATCAAATAAAATTTAGAAATGTATTTATTTTATTTTAAAACTTATCAATTTGATTTATATTTTTTTATTAAATTTAATTTTAGTTGCTATAATGATATTTTAAATATTAAATGGATATAAATATATAAATATGTTTTTTCAATAGTACATAATTGGATGAATTATGAAATTTTAGAAAAATATAATTTTCACTTTTTAATTTTTATATATTTCTATGATTTTTAAATAATTTAATAAATTGTTATTTTTATAAAATATCGATAGTGTCAATTTTGACACTATTAATTTATTTTACTTTAAATAAAATCCACACAGAAGATAAATTCAAAAAAATATTAAATACTCTACAAACATGTCATATTACCCTAGAAAAATCAAGGATCATATTATTTAGTTCATATGATATTTATTTTAATAGTTTTAAAACTATTTATTTCATATTTCTATCAATAAATTAATTCATACATCATTATTATGTCTTCATTAATGGTAAATATTTAATCAATAAAAATTATAAATAAATTCAAATGATGTATATAATTTAATTATATTTCGGGATAATATTTATGTTGAATGTTTTATCAGGTTTTTCACTGTTTTAAAATTATTATACTTATAAGAGATAAGAGATTGACATGCTGCCACTTTATTTTGTTTTAATTATATTTACATCTCTTTCAAAGACAAAAAGTTCATTTAATGAATCAATTATAAATCAGATGTTATATATTTGTACTTTAATTCATCCAGTATTATTTTGGAAGGTGTTAGGGTTATTTTATTATCTTTACCATATTATTTATTACCCCAATTTACCAGATTCACCTTTAACTATGGTAAATAAATATTACCATAGTTACTATTCATAGTATCGAAAAAATAAAATTAATCATTAAACATAATATTGACCCACTAATTCTAGATATGAAATACGTTTTTCAAAATTCAAAACACAAAAGTTGCTTTAATAATTTTAAAATTAATTCCCACTGTCAAAATGGGAAAGCTGGATTTTACGGAGTAAAAACTATCAAAATATGGACATACGTTTATGTCCAATTTAAATTTGAAATTACTTCCAATGACCAAAATTGGATTAATTGATAAAAAAATAATCCCATTACACATTAAAAAAATTATAAATATAATCAAACTATATAAATAAATTAGATGAAGCAACAGTTTGGAAATAAAATGTAGTATTTTTCAATATTCGTTAAAATATGTAATTTTTCCGAATAATACTAAACGTTCATCCAATGTTTATTTTTATGTCTCTATTCCAAATATGAAGTTTATTTTTTGATATATAATATATTATAGTGTTAAAAACTATATTTAAAATGGTTGTTTCATCAAATATAAGCAAAATTTATTTTTTTGCAAAATAATTATTTTATCAGAAATATTGAATTTGTTCTTATATAATGTCTTGAAAATACATAAGATGTATGATAATGTAATATAAAATTCAAATTGTGGTTAATAAAATTCATAACTGTTATTTTATAACCCATTAAATAATAATATTTTAATAATATATCGTTGTTTAGAGAAACATTATATTGTGTATAACGGAAGCTATCGAGAAAGATCACGCTTGCCTGTAACACAGGGAAATTCAGTGTTGCGTGTGATGCAAGATTCTATTATTGTTACTTATAACATAATACAAGGATAGTTATTTTATACATTGAAGAAAATATATACTTAGTATAGGGTGAAATGAATTCTTTAAAAGGAACATGAAATTCGGTTTACCATAAGCCAAGTATAGCGTTGCGTATACTGCAAGCTAAGGCGACATTTCATATAACACAATATAATCAAGGTTTAGCATACAAAATAATTCATGAAAGAAATTAAAATGAATTTATCTTATAAAATCTCTTGGTTTCACATTATACCCCCTTAAAATTAATTTCTCCCTCAAAATTCGTCAGGGATATAAAAGGTTTACTACTTGAATATTTCTTTCATTGAAACCCATATCATAAAAAGGAATACTATAACTTAATTTTAAAAAAGGAAAGTTAGAACCACAATTGTTACCCAAATTAACTCATCACTAGGTTTCCACTTAAGAGAACATAGGTTGGAAGTGAAAACATGGATATGGAAGAAAAATATAACCATTATGTTTTGATGGATGGTGATAGAGAACAAGGTTTGGAGAATGTTAACAACCAGAATACCATAAATCTACAATGATTTAAAAGAATATCTAATTCATTGGATAATAAGGTAATAATATTGCATTTTTGGATTTCAAGTTCCTTTCCCTAAATTTGAATAATTTTTAAAGACAATAAATACTTACTTTATTTTGTTATAATATCACCATTGTTCATGCCTTGATAAATTTCCAAGTCATCTATTCATCAATGATATGAAATTAACATTTTCATCATTGAAATGATAGTAGATAATGTGATAGAATGATATGACATGCTATATGTCTCTACAAAATGGTTAGAACAGGTTATCAAATGTGCACAAGTACACCTATAGAGAGATAATACATTAATATAAAAATCTTCTACCAAAATATAACTAGTACTATCCCTAAATGGATAACATTAAAATCCTTAGAAAAATTAAAAATATAAAACTATAGGAAGTGGTAAACCAAACAAACTTAACATTTATCTCCCATATATCATAAGTTAGTTCTTTGTTGTCACATTCCAAACATGTGAATACCGTTATCGTGTATTCTCTTGAAACATGGTAATAACATGAATTACCATAGAACCATAGAGAAAACATAAATTCTATCAAAATAATGCCGTTACACACACCAAAAATTTTATATAATCAAACCATTATATCACTTTGTCGTTGTATCAGTCATGAGGTCAATAATATTATAAAACATTTCATTATCTCTTTATCCATTCATTATGTGCATATCATGTCCCGTCCAAAAAATTGTCAATCAATTTTCATGGAAACTGGTATAATATACTTATGGAAAAAAATGGACCAATACATACATATTTAAATATTACATAATAACATAAATAATATTCTACAACACTATTTTGGAATCCCATTACATAAAAACATAATCATTCCTCCACTTCTTTATCATACTCAACATTTATAGTAGTGATCGCAAGTGATTTTCTTTTGTATTGGTCCTAATGAGGTTGTTGATGCTGATAATCATCCATTATCCATGGATTAGGTCATTAGTTTTCATAATTCCCCATTTCCTTTCACTTGTAGAATTGAAGAGTGGTTGGTGCGTTCTCTATAGTCATTTCTCTATTCACATCATTAAAAACCATTTTCACATTATTTCAGAACTAAAATACTCGATTAAATTATTCTCCACACATGAAAAAATTTTATATTACATTTAAGACATTCTAAACTATTATTCATTCCACACTTTTAGCATTATGAAACATTCATATTTTTCCCCATTGTTTTGATATTGTCCCTTGAACTATGTCTTTTGTTTCTTGTCAAAACCATGAGATTGATAAGTAAAAACAACTTTCATTTATACCTTGATAGAACAATGCCAAATCTATTAATATATACTAATGTCTCTTATTTATAATGCCTTCTGTAGACTAGGATTGAAGCCACTAAAGAATTAATCATTTTTACTTTTAGGTTGGATGAAAAAACCAAATGCATACCTTCCATGAATTTTAAAATTTCCCATGTTTGTACAAATAGATTCATCATCCTTTTACATAAGCTCAAGGAACTAATTTTCCATATTTGATCAATGAATATGAGGAAAGTACATAATGAAAAATAATTTCATGAACTCATCCCATTCCATGGATTCAATTTAATCTATCTACCTTTTATTCTTGATTAGATTCCACTAATGGCCAATATCGCCTACTAAAGATTAAACAACCAAAATTACTTTTTTAGGTTCCGAATAAAAATGGATGGAAAAAACTTTTCAATGGTACTGATCCATTATTTAGAAACATGAGGATTAGAAGACCCACTGAAATGAGGTGGACATTCCCATATGAAGTACTCAATATAACGTTGTTCCCTTCTCTCCTCATTTGAATGAATAGAAGGATTGACAGATTATAAAAGTATATAAACAATATTTTTATTCCATATCCAAAATAAAAATTTCTTTTTAGGAGGGAAATCATTGCATTACCCAGTGCATTGATCATAAACATGATTCCCTCAGGTTCTAACCATTGTCTAAATCCCAAAAAGTAGAGTGTGAGAGGAAAAAATCATAATATGAAAGAAACATAATCAAGGGGGAGTGCATTCAATCTATAGTATAATAGGTTTAATCCTAGGTTATTCAGGATTGTTACTATAATTATATTACTTTAACATATAATTAGACTTACCCATAGGGTCATCCAAATACATACCTTAGGAATATCAATAGGGATCTCAAATATTTTTTCGCATCCTAGTTTCCAATGGTTGACTAAACCTTTTCTCTAATTTAAAATGTAACGACTGAGGCTTGATGTACATGTAAATTAATTTTTTTTGGGGGAATACCTAATATATTACATAAAATACGCCAAATGACTATATTTGTGCTATGTCTTTGGAAACCTAGAACATAATAATCTAACTTGGTAAACGATCTTCAACATATCCCATAAAGAACATCCCCTTTTGTTTTCCTACCTAAATATTTTATTTATATTCTGGGGAAAAAAACATAAAAAGGGTGGGCTCAAATTCCCAATAAAGGTAAAAATGGAGAACATAAAACTAACCATAAACATAATAATTTAAAAACATGAACATAATGTTTATATATCAAAATCTTGAGTCATGAAATAAATATTGGTAGTACATAAGGTATATATCATAAAAGTTCATTAATAGAAATATCATTGGAATAAAACATTATATTTTGGAAAACAATAAGCACATAATGTGATTTCCATTGTATCCATATAATTTCTTCTAAGACCATCATAGTGGTCAAAGTCCATTACAAAAATGGGTTTACTTGTTGTTCCATCCATGTATTATTGAATGAGATTTACATACCGTTCCAGCCCTGTATAACTGAAGTAGATTTAAATTAATTTATAGTAATGTATATCTCATGAGATATAAATCATTAACCAATTCATTGGAAGGAGATATATATCCCACCCCTCTCACAATGAAATCAATCTTACATGTTCCACAAAAATATAAATCACTCATCATAGCATAACCCATGAAATAAAATAGGATACTTAAACATCATTCCTTTATAATACAATCCATATAACGTATAATACAATCATAAAAACAGTAAAATCATAGTAATAATAGGGATCGAAATAATACCCTTTTTAAAGAGCATAATCTCAGATGTAAAATATTTTTGATAAAATATTTGAACTTAATTCTTGAAGAAAATGTCATTTCTTTTTCAAAAATGTATTCTTTTCTCAAAATGTCACACAATTTTAAAAGAATAAAATTTAGTTAAAACTAAACATGAAACAGTATAGAGGAAAATTTATTGAAATAACTCATTATAAAGAATTAAAAATCCATTCATGCATTTTATGTTAAAAAAATAATATTACATACTTTGAAAACATGGATTTTGATGATAAATATTCCCCAATAAATACTTATATATAAACAATCTCTGATAAAAATGAGATTGAAAATTGTCCCTTACCTAAAGACGATTTCTTCTGTATGTGTCCAAAACACCTATATAGTGGATTTTAACATTTTACTCAATTGTAAATGAAAAATAATAATATTTTTGATATCTAATATGATTCAATTATTACATTACATTACCTATTCATTTATCAATTCCTTATTAACACAATGATTTAGGTAATAATCATTTTATTTATCGTACCTGTTTTGACATGTTATTTTTTATCTTATTATATAGATCACAATTTACATACTTATAGAATGTAAAAAATGATTTAAATATCATAAATATTCAGTATAGAAATATATATAATAGATAGATAAATGAAATGGAATACACTGTTCGTGGTGACGGTTGGCCGTGCGTACACATGAAGGTTGTTTCCATTTCCTTATTGTATTAAATTTAAGAATGTAAATGAAATATATATATATATACACACACATAAAAATTAAGAAGAATAATTATTTCATATATTTCATGATTAATTAATTTATATACTTTATAATCATTTTTGAATGGTAGCCGTGGATAATGAATCTCATTGCGTCGTGGAGATGGTAAGTCGTAAGTACGCCCAAGCGACGATATCATTCACTTAATGGTTAAATGGTATTGAGTTGGATGGAATATTAATTATACATAATAATTAATATGTTATATTTATTATTTAAATTTATTAAACTCATTATTATACCCATCCAATTTAATTATTTTTGAATAGAAAATTACACCATGACGTGGAGACAGTGAGTCGTGCGTAAACACACATTATGGTATTATTATTCATAGGATGGCTAAATGGAGGAAAAGGTTGTAAAATAATTATAATAACATCTAAGACTGTATAATATACTTTATTTATTTATTTATTATGATAACAACATAAGAAGAGTAAGTAGAAGAAAAATACATTTTTTAATGAGGTGATAAAACAATTACCTCTTTTTCGAATATCTCCTTTTGGCATGCACAAAAGGTCTTCCTAGGATGGATTAAGGTCAATAGGGTGGCCTCTAAAAAGATGGTATGGATGTTGGGAGATTATTTGAAAATATTTTGATGTACCAAATGTCTTGAAAGGTGTGAGTAGGCAGGTAGAGGTGGTGGTCTTATATAAGAGGGAGGAGGGGCACTTTTACAAATGTCTGAAAATATTAATTTATTATAAAGTGATTTTCTGTGTATAAATGTCCCAAAATCATTTATCACATTGTTAAGATGATTATAGATCAAAATCATTTCATGTAGTAAAATTTAGACATGTGTTGTTTTTGTTTTATCCTCATAATTTTGATTTATCCTTATTTAATCTATTTAATATTTTTTTATTAATATTTTATATATTAAATGGTTATATATATTTACATATATGTTGTTGATTCTACATAATTAGAAAATTTATGGAATATTAGACCATATTAATTTCACTTTGTAATTTTTAAATATTTTATTTTATTTTTAAAAATTTTAGTAGTAAGTTATTTTAATAAAATATCAATATTGTCAATTTTAACAATATTCATTAATTTGAATTTAAATAAAATCCACATAGAAGATAAATTCAAAAAAAAATTAATAAACTCCTAAAATTTCATATTCTCCTATAAAATTTGGGATGAATATTAATTCATATGATATTTATTTTTATATTTTTAAAACCATTGATTTGATATTTCTAGAAATTAAATAATATCTACTTCACTATTGTGTCATAATTAATTGTAATTATTTAAACTATAGAAATTATAAATAAATTAAAATTATATAGATGAATTAATTATATTTCAAGAGACTATTTATGATAAATTGTTTATCATTTTTATCACTATATTAAAATTATTATACACCTAAGATATTAGAGAGGGACATGTTGTCACTTTCTGTTGTTTTAATTATAAATACGTCACATTAAGAGCCAAAATTCCATTAACTTAATCCATTTTGACACTTATATGATATTGGTCGTCATTAATTCGTCCAATAATATTTTTCCAGATTTTAGGTTAATTTTATTATATTTATCATTTTGTTTGTAAACCTAATTTACATGAAAGACCATTAACTGTGGTAAATAAAAATCATCGTCGTTACTATTCATAATATCCAAAAATTAAAAGTAACCTATTAACTTAATTTCAGCCCACTGATTTCGAATATGGAATCCAATTTTTAAAATTAAAAACACAAAAGATGGAATAATTAATTTAAAATAAATTTTTGTTGTCCAAACCATAATGAGGGATTTTAAGGAGTAAAATCTATCGAAAGATTGACATGTTTTTATGTTAAATTTAAATGTGAAATTAATTAAAATGACAAAAATTTGATTAAATGATAATAAAATATAATCAAATTACACTTTAAATAAATTAAAAATGATAATATATATATATATTTAAATTATATAAAAATATAGTTTTGAATTAAAATGAAGTATTTTTAAAAATACCTTAAAATATAAATTTTATCATAAAAATAAAAACATATAATCCAAAGTAAATTTTGATGTCCCATATCCAAATAAGAATATTATTTTGTAAAATATATTTTATAAAATGGTTAATAACTATATTTAAAATGGGTTTTCCATCAGAATGTCGAAAATATTCATTTTTTTAAAAATACTACTTTTATCCAAAAGATTGAATTTTTTATTATATCGTGTAGATACAAAACATATGATGTATGTTTAAGTTATTTAAAATTCAAAATTTGGTTAATACTATTCATAATGACTAGTTTATATCCAATTAAATAATAATATTTTAATAATATATCTTTTTTACTGAATCTTAGTATTGCATACAATGAAAGCTATCGAGGAAGGATGCTCTTGTGTGCAATGAAAACCAAGTATGTTTGGATTTTAGTGAAAGATTCCTTTGGTGTTACATATAACATAATCCAATAATAATTATTTTATTCATTGAACAGAATATATAGTCAGTGTTTCGTGAAATGAATTATATCAAAATGACATGATATTGTGTGTAAGACATGCCAAGTATAGTGCTGTTTATTCTTCTTAATAATATGGTGTTGTGTATAGTGCAATCAAATCTTGGTGTAGCGTACAACACAAGACATAAAATAAATTAAAATGAATCTATCTCATTAAATCTTGGGGTGTTACATTAGAACCATTTCGTTTTATATTAATAATTTACTCTAAAGGCTAAATAGTGACTCATGATTATTTGGGGGTCATTCAATGCTTGGAGCCGTCGAATTGTTGAGGCATAATGAGATACAAAGTTAAAGAACAATTATTCTTAACTATGTGACTCAACCTTGTGGGAACCTAGTTCATAGTAATAGGCCACATGGTTTTTCTACAAATGTGTGAGCTAGACCGCATGCTCATGTAGTAATTTAGGATTTATTCATAGATCCATTTTTCAAGAGCTGTGCATTGATTTCCTTACCGTTTACATATCCCATTCAATGGAGTTCTTCGGTTGTGGTTGTATCATAATTTTTTCACTATTTTTCCAACCATGTGGCAAAAATATGTGACCCCATAAATGAGTTTTAAATTAATTTTTTTCTCTTGAAAAACATTTAACCCCTAATACCTTCATCCTATTTCATTGTGCTCCAGTAATTTCCCATGTAAAGCACCTACATCCCCACCCATTTTTATTTTTATCCATTATCTTTTCTAGGCAATGTTACCTTTACTATTAGGTGTGTTGGATTCTTAATACTATTCTTTATACTCCCCTTCCTTCTATTCATTGGTTCTGTTTCCCTCTCTTTCTCTATTTTGGTGTGATTTCATTTTCCATATTTTCTAGGAATTGAAACATTCATATGAATTCTCCCATTTTAGCTCAATTCAAGGGCCTACATTTGAATAATAGATCGATACATTGCTGAGTGAGGTGATATAGTTCCATTACATCTTGTTTAGTAACATTTATATCATTTCCTGCTGTTCCTCACACCAAACCAGTCTAGTGAAACCTAAATTTTTTTTACTAAATTAATTCAAATGGTTTTCCATGCCCTATCATATCTTAGCTAGTAGTGAATAAATCCTTTGGTTTATTTTGTTGACATGAGCGACACCTAAGTGTGGTCCTTAAATTAAAATAGTAATTTCCTTCACTATTTATTTTTCAATCTATGTTCTAATGTGTGGGTGTGGTTTCATAATAAATTATTACCATTAAATGTAAATTAAAATAAGGAGAAAAGTGGACTTGGGATTATGTCAAAATTCCATGTGCTATAATTTCAAGGACTTTAATCATTTTCAATAATTGAAATGTCTAAGGATGTTAATTTGGTGTAAATACAATGCCTTTCTGAATGAAATGAGTCATAAAAGGTATTTCATAACCTTATCCAATTCCAATAGAAATACTCAAGAATCCATTTATGGATAGTCGTGGATAAGCTCGTCAAGGTCTATTATTGGAATTAGTGAATGGATCTCATATACACAGGGAGTGATACTAGGAATTCCTTGGATGGGATCACCATGTAGTTTCTCTAAGTCCTTATATGTCATACAGGTTCCCTAGGGTATTCCCTAAGGATGTGATTAGTTGGATGATAGTTATACTATTTCACAAGTTATACTAGGGCCCCTATGTGAGATTCCAGGGAAGAAGTCCGATTTTTTTATAATCTTGAAACATTCGATGGAGTGATAATTAGGAATCCATTTATGGATTTTCAAGGACATACTGTTATGATATTGATAATTCATTACACTCCTAGTGAGATATGTGGGTTCATTTGTATGGTTCAACTAAGATGGGCCAAGGATTTTTCTTATTAAATTCAAGAGATACATTCTTATTAAATTGTAGAAACTTCTATATAACAAATTAAATGATATAGACACCAAAACAAGTCGCATTCAGAGGCTCGATCTAATTGTAATATTTTAATTATGAAGACATATAATTTTACATTCTTATAATATCTTTATGTGTAGGATTCCTCTTGAAGATAATGAATTATCCCATAGTAGGTAGTATTGGTTGGGAATCCCTTAGGAACCCGAACTGCCATGTTTTAATTATTCATTGCCTTTCATCAACGATTATAAACACACATGTAATTGAATATGCATAGACTAGATTAATATATAAACTATTGGTGGTGGCATAATGATAATATATCAGACCATGATTGGGTCATCCTTGTTACCCAAGAAGACTTCGTGGTTATGGAAGTAGATTAATGGGAGCACCAACCTTCCAATGCTTGGTTTTTAGTAGTAGGATGGGGTTTGTAATATGAGGATAGATCGTGTTCTTAGTATTCTAGTAAAGGTAGATTTTGGTATTTTTTGTTTTTTTATATTGAATATTGTATATGACTACTCCCCAATCTCCCACAAGACTTATTGTTTATTTCTACATGACATGATTATCATCATTATTTTTTCATATATTATTGATTAAATTTCCATGAATTCATTTATTTGATGTTTTTTACTATTCAGTTGCTACTTATTTAATTATTCTTCCACTATTTCCATTTATTATATATCTTTTTGTATAGTCTAAATCTTTGGGGGAATATTCCCCCATGGACACAACCCAATCTCTTATTTCTAGTGGAGTTCATTTAGTGTACCTGGAAGAGAACTTTGGGTCATGTGGCCAACCATCAGTGGGAACCACTAAGTGGATTCCCAGGTGTGATACAACACATACCCTATAAATAAATAAATTTAGAAAAATATTTTTATCCGGGATCATATCAAGAAATATTATTAGCATTAGTATCTAGTTTCATCCCCCTCAAATTAAGTGATTGGAACTATAGATACGAAGTAGACCATCTTCCTAAAAATGCTGTAAATCCTAACCTGGAACACATTCATTCATTTTTCTTACCCAATTATCGTGATCAAATAAAATTCATATTTGGCATCATTTAAAAACACCTTTTTTGAACACTCAAATCGGTGAAGAGGTTTGACCATCATGAAGCATTGACGGAATCAGATCCCTATTTTTCTTCATTCAATATCGAATAAACCACATATCCAAAAAGGATCAACGTATAACTATCAGAACAACATTAGTTTTGAGTGTTATTTTAATTTTTAATGGTCGAATTGGTGATTGTGAACTCATCATTGGTGACCTCATTTGGTGGAGAAGATGGTGTTCCTCAACAAATGGTGAAATATATGTTTAGTTTCATGCTTCATAGACATTATCTCAGTAATGGTTCATTGACAACGAGTCATCATCTCCTTATTCTATCATCTTATTGTAAATCTTATTTGTTTATCCTCAAACCAAGAATAAATATGGATTTATCAAATTTAAGAAATAGTTTCAGAAAAATAGTTTCTTTTGAATGGGTTTTAATTGGATTATAGTTTTGATTTTCATCAATTGACAATTTTTATCTTCATAATTATTTAATGGGTTTTAATTTTTTTTATAAATAGGATTGGGTTCCATATATTTTAATAAAGGGGAACCAAGAATAATGAACTTTAGTCATGAATCATCAATCTAAGAAAGCATTGTGAATGGGTTTCACACTTTTACCCCTTCCACCAATAAAGCATGAACCACGGTCATGCTTCCTTAGAGCGGCGAAGGATTCGTGAATGGGGTTCCCCCGTGGGGATAAGCTTTTTTATAATAGTTCTCCCCCTCCAAATATCATTCTCCTCGTTTGATATTTGATGTGAGGCCATAATATATTTCTTTCCCAAAATTTATTTTCAGAATTTTTAAGAAGCTAAAATTTATATTTACAATTTTTATTGTATAAATGTTATTAATTTTGTGTGTGTGGATTATTTATTTAATATTTTCCAATACAGGAATGAATGGATGATTAAATTTGTATTTTAATAAGATTTATGTTATATAGAATGATTATACACTTTATATAAGGTATTTATAAAATTTAAATATTTTGTATAAAATGTAATTTATATTTAGAGTAATAATATTGTGTTTAATGTATATATTCTATATACGGAGTTGGTAAATAGAAATATATATTATTAAAAATATTTTAGTTAATTACGTATCATATTTAAATTTATTAAAATATATAAATAACGTTTATTTTAAAATATTATTCAAATGTTAATTATAAGTTATTATTTTAAATTATATTTAGTAAAAATATTTATCCATTCAAGTAATAATGTATAAAATAAAATTAATTATATTCTAAAACGTATAAAAATGAAATAAATATTATATACACCTATGAAATTTTATAAAATTCAATAAAAGACAATTGTATAGTAAATATATAACTTTTAATTAAATTTAATTAATGTTATAATTAAATATATACATATAGATACATACATACATACACACATTGAAAACATATAAATTTGGAAATCATTTGTAGATATTCATAATATATTACATCTTTTTATAGGTAAAATTATATAATACGTAGAACATAATAAGAATACTAAAAACCATGTTGGGATTATTTTTTGTTGACAAATCTTGCGATGAATGACCAATGTATAATTGATTTTTGATGGCTTTTTTGTCTATGAGGTTAAATAATTTGAAATAACTTTATTTTATTTTCCTTCTTGATTACCTATGAGTCACCCATATCTATGTATATAAGGATATGTGTTTCTACCCTAATATTTTATGTATTTCATAACCCTACACCCCCTCACTTTCATGTGAGTAACTTTGTAATAAAAAGGTGTTCTAAAAGTGGTGTTTGATAAGAGGTGTTGCACAAGAGGTGTTCGACAGGAGGTACTTCTTTTTGAAAGGAGACTGCTGGTTGCTGAAATATTTCATAACAGAGACACCACCAGTTCACACTTAGGTTTTGGTTAGTTTATTAGATAATGATAAACTAATCCATATTATAAATCTCAAGATCAAGTCATGGTTATTTATTCATAAGTAATTATAATTGATGAAACATTTGATGATGTGTTATAAAAATATATAATGTTTTATTAAATTTTATTAGTTAATAATATAATCATCAATATACTTCAAAAGATAGTTTATTTTAATCGATCAATGTTTTTGTTATATTTTTTCATATGTATCATTGAAAAATATTCGAGACATTTTGATTATAAATAAATGAATTTATATATATTATTTTTAAAATATAGTACATAAAGGGACAAGATTTAGATCATAATAAATATATCAAACAAACATGTTAGAAATCTAGAATGTTTACTAATATTAAAATTATCATACAATGTGTGATTGAAATTTGATGATTATTTTTTATTATATTATTTAATTTATAATAATTGGATGATCGTGAGATGACCTACCAATGTATGATTGAAATTTCATGTTGTGATTTTTTGTATTATAATATATACTAATTTAATTTTGTTTTCTTGTTGATTACTTTCATGTGATCACTCTCTCTATGTATTTAAGGATCTAAATTTTCAATTAAAAAATTTTATGTATCTATAACCCATTGAACCCCTCGCATGAATTTAACTATCACTGTAATAAAAGGGTGCTCGTCAAGAACTATTTCTATTTGAATCTATATATTTACACCATGTATGAGAAGATTCTAAAGGTAATTAAAATTTGAGCAACTTGGTGTGCAAGGATACCACATAGGTTTTGGTTGTTTTAATCAAATTTTGATAAATCACTCCATAAAAAAAGACTCAAGAACAATTAAATTATTCCAAAACAACCAATTTATATAATTTAAAATTTTTATGTAATATATAATATGTTATAATTTTTTTTTCTACAGAATCATGTTTGTGAAAATATATTGCAACCGTGGGGAAATATATACCAAGAATGGTGTTAGATATATTTTTCCTCCAACAAGACTGGAAATCATCATTATTTTCTAACATTCGATGATGTTCACACTAATATTTATAATCTATTATAAATGATTCCTGACCAATAAACTATTATAATAACATATTTACAACTTCACTATGCTGAATGTTTATGTCACATCGAGTACCATCTAGTTGATGCTGAGGATTGGACAGATGCATATTTGTTATTATAGAAACAATGTATTAATGGTATTTTGGAATTCTATGTGGTTATTTGTGATATTTGTGTGGTTTAACCCATTACTATATAACCATGTTTTGTGAGCTCTATAGAAGGTGGTCCTTTACTAAAATCTTATTCATTCCCCACTCTTATGAATCCTATGATAGAACCAAATTTTTAAGTAGATGATAAGAATTTAGAACGACTTTTAGGAGACATCCAAGTATATAATACTAATATAGTTAATGAATGTTTATATGGGAATGAAGTATCTACTAAGGCATCAAGATATGTTGTTGTTAAGGGTGATGTGTGGAATGATACTTCTGAGGTTTTGTTGATATATAGGTATCCATGGTAAGGTGATTTGGGGAATGACCTTCAATTATTCCTATGATAGAATAACAAACCAAATATCCACTATTTTTTGGTAATCAAATTTTACAATTGAGTTTCTTAGTTGAATGAATGTTTCATAAAAAACATTTTTATTGGGATTTCATTACAACTGCATAAAAATTACCTATCATTTTATTAAATAAATCTAAAAGAGAGGACACCACTATATACAAAATGAAAGAGTTTGATGGAAACATTCCATGAAAATGTGATAAAAAAGTACCACATAGAGAGACATTTCACATATTTTGGTTGATGAGTCGAAGAAGACAAAATATATCATTTGATGTGAAAAATTTGAGCCAAATGAAAAATCTAATTATGGAAACTATATGATAGTTTTTTATATCAGAAGATAACCAAATTAAAATGTCCACACACTTTTTCCATCCAAGCATATCACATGATCACTCTTCAGTTGACGCAAAGATTATATCAAATGTTACTATAGAGATGATATAAACATGTCAAGACATTCCCATTTCCCTTACTTAGAAATGAATTCAATAGTTTTTTAACTATACGATATCAAACAACAAATCCTAGAATTAAAAATAGAAGGTAATTGTAAAAGTTTATGGTGATTAGTATGAATCTTATGAAATGTTTCGACAACATATAGAATTGTTGTCTCTCAATAGTCATATTTTTTTCATTTGGTTATTGTTGAGTATGTGTCCCATAATCACTGAGTTTATTGATCAAATGTGAAGTTTAGTATGATATTTTGGGAATTCAAACAATTAATTGATGATTTTCCCTATTTCAAACAATTCATTTAGCTTAAAGGAAATTTTTTATGTATTGTATATTTGTGATATACTTTTTGCATCCACACAGTATGGTAATCATGATCATGTACCACTTGAATTAAATGGTTTTGAAAAGGATAATTATGAATCCATGAATTAGTTATTGGAATATATACACATTTATGTCACAGAATACTAGGGGTGTGTTTGATATCTCATTGCAATCAAGTGATTATAGAGTCCATAAATAGTGAAGGAGTTTAATGGAGATATCCAATTACTTATCATCGATATTTCATTAGAAATATTTCAAGTAATGTGCATAAAAATATCATAGATGAGACAACAAATAATGAGATCCAAATGTTGGATATCATTTATTAATAAAATAACCTTTATGAAAGAAAGGTAAATATCCTTTTAAATCATTATTCTCTTATGGTTTCAGCATATGAGACGTAACATGAAAGGATTCATTGATTTCATGAAGAGTTTGGATTGTTTAATGAGTATGTATATGACTATATGATATAGATTTCAATGTACAAATAGTCATTAGTAGATGATGGTGGTAGGATATGTGTCCATATAACCACTACTATATCAGAGTGCATAAATGGGGTCCTCAAGGGTGTGTGAATACTTTCGATTATAGGGTTAGTGCAAGAGACATTTTATTGATTTGTAGACCACATTGTTGAATGGTACAAAAAGTCATATCAGTAGAAGGAAAATTAAATTTATTTTACTCAGTATTTCCAAAGTGCATTGATAAAATACTACACGAGGCTTCAAGATGGAATATTGTAATATTTGATAAGGGAAATAAGATATTTTAGGTAAGAGAGTTATAAAACTGATATACATGAACCATTAGTCGATTACTTATCGTCATGTTGGATAACAGGTACTATGATTTTGATAACATTCATAAATTGTGATATCTATGTGAACATGTTGTTGCCACTTGTTCTTTGATAAATATATCATGGGAGGCCTATGCTAACCCAATGTATCAAATGAGCACTCTAGTTAACAGTTTAGTGCATCATGGATTCATATTTGTGAATTTCATTCTATAATGTTTCCATTTGATCAACCAACTACCATCCTTGATATTTCTAGGTTTTGTAATTTGGATTTATTTTAATTAATGTTTATCTAAATTATTTTGTGTCTTTAATTATTTTTCATGATATTTAAATTTTGTGCCCCTAGTGAAAACCAAAGTCTACACAAATTTAAAATTAGATTGATTGGCCTCGACAATGGGGGAAGGGGGCTACACTACAACATGTTCTAAGTAGAAGTACATACTTGTAAGAGATGTCCCCAAGTGTTAGGATAGATATCTACTTCCCTATATCCATAATTTACTACTTATTTTGTCCTAAATGTGTAAATTTTGTTTCAAATGCATACATTCTAATAATTAATCCTTTTTTATGACTTTCTCAATTTATGGACCATTTCAACGATGGTTTGTTTAATTACTAGGTTCTATTAGAAAGGTTTTTATAATAGAATTAATATTTAAAAAATAGACAAAAAAATGAATCTATCATACAAACACTTGTTCTCTGAAGGTTTCTCATCATAGATAATTTATATAAGAAATTAGAATAAATTAAAAATCATTTGAGAACAATAAAATAATAAATGGATAAACTAAACCAAATCACCAGACACATATATAATTTTTGACCTATTTTTCATCATAATGCATAAATATACATGCTAATTGTCTACCTTATTTTACTTATTATATTTTTTTAAAAAAATAATTCAACATTTTTTATTGAATTTAGTATAAAAAATTAATTATGCTATCAAATTTAGATATAAGGTTCTCCCTTAATCACATACAAGCATATTAATATTTCATTTCTTATTGTTGAGGGATGTTTCGTTCCTCCATTGAGTTTATAGAGATCTCATCATTTCCATCATGATGCACCACCTAACTTTGTCATCCCCCATCGTTGTTGTGATGGGTTCTATGGTTTAGGGATGTGTGACATAACCATTGTCGAAAATCAACTCATTACTATTCTCATTGAAAGATGAAGGCTACATTCAAATAAGTTTAACATTACAGAGGGGGATATGACTATTACACAGTAGGATGTGTCCATTATGTTGGCCTCCCCATCAATGGTGTGGCTGTGATACGCCAAGTTAGATCAGATTGGATTGATTTTGTTCACAGATGTCTGGACATTGAGGCCCATGAAAATGGAAGGTCCGTCATTAGGAGTAGATTATTCATTCCATGGTAAGACCATCAGTTCAAAAATCCAATACACATTGTCCAAAAAATCACCATGATCATATTTTCAAATGATTATATTTTGAGGCTGATTGATGGAATGATTTTCGTTGATCACTCCACTACTCATGTACATCATATGTATATACCTTTAGTAGAGGATTTGAAATAGTAATTCCATTATAGATGGGGGTATTCTTGTCTTGTATATACATACAAGGTGTGATGCATCACAGTCTCATCAATAAGATAAAGATCACATGATGCGTTCTTCTTATACAGATGTGGATATGAGAGCAAATCCCTCTCTTATCCCCCCTTGATCAATCACCAATTCCTACAAGTATTATAGAAATGTCTCTACATGTTATTACTTACTTCTAATGTCTAACATAACTTTATAACATTCTATAATGAAATGAACAATGACAATGTTATCTATAGTTGGAGTGAGTAACATCAGTGTTTTGATATATCCAATCATGAACTCGATGAATAGAGACTTATAATGGAAAAAATTCAGCTAGATGATGTAATTGGTTCTTATTTATATTGTTAAATCATTATTATTTACTATACATATCTTAATTTATTAATTGATTGTTCATTTTTACATTTAGATTACATGGGTTAAAAATGCTGATGATATCATCCAGTGTTTGACATTGTATTGTATAGAGATACTTGATACTGGCATCTCCAGGGTTCCATTAAGCCTTTTTTATGTTGTCAAATGGCATCAGATTGATAGAGTTATGAGGCAGTTTGGATTCCATCAACCCATTCATGAACCACCCAGTTATTTACCTTCAATTAATTCCCTAAATATGTTAATGAAGAGAGTCTCTGATTATGAGAGGTGTCATACATGATATACTGATCTATGGGACAAATGACACGAGTCATGATTATGAGGGGTAGGGATAGTACGTATGGATTTATTGTATTAGCTTGATTATGAATCCTGGTACTATAGTTCCCCAATCATATTTTTTACACTACACAGATGGGGCTTACATGATTCAGTAATCATTCTTCCTTCCACTATTGAACATATTTCCTATTAACATTACTTAATAGCAAAGAAAAATCACAGAATGCTCATATCATCCATATCATTCATATCTCTTATCTATTAATGGGATTCACATTTGACTTGAAATATTTTCATAGATCCGTGATTGAGTTGATTCCATAAAAAGAAGAGATTTATAATATGATTTTATCTATCCCACCACAAGATGATGAGGATGTTCAGCCTGATATAGTTTTACCGTGGGGTGATGAACCCATTCTGGATGATAATGTTTCCTGAGAGGAGGGTGTTCATCATGATGATCTAGATGATCCTCTAGCTTCTCAGTCAATTCCAAAGTCAGATATATATATTATCTAGTTTTATCTAGATTCATTATGATGTCCTACTTCGCAAACACTCAGAGTAAATCAACCATCTTCTTCATATGCTGGCCAGAGATTTATCTAGTATCCACTATCCTTAGAGGTAGGATAGGGTACATGATGTGATACTATTCATACACTTCTTGTTACATAGGTGGATGTTAAGGAAAAATCCGATGATGATATAGAAGAGTAGTGTATACCAGATTGGATTCGTAGAGAGACACAGAGTGGATACATCATATATATTCTAGACTGTAGGAAATAAAAGAATCTACCCCCACAATGTAGATTAGATTGATATTATATTTATGAAACATGATGT
Organism: Viscum album; assembly: GCA_963277665.1. Classification (NCBI taxonomy): domain Eukaryota; kingdom Viridiplantae; phylum Streptophyta; class Magnoliopsida; order Santalales; family Viscaceae; genus Viscum; species Viscum album. The sequence goes on from OY728133.1 coordinate 539,183,552, forward strand.
ATGTTCCTTACTATTAGAATTTATTGAGTTCTGTTATTCTTTTAAACATTTTCTATAGTATTATCAATTTATTTATAAAAATCAATAATTATTGTTTCCAATTCATATCAATACTTAGAGTTGTTATATATATGGTTAATAAATAATTTTCATAAATTAATTATTAAATATAGATAATATCAATTATTCTAAATTATATAAATATTATTACTATTTAATAATTAATTTAAGATGATTATTATATATATATAATATGGATTACAATACAACGTATTAATATAAGTGGTTACCTACTTGATAATATTATCTAAATTTCAATATTGTAAATTAGATGGTCATCATGATTGATAGTTGTAGCACGGTTCCATTGGGGTTGGATCACCTCAGCATTGGTGTTATAGTTACACAATTAAAAATAATTGAAGAAACTATTCCCCCTAAATTTAAGGATGAAATTCAGATATATAGATTTATTGATTGGGATTACTGCCTTTGGATCCTAAAAATAATTGCAGACCTCATCTCTATGCTCTACCATTCCTACTTTTTTAGGTTCTCTGATTTTCCTCATAAATTGATTTTTAATTTTAAAAAGACTTTTATTCTTCCCTCATGGAATATCTTCCATTGGACGGTTTGGAATAATCATATTCCAATGAATTATTGACTCATTATGATTGGTATGAAACTTCCTTTGATAGTCCTCGTCTGTATGAAGACACCATATTTTTGTTAGTATATTTTTCTTCATTAAGAATTTACTGATAAGGTATGAAATTTTATATTTACCCAATGTTAAAATAAACCTGTGTTGGGTGATGACATTCATAAGTTCATGAGTGTTTTTTCTAATTTTTCTTTGAGTTAGTAAATTCATAACGTTCTCATGGATACAATAGCTATGAGATTTTTCTATATTTGGAAGGATGATAATTAAATATTAATAAATGATTTGTATATGATTTTTTTGGGAATTCATGCACTTTTTTGTAGAGAAATTCAACTATCATATAAAAATAAATCCATTTCCATGAATTACTGTTTTTATAAATTTATTATTTCACATTTTCTTGGAGTTTATATATTCCATGGAAACCAATTCAACACATATTACATATGTATATGATTCATATGAACAATTACACTGAAGCCAATATTTTTGGATAAGTGCGTCCATATTCTAGTTATGCAAGAATTCATGGGAAAGCCGGGATCATTAATTTGTACCTAAGGTGACCTTTATCAGGATTTCATTAAATTGTAAAGGATGGATCACACATCATGTTCAGTATGAATTATTTATTTTATTCATTCATTTTATTTATGATTCAATAAAGGATAGGTCAAGCATATATATTGGTTTGATTTCATTTCTATTGTTCATATTTTTTATTGATAAAACCCATCAATTATATTAGAGATTTCTTCATTTTAGAATCAATGTGTTTCTTTCTATGTTAAAATAATAACACATTTCATGGATTCTAACATCATTTCCCACTCCTGACTTTAGGTTATAAGAAAAAATGGAGTGTAAGGCAAGAATGATTCTATGTATTTAACGTAATGTGTATCACTAATTTGGGAAAACATTGTCTCATGTTTTCATGTATAAAGTCATACATTTATTAATTGATTTAATATACATAAATAGTAAATAGTTTCATAGTTTTAATGTATTTATTAGAATAATACATATTTTTCATTTTATTTTTGGTTCAATTATTTTGAAATATAATTTCAAAAAAAACCTTATTTATAATTATATTCTGGAAGAAATGCATATTATAAGAAATTTGGTAGATAATTTATTCATTTTGAATTTTATTTATAAAAAACCTTTTTAATGTATTTTCCTAATGCTTTATTCAGTAACCCATTTCAGGTTTACATTCCATGAAGAAAAATTTGTACATTATAAAATTTTTCTAACATTGTACTATAAGAGTCCTTTGAAAACATAAAAATTAAATTGGCCATAGAAGAAAGAATATTGTTCTCTAGATGAATCAATGAGGGAAGATTATTCCGACTTTAGGATGTATTTTTTGGATTGGGTAATCACTGATATCTCAGTTGGGTTTTTTAACGCAACCAACCATTACTAGATCCATTGTTTTTAGTGCATATTCTTGGTATAATATCTTAATATCAATTTATCTTCTTTAAAATGGAGTTATAATCTATGACTGTCCGACATCAAATTTATAACCATATTATGTTTCATTTAATGAAAATATTATTTTTCAATACAAGGTTCAACTACTTTGCGAAGTTCACAATTATGACGCACCTAAAACTGGAAACACCTACAGGAAAGTGGTTGTTCGATGATTTTTTGTTTTGTTTTGTTCAAATACAAGTCCATACTGTATTCAACAGATAAAAAATTATTTTTAAATTATGTTATATTTTTAAAAAATATTGAAATTTGATTTAAAAGTAAATTTTTCCATAACTTGTATTAAAAATTCTACTGATTTTATTTTTTAGAAAAAAATTCAGACCATGTGTATTTGAGTTTATTGGTACTCTAAATTTCTATAATTTATTTTAACTGATTTAGAGTTAGTTCCATAGGTTTTATTTGTTTCTAAAGATACTCAATCATAAAAAAATTGATTATTTACATAAATCATGTATTTTCTTACTGTATGTTTCATTCTCTTTCCATATTTCAATTATCAAAACATTAAATAATTATGACTATATGTATTATAATTTTTAGTTAATAAAGTATTTTATGAAAATGCATGGCTTGAGTACCACTTAGTTTAATATAATAATAAAATCATTAAATATGTCTTCATATCAATTATATATTCATAAATATTCATAAATATTAATATATATTTCTAGATATTAAGAAATGTTATTAAATATTCATAAACATTAATATTTTTTTATATTCAATAATATTTATTGATATTTATGAATATTTATATAATTTATATCTATTATTCATGAATATTTATAAATAATTATAAATATTTACTAATATTTAATTAACCTTTACTAATATTTAGTAAATATTGATTTTTATTCATTAAAATTTATTTAATATATTTTTTCTAAATAAAAGGGGTTCACAGAGAAACTATTAAAAAAATATTAAAATTTATGAATGTTAACTTATCATTTACTATTATTTAATATATATTTTTCAATATTCCCAAATATTTATTAATTTTTACATAATGTTTAATATTTTTTCATTAGTATTTACAAATATTGATAAATATTTTGTTGACATTTATTAATATTGGTTACGATTATATTTCTTTTTTTTATTATATAATTAATATGTATAAATACGTATTTAAATATTGTTGAGTTTTTTTTAATATGTATTTATATTTAATTAATAATTATAATTATTTATTATTTTTCATTGAAAGTTATGGAGGAATCGAGGATGGGGTTTACGATTATTCCATAAAATTCCCCAAAGAAGCCTAAACTGATTGCATGATTCTATGATCCCCTTATTAATAAAAGGGTAACCCCATCGATTATATTTATTATTAAACACCCATTAAAAACTTCCCTTACATATCCCATATTCTGAGTTTGTTTATGAGCTCAGTTGGTGCTCATGTTCATATGTGGCAGATCAAAAGTGACAGATCTGGTGGAAACATCAATATTGAAGATGTCATCTTCCCCTTAAATGACTATGATTCGATTAGTGTTAATAAGTTTTGGTGAAAAAGTTTCCTCCTCGACTTGTAAAAGGCCTGATAGTTCACCAATAAGCGTCCTCAAGACGATTCAAAACCTAAATCTCATTCCGAAATTGGTTTTATTTAATCATATTCATTCTATGATCTTGTGTCATGACCCGTCCTCGGGGCCCGTGTCTTGACTACCCCTAGCATGCCTTCCATAAGCCAAGGTCTTGCGACTAGCACCAAAGGCATATATCATAGTAGAATGGTATTTCATTACCTTTATAAAAGAAAAAAACCAACAGAGTATGCAAGTGAAGTAAGAACTAAGTAAATATGAGTACTAAAGTAAATGGGCCAGTATTTAAACCCAACCAAAAGTATAGTACAACTGAGAAAGAAAGTACAACAGCAGTAAAGTAAAGTGTCAACCACTGCGTCCTCCTCAAGGAATCCCACTTGAAGGGTGGTTACAGATAGTCTTGTCGGTAACTTAGGTCCATCCATCTGCTCCGTGTACGTCCCGCTAGGTGGTCGACCTCCAGATACCATCCATCTTCACAAGCCTCAACCACGATCAGGGATGTCAGTCGTCTGCAACCAACACAATGTAGTGCGGGCATTTCCTGTGCAGGGGTGAGTATAATGATACTCAGTAGGGACCCCGGGACCCCTGAAGGTCTCCCAGAATCAACGAAGGATAAACCACAAAGTAAAGATACATAATCGTAGTATCAACCAACTCTACTTAGATATATGCCCCTGCATATACCTAAGTCATCAATCTCAGTTCGGCTCCAACTTTCGAGCCCAAGCACAATCCGTTCCACACAGGGAAGAATTCAATCACATAAATGATAATGATTAATAGAAAATACTTATCTCACAAAGGTATACTACTCATGAGGATGGGTGGAGATGATTTGATGTAGTTTCTGAATCATCTCCTCTACCGAACCCACGTAGGATCCAAGTACAGAAGTAGTCTCTGTCGAACCCATGTAGGATCCATGTACATTCGTCATCACTGCCGAACCCACGGAGGATCCAAGTACAATCTTCCTCACTATCGAACCAACGTAGGACCTATGTACAGTCGTCTTCGTCATCGAACCCACAGAGGATCCCAGCACCGTAGTCGTCACAGTCGCAGCCAGCTCTAGGGTTCCCGCACACAACATACTCGATTCTGGGAGTATCCTCTCCTTGAGTAAAGGGGATCGATACATCAACTATCACGAAGTCCCGAGTAAATGTATCTCTATGTTACTACTAATAAAAATAAACTCAATGCGACAGACAACGTGTCAATCAGACGCCTGGTCTGAGAGATATTGGCCTTTTCGTTCTAGGGGAATGGTAGGAAATATAATCATTCCAAACCCGGCCAATTTTTGATGATTCCAAAAACTCAATTAGAGTATCGTAAAAGGACTGCCTCATCGAAAGGATCTTAGTGTCGTAGACGGAACGTTGATCAGACGTGCGATCTTTAATTTATTCTCGTTTACGTGAATAATGGGCCTGACCCGTTAAGCCCAGTGGGCTGGCGGGTTGGGTCACCCAGTTTTGGCGGGTCTGACCCGGTAGGGGTGTCAGACCATCCCGAAGATTTGCGAGGCCTGATGTGGCATGGCCCAGCCCAAAAGGGAGTGGCCCGGCATGGCTCGGCCCAGCCTGGCGCGACCTTGCTTGGTGCAACCCGGCTGGCTCGACCATGTGGCCGACCGACTCGGACCCAAGGCCGAGCAGTCCGAGGGGGGGGGGGCCTTCTGAACTGGAAACACCGCCCTACCTAACCATTCGGCTAGATTCGGCCTAACTTCTGGAGCAATCAGCCATCACGAGCAGGCTGCGACTCATCCGGTGCGGTGCCCAACTGGGGCCGTGGCGTTGCCCCTCTCGTCCAGCCGATGGGCCGACCGGTCCTTCCGCTGAAGCGGCCCACGAAGCGGCCTGCGGTTCCTTCCGCACAGCCGGAATGATGACGCTGGCTTCCTCCGCCATGTTCCCAGCAGGGTACCTCAGTGTCGTGCTTCATCCATCGTGGCCGCTTAGCCGCGTCTTTCTTTGCATGTGTGACGGAGGCCCTTGCACCTCTGGCCTCATCCACGTTCTGCCTCCGGTCACTGATTCCAAAAATAAAAAAGATCAAATGGAAGGTCATCGGGCCGTCTTCGTTCGGCCTGTGCCCTCTACGTTAAGGGATATAAATAGGTCGGACAAACAAGGATGTTCAATGAAAAATGGGGCACAATTTTAATCGATTAAAATTAATCTTAATTCCCTACCTCGATAATTGATGTTATACGTCGGGCGTTGCGGAAGATGATGTCGTGAGGTAAGGATTCGAAGACGACGTCGAAGTGCGTCTGAGGAGGAAGTGGCATCTCCTCACTTGTCGTGGAGAATTGAAAAGAAGGCGCGTCATTCTTCGTCGGAGGAATGGTGTTCTTCAACAAGGAGAAACTCTCTTATTCTTTCACAAGAGCTCTCTCTCAAATATTTACCCCAACACAATAAGTTCCATCCCAAATTAAAATATTTCTTCCCCTTATTTTAATTAATCTTTCCAAGAATTAAAATTTCCAAATTCAAAACACTTAATTAATGGATACGAGAAGGTGACGAGATTTCATAAATAAGGAGGGTTATCAACATTAAAGAAGGGAGTTTAATTTGGGTTTATGAAGTTATGGGATGTTCAAGGGTTTAGGCCACATGTGGGCCCCGACCCACAAATATCCTCTCATGGGAGGTTATGTGGGTTTGGGACCCACCTTTAACTCCCCTTGGGAGGAAATAACCACCAACCATATTATAAAATTGTGCTACACCAATAGAATTTATTTTAAACTAATTCCCCAAAAATTAATTCTCAACCCGCTTAAAACGCAACTACGGTAATGGTCCCCTTAAGCAATTACCGGTGCTGCGAGTTCATTTGTGCCCTTGGATTTCAATTCTGAGCACTGGTTCAAAAGATAGAAAAACCCACTCATTCGTTTACTGAACGTACCCGAGCTAAACTTCAGAAATTGATTTCGGGCACACCGGGCCTCAGAATCAAGTGTCTTCAAAAGACACAGACTCGTAAAATTCCAAAGTATTTAAGAAAAATATTTCCTTGAAATTTTAGAGTCTTTACAATACTCCCAAATTAGGGATTTATGTCCCCATAAGGCTACAACATAATCTAGGGAAACAAATGATGGTACTGAGCACACATCTGAGCCTCCCGCTCCCATGTGCTCTCCTGGAGGTTCCTGTGCTGCCAAAGAATTCGCACCAGAGGAATCAACTGTCCACGTAGGACCCGAACCTGTTGATCCTCGATCTCCACCGGAACCTCCGTGAATGTAGCCCCATCATCAATTTCTAGCTCTCCATGATCAGTCCAGTACAGAGGTGATCTGCATGGTTGGTCGTATAGTGCCTTGTATGGTGCCATCCTGATGGTGGAGTGGTAGCTATTATTATACACAAACTCCATCAAGGGTAGTTGATCCTCCCAACTGCGACCAAAGTCAAGGAAACATGGACGGAGCATGTCCTGGAGAGTTTGAATGGTCCTATATGTCTAGCCATCTGTCTGAGGATGAAAGACGGTGCTCAGGAGTAGCTGTGTCTCAAATGCCTCCTACAACCCCTTCCAATGCAGAGAAATATAGAGAGCATCCCGATCGGAGATGATAGATGATGGAACACCATGAATCCATAGGATGTCCAAAATGTAGAGGTGTCCCAAGCTCTCTACTAATCCCTTCTCTCTGATCGAAAGGAAGTGGTCCGATTTGGTGAGTCGGTCTACGATCACCCTGATGGAGTCGTGTCCTCTGGTAGTACGTGGAAGACCCATCACGAAATCCATGGATATCCCATCCCACATCCACTTCGGAACCTCTAAGGGTTGTACCAAGCCTGCTGGTACCTGGTGCTCCACCTTCATACTCTGGAAAGTGAGGCATCGTGAAACGAACTCTACTACAACCTTCTTCATACCCATCCACCAGTGCTATCATCTGAGGACCTGTTACATCTTCACCACTCCAGGATGTACCACTAGAGGGGAAGTGTGAAACTCCCTCAACACTTCCTCCTACAGTGCAACATGTACCATGGTACGCCCCGTGAAGAGGATGACGTGTTCTCCTCCTTTAGAAAATCCATCAGGCGCCTACCGTGTGTAAATTTGGGCACGTCGTGTCTCAGAGTCAACGTCCCCACACTGTGCTGATCTTAACCACTGATGTAGTGGAGGAGTAACTGTGAGGGACTATAGAAAATCTTCCCCATGTCTATCCACGAGGGATATCGGCAAAGCGGATAAGTGCCCCATCGCCTCTCCATGTAGCTGAATTCCCGATATCCTGGTGAGAGCATCAGCTACTACGTTCCCCTTCCCAGGAGTATAGATGATCTAAAAGTCATAGTCCTATAGGAACTCGAGCCATCACCACTGTCTCAGGTTCATGTCCTTCTACTAGAAAGTTTACCTAAGACTCTGGTGGTCATAATATATTGTAAAGCACTCACCCATCAGATAGTGCCGCCACATATTCAAGGCAAAAACCACAGCTGCTAAATCCAGGTCATGGGTAGTGTAGTTCTTCTCGTGTTTCCTCATATGCCGTGAAACATAGGTGATCACTACCCGCTACAGCATCAGGACACACCTGAGCCTTGTCCCTGATGCGTCGTAGTAAACCACGTACCCAACACCCTCCTCCGGTAGCCTCATGATGGGAATACAGGTCAATCTATGCCTCAGCTCCTAGAAGCTCTGTTGGAATCTATCTGACCACAAGAATGGTTTCCCCTTCTTCATTAAAGTTGGAAGTGGTGTTGAAACTCTGGAGAAGTCTGGAACAGATCTCCAATAGTACCCATCCTCACTTAGGAAACTTCGCACCTCCATCACACACCAGGGCGACTCCCAAGAAAGTACTAAGTCGATCTTCACATGATCCACCACAGCTCCCACCTCTGAGATCACGTGCCCCAATAAGTGAACCACTCGAATTTAGAACTGGAACATAGAAGGCTTACCATAAAGATGGTTCTCTTGGAGTGTGTCTAGTACAACCCGCAAGTGGTAAGCGTGCTCCTCCTCAGTAGACGAGTAAATCAGTATGTCATTGATGAAGACTACGACAAGACGATCGAGGTAAGGCTAGAAGATCCTTTTCACAAGAATCATGAACACTTCTAGTGTATTGGTTATGCCTAAGGGCATAACCAAGAACTCATAGTGGCCATACCGACACCTGATGGCCATCTTCTGCACATCCTCATCTCGAACTCTGAGCTGATGATAGCCTGACATGAGGTCAATCTTCGAGAACCATCGTTCTTCCTTTAGCTGACCAAAGGGATTGTCAATCCTCGAGAGTGGATACATGTTCATCATGGTGGCCTCATTCAAGCGACGGTAGTCGACACACAGTCATAAGCACCCATCCGCCTTCTTGGAAAATTAAACCGGTGAAGCCCAGGGTGAAACACTGGGTCAGATGAATCCCTTTCCCTGAATGTTCTGAAGCTATACCCGCAGCTCACAAATATCAGTGGGTTCCATCCGATATGCTAAAGTAGATATCGATGTTTTCCCAGGGTACAGGTTAATGTAGAAATCTACATCTCTGCGAGGAGGTAGTCCTATAATGTCTTCAGGAAAAACGTCTGCATACTGATCCACCAAAATAGGAAAACTTAGACTCCGCACATCAACTATTCCTAGGATGGGACTAACCAACATATGTGTGATCGGCTGCCCTCTCCTCTGCATAAGTCCATCATGCGCTGCAAAGGTTCCCTACTCACCGGTGAAGGTGAACCTGCTCCCATCTGTGTGGACACACCGCACATTGCGCCTAATGCTGTCAATATGATCATGGAATATAGATGACCAGTCCATAACCAAGATGGCATTGTAAGGCCTCGACGCTGCTACAAGAAGATCCCAGCTGAAGCTTTCACCTCCTAGAGTAAGCTCACACAGCCGGCATTAGTGTGTAATCATCGAGTCTGCTCCCATAGGAGTATCTAGCCATAAGGATCGAGCCAGCGGCTCTGTCGAAATCTCTGAGATGCAGACAAGGGCAGCGATAATAAAATAATGACTCGCTTCTGTGTATATAAGAAATTAATCAAGGGTATCATAGACACCGATAGTACCTCGAATCATCTCAGGTGCACCCTGATCATAGGCCTCGACTTCCTAGAGTGGAGCCTACCCCTGTCTGCCATATCACTATTGTCGGGGTGGTCGTCCTGGTGGTGGTGGTGGTGGTAGAGCCTCGAAGCGTTTCCCACCACCCACTCGTTGGGTAACTCCTCTTCCTCATCCACCTTCTACCTTCGGACCACCACAGTCGAACCTCGGCGTCTTCCTAGGAGGTCCCTCCACTGTTTGCTGCCCGTCTTAATGGCGAGTTGGGTATTCACAAGCCATGTGGCCCTACTCACCGCATGCATAGAAAAGCCTTCCCCTTGTATAGCTGGCTCTTCTTCATGTGCCCCGCACATCCGAAACAATATCCTGAGTACACCACCTGATGGCCTGGTCCACTTGGACCTCAGCAACATCTTTCTACTGCCTACTGAAGAGAACTCCGCTACGTCTCTCCCTACAGTGGGTCTCGCTGCTGGCGTCGGCTCAGCAAGAATGCTCTCCACATGAAGGGCTCACTCCAGTACTCCTTCCTGCGTCGGAATGATGTGGGAGATCATCAATGCCCTGATCTCATGCCTCTTTCCCTACTCAAAGATTCAAGTCCAGAAGAATGGGTCCCATACCATGTCCGTGGAGTAGCACGAGAGGTCGTTAAGTCTCACAGAGTACTGGTCTACTGTCATGATGCCCTGCCGCAAATGTAGTAACTCTTGGATGTGCACCGCACGAAGGGTGGCTGGATCAAACTCTGAGTGGAAGAGGATCTCGAAGTCCGTCCAAAGTAGTGATGCATCGTCAGGCACCTGGAGCATCAGGCTCCACCATCTACCTGTTGCTGCATGCAGGAGACTCGCGACAAGGATCACCATAAGGTCTGCTGGTGTCCCTACAAATCTGATGACTCTGACGATAGCCTCTTTCCAATCCTCGGCTGCCTAAGGGTCTGTCTCTCCGTGGAATCTGGGCAGCCTCTGTCGCTACGACTCATGCAATGCACTCAGGCAGCGTGCACTCTCTACTGCTTGGTCTGGTACTATCGATGGCTCAGTGGGTAGTGGTACCGCTGGTGCCTCCGCTGTAATGGGGCTTCGCACTGAGGCCTCATCGCTCGGTGGGTTTCCATCTCGCATGTAGCTCGGAACCCTAGCTAGCTGCCTTCATGGGGCCATCCTAAAAATAAACTGGTGCACCATAGTTAAACAGTATACCTGGTGAGCTGACACAAAGTAATCACAAAGAAAACTTTTGAAACACACATGCAATGATTGTTTTTGAGCACTGAGTCGGAAATCAGAAGTAAGGGTCCTGGTGTATGGATACATCGGCTACTATAGAAACACTGGACTCCCGGTACTGAAAACTACACTCAATACTCTTAACTCTATTGCATCACAGAGAAGAAATTATCAGAGTCCTGAGTTCTGTGGTAGAGCTGACTCATCTGATACCAATTTGTCCCGTCCCGTCCTTGGGGCACATGCCGTGACTACACCAAACCCGCCTTCCATAGGCCAGTTGCAGACGGCTAGAACCAAAGGCGTAAATCCCGGTAAAAAGGGAAGGTGTTGCCTTTATAAAAGTAAAAAAACACAATAGAGAACGCAAGTTAAATAAGAACTAAGTAAAATTGAGTATAAAAGTAAGTGCTCGAATTTAAATGGGCTAGTATACATGCCAAACTGAATGTATAGTACAACTGAGCAAGAAAGTAAAACAGTAGTAAAGTAAAGAGGCAACCACTGAGTCGCCCTCCATGAATCCCACCTGAAGGGTGGGTACATATACTCTCGTCAGTACCTCAGGTAAGTCCGTTCACTCCGTGTACATCCCGCCAGGTGGTCCACCTCCAGATACCATCCATCTCCACAAGCCTCAACCACGATCAGTGTTGTCCGTCGTCTACAACCAACACAATATAGTTCGTGCATTTCCCATGTAGGGGTGAGTATATCAATACTCAATAGGGACCCAAAACCATAGAAGGTCACCCAGAATCTATGAAGGATAATCCAAAAAGTAAAGATGAAAACACGTAGTATCAACTAACTATACTTAGGTATATTCCCAAACATACACCTAAGTCATCAATCTCAGTTTGGCTCCAACTTCTGAGCCCAAGAACAATCCGGTCCACACTAGATAGAAGTCAATCACATTAATTATAATGATTGAGAGACAAGACCTAGCTCACACATGTATACTACTCACGAGGAAGGGTGGAGATGATTTGATGTAGCTTCTGTATCATCTCCTATGCCGAACCCACTTAAGATCCAAGTACAGAAGTCATTGGTGCCGAACCCACGTAGGATCCATGTACAGTAACCACCGCTATCAAACCCACGTAGGATCCAAGTACAGTCGTCATCACTATTGAACCCATGGAGGATCCATGTACAATCATCCTCAGTGCAGAACCCTCATAGGATCCATGTAGAGTCGTCTTCGTCGTCAAACCCACGGAAGATCCCAGCACGGTAGTCTTCGCAGCCGCAGCCAGCTCTAGGGTTCCTGCACACATCGTACTCGATTCCGAGAGAATCAGATCATCAAGTAAAGGGGGTTGATACATAAACGATCACAAATTCCAGAGTTGATGTATCCCAAAGTTCGGTCTCTTCAATAGGAACTCAACGCGACAGACGGCGCGTCAATCAGAAGCCCGGTCTGAGAGATAAAGGTTTTTCCGTTCCAGGGGCCCGGTTAGAAATACGCTCGTTTCTAACCTGTACAATATCCAAAACTATCCAAAACAAACTTAGAGTATCACAAAAGGAACTCCTAATCGAATGGATCCTAGTTTCATAGACAACGTGTCGATCGGACACGCGGTCTTTATGTTTTTCACGTTCAAGTGAATAACGGGCCCGTCCCGTTAAGCCCAGTGGGCTGGCTGGTCGGCTCACCCAATTTTGGCGGGTCCAACCCAGTAGGGGTGTCAAACCGGCCTGAATATTTCGATGGCCCAGCCTGAGGGGCGCAACCTGGCCCGAAGTGGCGCGGCACGGCCCGACGTGGCTCGGCCCGACCCGACGCGGCCTGGCTGGGCGCGACACGGCTGGCTCAGCCTGCGGGTCGAGTGGTTCGGGGGGGGGGGGGGGGGAGCGCCCCCCCCCCCCCCCCCCCGAATGTCTCAACCGGTGGTGCCAAGAAGAACCTCCATGCTTAATCGGCTGACCTTCTGGTGAAAAAAGAATGCACGGGCAGGCCACGACTTATCTGGTGCGACGCCCTCCTTGTACTGCGACTTTGCTCCACCCGGCAGGCCGACGGGCAGGCCGGTCCTTCTGCCGAAGGGGCCCGCGAAGCGGGTCGCGTTTCCATACACACAGCTGGCGCGATGGCGCTGACTTCCTCCGCCACATTCCTGGCACGACGCGACAAGGCCGTGCTTCCTCCGCTGTGGCGGCTTGGCCTCAGCTTTCTTTGCGTGTGCAACGGCGGCCCATTTGCCACCTGCCTCTTCCACATTCCGCCTCCGTTCGCTGATTCCAAAAATAAACAAGATCAAACAGAGGGTCGTCGGGCCGTCTTCGTTCGGCTCGCGCCCTCCGCATTAAGCGATAGCAATAGGTCAAAAAAACAATGATGTTCAACTAAAAACGGGGAACAATTTTTATCCATTAAATTTGAACTTAATTCCCAACCTCACTAATTGATGTCATTCGTCGGGCGTCGCGGTAGACGACGTTTTGGGGTGAGGATTCGTAGAAGACGTTAGAGTGCGTCCACGGTGGAAGCGGCGTCTCCTCACTTGTCATGGAGAAGAGAAAATAAGGCATGTCGTTCATCGTCGGAGGAATGGTATTCTTTAACAAGGAGAAACACTCCTCTTCTTTCACACGAGCTCTCTCTCAAGTATTTCCCCAAGCACAACAAGGGCCAACCCAAATTAAAATAAGGCTTCCCATTATTTTTATTAATCTTTCCAAGCGTATAAAATTCAAAATTCAAAACACTTAATTAATGTATAGGGTAAGGTGAATAGATTTCATAAATAAAGAGGGTTGTTAACATTAAACAAGGGAGTTTAATGGGTGTTTAGGAGTCTTATGGGATGTTCAAGGGTTTAGGTCATGTGTGGGCCCTATCCCGCAAATATCCTCTCATGGGAGGTTATGTGGGTGTTGGACCCACCTCTAAATCCCCTTGGGAGGAAATAACCACCAACCATAATATAAATTTGTGCTACACCAATTATATTTAATTTAAAATAATCCCAAAAAAATTAATTCTCAACCTGCTTAAAACGCAACTGCGGTAAAGGTCTCCATAAGCCATTACAAGCGATGTGAGTTCATCGGTGCCCTAAGATTTCAATTCCGAGCACCAGTTCAAAAGATATAAAAACATGCCCATTCGTTTACTGAACGTACCTGAGCTAAAATTCAGAAATTGATTCCGGGCACACTGGGCCTCAGAATCAAGTGTCGTCAGAAGCCATATACTCGTAAAATTCCAAAGTATTTAAGAAAAAAAATTTCATTGAAATTTCCTGGTCTTTAAATATTGTATTGGGATCTCGGATGACATCAATGAAAACATAGTAAAATTATTCTTCCAAATATATAAAGATCCGAATTTATATAGTTAATGAGGTGGCTTAAAATGCATATTGATCTCTAAAATCTCAAATGGATTCCCTTTGTATACAAGAGAATTAGATACATGATTTTACATAGACGAATCAATTTGATATGTGATTGTATAAGAAACATAGATATGTATCCACCATTATAAATTAATAAAATTTAGCTACATGTCTACCAGATAGACTTGGTATAACATTAAAATCAAAAACTATTGAAAATAAAAATAAAAAAACTCAATATATTAAATAATTATTAAAAAATTAAATATTTACATAAAATAAAATATATATTAGTTAAATTTTGAAAATGAAAAAACTTTAAAATTAAAATCCATTTATATAGAATAATTAATTGATTAATTAATTATAAAAATAACAAAATAATAAAAAATTTCAATAAAGTAAATTAAAAATCAATGTCACTAATTATTAAATATCTAAAGAGAAGAAATTAAATACTAAACATCAATTATTTAATTAATAATTAAAAACCTAAGAAATTGTATTGAATATAAAAAATAAAATTAAAAATTAATGATAACTTAATATTTTTATGAATTTCTAAAAATTAAATAATAAAGACATTATTTTTAAAAAATTATAATTATCAAATAAAAGATATAAATTTATCATCAAATTAATGGCTTTATTACTTTGACATCTAATTAAAATTACTTGTAAATTATCTAATAAAAACAATAAATTTAGAAATTAAAGAATATTTTACTTAGAGAAATAATGTTGAAAAATTGTATCAAAATATAACCACCTAAAATTCTTACATTCTAATATAAATTTTTTTCCTAAATTAAATAATGATTCATAATTCGTGGAATGAAATAAATAAAAACCCTGAAATACTCCATGGACACAAAACATTGGTTTCAAAATGATTTCCCCTGCATGGATCTTAATCAAGTAGTGAATGATTTTACCCTCAATAAATTATATATTTTCCAATGAAAAACTGATTCCTATTTTACAATTATGATTGACCACAAAAATTTAAAAATGTAATTAATTTATTTAATTTTAATCCAACTGAATGTTCAGACTTCAATTTACCTATATGAGAATTGACTCAAATTACTAGAAAATAATATAAATTTGACATTCTATTTTCATGTGAAAACATAAAAATTTAAAACGAATATTAAGTCACTAATCCAATATCATAAATAATAAAATAAATATGTCATACTTTATTATTATTTCCATTTTGTAATTCATTTAAATTCATATTTTATGATTTTAAATGTAAAATAAAAAATTCAAGGGAAATAATAATTGTATAATGTTCAGAAAAGTTTTTTACAAATGTCAATAAATTTTTAAGAGGGAATGAAAATTTATTTAACCCTAAAAATATAATATATATTAGTGAATTAACAAACTCACCTCATTCTAACATTATAAAAATTTTAGTCCACTAAAAATTATGTAATGAAAATGGAGAAATAATAAAATTTGAAATGATTTAGGGGTTTTAATGGATTCATATTATGGTATAGTTTTTCACATTGAGAGAAATTTTTCCCCACACTAAAATTCAACATTGTAATAACTATGGAATTCAAAAGTGGAAAAACATGTTCATTAAATTTAATGTTCATCACAAATCAGTAAATTTAGTTGGAAGAAATCATGTTTAAAGGGTTAAAAAAATATCAAAGTGTTTTTTCCAAACCAAAATATAATTTAAAAATACTCATAACAGTAACAGTTCACAATTGTTTTCCAATTAAATAATTCAACTCAAAAATAATTTTTTTATCTATGTGAATATACAAGGAATTGTGTAGAAATATTTATAGAAAATCCAAGATAAATTTGGAGCACTAATACACGGTAAAAAACATGAAAATTAATAGAAATAAAAATCATATTTTATTTCAATGTTATAGGATATAAATTATAATAAATTTAAAATTTTATATCTAAAATTCTTTTAATAAGTAGTAGAAACACCAATAATTTTGAAATCATGTAAACATGAAAAATTGTAAATTAAAAAACTCCTCAAATTAGAAGATTTATTTTCATTTACATATATTGTATTAAATCCCCTCTATTCATTGTAATATATCCTTTGATTAACCATAAAGCTCCTAGAAATAGATTCATATTGATAGTAAATCTCATAAAAATTCATCTCAAAAAATATAAAACTAGATTTTATGAATTGATGTTTTTATTTCATGTTTCTTTGAGTTACAACTTCTTTTTAAAAATGTAGGTTTTAAATAATCTACTCAAAATTATTGAGAGTGGCATCAAGTTATATAATAAGTGTAAAAATAACATAGGATCTATAGAGACCCAAAGCTTGATGTACATGGACATTACATTACATTAGCGAAATACTTAATACATAAAAAAACAGACACACAAGGACTGTAATAGTTTAGTGCCTTTGGAAACTTGGAACGTAATCTTCTAATCGTGGTGAAAGATCTTCAACATCTCCCATAAAGATCTTCCAATTTTTGTTTCCTTACCTAAAACCTTTCTTTTCATCTTGGGGGAAAATAAAACATAAAAAGGGCAAGCTCAAATGCACAGTAAGGGTAATCATGGATAAAATAAAACATACCATACACATTTGAACTTAAAAACATGATCATAATGTTTAAACATCAAAATATTGAGCAACGACTTAAAACATGGAAGTACATAAGGCATAGATCATAATGGGACATAAATCATGATAACATAGCATGGGAATAAAACATGTAATTGTGGCATCCATTAAGCACATGTGATGATTTCCATAGTAGCCAAGGCATTGCTGTGAAGACCATCTTAGTGGATAATGTCCATTTTTGAATCGAGTTCACTCCTCGTTCCAGTCCTGTATTACTGAACCGGTTTAACTTTCCGTTCCAGCCATGTCTATCTCATAAGATATAAATCTTTAACCAATGCATTGGAGGGAGATATAGGTCCCACCCATCTCTTAAAGAAATCAGTCTTACTTGTGCCACAAAATAAATATACATCATTAATAATAACCCAATGAATAAAATGGCTGTCATAAACATCATCCCATCATCACATAATCTATATAAAAGAAATAAATATCATTTCATAATAAAAAAATTGAAACCATGTAAATCATAGAGACATTATACATGAAACATACACATGTGAAATAATGTCATGTTAGATGAAAATGGTTTTGATAAAA
The DNA here is from genome assembly GCA_963277665.1 of Viscum album. Classification (NCBI taxonomy): domain Eukaryota; kingdom Viridiplantae; phylum Streptophyta; class Magnoliopsida; order Santalales; family Viscaceae; genus Viscum; species Viscum album. The sequence goes on from OY728133.1 coordinate 539,201,173, forward strand.
TACATGAAATGAATTCTTGAGGAAAATATCCTTTTTTCTTTAAAAATAATTTTCTTTTCACAAAATGTCATGCAATATTAAAAGAAAAGGATTTTGTTGAAATTATTCATGAAATATTTTGGAGGAAGATTCATGAAAATAAGGGTTTATAAAACTGTAAAAATCATTTCATGCCGTATACGTTAAAAAAACATTCTTCTCGTACTTTTGTCAGAAAAGTCAAAACGTACCTTATAGGGTAAATAAAAGAAAGATTCCTTCCATAACATGGGGTAAAAGTCAAAATTTTTAAAAAGGAATTTAAACATACATGAATACACTTTTATATAACATGGACATGGATGATAGTAATAACCCCAGTAAATACTTACGAATAAGCAATCTCGGATAAAAATGAGATTTTCAAAATTATCCAGTACCTTAGGTCTGATATGCTTCATACATATCCGATCCTCCTGTATAATGATTTAAATAATTTAATTGACTTAATACAGAATCATATTAAATTTTATTATATCATATATGGTTCACTTATGAATTTATATTACCCATTCTTTTGTAATTTAATGTTAATGTAGCGTTTTGGGTAAAATCGTTTTATTTGTCGTTCGTGTTTTAACTTGTAATTATTCATATGATTACATAGATCATGATTAATTACATCGAGAATGTAAAAAATGATTTACATATAATATATATTCAGAATATACATATATATAAATTATCGATAAATGGAATGAAATACACCGTTCATGGAGACGATAGGTCGTACGTACGCATGAACGTTGTTTTTGATTCCTTATTGAATTGAATGGAATTAAGTAGATGACATAAATATATATATATACATAAATCCAGTAGCATTATTGTATCATATATTTCATTATTACTTATTATATATACTTTATAATCATTCTTGAATGGTTATCATGGAGAGTGAATCTAATCGCGTCGTGGAGACGGTATTCCGTACGTTTGCACGAGCGATGATATCATTTCCATGATCATAGAATTGTATTAAAGTGTATGTATAATATTATAGAATCAGTATCTCTTTATAATAATCATATATATTCATTACTTTCACCATTATACCCATCCAAGTAAGGTGGTGGTGGAAAATAGATTACACCACGACGTGGAGACGGTATTCCGTACGTATGCACGCGCAATGATTTCATTTTCTGTAGGATGTATAGATGGTGAAGTATGATTGTTTCATACTTATAATAAAATATCAGTATATGAGTGATACTGATGTTATTACTTCATAATGAAACAACTAAAGAAGAGGAAGTGGAAGAAGAAATAAAGTTGAAAGAATTGGTAACAGACATTACCTCTTCTTTGAAGCGCCTCTTTGAGAACTCCACTTAGGGCACTAAAATTAGACTTTTAAGAAGACCAGAACCTCTAGGATGTTTCTATGGAAGCAGAGTAGAGAATTTTTCATGGTATGGTCGAGATTTAAGGCTGAATGTGGTGTGAGGAAGAGAGGGAGGAGGTTCCCTTTTATAAGGGAGGAAAGGGGCACCTTTGGAATAACTAAAACTATTATTTTATTATAAAGTCATATTCGGTTATTAATAGCTCCAAGTTGATTTATTTAGATTCTATGTTGGGGATTGGTCTAAATCCTCTCATCCAATAGAATGTATACATGTTTAGGTATCTATTTTAACCTTATCATTTAGATTTATCATTAAGTTAGATAATTTAACGTTTACCGTGTCTTCTTGTTTTCTTACACTATATGGTTAATAAAATACTATAACAAGCCAAAAAAACCCCATGTTGTTTATTATTAATAAATAAAAACTTATCTATGTCATTTTTATGAACCATATATTTGTAGGAATAAATTAACAATTAATAATATAATATTTGTTTTAAAAACTATTTTATGTCATTTTTGACACTATTTGGTAATTTAATTTTGTGAAAATAATAATAGAAATAATAGTTCGAAAAAAGTTAATTAAATCAATACTAACATGTCATATTAACCTATAAAATTAGTGTAATTCATAAAAAGTCTCAAATTACATTTATTTGGGTATTTATAAAATCAATTATGTCAATATTTCATTAATAAGATAATTACTGCATCATCGTTATGTCATAGATAAATTAAATTATTTAACGTCTAAAAATTACAAATAAAATACCATTATGTATGAAATATTTTTATCTTTCTAATGAATATTTATAGTTGAATTTATCTTATGTATAACCCTATATGAAAAATGTTTTAGTTATTAAACTTTGATTTTAACCATTTTATCCCTTCTTTAAATAAATTAATAACAAAGGTCCTAATCTAATCCAAGTGGATATAAATGGTCATATTTTATTCCTATGGTTGTTTTTGGTCGAATTACACTTATCCAATCGAATTAGGACATTTTTAGGGTAATAATAATATCATTTTTACCCTTAATTATCCTATTTACTTTTAACCGTGGTAAATAAAAGTAAAAAGTTACTATTCACCAAAAATTATTTTCATCTCATTGAACCACATTTTAGTCCTTAATATTAACTGTGTCGCTAAGATTTTTGAAATTCCACTCACAGAAGCCGTAATATTATGTTTTATGTGAAATTCAGTTTTTTAACTGCCACTTAGTGGTTTCACTATTCATCCAAAAATGAAAGTTTCTAGAAAAATACCAAAAATTAGCACTAAGATATATTTGATATTATGAATTCAAAAATGATGTCTATTTTCCCAAATTAAAAACATATCAGTTGCATTAATTAATTTAAAAATTAATTTTCGTCTTCAAAACAAATAGAATGTTTTTAAGAGATAATAACTATCAAAAGATTAACACTTATTTATGTCTGGTTTAAATTTGAAATTACATGCAATGACCAAAATTGTATTAAATTGTGAAAATATATTCTAAATATACTTTAAAACCACTGAAATTAATAATTTATCACTATTAAATATTTCTGTTAAAAAAGTTGTTTTTAATTAAAATTTAGTAATTTTCACTATTCATCAGAATATGAAAGTTATCCAAGAAGTACCAAAATTTCACCCTAAGCTAATTTCGATATTCCGAATTCAAAAATGAAGTCCATTTTGAAAGATAAAATTTATAAAATTTCAAAAAGTGGGTATTACTATTCATAACGGCTAGTTCATAATAATATTATAATAATATCTCGTTTAGTGAAACTCGGTATTGCGTAGGACACACTCTATCGAGGAATGTCTTTATTGCGTGTAATGCAAGACAAGTTAGGTATGCATGTATTGAAAGCTCTGTTTGGTGTTACATATAAGATAATCAAAACTTATTTCATTTATACATTAAACAAAATCTATACATAATGTTGCGTAGAATAGTTTCTATAAAACAAACTTGAAATTGTGTTTAACACGAGAAAAAGAATAGTGTTGTGTATACTGCAAGAAAATATGTTTTTGAGTATATCACAAGCTAATTTTGGTGTAGCGTAAAACACAAGACATTAAAACTAAATATTTTTTATAAAATCTTGTGGTGTTACAGGATCTTATGGATATCCTTGGTATCCGCTTTGTTTTCATTAAGAAAAATTTCAAAATTTAAAAAGTTTAATGAAATTTAAAAATATGAACTAAATGTACATTTAATATAAATAGAATATAAGGGAAGAGGAGCCTTGTATAAATCTCCTCAATAGATGTTGAATTTTATACTATCCATTTATAGATATCCTCTTATGTATCCCCAATGCCTCAGTGGTTGGGGCTTGTGTGGTAAGAACCACCATATATTCTCCATTCTACAATTAGTCTACTTCACTCTTATGTAACGACCCCCTTAAAAATAGTATGGTTTATCCCTCACCCTCGTAGTTTGGTAAAGTTTGTTTACTAGGGAGGAAAGAAAGATATATGAGACCCCCTCTTCTACCCCATGAGGGGGGAAATTTTCCTCAGTCCCCTCTAATTAATCTAGGGAAATCCTTGGAAAATTTTACTGATTTTTCTTGACTTTTAATTGGATAGACACTTTATCCATTTCAAGCACCAAATTTTCCTCTATAGACACTACCTTTTATTAAAGATTTATATTCTCCATATCTTCTTAAAAATAAACATCAGAGGACAAGGATGATTTGGATGTGTTTATTAAATAATATATGTATTATAGAGAAGATAAGGAATAGATGGTGCTTGAATAAGAGAGAATCCCTAAAGAATTACATATAGAGCTTGAAATGGAAAAGGTGTGAAAATTACTTATGTTCTTATACTAATTATATAGATACATTAGTATTTAAATATTCATTAAGGGATTATATCATTTATGTGTATTAGTTTTCATTTAAATTTTTTAATATCTTCTACATATTGTAGTAAAAACATCCCACAATAAAAATCAAGGGAGCAACAGATCCCATTTATTCTTATTGTTTTTTTATTTTATTAATTTTTTAAATTTCCATTTTTTCTAGACTGTATTTATATTTTTTTGAAACTCAATGGTAGTGTACCAGATAATGGATCCAATTTGAGGGTGATATTTTTATGTGACGTTATTATCTCATTAATTAAATTTATTAATGTCCTAAATATATCATTAATGAATCAACCAGATTTTTCTCCCAATGAGATTGTAATGCACCAACCCCAGAATCCAAGATACGGTTCATTATTTTAATACATTTTAATTATTTCAAGAAATAAAGTCATGATGGACTGAGTAGTTTAGTTGTTTTGGAAATCTAGATACATACATAAGTTCATGATTACAACATGAAAATAAATATGACAATTATGTTTTATTGGGAACATCAACCTCTCTAATGTTATCCATGTAGTTCAATAATAAAAATCATCTTCATGTCCAAAGAAAATGAAACATAAGAAAGTGTTGAGCTCAAATTTTCATTAAGGGAATGAAACACAATATAGGATATCATAAAAATCAACAACAGGCATGGTGAATAATTGAAACACATACCTCTACAAAAATTAACTAGAACACATAATGGTAGGAATGAGATCTAGATAAATAATGACATAATCATTGGTATTCTAATAGTCTAATAACCTCCTGAACCATCAATAATATTTTCATAATGGGGGAATCCATAATGCGGGACATCATAACCATACCATCAAAGCCTCGTACCAAGACCATAAATAATCATTTTGTCATGGGCTTGTGACAACAACGTAGTTTGTCTCCTGAGACCTACCGATGAATCGAGGGGATATAGCAGGCCCCACTAAACACTTACTAAATATTATTCATTACATATATTAATGGGGATAAACATAAACAACATAAAAAACATATTGAAACTAACATATGAAATGTAAATAACATTTCTTGAACATTAAGCATAAAGACTAACCATTCAGAGTAAATTGGTGAATGGTTTTAAGATAGCAAGTCTATAGTAAAACTAATCATAAAAAATTAAAATAAATATCTTAATGATATCATAAGTGATAAACCTAAATGAAGTATAATATTCAAAAAAGGATGTTGACATAAATGAATATAATTTTAAATGATACCCTTGAATAATCCTTGGGGAAGTAATCCTTTAACATTACAATGTATCCCATCCCACATTGAAACATTCAAATCATAATACCCTAGAATATCATGAGAATAAGAAAATTTTTTATATGATATACCAAAGGGAATTAAATATACCACAAGAATTAAATAAGTTGTTAACATGGCATATTTCTCATAAAATGTAATTTGAGATGAGAAAAATCCTTTTTACTTTTGAAAGATGAGTTCTTTTGGTAAATAATTTATATTTTTCATAAATCTGGGTTTAAACATGTATATCTCATGAAATAAAATTTAAGGTCATTGAAATTATATTTGAGTCTTAAATAAAGTCTTATTTTGGTAAAGTAATTTAAAAAGAGTTTTTAAAGAAGCTTTAGAAATAAATCATTTTTGTGCGGTTTAAGGAAAATATTAAAGTATTTTAAAGTGAAAAGCATGTTTTTTCTCATAAAACCAGAAATAAACCAAATTTATATTTCTCACTTTAAAATTTTATATTTTATAAAGGTAAATATTTCTTAAAATAGATTCAATATTGAACTTAAAAATAAGGAAAAATCTGAGATTCTTTTTGAATCGAGCATGCATTTCTGTAATAATTTTTTAAAAATCCATTTATAAATCCCCATAAATGAAAATAGGATTCCTTTTGGAAAAAATATATATAACATTTACACATAATTTATCATTATTAAATAAGAAAACAATATCATTGAGGTGATTATAGTATATTATCATCCGGAATTAAAAAGAAGGTTCGGGTAGAAAATACTTGTAACATTGCAATCAATAGAATTGTATGACCTGAAATTAATAATAACTAAACAAAAAATTTAATATCAGGGGAATAAATGGAATTATGATATAAATCAACAATGGTAATTATAAATAATCTATAAAAAACTAATATTAGTGAATATGGAATATCTCACAAAAATGGAAGTGAGATGAAGAAAACTTTACCTTATATATGATGGTGTTTTCACTTGGTATTACTATCATAGATAACCAAATTTAATTAATTAAATAAGATTTATCAAACCTATCATATATGTTGTTGATTCATTATAACATTATTAAGTACATTCATGGCCTTTTTGATGGGTTAAGAGGTTCAATTGCTTTGTTCTGGTCCGTTTGTTTCACGATTGGTATAATTATATACATGAACATATAATCCTGTAAAATGAGGATGGTTTTCCAGAATTGATGTTATATGTTATTAGTGAAAATAAATAACATTAAATTTTTGTAAGTTTCATTTGTTTACTTGGAGAATATATGAATCATTATTAAATCATTTTATGAAAATTGTTTCAGTTAATTTGCAGGTTTTGAACACAACGTACTCATTTTTTTATAAATCAAAGCCATATGTACAATAAGATTTAATAACAATAGATTATAAATAATACATATATTATAGTATTTTTAAACCATAATATTTGTTTCATAACCAGAATTGGAGATAATAATAGAAATTGAAGACCCATTGTCCTTGAATGTGGTAGATAAGCACATCATGGGTTGTGTTTCCATTTTTAGTATAAAAGAATCGGAAAGGAGAGATGATGAAAAATTATTACTTTATCATGAGAATATTATACTAAATTTAAGATAATGGATTCATCACAACATTTTTATTAAAGTATGAGAGGAAAAAAATAAAGAAACTCAAAATAAAAGAAAAGTTGAGAAATACCTTAACAAAATCCTCCAGCCTAACGACATCAGTTAAAATTTCATAAAATATATTGATGAGAGAAAAAGTGTTTCACATAATTTTTAAATAATATAGATAGTAAGGTGGATATTTAATTATGTATCCCAAAATAATATAACTGAAATTAAAATATAATAACATAATAAGTGTTCATGAAAAAGATAGAGATTTTGAGTCGAAAATTTTGCAACATAACAGCTATGCAACAAGGTTTTAGAAAACATTAAAAAGAGAGGAGAAATGGGTCACCACTTATATAAAGACTCATAAAGTAGTAGTGGAACAGAAAAAAATGTAAATAAAAACATGGTATGAGAACTTGAAATACATACCACATAAAAGAGAACTTCAAATAAAAGAAATGAAAAGTGGAATTTACCTCTTGAATATACCTCCTTGAGAATCTATTTAAGGGAAGGGTTTTTAGTCCTTTGGAAATAAAAAGAGACTCATAGAAGTGATGAGTGACTGGGGGAGGGTATTCTAGTAGAAAAATGATGAGAATCAAGGCTTATAGGAGTGTGGATAAGAGTGATATAGGGGGGGTGTTATCATGGAGGAGAGGAGTTAATTTTGAAAAAAAAATTCATTATTTTATTATTTCCATCAAAAAAACAAATAGTGTTGTTTCATGTGACACCTAATGGTGATAATTACCTATGATTTCGAACAAAGTGGTGTTAACTCACTCATTATGTCTTAAATAGTGTATTTAACTGATAATTTGTATATACAATATTTTACCGTATTTCACTATTCATCTAAAATTCGAGTATTTTCGAAAAATAAAAAAAATAAACATTAATGTTTTTTAAAATATAGGATTAAAATATTAATTTAATTTTTTAATATTATTTTTCTAAATATTTTAAATTAATTTTGAAATAATTTCATATTTTATTCCAAAAAAACAATGTTAATACTATAAATTGTTTTATAACACATTGAGAAATTAATCAAGGTCCCATAACATTACATTATTACAATAATACAACAAATTAACAATTGATTATTAAATTTAATGAAAATACATTTCAATTTTAAATTTTTAAATTAATCCTAAAATTTTAATTAAAATATTTATTGCATAAAAAATTTGAATACTTGTACTATGATCGTTTATTCACAATTAATATGTCTAACTTGTTTATATACATTAATGGGGGATGTTTCTATTGTTTTGGATAATTTAATATTCATTAATATTCATTAATATTCATAAGGGTATTTTACTCTTCACCAAAAATTATGTTTATCTTTTCAGACTCTAAATATCATACTAAACACAACCAAATATGTAATTTTTTTTAAATTTAGATCACAAATGAAAAAATTATGTTTATGTGGCTAGGTTATAATAATGTGGTGTTTTTATAGAATAAGTGTTTCAATAATTCTATATTAAATCTATTTTTAAATTCGTGGGGTGTTACATTATACCCTCAAAAAAATTTAGTCCTCAAAATATGCAATTGATATTATAATGTGAATTGTTGATACATGAAACTTCCCTTGTGGGAAACCTACATTAATAATACGATTAATATATCATATTAATAAGAGGAAAGGAAAAGGAATATGTTACTACAAAACAACCTGTTCTAATTAGACAACATGGTCATGGATGTATAATCAAACCATAATGTAGTGACATTAATGTTGAGCCAATAAGGTTTCCTTTTGACTTGTTCCATTCCTTCATTTTCTGAAAATCACAAACACTTTATCTTAAGGAAAAATGTGTTTTATCCTAATGAGGAACAATTTCCTTCATTAATGAAAGTTTTGTTCCTCAAGAAATATTTTTCCTTAACCTATTTTGCTTTCATAAGGGAAATTTTCCTTCCTCAAGGAAATTTATCCTTACCATGTTTACATTGTTCATATTATTATCTAGCTCATTTTATTTCTAAGTATAAAATTCTGTTTCATATCCAAAATGAAGAAATATTATAAATACTTAGATATAGAATATTCTATTTTTAGGATCCGAATTCAGACTACGAACTTTCTGAGTTCAGACTCTCAATTATTCTTGAATTCAGACTCTGAACATTCTTAGTTCAGACTTTGAATTCATCTAAATTCGGACACCGAATGTTCCAAGATTAGACTCCGAATTCTTTTGAATTTAGACTCTGATCTTTCTGAGTTCAGACTCTGAATTCTTTTGAATTTAGACACTGAATTTTTTGGGATAAGACTCTCAATTCTTATGAATTCGGACTCTGAATTTCCTTGAAATTTGGACTCTGAATTTCCATGAAATTCATACACCGGAATTCTATAGAATTCAGGTTCCAAATTCTTTTGAAGACAGAATATGAATAATCAAGTATTATATACACAGAATTTTTTTTGGTTAGTCTCAGAACTTTTTTTTTATTTATACTCTGAAAAATGTATTTGGTTAAGTAATCATATTTTTGCCTACTCTTGTTATGGTTTTAAAATGATTTCATGATTTCTGTTTCTAACCAACTGTTGTTTGACTGACACCTGTATAGCTACCTTCAAAACACAAGGAAAATTATGACCGTTAGAGGAGGGAGACGACCATTGAGAATGTGCCTATAAATTGTACCTCATTTGATAGATCTCACCACTTGTGACATAGTTGATCAATCTAGAGATTACATGATGATGAAGTGATTTCTATAGAGAGAGACTTTTTTTCAATGTGTGTACTGAACATCTGGTTCAGAATTGCTTCATGTGACATCAAATATTGCAGAGTATATTTGAGGGATTCTGGGGATAGGAAGACAGGGGTTCCGACTACCTTGAAGTTTGAGGGCTTGAAGGGATAACCAGACAAACTCCAATATCCGTATCGATGGATTACCCTGGTGTGGGTAAGAAATACTTTTTTGAAAGTATAAATCAAGCGACCTTTATCTAATGTTGTTATATAACCTTCTCTTTGGGTTAAATGATTTACTAATTGTTACGTGCATTCTTTCATGTTTTCCAATGAATTTGTGTTGGTAAGGAAAGTATAACTATGGTATACTTTCTTATACTTTTACTTTGATTTGTAAGATTCTATACACATTAAGGTATAATCTTTATCTTTGTAAAATTTATTTAAGTTTCATTTCCAGAACCACATTTACAGAATGAAGCAAGTTTTTAGAACTAAGGGGTTTTGTGAATTTACCTTGTTTAACTTTGTTAAATAACATCATCATTAAAAGTTCCTAATAAATTTTTAAAGTATAAAATTCACCTCCTCTTGTATATTGAGCATCTACATCATTATTTCAATACATCAATCAGTATCACTCCGATCCTACAATTGGTATCAGATTTGGTCTATGAAATAATTATATTCACAAATATGTTTTCTTGATCATGTTTTCATTTCTCTATATCTTCTTTTTTTAAGATATTTTTATCCTTGTTTACAAACTTTTATTACTAACATGTTTGTGTGGAAAGATTTTATTTAAGATGGAAGAAATGATTGTTGGTTCCATAGACAATTTAAATCCAACTAGACCACCTATTTTTGATGGGAATGATTATGAATATTGGAGAGATCGTATGAAGTATTTTTTTATTATCACTAGAGTGGACAAATTTTTTATGCTTATTGGAGGTTATAAAATCCCAGACAAAGAAGTTAGTACTTTCACCAACCATGAAAAGCAGGAATATCAACTGAATTACAAGTTACATAATACTTTGTTATGATCCATGACCAGGAATATATATAACTATATTTCTTCTTATGAAGTAGAAAATTTTATTTGGAAGAAGCATGAAGTTACTCATTTTGGTAAGTCCAAATTTATTGTAAATAGAAGTTCTATGCTCAGAGCTGAATACTGTGGTTTTTTCATTCCCTATAGCGAGCCTATATGTACAGTACAATAGATATTTATGACTATTTTCAAAAGCATAAAATCCATGGGTGAAAAAGGTTTGGATGATGAGGCAGTTTTAGACAAGATTATAGAAATCATGTCATATGAGTGGGAATCTAAGAGGACAGTTGTACATGAAAATAGAAAAGTCTCACAGATTACTCTTGATGAACTTTATGGAAATCTTCTTAAACATGAGACTAGAATGAAGAGAGATGATGAAAATGTTAAGAAGAAGAATTGGAATTGAAGTGTTGCTTTAATAACTACTTTAAATCATATGAAAGCCAAGACTCCTGAGAGTGTTACAAGATATAAATCTAATAAGGTCACTATTTTTTCCAAATCTAGTGGAAGTGAATACTCAGAAAAGGAATTAGCCAATCTTTCTCAAAGGATGAACAAGATTTGTAGATAGAATAACATTCAATCATGATACAAGAATAAAGAAAAGAAAGATAAGAATGACTCTGAAGTCACTTGATATAAATGCAAGAGAGATGGAAATATAAGGCATGATTGTCCTATGATTAAGAGAAATGATAGAAAGGAAAATAATTCTGAGAGAAACAGAAAAAAGTACTACAAAGATAAATCAAATAACATTTTTAAAGTTAATGACACATGGAGTGCCAGTGGTGGAGACTCTTCTAATGAATAATTGGATTACGAATCTTCTGGATAGAAGAATCTTAGTGTACTAGCCAGATTAATTATTGAAAATCATTATTTAATGGCAAAGGTACACATTGCTGAATCCATGACCAATGTATCCTTGAATGCTAATTATAGTGATAGTAAATACTAAGAATCCATAGATGAATATTCTTCTTTTGATGAAGATAATACATTACCTACCTATGAAAAAGTTTCAAGGTTTTCTATGCTCCATGAAAATGAGAATTATAAAGTCAATACGAGGATTGATAAGGAAAATTCTAGGTTTTTTATTCTTACTAATGAAATATCAGATCTTTCTAAAGATCATGAAAAGAAAACTCTTTATTTTGAAAGTATTTAAAAAAACCTTGAGGAACTTAATTCAGAGAAGGATAAACATTCAAATGATATAGAAATAGTAATTTCTATGAAATTTTTTTCAAGACTAACTCTACTGTTAAGACTGATTTTCTTGAGGATAAAAATATAGTTATTAGACTAAAGTCAGAAATATTGTCCTTGAAGAAGTGTTTGTCAAAATTTATGTTAGGGAAGGAAAACATTGATAAAATGTATTCTCAAATTGAACCTCTAAGGAATAATTTTAGATTTGGTTATACTAGTTCAAAACCAATTTTTAGAAATAATTATTTTGTTCCTAAAAGTGATCCATTCTACACTAAGTGTCAGAGTGGTGGGCATTGAGAAAAAAATTGTTCCTTAAACAAAAATCAATCTTTAGGTTTTCATACAGCATATTTTTCAAAGAAAAATTGGATTCCTAAAATTTTTATTTCTGAAGATTCCTGATCCAAGAATGATTGGGTTCCAAAATTCTAAAACTTTGATTTTCAAGAAAAAAAAGAATGTTCTAACAATAATAAATGGTAAATAGATAGTGGATGTTCCAAGAATATGATTGTTAACAAAAACATCATGGAAAATATTCTCAAGATGAAAGAGGGAAAAGTAACTTTCAGAGATAATGATAAGGGAGAAATTATTGGTATAGGTAACATTTTTAGTCTTTGGAAAACATTTATTTCAAATTTTTTATTTGTTAAGGGTCTTAAGAACAACCTCATTAGTATAATTCAATTATGTGATGAAGGTTACCTTGTGATTTTTATGTATGAAAAGTCCTTAGTACACAATTCCAAGGAAGAGTTTTTTCTTTCTTCCCATAGGCAAGATAATGTTTACACTCTAAACTTATAATACCATAGAAACCAGTATCTACCTTGCCCTAGTGCAATGGAAGATCATTTTTGGCTGTGGCATAGATTATTAGGACACTGTAACCTTATGAACTTGTGAAAACTCTTTAAGAAAAGACTAGTCAAGGATCTACTGGAGTTTAGATTTGATTCTTCAAATGTTTTTTTATCTTTGTCAATATGGAAAGCAACAAAAATCATATTTTAAATTAGTCAGTGATGTCTCAACTACCGATGAATTATATTTAGTTCATATGGATCTTTTTGGACCAACACAAACTGAAATCATTGAAGGAAAATATTATGTACATGTCTTAGTTGTTGATTACAATAGATTTACATTGGTCTATTTTGTTGCAAAGAAATATAATGATTTTTCTTATTTAAAAAGATTTAGTGTTCATGTTAAAAATTAGAAAATCATTCCTTTGATAACTATCCATAGTGATCATGGAGAAGAATTTCACAATTCTGATTTTGAAAGTTGTTGTAGTAGAAAAGTAATTACTCATAACTTCTCAGAACCCAGAAGACCTCAACAAAATGGTTTTTTTGAAAGAATATATAGAATTAATCATGAGATAAAAAGAACCATGTTGAGTGAATATTCAGTAGCCAAACATTTTAGGGTTAAATCTATAATTACTTCTTGTCATACTATAATTCATGTTTTGATTAGACATTTTCTTAAAAAACTATTTATGAGTTATGGAATGGTAAAAAACATAAACATTACTACTTCATGGTTTTTGGTTACAAAGTATTCATTTTGAATAATAAATAAATCAATAAAAATTCACACCAAAATATGATGAATGAATTTTCATAGGCTACTCCATAACTTCTAAAGCTTATCGAGTTTCAATAAAAATACTAGTACTATTGAAGAAATTGTACCCTTAAATTTTGTTGAAACTGGTTTTTTTAAACAACGCCATCCTAGATATTCAGACGTGTTTTCAAAAACTTATTTGCAACTCTTGATAAAAGATCTATCGGATAAGAAAAATGTTCAAGAAGGTATTGTTGAAACATTTACACCCAAAGATTTCCAACCCTATGTTGGTGAACATGTTTTACAAAAAACAAATCAGTTGTTTCTAAAGAATCTTCCATGTGATAGAATCATTGGTGATCTAAATCAACCATTAATGACTAGAAGAACCATAAGGAATGAAATAGAACACCTAGAATTCCTTTCCCAATTAGTACCAAAAAGCATTGATGAAGCTTTAGGTCATGATTATTGTATAAAATCTATGTAAGATGAGATAAATGAATTCTAAAGGAATAAAATCTGTAACATAGTTGAAAGACCTAAGGAAATTTCTCTTATTGGAGTAAAATGGGTCTTTAGAAACATGTAAGGAGTCGTTGTAAGAAATTAATCTAGATTAGTTACTAATGTCTATAATCAACAATAATGAATAGAATACAATGAAACCTATGCTCTAGTAGATTGACTTGAATCTATTTGTATTCTACTTCCCTTTGAATCATTCATCAATTTAAAACTTTTTCAAATGGATGTTAAATGTTCTTTACTAAATTGTTTTGTACAAGAGTAAGTTTTTTGATCAACCTCCAGGTTTTGAAGATTCAAATCATCTGGAACATGTTTAAAAACTTACCAAAGCTTTGTACGGAATTAAGAAATCCCCTTGATCATGGTATGATAATCTTACATGATTTTTGATTCAAAACAATTATGTTAAGGGAGATGATAATCCAACCATTTTTATAAATAAAGATATGAAAAAAATTTTATTTTTCAAATTTATGTTGAGGACATTATATTTTGTCCTACTCAGCAATATTTAACTAATTCCTCTGTGGATCTATTGAAATTTGAGTTTTAAATGAGTATGATGAGTGAGATAACATTTTTAATTTGTTTTCAAATTTCTCAAAAAACAGAAGAAATATATTTATCCCAACATAAGAATATTAAATATCTTCTTAAAAATTATGGATTGGACAACACTAAGAGTATAAGTACTCTCATTGGTACCTCAAACTCACTTGATCTTGATAAATGTGGGAAACTAGTAGGTCTAACTTTTTTTTAGAGGTATGATAGGAAGTATACATTATATGATAGGTAGTCATCCAAACATAATGTATTTTTTATGCTTATGTTCAAGATATCAATCCAATCCTATGGAATCTCATTTAAAGGCAGTGAAAATGATTTTTCGCAACTTAATTGGAAGCATGGATTTAGGACATGTTTACACTAATGGAAATGATTTTGTTTTAAAAAGTTTTTTAGATGCTGACATTGGTAGATGTAGAATAGATAAAAAAAGTACATCTTGAACATTTCATTTCCAAGGAGATTCATTAGTTTCTTGGTCATGAAAAAAGAAACACTTAGTGTCACTTTCCACTACTGAAGCTGGATATGTAGTAGTTGGAAGTTGTTGTGCTCAAGTGTTGTAGATGCAACGCACAATCACAGATTATGGCATGAGTTTCCCCAAAACATCAATTTTGTGTGATAATACTAGTTCCATTGCCCTAAGTAAAAATCCTGCATCTCACTCTCGTTAAAAACACAAAGATATTAGGCATCACTTTCTTAGGGATCACACACAAAAAGGATATTTCATTCTTCGATATATCGTAACACAAGATAAATTTGATGATATTTTCAGAAAATATTTACCCTATGATATATTTGAATACATTATACAGAATTTAGGAATGATAATCGTAAGGTAATATTCCATGTTAACTTCTTGTTGAAACCAATCCCCTTACAGTAACAAACTTATTTTCATTGGGGGAGTACATTTTCTTGTTAGGTAATCAATTTTTTCGTAATGAAAATTTTCATAGTCTAATTTTATTTCATAGTCTAAAAATTTTCCGTAGTCTGAATTTTTTTCTTAATAAAACTTTTGTAGTTAAATTTTCCCAATGAATATTTTCTAAATTTTCTTAAGGAATATTTTATAAATTTTCAAGATAACGATTTTCAAAATTTTGGTAATGAATATTTTTTAATTTTTCATAATGATGATTTTCTAAATTTATGTAATGAGGATTTTCTAAATTTTCGTAATGAAGATTTTCATAATTTTCATCATGAAGATTTTCCATGTTTTGGTAATGAATGTTTTATTTATTTTTCATAAAAATAAATTTGTAGTTAGATATTCAATCATGATTTTGTTTCTTTCAATGTTTTTATAATTGAAAATTTTTAAATCTAAAGTTCCTCAAGAATAATTTTCCTAAATACGAATAATCAACCTAGGAATACAAAAGTAATTTTTTTCCATTCTTAAATTTTTGTAATCATTTTGTACTTGCTTTTATTTTCATCTGTTTTAAATTTTTTTTCACTTTTTCTTAAATCCGAATGATTTTCTTAAAAAATATCAAAAGATCGGATTCTATAAAAAAATCCTTTCTGGATGTCATCGTAACTGTCAGATATGATTTGAAGGTTTTTCAACCGTTGGATTGTGTATGGAAGCTGAACCATCACCCCAAAACCATTTATAAAGGACCCTCAACAGTTTTCCCACATCGAAACTCAAGCCTTCACCTACCGATGCTCTTCCCTTCTAGATAATACCATTCCGAACTTCTCAAATCATTCTTAAATCTGAATGTTTGCCAATGTCTTCTCATAGAATGATATGTCAACTGTCAAACCAATCTCTAAATGGTAGATATATAGGCAATTTTTTGTTGATCCAATGTTTTTTGGAAAATTATTAATCTATTATCTCTAAGACTATAAAGCTGAATGTGTGGGAAATTGTTTGAATTTCAAAAAAAATATTAGGATTTGGTAAATCAGAATTTGTTAATAGAATTTTATGAGTCAGTAATTTTTTTCAAGGAATAAGGGATGAGTAAGTTTTCTTCCATTGGGTATGGGAAGACATATTCACTTTCTTACACCAAGGATTCATGCATGTTTAGAATTCCTTATGAAGGGGAAGCTATTTTTTATTCTCATAAGCTACCTGATGTTCAAGGATGATTTAATATGGTGAAGTCCATGGCTTCCCTTGGTCTCTCAAAAGTAATGACTCCAAAGATTCTTCACCAATCTACAAATTTTTGGATTCCGGAATTTTGGGTTCAAGGATTCATCATAATGAAAAAAGGAGACAAGGATACATTATTGAAAAGTGATAGAGACATTCTAGATTTCTTGGTAAAAATAATGAAGATAATATTGGTTAAACATATATTGGATATGATTGAGAACATAAATAATGGAAATCTAAAGGCTTAGATAATTATGTATCTAGAAATTCTGTCAAAGATGATTGTTTGGTGTTTAGAATCCTTCAAAATCACTTGAAAATCCATGTCAAGTAATTGAAAAGTAATTTTGTTGATTTATGATACTCTGAGAAGGAACAAAGTTGGATTTTCTAAAGAATCTAAAGAATTTTATGATTTTTCTAAGGAGGCAGAAGCCTTACCGAAGAAACAGGAAGTGGCAGAGACCACTAATAAGGGAGGAAGGAAGAGGAAGTTGAAGGATGTGGAAGAGAAGTAAAAAACCCCAGAGGCTAAGGAAACCTAGTCCGCACCACAAAATCCAAATAAACCAAAATCCTTTGCTGACGAAGATAAGAAAATTGGATATAAGGCAAGAAAAATCAGAAATCAGGGGAGCCTATGTTTGCCTTGGATCCTGCTGAAGCAAAAGCTTTGACGAAGAAGGAATTTGGAGAGCTTGACATGAAAGAGAAAGTGAAGAATTAGAAGAAAATGTTTTCTAGGGCAGAGATAGTACAATCAATATTAAAGGATTCTGAGAACTATTCCGAGAATATTCCTATACCAGAATACTTTCTTATAGAATCATTACCAGAGACTCTGGGAAATAAGATTGTCACTCCAGAAAAAGACCAAGAAAAATTAGTAGATATAGATGGAGAAGAAGGTAGTGGTGATACTAAATATATGATAAAGAAAGTTAAAGATTTTCATCGGAAGAAAATCCCTTCTAAAAATTAACATTCCGAACCTCTCAAGCCGAATCAACAATGCTAGTTACTCTTGGGAAGGATGAATAGAAGGGTGAAAAAGAAGTAAATATTGTGTCTAAAGAAGAAAGCTCCAACCTTGATTTTATTCAGCCAATGGATACTGAGGTGAGAGATTAGAAGGAAGATGTAGATGAAGATAAAATAGTTCAACTAACTAATAGTGAACATGATTCATCTGATGAGAAAGTTATTCTGAAGGTTGTCAAGGGAAAACATGTGGTAGTTGATACACCTACCAAGGTTGTGGTAATGAAGAAATATGTTTCTTGTTCTTCAAAGAGGAAATCTGGTGATATTGAAAAAGAATCCTCACCAAGTAAATTCTCTAATTAGGAATCGTCTTCTCTAGGACATTATTTTTTTAGTCCAGTCATTGATGAGGTTTTTTGAGACTATTCTAATATGTCCCAATATAGAATCTAGATGCCAAATTGTTCATCATTCTGTAAATTAGAAATTAGATTTAGTAACCATGGTGATGTATTAGTGCATCAAATTTGTGGCCGATTTCAAAACCTTTTACATTAACTATTAATCCCACAAAAGATCTTGCAAGAAAATGACTAACTAGTCAAAGAAAACTATAGAAGACATGATAATTCTTTATGAATTGCAAGATTATGTCAAAGATGTCTTTAAAACCGAAGATTGTAAGTTCAATTATGTCACCAAGAATTTTGATGAAAATTTATCTCTTGAAGATAATACTAGGAAGAAAGA
Source organism: Viscum album (assembly GCA_963277665.1). NCBI lineage: Eukaryota > Viridiplantae > Streptophyta > Magnoliopsida > Santalales > Viscaceae > Viscum > Viscum album. The sequence goes on from OY728133.1 coordinate 539,219,926, forward strand.
AGTGAATGATTTCAATTTCAAGTTGTATTCAGTTGCTTATAGTTGGAGGAGGGAATGAGATCTTAGAATCAAACTTGAGGAAAATATTTCAAAGAAAGAAGAAGTTCTAAAGGGTTAGGTAGAATCTCTTAAGGCTCCTGAAGAAAAAATAAAATCCTTTGAGAAGAAAACTGAAGATCAGGGTCATCTTCTCAAATCTGCATAGGAAGATCACAAATAACTAAAGAAGCTCAAAACTGTAGTAAAGAAGTTTATGCTGAAGGAAAATGAAGGATAATCTATTTCAATTCTGATATTTTGTTGTGTCTCTTACTTGTGTAAATTTTTCTAATCATAATGAAATTTTGAGTCTCTATTTATAATTTTTCTGTTTAGTACTAATATTTCAAGTACCATATTTCCTTTTCAATTCCATGTATTCCTTTTTGAAAATAAAAAAGGGAGAGAAACTAGTGTCAAAAATAATTCTATGTAAAGAAGAAATTTCCTTATGTAAGGGGGAGTTCATCTAAGGTGGAGTTCATATCTAAGATGATATTCGTATGCAATAAAATGCTAAATCTCAATCCGGAAATCTAGAATACGATCCTTAGAGTGTCCAAACACTAATGGCGAGTTTTTCGTATTCATCATTTCCCATGTGTTAAGAGTGATACGTTTTATTTTCAAATTCTACAAAAATATTTTCTAAGTCCTTATATTCTTTTTTCATAAGGATGTTTGTGCTTTCCAAAAACGGGGATATTATTGAGTCAATAAGTTTTCCTTATTACTTCTCTATTCCTTCATGTTTTGAAAATTCCAAACACTCCATTTTATGAAAAAATGTGTTTTATCATAATAATGATAATTTTCCTTCCTTAAGGAATGTTTCCTTCCTCATGAATGTTTATTCCTTAACATGTTTTGCTTTCATAAGGGAAGTTTTCCTTCCCCAAGGAAGTTTATCATTACCATGTTTTCCTTATTCATTTTATAATCTAGCTCATTTTATTTCATATTATAAAATTCATCTTCGTATCCAAAACCTTGGAATCTTATAAATACTTAGATATAGAGAATTATGTTTTCATGATGTGAAAAATGACTCCAAACTTTTTGAGTTCAGACTCCGAGTTCTTCTGAATTCAGATTCTGAACTTTCTATTTCTAGGCTTCATGTTCTTCTGAATTCAGACATTGAAAATTTTGAGTTCAGACTCCTAATTCATCTGAATTCATACTCTGAACATTCTGAGTTCTGATAAAGAATTCTTCTGAATTCAGAATCCAAAATTTCTGAGTTCAAACTCTAAATTCAAATGAATTCAAACTCTGGATTTCCTTGAGATTAATACACCTAAATTCTATAGAATTCATGTTCTGAATTCTTTTGAAGATTGAATCCAATTATTCATGTATTATAGACACCAAATGAATTATTGGTTAGACTCCAAACTTTTATTTTTCCTTATACTCCAAAAAGTGTATTTGGTTAAGCAATCATATTTTTTGTTTCCTCTTGTTATAGTTATAAAATGATGGCGTACTTTCTGTTTTTAACCAACCATTTTTTGAGTGACACATATACATGTGCCTCCAAAATTCAAGTAAAAATATGACCACTGGATGAGGGAGACGATAGTTTAGAATGTGCCTATAAATAAGATCTCATTTGAAAGATCTCACCACATTAGACACAATTGATCAATCTAGAGATTACATATTGTAGAAGTGATTTATAGAGAGAGAGACTTTACTTCTTTGTGCATACTGAGAATCTTGTTCAGAATAGAATTGTGCGACTCTGAATGTTGCTGAGTACATTCGAGGGATTCTAGGGATAAGAAGACAGAGGTGCCGACTACCTTAAAGTTCAAGGGCATGTTGGGATGGCAAGATAGACTCTGATATTCATATTGAGGGTATACTGTGGTGTGGGTTAGATAGACTTTAATGAATGTATGAATCAAGGTACCTTTATCCAATTTTGTTGCATACCCTTCTCTTTGGGTTAAAATATTTACTACCTGTTACGTGCATTGTTTCATGTCTTCCACTACATTTTTGTTTTTGAGGAAAGTATAACTATCTTATAATTTGTTATACTTGTACTATAATTTATGAGATTCAATACGCTTTAAGTTATAATCCTTATCCTTGTAAACATTTTATAACTTTTATTTCCAAAACCACATTTCTGGAATCAAGGAATTTTGTAGAAGTAAAAGGTTTTGTGAATTTTCCTTGTATAACATTTTTCAACAATATAATATTTAAATGTTCATAATAAATTATTAATGTATACAATTCACCACCCCATCTTGTATATTGAGAGTCTATATAATTATTTTGATACTACAATCAGTATCATTTCGATCCTACAGTTAATCTCTAAAACCCCATACAACGACCAACTTACACTATTTTGTAAATGCTTAATATTTCAAAAGTATAATGATACAACACATTACAATGATGGTCTATAAATTTCTATGACGAACATATCTTTAACCCCTAATAAAAATGAATCGTCTCTTAAATTCACATTCCAAACATGTGAATAACTTCATCATGTATACTCTTGAAATATGGTAATCACATGAATTACTATAAAAACCATTTTGGAGACATGCATTCATATAACTTCCTTATTTAAGATACATGTTATTGGATATATTCCATAAATACCAAATTACTATAAACTCCATCGATAACAACATAGACCACTTCTCGAACAGTCAATAATCAATTCCAAGGTAGTCAGTATTTATCTGAATCAATCATGTCATTATCATTATCTGAACATCTGATATATATATATATATATTAAGAGTTTTATTTTCCACAATAATATATATTTTGTTTCAAAAAGTTCAACATTATTATGAATCATGTTTCCTTTGTACCATTCATCATATGACCACAAATCCTTAATGAAATAGTACTGAAATAAAATCCTTATATATATCTTAAATAATACAACCATTAGATTACTGACAAAATATTAAAATGACATAATTCTTGACTAGGAATATTAATCATTCTACATCATCTTCAGTTGTATGAAAACTTGATCATTATCCAAAATCATCATTTGGGGTATATTACTTTGACCCTTGGGACACTAATTTTCATAGTGTCCCATCTCCTTATAGTTGAAGCATTGAATATAGGAAAAAAACTCACTTTTCTATAAATTATAAGAATGGTGGCCTTTTTCTCCACACTTGAAGAAAACTATTTTTCCTCATAGAAATATACCAAGGTGTTTCTTTTCCCAATTCTCACATGTGGGAAAATTCATATATCACTTCTTCCCTTTATCTATTTTTTCCCAGCCATCATCTTCTTCTTTTTCACCCCTTAAAATCCATAGTACTCAGAGAAGTCATTACATACCTTGTTAAAAAATGATATTATTTACTCATATGATTATGATAATTGGTAGATAATCATACTTTGAAATTATGGATTAATATCATTAGATATATGATCCTTCATACTCTTCGGAACACATACATTGGGGAATTTCTCATTCCTTTTTCTAGGCTCTATTCCTAATCAATTCCATTTTGTATATTAGCCCATAAAATTATGAACTCTATATATATTTAAATATTTTATAACACATAGAAAAAATTTATGCATCATAAGTCCTAGAACAATATACTTTTGTTAATTTGGGGGCACAAATCATTTATAATTGTTTTTAGTAAGCATATGAATATACCGAATAATATCCCCCTGGGAGTGTCAAATCAATAGTACAAGAAGGCTTATTGTCATACACTAGTTCTGGTTTGAGTCTAGCTTAAAGTAGTGTTTTTAGGTTTTATCCCAAGATACATTTGTGCAAGATCGACCTCCACTTGTTTGTATCTAGACATGGATTTATTTTCTTCATAAACCACATAATCTATTCCTTACCAAAATTCTAGCATGTCCTTTCATTCATATCCCCAGTGTCTATATTGGGTTTCTGTTCACTAACATACATTTTCTATATCTAGTTTCCATATTTTCTACTAAATTTTAATGATCCAACCCAATATGCTGAAAGACAGTGCATTATTTTTTAAAATTTTCATGATTACAAGGAATCAAATCCTGATTGACTGAGTTGTTTAGTAGTATTGGAAATCTAGATAGATATATATGTTAAACATTACAACTTGAAAAAAATAAAACTTATATGTTTGGTTGGGAACATCCCTTACTCTTCGATTTTCCGTGCAGGTTAATCATAAAAAACAAATTCATGTCCTGAGAAAATGAAACATAAGAAAGGGGTTAGATCAAATTCTTATTAAGGGTAATCAATAAAACCGAACATATCATAAAAATAAACAATTAACATGGTGAATAATAGAAAACACATGCCTCTAAAATTAATAAACATGAACACATTATGGTCTGAATAAGAGATGAATAAATAATTCCATATTATTGTGTTTTCTACTAGTCTAATATCCACCTGAACCATGAATAATCTATTCATAATGAGGGAATGAATAATGTGGGTCATCATAACCATACTGTCAGGGCCTCGTTCCATGACCGTAAATAATCATCTTGTCATGGCCTTGTGAAAAGACCGTAGTTTGTCTAATGAGACCTACCGATGCATTAGGGGAATATAGCTGGTCCCACCTGACACATTCTAAGTCCAATTCATTCCTCATAAGAATATTGATAAACATAATCAATTTACACAATCATATTTAATCTAACAGATGAAATTTAAATAACTTTCCCAAAACATTAAGCATAAACACCAACCATTCAGAGTAAATTGGTGAATGATTTTATGATAGCACATCCACAGTCAAAATAATCATAAACCTTTAAAATAAATTTGGTAGATGATATCATAAGTGATAAAATTTAATAAACTAAAATATTTTACAAATGAAGTTGACATAGATGAAGATACTTTTGAATGAGACCCTTGATAGTCATGGAGGGAATAATCCATAAAATTTCCAAAGTGTGCCATGCCACCTTGAAAAATTTAAATCATAATCCCTTATAATGTCATGAGATTATAGGTACTCTTGATATGATATACTAATGGTCATTACATACACCCCAAGAAATTAATATGTGGTGATCAAAGCATATGTCTCAAAAAATATAATGTGAGATGAGAAATTTTTTTAACTTTTGAAAGAGGTGTTATTTTGGAAAATCATTTTTATTTTACATAAATATGTTTTAAACAAATTTATATTACATAAAATAAAATTCAAGTTCATTGAAACTATATTTTAGGATTAAATAAAGTCTGATTGTGGTAAAATTATTTAAAAATCATTTTTAAAGAAGATATAGGAAAAAACAATTAGGTGTGGTTTAAGGAAACTATTAAAAGATTTTAAGGTGAAAAGGAATGTTTGATTTCATAAAATAAGTAATGAAAAAAAATATATTTATCACATTAAAATGTGTGATTCAAGAATGATAAATATTTCTTAAAACAGATTCTAGATTATACATCAATGTAGGTAAAAATCCGAGAAGTTCCTTAAATCGAGCTTCTATTTCGAGAAGAATTTTTTAACGATCCTTGTATAACTACCCATAAATGAACGTATGATCCTGTTTGTTAAATATATATATAAAATTCTCACAGTTTTTATGAGGATCAATTAATAGAATAACATAATTGAGGTGAGTTGAGAATAATATCATCCCAATGGAAAATGAATGTTTGGGTAGAAAATACTTGTAACTTTGTAATCAATTGATGCTTATACCCCAAAATTAATAACAATTAAATTGAAAAAATAATATCATGAAAATAAATGGATTCATTATTTGAAACATCAATGGGAATTATACATACACCTTACACATGTAGTAGTAGTGAATACCGAATATCTCACAAAAATGGAAGTGATATGAATATAACCCTTACCTTATGTCTGGTGGTGTTATTCACTTGGTCTTAGTGTCCTGTATAACCAACATAAATTAATTTATTAACACTTCTAGAACCTATTATAAATGTTATTGATTTATTATAACCTTATTAAATTCATTCATGTCCTTTTTATGGGTTAATAGGTTAAATTTCATTGTTTGGGTCTGTTTGTTTCATGATGGGTATGATTATATATATGAACAGAGAATCATGTAAAATGATGATTGTTGCCCAGAATTGGAGTTATATGTTATTAGTGAACATCCAAAAGGGTAAATTGTTTTAAATTTCATTTGGTTACTTGGATTAAAGATTAATCGTTATTTTAATCATTTAATGAAGACTATTTGGGTTAATTAGTGGATTTTGAACACAACGAACTCATTTTGCTTTAAAAAATAAATACCATGTGTATGAAAAGATTATATAACCATATATGAGACATAATAAATATATTATAGTCTATTTCATCCATAATAATGGTTTTATGACCATAATTGAAGATGATAATTTAAATTGAAAACCCATCATCCTTGAATGTGGTAGATTAGCACATCTCGGGTGGTGTTATCATTTTGAGTATACCCGAATGGGAATGGAGAGATGATGAAAAAATATTCCTTCAAAATGAAAACACTCCACTACATGTAATATACTATATTTATAAAAACAGTTTGAATAATGGAGGAGAGGAAATAAAAAGAAAGGAACTCAAAATAAAAGTAATGTTCAGAAATCCTTTATGAAAATCTGACAGACTAACAACGTCACTTAAAAATTCATAAATTATATTTATGTGATAAAAAGGATATTGAATAATTATTAAATAATATATATATTAAATTCAATATTTAATTACATATCCAAACATAATACAGTTTAAATTAAAAGATAATAACATAATAAGAGTTCTTAAAAAATAGAGATATTTTGAGATGAAAATTCTACAACATAACGACTATGCAACATGGTTTTAGAAAATATTAAAAAGTGTGGAGAAAGGGTTCACCAATTAATATTAGAGTCATAAAATAATATTTTAATAGAATAAAATGGAACTAATAACATGGTATGAAAACATGAAATACATACCACATAGAAGAAAACTTGAAATAAAAGAAATGAAAAGAGGAATTTATCTCCTTGAGAATCTCTTTAAGGGATTGGTTTTTAGTATTTTGGAAAGGCCAAGGGACTATTTGAAGTGGGGAGTGACTATTGGAGGGTATTCGGGAAGAACATTGAGGAGCTTCAAGGGTTAGAGGAGTGAGGAGTAGAGGGTGTGAGGGGGGTTTTTATAATGGAGGAGAAGATTTAATTATGATTATTTTATTCATTATTTTATTATTTCCATCAAGAAAACCAATAATATTGTTTAATGTGACCCATAATAGAGATAACTACAAATTAGTTCTAACCAAGTGGCCTTAAATCACTACCAAGGTCATAAATAGTTTATTTAATTGATAATTTTTGTATATGATATTTTACTATAATTCACTAATCCTAGAAAATTTGATTTTTTCATAAAAAATACCAAAAAATAACCCTAAACATTTTTAAAAGTGTAAGATAAAAAAAGAAAACCATTTTTTGAAATTAATTTTATAAATATTTTTAATTTAAATTTTAAATATATCCAGAAATTTTTCAGAATAAATAACATTAAAACTATAACTAATTTTATAACACATTGAGAAATTAGTCAAGATCCCATAAATTAATTTTATTACCATAAGACAATAAGGTAAAAATTTACTAATAAATTTTATTAAAAATTATTTCTATTTTAAATTATTAAATTAATCATAAAATTTTTTCTAAAACATTTATGACATACAAAAATTAAAAAACTTATACTACGATAATTTTTTTAACTTTTGTGATGTCTAAATTGTTTTTATACATTCACAGCTAATGTTTCTATTTTTTGGTGGATTTAATATTCATTACTATTCATTAATATTCATGTGGGTATATTACTATTAACCAAAAATTAATTTTGCCTTATCAAACTCTATGTATCTTACTGAATGCAATAATGAATGTTAGTTTTTCGAAATTCATATCACAGATGTGGAAAAATTATGATTACATTGATAGTTTATATCAAAATGGTGTTTTGTAGAGACTTAGTGTTTCAGGAATTTTAAATTAATTATATTTGTAAAATCTTGGGGTGTTATTGAGATATCATTTATTTAGTTTCTTTATCATGTTTTCTTCAATTAATATATAATTTTATTGATTATATTTTTAATGGAGGATTCGTAATAACTTAAATAATACTACACTAATTTTATAAACTTAGATGATATAAAAAATAAAGAAAAAGATTCAATAAAATGTGGAAGTCATGACTTATCCTAGAAATTCAAAATATTAAGTCTTTCTTCATCATTTGAATGTGATTTGTAAACATAAACTCTCTTTAATCAAATGATTGAAATTGTAAATCATTGACCTCATTCGATTAATTAAATTATGTATAATATATATGATCTCAATAGAATATCTCATTTCCATTTTATTTGTTCAAATCACTCAACAACTATGAAGAACTATTTCATGACCTACCCCCACTTTACTGACAATCCTGAACAGAGGACTAACAAATTTAAACAATGCGATTAAATTTCAAATTTCCATGCAAAGTGAAATAAAATCCACATTCAAATACCATCACAACCCAATCATAATTGTGTACTTATAATAACGTAATGAAAATTAATAATAATATTTTAGAATATTTAATCATCAATTAATTATCATATTCTCAATGTTCATATATTTTTAGGGAACTTTAATTATGAAAAATATAAAGGATGAAAACCCATTAGAACATCAATTTTTGAATCAATTACATTTTTAAATAGAAAAATTATTCACTAATGACTGAGGAAAATTAATGTTTTATGATCTTCATATCCTTTATTGGTGGAGAATATTCTTCAATCTCACTAGAAAATCTCATGGTTCATCTCTCTATATCTCCAGTCCTGTTGTTGTAAAGATATAATCCTGCTACTATTTTCTTATATCCATAATATCATTCTCATTTATCCTTTTATCTCTATCTAAAATATTTTAATTTTTATTCCAAGTAACAATTTCCAATTCCTACATAATTAAAATGATAAAAAAATACAGAAAAATTAAATTGTTCCACCACCACTACAACTATAATGTTATAATTTCTTTTTAATAGATTTCATTACCAACCTGTGCACTAGATTTCTATATCTCACAATCATTAATTTGTTTTAACAATTAATTTATCATATATCCATATGAAATATCCTATAATATCTAATGATGAATCTATAGTAGAAGTATACATATCCAAAACCTTAATCCTTCATCAAACACAAACACCATCCCATTAACTAATTCCTCTTCATACCGTAATATTTCTTCGTGAAGTCTCAAACTCAGCTATAACTATATTCTAATGCACATACAAAACAACTCATAAAGTATGTGGGGTGGAATTATTATACATCATTTAAAATGATTGCGTGGTAGATGATAAGGACCCACAAATCATCAACTCAACTTTATAAATAAAAATATTAATTGAACAATTTTTCTTTTGGGACTACTCGAGAAAAGTTCCTGACATCAACATCTTGTTTTATCCACCCCAAAATCGGATTCCAAAAATAAAACATCTGAATATGTAGATTATATTCCATAATATACCACTAATCCACACCTATTAGTCATCATATTATTTATCCTAATAGTTTATAGAGGAAAACTAAAATTCAACATTGGCATTGATTGAAATATATTTCTTGAAAACATCTATTCGTGACGAATTAGGCTATCAATAATATTTAATTGCATCATATCCCATTTCTTCTTTATTCTCAATGCAATAAATCACATATACTTTTTTGATCAACCTATCTACATAATAATAGCTTCAACTTCATGTGATATTAAACATTTGAATAGTAGTGGAGGTGATAGTCAACCCATCTATAGTGACATCTGGTAGTAGTGAAGTTGGTGTTCTTCAAAAAAATGCCAGATTTGTTATTATGATATCTATAGTGGTTTTTTGGTGGTGATGCATCATCTCCCTCATCAACCATATTTTTCTCAGACTAGGGTTTTCTTCCCCAAACTGAATATATGTTTGCATTCATTAGCTTTAATTTTTCTTGTAAGGAATTGGGTTTAATTCAATTGAAATTATAGGAAAATCGCCGCAGAGTGGTGGATTTTTTTGGATATGGAGGTGGTTTAAACCACAACCATACATTTCTGTGATTGTTTCCAAAAGACACCTCTAAATTGTGAGTTGGCATACAATGCATGGTGTTTTTTTAAATTTTGTGGTCTTTTCTTCAATTTGGCATCAGTTTCTGGTAGCCATCAAATAGCTCGCATTTTGCGGCGGTTGGTCAGGGGTTTATAGGGGATTTTCCTGGAAAAATAGTTTTTTTTCACTGTGGTTTAATTCACCGCAAAATGAAAATGGAAAATGAAAAATATCTTGTGGTGGTTTTAATTGCTTCCAAATTATTGTATGTAGCGGAATTTTTAACCGCCGATAAATGATATTATATACTGTCGGTTTTGACTATCGCTGGTAGCATGATACCAATTTACAGTTGTAGTTAAAAATGATTCTAAAAATTAACAATTTACTTATCAGTGGTTTAAACCACCACTAAATGTAGATTTATAGAAATTTCATCTGATTCTATAGCCCTAGTACTAGTGCACTGGAAAAACATTCCAATTTCACTTGCACATAAGTCTTAAGTCCAAAATATTACAAGGAAACCATCACTTTCATATGAAAAAATACATTCAAATCCATAAACTTATTCAATTTTGAAACACATAATAGAGATAAACAATATGGCAGGGTTATGAAATATGATATTAGAGGATGCCACATTGTGGTCTAAATATTTCACTACAATAGTTCTAAAAGAAGAAGCTCATTCCATGGAGTGAGTGACCATGCCATATCAATTATAAATTCATAAGGGACTTTTACTAATAAATCAATAACTCATAACATTTGTTCCTATGGGATATTTTCCAATTTTATGAGATCCTGATTCAAGGTGTGATATATTATGAGTTCTACCCTATAGAGAATCTGTGGGAGGACAATGAGAAAATTACAACTCTTTTGTAGCCATATCCGTTTTTGTGGAAGGGGACCAATGTAGCAAGCTATGAGTAATAGACATAAAATTAATGATGTAGTTGAACTACTTACTCAAAGAGCATGATGAAAATCTATTATGGTGGCAGAACACATTCCCATGTTTATTCGAAAGGGGAACGAGAAAATGTACACAAATATTATATTGAAGAGATAGTGGATGATGTGGGGATATAAAATAATGTCTAATTATTCCATGTTCAATATTAGAGGGTTAATTTCCACATTGATCTATAGCTGGATTCTTCCTATGAGGGATGCACACATGGGGGCATGGAAAAGGACTATCATTAAGGTTGTTATGTTTGATATGGGGTAGCCCATTAATCTAGATGTTCCTATATTGGAGTAGTTATACAATGTGCTACATTAGATCAGCCATGGGAAGACCTTTCTCCATGAATACAATCCCTTTCACTTCTTATTATTCTATATAGTATCACACATGGGGGGATATGATTATTAAAACCACATCTCTCCACCTAGCACTAATTTCAATCCAACAATTCTGAACATCTCCTAAAGCTTCCCCCTCATGTCTAACCCAATAGACGTGCTTAAAATGGTTTGGTTAAGTGAACGAATCATGTTGCACCCATTCCCTCTCCCAACAAGGATGTGGACTGATGATGTTATTGGGACCATCATGAAATGGTCAAACATCCTGGGCTTAAGAGTTGGGGTTCTAGTGGTGAGAGATAATTTCTATCTAAGATGTGATCCATACAATCCACATCTGTTTGAAAAGTTCGTTCAACTGCATGTTGTGGATAAATCCAAATTCATGTAGTGGTGTGTGTGAAAATTCCAACCTTTAATCCTGTGGATAATCAGGAACATATTCATGCAAAAGGATTGGAAAATGGAGATAAGGCATCCCACCATCAACTTTTGCCTACATGCTTATCCGTGAGTACACATAGTGTAGGGATACAGTGTTTTTTAGCATAGATGATGATGTGACGGACTACAAAGGATGAGGAACGAGTGGCCCCAAAAAATATAGATCAAGGGAGAGAAGCATGTGGTGCTCATCAGGGAGGTAGATTCATCCCAGTGGGTCAGTATGTATCAGTTGTATATGAAATTAGTCACATTGAACAAGTGGGAGATGTCAGGAGTGCGTCATATAAAGGATTTACACTCTTGGGAATGCGATAATATGATGAAGGAGATCCCTTTTTGGTGGTCTATGAGTACATTAACAATGGTTCAGGGAAGTTGTTTTTCCATGTGGATATCCTTATAGATTTCATTATTGATGAATGCTTGATAACAATGTCATCCAAAGAATGTTCACTAATCTCCATGGTATATAAGAAAATACTAAATATTGATGGGATTTATATCATCAGGCTAGGCCATTCAATGATATTCTTTCACATTCACTAGGATGTGGTGATGTGGTTTGAAATGGATCATGTATATATAATCAATTCATGGGTAACTGAAATCTACCTTACTGGTCACGTTATGGTGTTCATGGCCATGGCCACCCCTCCTACTATCTACTAGGAAAATATTTTGATCTTAAACATAAAATATATAAATCTTCATTTACATTTTCTTCCGGAACCCTTTTTCATTTGTTCATGAATCAAGAATAGAGAAATAATATGTTCATGATGTTTTTGATATGGTAGTAGAGGGATACAATGAATGTTTTTAATCCATCCAATGATGACCACTTCCCTACCACCATGAATTGTAATCCATGAATTTTTAAATTTTAATTGCATTATTGTTGACCTCTTTGTACTCTCCCAAGGATCAATAATAATAGGGTTTTGATTTCTCTTTCTACTTAGATAAGTGTAACGTAACTGATGTTACTATTTCTAGAACTAAATTTACATATGAAGGGTTCACTATAAGTGTAATTTAACTGAAGTTACTATTTTTAGACCTAAATTTACATGGGAAAGGTTCTCTATAAATAGAATATAAGAAAGTAAAATCTATAGATGTTTCTTTTAGATCAATTACTTGTGTTCCACCACTTAAATATCTTGGTTTAAATTTGTATGGCATTAGTCCTGACCACATGGTACTTTCCCGATGATCAATAATAAGAGGGTTGTGATTCGAGATGAACTTTGGAAGAGTAAACGAAGATATTTTAGTGGGGGAACACCTGTAATTGATCTAAAATAAACATATAAAAACATTACTTTCCTATATTCCATTTATAGTGAACCTTTCCCGTTTAAATTTAGTTCTAGAAATTGTAACTTCAGTTACATTAAACATATCTATGTAGCAAGAGAAATCATATACAATAGTTTGAGAAAAGTATGGTCCAATAATTTCATCTAGTATCAGGATAGTATTGAAGAATCCAATAACTATCCTGTTTAGATCAACATATTATTCATTAATATAAATATTCATTAAAATAATGTTATGATCATAAATTTCTAGTGTTTTTGGAATACTGGGTTCTTAATATAGAAATGGAAACATGAGAAATCATGAAAATGTTAGGTCATGAAAATGTTATGTGAAAACAATGTTCCACAAATCATACATATATTGACCGACTATTACAATATTTTTCCAACATATCAACAATACCATTAATCACTTTCTGATGATGAACACACCTCATCACCCTCTCCACCTCTATCTCTAATTTCTTCGCCCACCTTTAAGAACATGATATTGAAAATTAAATATTTATGAATATTTATATTTAAACATAAAACCAATAAATAATTTAAAACGAAATGATTTTGAATTTTTTTGATTTACCTACTAACCATCAGTCGATGAAAAATCACCAGTGAAATATCTGATCATCTTATGATATATATCAATCACCAATTTTTGTAAAGAGGATTTCTGAGTATCCTGTTGCTAAACTGTGTTTTGTAGAGAAAAAATTTCTCTATGATAATATTGAAGTATTGACTAAATACAATCAGGAGTAGATGCATTCACAATCCATGATGTCCATCCAAAGACCTCTGATGTTATGGTTCCTAAACCCATCATGCACAATCGATCATGATTGTCCTTCCTAAGAACAGTACCAACAGTGTCATCCTGGGAGACTGATTAGAACTATGTAGGATTTTCATCCCAGAGTACTCTAAATGATTCCCATAAATCAATTATCAGTCATATTAGAAGAAAAATATATTATCATAGTGAAAACTGATAATAAGTTATTATAATGAAAAATGATTTCATACCCCAACTTCATTGGCATTCTCATTAACAAAACATCCATCAAATTTTTTATGAACATTCAAGCACACTTCTATTTGGGATGATGGGTTTCCTAATCACATTGACTACATTAAACAAAGATAAATAAATAATTTAATATATTAAAAATATGATATTTTCATTTAGATATTTAATCTACTGAAAATATTACCAGAGTCGATCGGCTTCTAGAAAAACTCTTCGACCAAGCAGTGCGAGGGATGACTTGATTAACCCAACCTGATTCATTCTTCATTGAATGATCCTGAAAAGAAATTGTAACTTAATAGTAATATATTCAATGTCATTTACTCTTCATATACGTTTATAAATTTAAAATTATATTAATATAATAATATATATTTAAATAACATATACGTCTCATCATGATATATGTCCATAAAAACATTCTGTTGCTCTTTGGGTACCCCATTAGGTATCATGTCATGCATTTGTTGGGCGGTCAATGAAGTATCATTGACATTGCTCCATAATCTCTTTTGAATGTCTTTCCATATCTTGCCTAGATTTTTCAATGTCCACTTTTGTGCTAGCACATAAGCAACTGTAAGGTGGAAAAACATCTGTACACAAAAATTCTGTCTGAATATATTATAATTTAATAACACAAGAAAATTATATTATAACATAATTTATTAAAATCACCTTTATTTGAGAATCATAAATATCATTTTTCCATGGTGAAGTCATATGACTCCCATAATTATTCGAAATAGGAAGTTAAAACAACTTCGCAACCAGCTGGCCAAGAATATGGCAATGTAATCTTGTGATGTCATTCATTAGGACCCCATATGAATCAAATGGAAAAATGATCTTCTTTGTGAATAGATTCCATAAATATGTGTTTTTTATATTTTTCTCCATAGTTTCATTGATTACATCATTAATGATAAAATTGATAGTGCAAAAAAGTGCAATACATTTATTAATATTAAAATTTCTACCTAGGATAGAAATCCTCCAGTATCCCTTAGTAGTAATAGAAGTAGTGCGTTGATCCCTCACTACTGAGGCTTTAGAAGTTGGAGGGGTCAACTGAGATATTTATGGTACGCTCACATAGGATGTAATAGGTGGTTTATGGGGAGATGTTTGTAGAGGAGAAAGAGAATAGTGGCACAAATGTCATAGGGAGGGAGCCATATTGATTGTTACTTGTCACTGTGGTCGATGAAATAGTTTGATGCTTCCTCTTTTCCATTCCTGCCATTTATTCAAATAATGTTATGTTCAGAACATATATTTTATAAAAATTATGTAGAAAAAAAATTAAAATTGATAACAGATGCACTTTACTATCAAACAAAATATACATAACAATGATAATGAATGACTATAGAAATGAAATAAATGGTTTCTAAATGAATGAATAACTGTACACACACTCATTTTCCCCTTTAATTATGTCATTTTACTAATCCATTATTTCACCCACTTCATCCATCCTAGTTAGAATAATATTTTTAGTAACGTGATGGAAAAATAAGTCTGCCACTTGATGTTGATGAGATTCAATGTTACAGGTCATATCTTCCAATTCATCACCCATATCATACAATTATAATTTTATTACATGAGTAACTACACTCCACCAACCATCCCCATATTCATTCACATAATATATCATTTTCTATTGTAATGAAAAGATATACAGACCATTTAGTTCACAGTCACCAACATATCTCAAATGAGAGAAGTTCACAGATATAAATGGGAAGGAATCTATTTTAACACCTCTGATAATATCGGCACAATTTCATTCGAATAAATCCAGTTAAATATTCATGTGGTATTTTAATTCAATAATTTAAATCATCTTTCCAATGTATTTTACTAAAAAAATGTAAATATACCATTATTCCGTGTATTTAAATGCCCTAGATATATATGAAAAATATAAACAAACATAATTAGGCATTTAATTAAGTAGAAAGAGTTTTTACATAACTGAAAAACATATAAATATAGTACATGTAAATTCAATATATCCATCTATAATTTACCGGCCCTCCTAATTTAGCTTTCTCAACCAAATGCACAGTTAAATGCATCGGGACAGTAAAAATTGAAGGAAGAAATACAATCTTCATTTCAAAAAGTTTCCATAAAAACTTATCCTAATGATTTTATAGTTCAAATAAATAAAGAAATTTCTCACGTAGTTGTCTGAAAAATGAGCAGAATTGGAGTACCGAAACAATAACATTTTCAGGTAATAATGTTCTCAATGCCAATGGTAGTAACTACTGTAACAAAATATGTGAATTGTGACTTTGAAATCCATGTAACCTATGATTCTTTAAGTCAACACACATTTATATGTTACATTATTACCCAATAGAGACCATCATATTCTTTAAAATTTAAAGGATGGTATCTTTATCCATATTTTTCAATGAAAAAATTTCCAGATCAGACTTTTCATTTTCATTTTTATAGAGATCACGTTATATGTGCATTACATGTAATTATTTCAAAGAATTGAGATGATCGTTCGACATTCCATGCTCATTAGGCAATTTGAATATCAAAATGTAACAAAAAACTTCTCAATATGAACCACATCATGATTATGCCACAACAAATTAAATTTCCAATATTGATGTTTGAAGAATATAATTTTTTTATTTCATTTTGGCATTCTTATTTCACTTGACACTGCACTTAGAACTTAATTCCCATGATCATTTAAATGATACACCTTCCCAAATTCTATTTCAACATTTCCTAGTTGTTGTAATATTTTAGAACCGGTTAACAACTTTGTAGATGGTCATTCATCTATTAAACCATTGAATTTAGATCTGTTCAGCGGAAATTTATGAGATGAATCGTGAAATAATTTATGGAACAAGAAGCACCATTTTCTACAGTGATATAGCCATTTGGGCTCAAAATCAATATTACAAATAAGTCTATCCAAACTCATATATGTGTTCCAACCAGATAAATTCCCATGTATGGGGAAGTCACTAATGGTCCACATTAGAGAGACATTAATTTTGAACACTGTTTTAGAAGGAAAATCATATATCTCAATACTGTTTCTCAATAAATCCTATAATTCTTCAATTAATGGCTGCAACTATACATCAATATCATTTCCAGGCATTTGTTTTCTAGGAATAATCATCGAAATGATAAATGATGTTTGTTTCATACACATCAATGGAGGAATATTTTAAGGGATCAAAACAATTGGCCATATGCTATAACTGGTATTCAAAGTCCCAATTATGTTTAATCCATCAGAAGCCAATCCTAATCGAGCAATCATAGGATCAACTATGGAATCATTGTGTAATAAATAAAATATCTTCCATGATTTTGAATCTTTTGGATGTCTCATTAACCAATATTTTCTATTATGTATATAATTCTACTTCATTTGTTTACAGTTTTTTGATGACATAAATAATATTTGCAATTGAGGGTTTAAAAGAATGTAATACCAAACCTTTGTAGGGGTGTTTATTTTCTTCTTATTCATGTTATTATATTGATTCATACTTACAATATCACCCATTGAATTCAATTTATAAGAATAACATGTTTTTACAATCTTGTCTACATGAATTCTCTTTCCAATAAAGCATACTATCATTGGTACACTCATGTATTGTGGTTTAATTCAGGCCAAGCTTGTTAAATTTTTTTTCATATCATAAAATGTGTCAGGAAGGTTTTCTTCAAGACATTAATCATGCATCAATTCCAATATCATGGATATTTCCTTATTTTCAATTCAACATTGGCATTTTTATGGTATAACATCATCATAAAATAATTTTAGGAATATTTCATACATCAACTATACAACTCTTGATTTCTATAATCAACAAAACCATGAGACATATTTTCCTTAATTATGTATTCTCTTACATTAGTATCCATAAAATCAAGAGGAAGATCCAATTATATGTTACAATATTGATCTAGATGTCCCACTGTCTAAAAAACATATCTTTTCACATTGGTATTTGTAGCAACCTCATCTGGGTGTTTTGATACATTTAGATGTTATTGTGGGTGTCTTGCAATGCCGAATGCATCATTTATAAGGATCTTCATTTAATTTTTCATTTTTGATGATGTGGGGATCCCTTTATCTGGATAGGAATTAGTTTTCAACTTTTATGTAACTTTCGAATCTCTATGCCAAATCTAACAAAAATATTAAGCAGAGAATTTCTTTAATTTTAAATGTTCATAAGTTTCATCTCTCTTTAACCATATGCTTAATTTACTATTAGGACATTCACATATTATTCCCCATTCAATAGATCTATGGATAATTAGAAAATCAAAAACACCTCCAAAACCTTATCATACTAAGGTTTGCCTTTGGTAATGTGATTTATCTTTTATCCATGTATATCACAATGTTCATACAAAATATTCAAAAAAAATACAACACATAAATATTACTAAATAAGTAATGAGATTCATATATACTAGTTGAAAAATATAAATATGTTAGTGAATGTTTTTCTATATAAATACATATGCTAAATAATGAACCCACACAATAGAAAACCAAAGCATGAAAATAAAAAAAATCTATAAAAGAAGTCTGGAACAAGGATCCCATCGATGTAGTCTTTTGTATCGCATGCTACATAAAAACAGATGAAAAAACTGATGATGCAATAACATTGATATCACTATAGTAATGGCTTAATAAATCTTATAATAATTGAATAGAAGTTAGGAATATGAAATGGAAACAAACTCATACCTTAAACATTACTCAGTACTTCAAAAAATACATGGGGAACCAAGATATAGAACATTCCAGGAAACATCATGTGAGCGGATTAACAAATAGGGTAGATGAATACAAGGATTCTGAGTAGGGTATTTGATTTTCTAGACTGAAAGGAAGCAAGAAATTCTTAAGTTAAATTAAATCATGTATGTTAAATTTCCCAAAAAAGATCCTAGAATAACACTGAAAATTGTTGTTGTCAATATACCTTTTCAATTCCCATTTAATTTTATTTCAATTATAGAAAGTGGGATAACCTATTAAACACATGGTTTTATGGAATTCAAATAAAATATTTAATCCTTAAAACCTATACATATACCTTTAATGGTTAGATCATAAGGATATGGTAAACATGAGAATGGAATAAATAACTTATTAAAAATTTCATGCATTAATGAGATTTGATCACATGTCGTGATAGATGGACATGTAATCTCAAATGTACAAACATATACCATAGTGTAAGATTACAGAAACATAATAGAATAACGATGATCCATTAATCATAATGTAGGAATTAAAGAGTGTGATGGAAAATTGTTACATAGAAATAATCATAGTAAATCATAACATAGAATATCAGATATCACTACATGTATATCAAAATATAGTGGAGTATGCATCAACACTTTATTCTCATAACATAGTTTAGAAGACATAATTACCTAATATCATGATATAACAGAATATCATTTATTCAATATGAATGAATCCAACTATAATTACACATATTTACAGAATTCATGGAACACATTTAGAAATCATAAAAAAGAAGGCATACATGAAACCGAACAAATTTTATTTTTAAAATCATCTTTCAACCCATAAACTCCTAAAAACCCTTGGAAAACATATTATTCTATATCTAAACAATTCATAAAACATAATTTTGAAAAACATAAAAATTTCAAAATTCATTTGATAATGTTAAATTATGGAATCACATACCAGAATCTTGGAAACATTTAAAATCTTGTGGGAAACCATAACCGCACCACATAGAGAATAGATAAATAAAATATCATACCACAACCATCAATATTGAAAATAATGAACGAAGACCGTATGTAACCCACACCATTTTATCATGAAAACAATAAAATGGAGCAGGGATTCTTCTCTAACTGGGCACCATTTTCTGTGATATTTTGAAGTGAAACCATAGAAACACACTATATTTAACTCACCCCTATTCATGTGGTATCTTATTTTCAAGATTTAGCACAAAACATGGTGCTGGATAGAGATATTTTTAATTTATGTGCTATTTTAGTGTAATGGATAGTAAAATGTAATGTTGCGCATTGGAATTGCTTTAATATTCAACCAAACCAACCCAAAAGCATACCACAACCGCACTATAATGGTATAGAGACCTGTGCAGAGGGCCGACGAAGGTACTGACTGGTAGTAATGGCTGGTGATTCATGGTGAGAGGAATAGAGACGTGTCAACGGATTTGGGGGGGCATCATGGGGGTCATCGAGGGAGAGGGTTCATAGGACTTTCGGGGTTCACTGGGGTTGCAATGGGGTCATGGGGTCTTCGGGGTCCTGCAAGTCATTGGAGGTTACGGGGGTCGTCGAGGTTGTGCCTAGGGTTTCGATGGGTCCCACAGGTTGGGGGATTGGTGGGTCAGGGGATTCGGGGGAGTTGGGGGGGAGAAAAGGGTCGTTCCTAAAAAAACAAGTTTAGGAGCAGTTTTTAATTAAATGCCGCTAAAAACCCTCCTCTAAATGTGAATAATGTTGTTGTGCGTGTTTTTACTGGCTTCATGATCTAATTCATATATTTCGAATATTTTTATATCACAACATTTTATTGTATTTAGGATCTTGTTTAGTGCTTTAGTTCGTCCGTGGTGTGTTCAATAGCATTGACCCTAATGGGAACATCAACATCTACCACACTGAATTCCCCATGACACATTCATGCCCTTTTTAGTTATTTTCTATTCTATTATTGGCCTATATTTTCACCCAAGGTTTCCCCTAGAATTTTAGAGATAAATGGAAATGTTTGGGAGGACATAACTGAGCGCATTGTTAGGAAGAATGGTTTACAAAACCGTGTAGAAAAACCATACACAGCTTCCATATAAGAAAAATGTTTTTTCAATTTTTACCTTCTATAATTAAAACTAATGAGAACCTTTCTTCTCCCATTCAACCATTTCTACTATATAAGTATTCTAAGCTCCCTCAAGATCCCTTGGAACCCTTTCTTGAAGGGTTTTTGTAAGAGAAACAACAATATTTTTGAAGTAAGTGGGTATTTGTTTTTTATTCCATAACTCTTGGGTTTCTTCTATCTTTCTTGATGTTATAAAATTCTTGAATATGGGTTTTAATATTGATTTTATTCATTAAATTTCCATGATTAGGGTATATATTCAATCACATGTGGTACAGTTGTGGTGTGGGTGATTAGCCTATAGAAGAGGCTAATCTTCATTCTTTATAATACAATATTCATGTGCTTTATTAATCATATACACCATTATTAGTGCATTTTACACTTTGACCATTATTTCACATTATGAATGTGATTCCTTCTTAAAATGCACTATTACATGGTACCCTCTTGACCATCTCATAAAACACATAATGGTCTTGATTTTATGTTTATATTTTATTTGCAGGTCTCCCATGATATATGGAACAATTCATTCTTTTGGAGCACTTGGAGATTCAGTTTGGAATACCACCAAAGTGGGCTTTGAACTAACCACATTGTGGGCGAAGTAATTTGGACAGCAGCCCAATAAAAGTATTGTAGAGGAAATAATTGAAGCCCAACGATTCTGAAGAATTATATTGAGATAGAGGATATTATTGGAAAAATTTAATTCAACATTGGATAAGATAAGTATAATTTTTTTAATGGATTTCCAGGTGGCCCAAGTTAATGACACAATTCTGGGCCAGATTCTGCGGCCCATAAAAACATCCCACCATATAAATCATATCTCTCAAAACACGATATATTTTGGGCTGAAATATTGAATGATAATAGGGGAAATATGGGGCTTCATTTAGGTCTTCTATGTACCACTCTAATTCAGCTCTCTAAGAAGGTCATTTAGGCACGTCATTTCGGTGGATGAAAGATGGTTGCAACTTCAGGGCAAGAAGTGGAAAAGTCACATCTCCATTAATTTTCCACCCACCTTTCCCCAAAAAAAATAATTAAAGGCAAATGGGATGATGGGGTATCGGCCAAAGACTTCACAAATGCCTATTTAAGGCAGTAGTGGGGGAGTATTTGAGGGATCATTGAGTTTCACTTTCATTGTAATGTTGTTATGCCAAGTTTCCATTGTAACATTATTCATTTTCATGTAAGTTGTTTGAATCACATTAGTTTTCAATATAAGTTATTATTATACTATTTTTATGTTCTTAATCTTTTCACATTGATACCTTTTTTCCAAGGTGTGATCTTATTCGCACTAGCACTTGTGAATTTATTCACACAAAGGTGGAGTGATCGTTTCATTGTTTTATTTTTCTTCTTCAATCGCACATCTTTAAGTCGACATCCCGCTTCCATTTATTGAATTTCATAAACGGAGGGATAAACCCTTATGGTTTGATCCTAGGGAGTTTCATGGGGTGGATTAGATGTTATTTAATGTGCTTAAATTCATAATCATTTTATTATATTAAGATTTCCATTTGATGATTTATTTTCTTATTTGTCTTGTCCAACATTAAAAAAGATTCATTTCGAGTGCTTGTGTGATCCAATTCCTTGGAGTGATCATTAAATGGATCCTACAAGTGCATTGGTGATTAGACTTGGAATTTTGTATTGATTAAATTGGTGAATTATGTTGAGAAATTATATCATTTTTTGGATTCATCTTTAATTAGTGAAATGAAATTTTATAAGAAAATAAATACATAAAATCTAACCCTAGTAACAACTTAGCATCAACTCATCTCCATTAATTGTTTTAGACTATGTAATTTTATTTTATTTATTTTTTCTTTAAATTAATTCACCAATTATTCAAATCAAATCAATCCAAATAGTTGGCCACTGTATAGCCAAATCCTTCAAAAATCATAGTGTCTATAGGTTTCTTCTCTGTTTTTGTGGATTTGAACCCTACCAGTACTACAAAGACCGCATAATTGTTGGGTAAATTTGGGCGCAACCAAATTTGGGCACCGTTTTTGGGGACCCATGTAAGTCACCTTAGATACTCAATTTTTTTTTCATACCCAAATTTTTTTTCACCTCAATTTATATTCTTTCTTCCCCTTTCTATTTTTTGGTGTCCTAAAAATCTGAAATCCATATATCTCTCTAATCCAATGAATTATCTTCAGTAATACCCCAAAATAGAACCAAGATGGAATCAAATTAAATATCAATATTGGGAATCAAAAAACATAGGGAATTACACTGATCAACCTTTGAATGATTACCCCACACCTGATGATACGTACAACCAATGGGATAAAGAATGTTTAAATGATCAATTTACTTCCCTCTCAATGATTATTGACGAGTCCAATCTTAGTGAAGTTCAGAATGTTCAACATCACATCCTATCTATTCTTCAATCATTTATTAAACACTTGTGTAATCAAATAGAGATAATTAATTCTGAGGTTTCATCTTTGAGGTTAGAACAACAAAACTTTAAAACCTATAAAGAACCCACCTTAGAGTCTGGGGAATCAGAGTTTCATAATGAAGTGAATTGGTCAAGTAATGTTGAAAGTCAAGTTCAAGAGTGTTTACATTAGGAGGAAATTTATTTTTTTATTCAAAATATAATAACTTGACATCATGGATTGAGTTTCCTAGACATGGATCCATTAGTGATTTTTTAGGACCACCGATCACTGAACAATTGGGAGAAATCCCAAACATTGAGCCCATACCTACTCCTAGAATTCAAATGGACTCTTTTAGGGATGAATCATATTTTTATAAGGAACCAATTAATTCTATAGTTTTTGGGGAAGAAACTAATTTTCATTCATATTTCCAATCATCATTAAGAAAATTCAATCAACCTAAACTCAAAATCATTGTCCTTCCTTCCCCACTCAAGTATCCCATCATTTGTGATAAATAGGAGCTTGGGGGTTTCATTCATATATCTCATGAAACCCAAAGGGGGGGGGGGTTGATATTTGATTTATTAGGAAATAATAAAGAAGAAAAAAGATCAACCATTTCTGATACTCCGTGCATTTTCCCATTCATTTTAGAAAATAGGATTGTTCATGAATCAAATTCAAAACCTTCTTACCATCCAAAAGAGAGACTCATTCTCAATCAAGTTAAAGTGGAGAAATATTAAGTCATTAAATTTATGAAAGTTTTAATTGGATAAGTTGGGGGGTTCTAGTAGAGCTAAAGACATTAAATTAATCGATGTACGAGAGGCAACCCATGGTTTTCAGGTTTCCAAACATTGTGAATCATTTTTTTTATTTTGATTTTTTTAATAAAAAATTAATTAGACTATTGAACTATGCTTATTTTATGTGTAAGGATGGGTATGAAAGGGGAGAACCGTATTCATCCATGTCACGCGGTATGATCACTGAGTAATACTTTACCCATAAATTTAAAAGAAAATAATGTATCATCATTTTATTTTATTTTATTTATTTATTTGTCAGTATTTTAAAAAAAATATAGAATGCTGACATGTTTTCCTATTATGATTATGGATGGGTATGATAGGGGATCACCATATTCATCTATGTCACGCAGTGTGATCTCTGAGTAATACCTTACCCATAAATTTACAAGAAGACAATGTAGTATCAGTTTGATTTAAAAAAATTAAAAATAATAAAAATGATGATACTTGGTATTAAATAAATTGTTGTGTTTTTTTCTAGTTTGTTCTTTTTTTTATAGTTCAGGGACTATTTTGGGTGATACATATTCGATCAAGGAGGTTTCTTCATCTCCCAAGAGATCAAATGAGTAATATGGAGCATCCAGAACTTCATCTTCAAAAACCAGGTGAATTTGTTCTATATTTATTGTTTAAAATTACTTTTAGAACTCCTCTCATCTACCTCTACCCCTTCCAATCTTTCATTTATTTAATCATTAGGGATAGTGTTATTTTATGTTGGGGGAGTTAAAATAAGATAATTGATTCCTTTTTAACCATAAAAGTGTGGAAGAAAACATTTCATAAACCTTAAACATGATAACACACATTGAAAACTCTGAAATTGGATATAAAATAATTTTTCATGACTAGATTCTGATTTTAATGCATGTTTAGGTTCATGTGCATTGATTTTGGAAAGTGTAGTTGTCTGATGTGATTTTTCACCATTATATTTTCATCCACTTAATAAAAAAACACAATGCACGTCCTCTAGATTATGGGGTATTAGTTTGAGTTCTTGGGGTCCCATAATAAATGGCCTAGGTTTGGGGATCATTTTAATTTTAACCTGAGTATTCAAAGAAAATAAATTTGTGCATAGAGTAATGGATTGACCTAATGTGTGACTTTAGGCACTTGGGGATCGCGACCCCATAGTTTTCTGGCTCAGAATTAGGAATTCTATATCTATATATGGTAATTTTAATTTTATTTTGATTGAGTTAACCTGAGATGATGCTCAAGTATGTGAGCTTCACATGGTGCCCTAAGGTATTTGATCCTAGGAGTCATCGACAAAGTCTTGTTACATGGGTTGAGTCGAATGAGTTCAATTTTAATTATCATGAAAAAATTGAAAAAAAAAACAAAAAAATGAGTACTCCTCTTAATATTAAAATTTTATTTCTCCTAGCACTTCCATCTTTTCTCCCTTTAATGAAAATGAACCCCCTAGTCTATTGTGACGCACAACACTTCATCATGCTTAATTGAAAATGGATTAAATATGATGATGAATTTGAAAAAAGGAACAAGCTTGGGATTGGGTTATTTCTATTTACACAGCTTGGTTTAAATGATTTTGATGGGTTTCATAATTTTTTGGTATGAGGTATTTGGGTGAGCAATGTTTATTTCAATGTTTTTGGAATAGAGAATTCAAATTTCATATTTTTGAGAAATATTTTGCTTGGGACTAGAAAAACTCAAATTGGAGGGTGTTATTAGCCAATAGAAGAGGATAATATTCATTTTTTATAATATAATATTTGTGTTCTTTATAAATCATATACACCATTGTTAGTGCATGTTACACTTTGAACATTATTTCACATTATGATTGTAATTCTTTCTTAAAATGAACTATTACATGGTACCTTCTTGAACATCTCATAAAACAGATAATGGACTTTATTATATTTTTATATTTTATTTTCAGGTTTCCATTGACATAAGGAACAATTCATTTTTTTGGAGCACTTTGTGATTCAATTTGTAAGACCACCAAAGTTGGATTTGAACCAACCACATTCTGGGCGAAGTGATTTGGACAAAAACACAATAAAAGTACTGTCGAGGACAGAATTAAAGCCCAATGATTCTGAAAATTTCAATTAAGATAGATTATATTATTTGGAACATTTAATTTAATAGTGGACCAAGATAATATGATTGTTTTGATGGAGTTCCAGGTGACCCAATTTAAAGATGAAATTTTGGGACATATTTCACGGCCCAGAAAAATAGCCAACCATATAAATCATATCTCTCAAACCACAATATAATTTGAGAGGAAATTTTACAGGTTATTAGGGGACATCTAGGGATTCATTTATGTAGTGTATAGACCACTCTACTTCGGCCTTTATGATGGACATTTAGGCGAATCATTTCGGTAGATGAAATATGGCTGCAACTTCGGGGAAAGAAGTGGAAAAGTCAAATATCCATTAATTATCCACCCACCATTCCCAAAAAAAATTAATTAAAGGCACATGGGATGATGGGGTATCGACCAGAGACTTCCAAAATTCCTATTTAAGGTAGTTGTGGTGGATGATTTGAAGGATCTTTGAGTTTTACTTTCATTGTAATGTTGTTATTCCAAATTGCATTTGTAACGTTCTTCATTCGCATGTAAGTTGTTTGAATCACCTTAGTTTTAAATGAAAGTTATTATTCTTATATTTTTCTATTATTCTTCTTTTCACATTGATACTGTTTTCCCATGTTGTGATCTTATTCACACCAACACTTGTGAATTTATTCACACAACGGTTGAGTGATCGTTTCATTGTTTAATTTTTCGCCATCAACCCTGCTTCTTTAATTCAACTTCCCACTTCCATTTATTGAATACCATAAATAGAGGGATAAAACCTTATGGTTTGATCCTTGGAAGTTGAATGGGGGTGGATTGGATGTTATTTAATGTGCTTAAATTCATAATCATTTCACTATTTTAAGATTTCCATTTGATTATTTATTTTCTTCTTCATCTTCGCCAACTTTAACAATGACACATTTTGAGTGCTTGTGCGATCCAATTACTTGGAGTGATCATTAAATGGATACTACATGTTCATTGGAGATTAGAATTGGAATTATGTAGGGATTAAATTAGTGAATGATGTTGAGGAATTATATCATTTTGTGGATGCATTTTGAATTACTGAAATCAAACATTATAAGAAAATAAATACATTCAATCTAACCCTTATAACAACTTAGGATCAAATAATCTCCATTAATTGTTTTAGAATAAGTAATTTTTTGTATTGTATTTTTTATTTATATTAAATCACTAGTTATTCAAATCAAATCAATCCAAATAGTTGGCCACTGCATAGCCAAATCCTTCCAAAAACAGAGTGTCTCTAGGTTTCTTTTTTGGTCCATGTGGATTCGACCCCTACCGGTACTACAACGACCGCATACCTGTAGGGTAAATTTGGGCACAACTAGTAGGTTCTGTTTTGGCCAATGTTTTCTGGTTTTTGACAATCAAGGTAGGAGTTTCAATGTGTAAACATTATTATATGAATATATCTTAATTTATTAACCTATTTATATTGTTTATCATCTATTGTGTGTGGTTAAAAAATCAAATATGGTTACATTGATTAAGTGTTTTATTTTAATGTCGAATTTTGACATGAAATTGGGTGTTCTTCATGTGTATTCCATGTTGTACCATTCCAGGTTGTTTTATAAATAATTAAGTCAATTTACTAATTGGTGATATGGATTTCAATTCAGTGTGCTAGGTTACTGTTGGGAGTTTGGCCTTAAAATAGGATTTTTTGAATTACTTTGGTGTGTAAATACATGTCAGACATATTGAAGTAGATTTATATAATTATTATTAGGTTTAAACAAATTAAATTGAGGGTGAAGAACATGTTTGGGGAACTATTTTATGTTGTTATGATTTATAAATGGGGTTTTGATGTGAAAATGGTATTTTATAACATGTGGAACTTGATTAGATACAAATCAGAATCCCATGCATCGTGGTGGGTGGAATAGGCCTAGTATTCTAGTGATTCGGAAGTTAACTTCTCCCTGTTTCACAATAAAATATTGAAAATGAAAACACTAACATAATAATGATGAATTTTTGGAGACTACTAGTCCATTGAGGTGTCCCTCCTAGTTTCTTGTGCAGGAGAACATAATTAGTTGTGATTTAGAGATATATTTCAAAGAGATACGATGTACATAGGGCCCCACAAATAGATAATTCCAAGGGGTGTTTCCTGTGACTAGTGATCATTGATTATATTGTAATTAACATTGGAATCTGGTTTGTTTGGATTGTAATTTCAGAATTAAGTGTGTTTTATTTTAAATTGTTCATCCTTTAATATTTTCTTATTTGAAAACTGTTTTCATTTAAATTTGCATCTCTTAGAAATTGATTCTAGCATTTAATTTTTATAAAAACATTGAAGGTGTTTGTCATAAAATGGTTATCACATGGAATATTTTTGGTTTGAATCCCATTGGTATTAGTAACACATACTACTTACTCCATTGGGTGTAAGTAGACATGGTAATGTTTGACATAGTTGAGGGAACAGTCTTTAGAGAAAGTGGTTTGGGTATCTAGCTTCCTTTTATAGTGTAGTATTGCGGAGATGTCTTGAGGGTGATGACCACATTCCTTGTGGTGGTTTTTTGAGATGAAATATCTACTAATTATCAGTTGGGATCCTCTTAAGATTTTATAAAATCTATTAAATTCAATTTTTAATTGTGATTAAGGATTTTTTATACGAGAATTTTCAAAATCTGTTTATTTTTTATTGTCAGCTGTTTAATTTTTATATACTCAGTTAAATTGTTCCCAATAATTTGTTTATGATACCCAGGCACATATTCCAACCCATAAGAATTGATAATGACCTTTAGGCCTTGCTTTAGACCAGGTAGGGTGCAGGTTCTGATGATGAACCAGATTGGCTCGTGAAAATATGGTATCATATATGGTTAAGATATTTGGGTCATATTATTTGGGATGATTCTAGTAAAAAAAGAGACAAGAATTTTAGGGTTTTGAGTTCTGGTTGCGATTAGGGTACCTGGCCATCACCTCTCATGACAGACCTCAATTCACCATGGAATTTGTGGGATTTTGTTTGACTTCTCTTCCAGGTGGGATTTGCATGCTGTAGACCATGTAGAATCTTATCCCTACCCATGGATGTGTAATTATACATGGAAAAAACAACATAGGTTCTGCCTGTGAAAAAGTACAGGGTTCATCAGAGGATGATAAAAGCTGTGGTATAGGCTATCCAGGATCTTAGGAATGTAGTGGGTCTTGATCATTCTCTATTATGTGAAAATAAACATGGTCCAAGGAAGGACAAAGCCGTGGATTTTGTGAAGAAAAATCATCCTCGTTTCTAAGTGGGCACAGAGCCACATGATATAGAGGAGTGGCTTGAGATAATTGAACACATCGTTGAGTTATTTGACACACCAGAAGTGGTCAGGGTGAAATGTGCCTATTTTTTCTAGAAGGTCCCAGTCACATGTGGCATTAATAAATTCTTTAAACTAGGAAACATGAGAAAATGTCCTGGAATAACTTCAAGTCTATCTTCTATTACTAGTAATTTCTGCATTTATTTGATTATTCTTGATATTGGGAGTTTATGGATCTCATTCAGGGGGACCAAAAAATGATGGAAAATGTCAACCTCTTTGTTGAGCAAGTCGAATTTCCCCCGAGATAGTATATAATTAATAGATGAAGGATCAAAGATTTGAAAAGGGATTATAGAAAAAGATATATTTTATGGTCATTCTATTTAAGATTAAGACCTATGCTAATGTGGTTGATCGTTATTTTATTGTAGGGATTGGCTATGAGGGGAGGGATGGTTTCTCTGGGACAATATCATTGATGGGTAGTGACAGTTCATCTGAGAAGAAAATGATGTGAGAGGGGCATGGGAAGAAGGGAGGTGGTAGGTCTAGACATCCTCCTAAATAATTTTCTCTATGGATTTTGATGCAAGGTTTTTTGTGATCCACTATTACAGGAGGGAATGGCACACAAGACCTACATATACATCTTCTTAGAGGGATTTTTTATCAGTGTGAAGATATGGGGAACTTGCTGTTCTTTTTAAAGGGATGCATCCACTACAGAGCAGGGAAGGATTTTTGGATTCCAGGGGAGTGTCAGTTCGGTTAGATCCATCTTGGATAGTGGGAACACACATTGGTGGATGTGGTGGCATTGCTATATTGTCTTCTGGGTAGAGATAATTTAGGTTGGAGACGCATGCGATCTACCATTCTCATGTAGAGACTAGTCACATTCATGTTGTGGATCATGGTAACACCCTGATATTTTTTGAGATATATTCACTTTATTTCATTGATTTCTAGTGTTGTACGCTACACCAAGATTATATTTCTATATAAGTAACATCATAATATCTTATAGTATACACAACACTATTATTCGCTTCTGTTAGAAACAATTTTAAGTACTTTTGATATAATTCATTTCGTGCAACACTGAGTATAGATTTTTCTCAATTTATAAATGAACTGATTCTGGATTCTTTTATACACAACACGAAATGATGCTTTCAGTACACTAAACACTGAATTGTCTTATGGATAAATGAGGTATTTTTTTAAAAAAAATCCAATTTTACAGCCTTTTGATGGAGCACCCAATTTAAATATAGTTTTTTACAACTTCATTAGTTCAATATGAAAAACTAAACATTTTATTTGGAATATGGACATAAAAATTTACTTTTGGTGAAATTTTCCTATTTTACGGACAACATTCATATTTTATGAATAGCAAAAAATACAACATTTTAATTCAAAACAGTGTTTTCGTCTAATTTATTTATATAGATAGATTATATTTTTCGTTGGTTTAAAAGTTTAGTTGGATTATGTATTTATCATTTAATTCCATGTTTTGAATTTGAAGTAATTTCACATTTAAATGGGGCATAAACATATGGCAATCTATTGATAAATTTTTTACTTCTTAAAAACCCACTTTTTGTTTTAAACAATTTTAATTAAACATATATTAATTTATGAAAATTAAAGGTTTTTAAATATGAAAAATGGATTCTATATTTGGAATCAGGGGGTCAAAATTATGTTAATAGATTACTTTTATTTTTGGATATTTTGAATAGTAACTACGGTAATCTTTATTTAACATAGTTAAAGGTAAATCAGGAAAGTTAGGGTAACTAATAATATGATAAGGAAAATGAAATTATCCTAAAACATTCCAGAATCCCATTAGATGAATAAATGTCTACCCATATCATCTTATGTTTGAAACATAGATATTTAAGGGCACTTGACAATGAAAATGAAATTAATATTAATAAAACCAATGAAAGTGACAAAATGCCAAACTCACATTTCATATAAGTATAATAATTTTAATATAGTGATTACTATATGATATCTTCGAACATAAATAGTCCGTGGAAATATAACATAATTACCTACATCATGGTAATTTAGATTTAATTTTTAGGAAATTAATAGTCACTTTAATGTCCTTTTCTTTGATGATGAGAAAATTAATTAATAAATGGGAAATTTAAGAATCAATTTTTATTAAAATTTTAATAACTATAAAACGACCAGAAACATGTGAAAAAATTATTGGTAGAGTATATATCAACCATATCATTCAAAAATAAATCTAGTGACCATTTGTATCCTTAAATAATAGATTATGACCTTTATATTATTTTATTTTAACTAATATTTATGTTGTCACATTGATAATTTAATAAATATAAAATATTTAATGTTTTATTTTATGAGAGATAAATTACACTACATATATTATCATGAATTATAATAAATATAACGTAATTATAGTATTTTATTTTCAATTCTTACTAAAAAATAATTAAATTAAATGAATATCCAAAATCACTGTAGTAATTATTTTAAAAATGGAGATATCAAAAAAATGTTATTAAAAATATTAAAATAAATATAATTTGGGCTAATTAATTTATCCAAATAATTTTATAGATGACTTTGACCCATTATCTATATTATAAAATATATTGTTTAGGATAACACAATATCTTGATATTTCAAAAAATCCATGAAGAAAATAGAGTCAAAATTAACACAATTGATATTTTGTTGAAATAATGTATTATAAAATTATTTAAAAATCATAAAAATATTTAAAATATATTTATTAATTTTTATATGTTCTGTAATGATATAAATTATTTATTTATGGTATAATTGAAATCAAATGAGTAAATATTTTACCCTTTTAATGTTGAAACATTGGTTATATTAAATAAAATTAAATCCAATAACTATTTGATAATTAAAATGATAATGATTAAATTAACATCAAAACCATTTTTAATTTTATTTTATGATGATATTTAAATATTATTATATCTTATAATCTAATATATCTCAATTTTGATGAATTTTAATTGATTTTATAATTATTATAAATTAATAGTTTCAGAAATTACAAAAGTGTCCCTCACCCTAATTATAAAATGAAACCATCTACCTCATTTCTCCACAACTCATTAAGCCTTCAATTTCATCCATACCAAGAACATTTCGATTCTGAACATACCTAGTGAAATTATAGATTTGATGGTAATCTTTAAAGGACAAATTTGAGTCCATTAAGAGGATATCTTAATATAGCACCTCAAAGAAGAGGTAATCTATTCTATAGATTTTTTCATATTTCAATATACATATATTTATACTTAATAATTTTTTTTATTATAGAATAATATCTCTATTAGACATTATATACTAATATTTTATTATAATTATGAAACAAAAATACTAATATTTCTATCCATTCTACGAAATGAAAAATAACCACGCCTGCGTACGTACAACTTACCATATCCATGCTGTGGTGTAATATTTTTTTACCACCACCTTTCTTGGATGGATAAAAAAAATGTATGTAATAACTATATATTATTATTATAAAATTATATTGATTCTTAAATAATTTACACCATGAAAATCAATACCATTCAACAAATATGGGAATGATATCGTCGCTCGTGTGTACGTACGGCAAACCGTCTCCACGACGTGATGTGATTCATTTTACATGATAATCACTCAATAATGATTATATAAATGTAAATAATGAATTAATATGGTATTTATTATGTTAATATAATTTTATAATGACATAAATATGACCTAATAATTACAACCATATATTATTTTACAAAACATGCGTATAATCATAAAGTAGTTTAAACCCGAATAATATGTAATAATCAATTGTTACTGATAAATGAAGGATAATATAACCATATTTTATTAACATGATTCTAGAATAATTTAATAACATTATCTAAATCATTATATAGGATGTTATGACACATATGAATCATATCATACCTAAGGTAAGGGATAATTTTTCAAATCACATTTTTATATTAGATTGTCTATACATAAGTCTTTTCTGGGGATATATATCATCCCTGTCCATGTTTTATAAAACTATTTTTATAAATTATTTATAATTGTTACATTCATGTTAAAAATCATTTTTATCCATTATTACTTTTATTACATGGTATGGAAGAAATATTTGTTTATTTCCATTCAAAGTTCTTTTTTCCTATTTTGGCAAGAGTACAAGAGGAATGTTTTTTAAATTATACAACATGAACAGATTCAAAAATCTTCACAAATCCGTATATTCATGAATATTCCTCTATAAGGTTTCAAGTGTATTTTCAACTGAATTCCCTCCATGTAATATTTTGTGTAATTTTGAGAAATGAAATTCTTTTTGAATAATATATGATATTTTCCTCAGGAATTAAGTTCATGTGTTTTATCAAAATTATTTTCCCTCTATGATGACACTCTTCAAATAGGGTTATATTTATATCCCTATTATTTAAATTATTTGATTGAGTTAATGATTGAATGGTATTTTATATGTATTATGTTATGATGAAATTATGTTTAGAAATACCATTGTATTTCTTAGTTTTTTCTATGATGAATGATTTATATTTTTGTGGAACATGTAAGAACGATTTCATTATGAGTTGGGTGAGACCTATATCTCCCCCAAATGCATTGGATAAAGCTTTATATCTCATGAGGTAGACATGAATAGACCGACCAGTAAATTCTTGTTCAGTAATACAGGGATGGAAGGGCAATTAAATCTGGTTCAGTAATATACCGATGGAAGGGAAGGTAAATCTTCTTCCATAATACATGGCTATAAAGACAAGTGAAACCGGTTTAGTAATGGAATTTTTCCACTATGATGGACTTGGAAATAATGCCTTTGTTATTATGGAAATAATATTATATGCTTATTTTTCCACAATTCCATGTTTTATGCCCATACTACCTTATCATGGTTAATGTTACTTTATTATCTACGCCTTACGAACTTCCAAGATTTATTGTATGACTCAAGATATTGATATTTAAGCTCTATGTTCATGTGTTTTACATTCTTATGTTAATGGTTTGTTTTATGTTCTCAATTATTACCCTTAGTGATCATTTGAGCTCACCCTTTTTGTGTTTTCATTTCTCGAGGATATAATGGAATGTTTTATGTAGGAAAACGAAAGGGGAAGATTTTTATTGGCGATTTTGAAGATTAATAACCGAGTTAGAATATTATTTTCGACATTTCCAAAGACACTAATCTAATATGGTATTTGGGTGTCATTTTTTGTCTTGTATTATGTATTCTATAAAATAAATGTAATTTCCTTGTACATCACGCTTGGTTATCTTCAGTTTGTATCAGAGTAAAGGTTTAATCAAACTTTATAAACTATGATGCAAAAACCATAGTGATATCCCTAGAGATATTTCGATGTATTTTTCTTGTAATTTCCTAAGGATAAGTAAATATATATTTCAAACCAAGGTTTTTTGGGATAATAATGAATAACCTAGGGTTAAACCGAAGATATCATATATTTAAATATTTTATGTAATTTTTCCTTACTTATCTGTTTCTAATATCTAGTATGTATTTCTCACACATTGCATTCTAATATTAGACAGTAGCCTGAACTATATAAAACATAGTTAACCATTGAATATTTATGATTTGGAAATTATGGGAATTTTGAATATTGATTTCATAAGTGGAAATTTCATGAATAAAATCATGACTATAATATTACTATTTGTCATACTGGTGAGGATAAAGTGATTATAAATAACATGTGACTGATTTGTGATGTTCTTCTAGTATTTTTTACATTAAACCTAAGAACCTTGAGGTTGAGAAAAGAAAATACCTAATTCGTGTTTTAGTACATATGAGGATAACAGATCACAAGTAATGGTTTATGAATAATGTTGCATGATTCGGGATTATATGTATTGGAATGTAAAGAATGTGTACTATGAATCATGAAATATATATGTGTTTTTAGTATAAGGATTGGAATAGAAATGATGAATAGTTGTAATGATATAGAAAACTACTTTAATGGGAAGGTGATATACTTAGAGAAAACCAGATTTTGTGAAATTTAACCCTTAATATGTCCATTATGTTATGATAATGTTGTTTGGATAAAGATATGTTGTATTTGAAAAAGTAAATTGGGTGGTTATAGTTTCTAGAAATCTAATTATATGGTTATCCAAAAGAGTGTTATGTTATCATGGATGAAGTGTACAGCTTTTTGGGACTACAAGAATATATCAAATACATTTTTGGAAAAGGAAACATGCAAGTTTTCTATAAAGATATCTGATAATTTAGGTTGTTACCATGAATCATGAGAATACATGATTAAGGTATTCAATTGTTTAGAATCTCACACAAATAACTGCCTGATAAGAAACGAGGGATAATTATTATGTCAATTCTGTTCAACTCTTTATAATAATATATATTTTTAGTTTTTGGTAGGATAATAATATATTCCATTTATGGATAGTATAAGTTATATTCTGGTTGATGTTTTTTAGATTAATGTATTATCTCCCTATATGTGGATGTATGCATATTTTATTTATTATGCTAGCATTTTTGTTCAGATAGATGTAATTTCATATCACTCTAT
This sequence comes from Viscum album, assembly GCA_963277665.1. Taxonomy (NCBI): domain Eukaryota; kingdom Viridiplantae; phylum Streptophyta; class Magnoliopsida; order Santalales; family Viscaceae; genus Viscum; species Viscum album. Next base: position 539,256,502 of record OY728133.1, read on the forward strand.
CTGATGATCTTCTAACACTTCATTAATGAAATAATCAGCTACATATCCTAAAATAAGTGATGATGTTTAAATTTTTCAAGTAACTAACATTGGTGGTACTGTACCAAAAATCAAGTAGGAATTTATTCTCCTTTAAATTTATTCAACTTTAGGGAAAGGATCTTAAAAAAATGTTATCATAGTACCTTCATATTCAGTGAATCAAATTGTCCCTTAAATCATCATTGATTTATGTCTTTCTAGTAGTTATCTTTATCCAAACCATATTCTCCATCAATATCCATCAGAAAAAGACAGTTAGATTTCTCTTCCATATCCATATTTTCACCCCCAACTATGTTATGCTATGTGGAAGACGAATGATGGGATACATTGGGTAACTGTTATATATCTGAAATTCTCTTTTAAAATGAATTTTTACTATCCATTTTTATGATGTGGGTGTAAAGACCTGTAAAATTCAAGGGAAATTTTTTTCTTAATTTTCTTTGGAATTTTACTAGAGCGCGGTTTCAGACGGCACCTGATTCCGAGGCCCGGTGTGCCCGGAATCAATTTCTGAAATTTGGCTCGGGTACGTTCAGTGAACGAACGAGTGGGTTTTTCTAACTTTTGATCCGGTGCTCGGAATTGAAATCTGAGGGCACCGATTAACTCGCAGCACCGATATTCGCTTAAGGAGACCTTTTCGGAAGTTGCGTTTATTGCGGAACGAAAGTTAGTTTTTGGGAGAATTATAAAAAGTTGAATAAAAAAAATGTGGAACACGTATTTTTTAAACTTGTTGGTTAACTTCTCTAGAATGGAGTTAGGGGTGGGACCCACACCCACTTAACCTCCCTTGAGAGGATTAAGTGTGGTGGGGCCCACAAAAACCCTAAAACTTTTCAACTTCTCCCAACCTCCCTTAACCCCTCTTTATATGACATGACAATTGTTTTTTAATTTTGGAGTTATCCTTTTTGAATTTCAAACCTTTGAAATTCATTTGTTAAGTTTGTGAATAAAATAAGCTCTTATCTTTTTTTTGTTGGGTTAGAACTCTTTGGCCATCTTGAGAGCTTTTGAGAGCTTTTCCTTCTTCTTCAAACTTTGACGAAGAACGCTCAAGTCTTGACGAAGAACGCTCAAGCTCCGACGAAGAACGCCGCTCCTCTCTTCTTCGTCTACCGTGTCAACGGGAGGGAACACCGCTTCCTCCTCAGACTCCCTTCGTCGACATAAGAAGATTCACAAACGACGTACCACTTCGGACGTACCTCTTCGTCATCGGATTTGACGAACGATTACTGTGACGCCCGACCTCCGCGACGTTGTCTTCCGCGGGACGTTGACAAATCTTCGAACCTATACCCAAGGTAGGGATTGTTGTTTTGTTAATTTATTTATCCTTGTTCGTGGTTCTAGCATGACTAACGTGAGGATTATAATTTTTGTGTTATTGTTTAACGTGAGGGGGGCCGGACCGCATGAACACGGCCGAACCCCCTCCATCGTTCTTGTTGATTTATCTTGCCGGTGGAATCAAGGTGGCATGGTGCCGTCGCACCATGCGGATAATTGTACAATTATATTGCAGGGCGCCGTCGCGCCGCGCCATGGAAGAATCATCAAGAACGCGACGCCATCGCGCCGCGTCGAAGGGAAGCAAAGGCGCGACGGAGGGGCGCGATGCCGTCGCACCGTGCCGGACGACGAACACCGCGGCCAGTTCCGGGCCGTGGTGGGACGAGAATACCAGCGGCCGGGCCGCCGGCGTCGGAAGCCGGAAAGGGGACCGGATTTTCCGGCCGCGTTGGAGAAAAACCGGCCGGCCAGGTGGCCGGCCGGAAGGTCAAAGGCCGGGGGAAAATTAATCCCCCGGCCAGCTTCAAACCCCCCTAATTTATGAGGGGGGGAGGTTTCCATGAGGGGGGCAGGAGGCCCCCCGGTTTCCGAACAAGCAGGCCCCCCACGAGGGGGGGGGGGGCGTTTGACAAAGGGGGCGCGACTGATTGCCGCGCCGCCAATCCAAGAAGTGGGGGGCTCTGCCCCCCCCGCGGGCTGCCTCCGTGCGGCGCCAGGCCGCCGCGCCGCCGGCCGGCCAGGCCGGGTCGGACCCAGGTCGGGTCGACCCGGTTCGGGCCGACCCAGGGGGGGGGGGTCGGGCCGGGTCGGCCCGGACCCTGACCCCCCGTTTTCGAGATGGTTTCGGTATTTTGGACATAACGTGAGCCACAGACCTCCGATTGACGAACCGTCTGCGGCAACGCGATCCTTGGATCGAGACGGTCGTTTTGGTATATTGCACTCAAAGTTTCGGAATACTTTGAGTTCGGCCGGGTTGGTTCGTTCACGAAACCAACCGGGCCTTCGGAGTGGAAACGCTCATATCTTGAGCTACGGACGTCTGATTGACGTTCCGTCAGCTTTGTTGTGTTCCTCTTAGTGGGACGGATCTTCTGGAATAATCCGCCCAAGGTTTGGACGCAGGTGGAGTATGGTCGGGTTGGTTTTGCCTTAAAAATCAACCGGGCCCCAGGGACGAAAATGCCAACAACTCTCAGACCGGGCGTCCGATCGACGCGCCGTCTGTTGCGTTGAGTTCCTGTTGACGATACAGAACTTTTGGATACATCAACTCTGTACTTTGTGACAGTTGATGTATCAGCCTCTCGGCTCGTGGAGCGGACCCTCCGAACGAGCTTGCTGTGTGCGGGAACCCTAGTGTTGGCTGCGACTGTTACTGTGACTGCTACTCCTACTGCTACTGTGACTGCGACGACGACAGTACAGAGATCTTGTGTGGATTCGACGATGACGACTACAGCACTCAGCGATCCTACGTGGATCAGTGCTACAGGTCCTGTGTGGGCCCGATCCTGTGTGGGTCCGATCCTGTGTGGGTCCTTGCGCTCAGTGGTCCTGTGAGAACCAGTGCCTACAGGTCCTACGTGGGCCCGATCCTATGTGGGTCTTTTGCGGGGGTTAGTTACCTATCGATCCTTCGTGGTTCCTACGACTTAGATGGGTCAGAGATCATCTTTTTCGTATTTTGAAGAAGTATACCTGTGTGAGCTGAATCCTGTTGCTTTCCTGTGTGGATTGTGTTGTGCTATCCTGTGTGGATTACGTTTTGCTTTCCTGTGTGGAATACGTTTACTTTCCTGTGTGGACTGAGTTGAACTTGGGCTCAGAGGTTGGTGCGTATTTGAAATTGATGACTTAGGTATATGTATGGGCATATAACTAAGCAGTGTCGGTTGTTACTTCGTGATTGTACCTTTCTTCATGGTTTATCCTTTGTGGATTTGAGAGACCTTCAGGGGTCTCGGGGTCCCTACTGAGTAGCTTATACTCACCCCTGCACGGGCTTTGCCCGCACTAAGTTGTGTTGGTTGCAGACGACGGACAGCGTTGATCTTAGCTGAGGCTTGCAGAGCAGGACGGTACCTGGAGGTGGACCACTGGGCGGGACGTGCTCGGAGCGGACGGCGGGACCCGTGGAGCAGTGGAGCTATCTGTACCCACCCTTCAGGTGGGATTTCCAGTGGACAGCTTGGTGTAGCGGATTTTAATTTCAGTTGTTGTTTTCCCTTTCTAGTTGTACTTTACTTTCAGTTTGGGTTTATATACTGACCCATTTACTTTTCCACACTTTCAGTTGTACTCTGTTTTTGCTTAGTGTTTACTTTCCGCTTGCTTACTCTGTGGTATTTGTTTACTTTACAAAGGCAATGCCTTCCCTTTTTACTGGGATTTACGCCTTGGTGCTAGTCGCCAGCCCCTGGCCTATGGAAGGCAGGCTTGGGGTAGTCACGGCACGGACACCGAGGGCGGGTCGTGACAAATTGGTATCATAGGAGTTCGGTTCTACCGTGAACTCTGATATTTTCTATGTGAAGCAATAATGTTTAGCGTATTGAGTGTGGTTATGAGTCCAGGGAGTCCAGAGTTGGTGCGGCGGCTGACGTATCCGAACACCAGGACCCTGACTTCGGATTTCCGACTTAATACACGAAAACATTGATTGCGTGTGTGTTTCAAAGTATTCTTTATGATTACTTATATCAGCTCACCAGGTATACTGTTCTGACCGTGGCGCACCTATTTTCTTTTCAGGATGGCCCCACGACGGCAGCCAGATAGGGTTCCGAGAGTCGAGTGTGACGACAGCCCACCGAGCGGCGAGGCTTCGGTGCAGGGCCCTTTGTCAGCAGTGGCACCGGCGGTAGTTCTACCCGCCGAGCCCCCGATGCTTCCAGCACCAGCCGCTGACGATGCACGTCACCTCAGCGCACTGCATGAGTTTCAGCACCAGCGACCACCCAGGTTTCGCGGGGAGACGGATCCCTATGCAGCAGAGGACTGGCTGGAGGCAGTGGTACGAGTGTTTAGGCTAGTGAGGACACCAGCAGACCTCATGGTGATCCTCGCTGCGAGCCTACTACACGCAGCAGCAGGACGATGGTGGAGCTTGATGCTCCAGGTTCACGATGAGGCATCTCTACTTTGGACGGACTTTGAGATCATCTTCCGCTCAGAGTTCGTCCCAGCCACCCTTCGTGCGGTGCGTATCCAGGAGCTTCTTCAGCTGCGGTAGGGCAGCATGACGATCGCTCAGTACTCGGTGAGGTTTACCGATCTCTCGCGCTACTCGACTGATATGGTACGGGACCCATTCTTCAGGGCCTGGACCTTCGAGCAGGGTTTGAGACACGAGATCAGGGCATCACTAATCTCCCTCAGCATACCGACACAGACAGGAGTACTGGAGTGGGCCCTTCTGATCGAGAGCTTCCTTGTTGAGTCTACACCAGCGCAGCGACCCACCGCAGGGCGGCACGTGGCAGAGTCATCTGCAGCAGGCAGTCGACAGATGACTCAGGGGTCCAGACAGACCAGACCTTCGGGCAGACGACCTCAGAACACTGGCTCAGCAGTGCGGGGCACACAGCGAGGAGCCAGTCTTTCGAGAGGCAGACAGTGCTACTCGTGCGGCGGGCAGAGCCACATGGCTCGTGACTTCCCGACCCGTCGTGCCGAGGAGCAGCAGTCAGTTGATGGACCACCAAGGCAGAGGCAGAGAGTCGACCATGGCGGTCCGCATGGAGGAGGCAGACGAGGCAGAGGAGCTGGACGAGCAGCCGGTGGTGGGCGACGCTTTGAGGCTCTGCCACCACCACCACCAGGAGGTCCACCCCGAGCACAGGGAGCTGGCGGGCAGAGACAGGCACAGCTCCAGGCCGTAGAGGCCTACGACCACGGTGCACCCGAGATGATTCGAGGTACTATCTGTGTCTATTCCACCCTTGCTGCAGTTCTTATAGACACAGGAGCGAGTCACTCTTTCATAGCTGCTGCCCTTGTTCGGAGCTCGGAGATTCCGATAGAGTCGTTGACTCGATCCTTACGGCTAGAGACTCCTACGGGAGCAGACTCGACGATTACACACTGGTTCCGGTAGTGTGATCTTACTCTAGGAGGCGAGAGCTTCGGCTGGGATCTTCTTGTAGCAGCGTCGAGGCCTTACGACGTCATCTTGGGCATGGATTGGCTATCTACGGTCCATGCACAGATTGACTGTTTTAGGTGCAAGGTGCGTTGTGTACGCACCGACGGGAGCAGGTTCACCTTCACCGGCGAGAAGGGATCCTTAGCAGCATAGGATGGACTTCCACGGAGGAGAGGACAGCCCATCACTCATCAGTTGGCTAGCCTCATCCTTGGAGTAGTTGACGTGCTGAGTCCTGGTTTTCCTGCAGTGGTGGATCAGTTTGCGGACGTTTTTCCCGACGACGTTCCAGGGCTACCTCCTCATAGAGAGGTAGACTTTTATATTGAATTGTACCCTGGGACAGCCCCGATATCCACTCCAGCATATCGGATGGCCCCCGCCGAGCTTCGAGAGCTACAGGTACAGTTGGAGGACTTGCAGGGCAAGGGGTTCATCCAACCCAGTGTTTCACCCGGGGCTTCCCCGATATTGTTCGCCAAGAAGGCGGACGGAAGCTTCCGACTTTGTGTTGACTATCGTCGCCTGAACCAGGTGATAGTGAGGAACAAGTATCCGCTACCGAGGATTGATGACCTCTTCGATCAGCTCAAGGGAGCACAGTGGTTCTCGAAGATAGACCTCAGGTCAGGCTATCATCAGCTCAGAGTCAGAGATGAGGATGTGCAGAAGACGGCCTTCAGATGTTGGTATGGCCACTATGAGTTCTTGGATATTCCTTTCGGTGTAACCAATGCTCCAGCAGTGTTCATGGCTCTCATGAACAGGATCTTTCAGCCATACCTCGATCGGTTTGTCGTGGTCTTCATCGATGACATTCTGATTTACTCTACGACTAAGGAGGGGCACGCCTATCACTTGCGTGTCGTACTAGACACACTCCGAGAGCACCAGCTTTATGGTAAGCTCTCGAAGTGCCAGTTCTGGATACGTGAGGTTCACTTCTTGGGACACGTTATTTCTGAGGCGGGAGTTGCAGTGGATCCTGCGAAGATCGAGGCTGTGTTAGTATGGGAGCCACCCATGAGCGTGACTGAGGTTCGGAGTTTCTTGGGACTAGCTCGATACTATATGAGATTCATGCCAAACTTCTCTAGAGTTTTAGCACCACTCACAGCTTTGAAGAAGAAGGGGAAACCCTTCGTGTGGTCAGACAGATGTCAGCAGAGCTTCCAGGAGCTGAGACATAGATTGACTAGCGCACCTATCTTGAGGTTGCCTGAGGAGGGAGTAGGGTACGTAGTCTACTGTGATGCATCAGGGACCGGACTCAGATGTGTTCTAATGTAGGAGCGGGCAGTGATCTCCTATGGATCACGTCAGTTGAGGCCGCATGAGCAGAACTACGCTACCCATGACCTCGAGTTAGCAGCAGTGGTCTTCGCTCTGAAGACATGGCGACACTATCTGATGGGCGAGCGCTTTACAGTCTTTTCCGATCATCAGAGTCTCAGGTATATCTTCTCACAGAAGGACCTGAACCTGAGACAACGGAAATGGCTCGAGTTCCTCCAGGACTGTGATTTTGAGATAGTCTATACTCCTGGGAAGGGGAACGTAGTAGCCGATGCCCTCAGCAGGAGGACGAGCATTCAGCTACTTGAGGAGGCGACGGAGCAGCTATCCTCTTTACAGATATCCTTCGTGGATAGAGATGGAGCAGCCTTCCTCCAGTCTCTCACAGTCACCCCTCCACTACTGCAGCGGGTCAGAGAGGCACAACGTGAGGATGCTGACTGTGAGACACGGCGTGCACAGATATCCTCGGGACAGGCACCTGAAGGTTTCTCCCTTGGAGCAGAGAACATCATCCTTTTCAGAGGACGTACCATGGTACCCGTCGTTTTGCGAGAGGAAGTGTTGAGAGAGTTTCACACTTCTCCTTTGGCGGTACATCCTGGAGTGGCGAAGATGTACCAGGACCTCAGACGACAGCACTGGTGGCCGGGCATGAAGAAGGCAGTAGCAGAGTTCGTTTGTCGATGCCTCACCTGCCAGCAGGTGAAGGCAGAGCATCAGGTACCAGCGGGCTTGGTACAGCCCTTGGAGGTTCCGGAGTGGAAGTGGGACGGCATATCTATGGACTTCGTGACTGGACTTCCACGTACTTCCAGAGGTCACGAATCCATCTGGGTGATTGTTGACCGACTCACCAAGTCGGCACACTTCTTACCCATTAGAGAGAAGGGCTTAGTGGAGAGCTTGGGACGTCTCTACGTTCAGGAGATTGTGCGGCTCCACGGTGTGCCATCATCTATCGTCTCCGATCGAGATGCTCTCTTTACTTCTCAGCTTTGGAAGGGGTTACAGGAGGCGTTCGGGATGCAGCTACGTCTAAGCACAACCTTTCACCCTCAGACGGATGGTCAGACGGAGAGGACCATTCAGACTCTCGAGGACATGCTCCGCGCATGTGTCCTCGACTTTGGTCGCAGCTGGGAGGACCACCTACCCTTGGTGGAGTTTGCGTACAACAACAGCTACCACTCCACCATCGGGATGGCACCGTACGAGGCGTTGTACGACCGACCTTGTAGATCTCCTTTGTGCTGGATAGACCCCGGAGAGTCAGCACTGGTGGGACCAGAGATGGTCCAGGCCACGACAGAGAAGGTCCAGGTCATCCAGGAGCGGATGAGGACAGCTCAGAGCTGGTAGAAATCATACGCAGACAGGAGGCGGAGGCCACTAGAGTTCGAGGATGGCGACCACGTCTTCCTGCGGGTCTCACCTCGACGTGGTATTCAGAGATTTGGCCGAGGCGGCAAGTTATCTCCGTGTTTCATCGGACCCTTCCAGGTCCTCAGCAGGATTGGTGAGGTGGCTTATCGCCTGGCTCTACCACCTCAGTTGCACCGGGTGCACGACGTCTTCCACGTGTCTCAGCTGAGGAGATACGTGCACGACCCGAAGCACATCATTGACCATGGGGACCTTGACGTTGACGATTGGGCGACTTTTAGGGAGGTCCCGGTGGAGATAGAGGATCGACAGGAGCGGGTCCTGCATGGGAGATCTATTTCTCTTGTGCGCATCATATGGCTGCACAGGAATCTCCAGGAGAGCACATGGGAGTGGGAGGCTCAGATGCGTGCTCTGTACCCTCATTTGTTTCCCTAGTTTTTGATGTATCTTTACGGGGACGTAAAGCCCTGAGGTGGGAGTAATGTAAAGACCTATAAAATTCAAGGGAAATTTTTTTCTTAATTTTCTTTGGAATTTTACTAGAGCGCGGTTTCAGACGGCACCTGATTCTGAGGCCCGGTGTGCCCGGAATCAATTTCCGAAGTTTGGCTCGGGTACGTTCAGTGAACGAACGAGCGGGTTTTTCTAATTTTTGATCCGGTGCTCAGAATTGAAATCCGAGGGCACCGATGAACTCGCAGTGCCGATATTCGCTTAAGGAGACCTTTTCGGAAGTTGTGTTTATTGCGGAACGAAAGTTAGTTTTTGGGAGAATTATAAAAAGTTGAATAAAAAAAATGTGGAACACAATTTTTTTAAACTTGTTGGTTAACTTCTCTAAAAGGGAGTTAGGGGTGGGACCCACACCCACATAACCTCCCTTGAGAGGATTAAGTGTGGGGGGGGCCCACAGGAACCCTAAAACTTTTCAACTTCTCCCAAACTCCCTTAACCCCTCTTTAAATGACATGACAATTGTTATTTAATTTTGGAGTTATCCTTTTTGAATTTCAAACCTTTGAAATTCATTTGTTAAGTTTGTGAATAAAATAAGCTCTTATCTTTTTTTTGTTGGGTTAGAACTCTTTGGCCATCTTGAGAGCTTTTGAGAGCTTTTCCTTCTTCTTCAAACTTTGACGAAGAACGCTCAAGTCTTGACGAAGAACGCTCAAGCTCCGACGAAGAATGCCGCTCCTCTCTTCTTTGTGTTCCGTGTCAACGGGAGGGAACGCCGCTTCCTCCTCGGACTCCCTTCGTCGACATAAGAAGATTCGCCAACGACGTACCACTTCGGACGTACCTCTTAGTCATCGGATTTGACGAACGATTACCGTGACGCCCGACCTCCGCGACATTGTCTTCCGCGGGACGTTGACAAATCTTCGAACCTATACCCAAGGTAGGGGTTGTTGTTTTGTTTATTTATTTATCCTTGTTCGTGGTTCTAGCATGACTAACGTGAGGATTATAATTTTTGTGTTATTGTTTAACGTGAGGGGGGCCGGACCGCATGAACACGGCCGAACCCCCTCCATCGTTCTTGTTGATTTTTCTTGCGGGTGGAATCAAGGTGGCGTGGTGCCGTCGCACCACGCGGATAATCGTACAATTATATTGCGCCGCGCCATCGCGCCGCGCCATGGAAGAATCATCAAGAACGCGACGCCGTCGCGCCGCGTCGAAGGGAAGCAAAGGCGCGGCGGAGGGGCGCGGTGCCGTCGCACCGTGCCGGACGACGAACACCGCGGCCGGTTCCGGGCTGCGGCGGGACGAGAAGACCGGCGGCCGGGCTGCCGGCGTCAGAAGCCGGAAAGGGGACCGGATTTTCCGGCCCCGTTGGAGAAAAACCGGCAGGCCAGGTGGCCGGTCAGAAGGTCAAAGGCCGGGGGAAAATTAATCCCCCGGCCAGCTTCAAAAAACCCCCCTCATTTATGAGGGGGGCGGTTTCCTTGAGGGGGGCAGGAGGCCCCCCGGTTTCCGAACAAGCAGGCCCCCCACGAGGGGGGGGGGGGGGGGGCGTTTGACAAAGGGGGTGCGGCTGATTACCGCGCCGCCAATCCAAGAAGCGGGGGGCTCTACCCCCCCCCCCCCCCCCCCCCGCGCTGCCTCCGTGCGGTGCCAGGCCGCCGCGGCCGCCGCGCCGCCGGCCGGCCGGGCCGGGTCGGACCCGGGTCGGGTTGACCCGGGGGGGGGTCGGGCCGGGTCGGCCCGGACCCGGACCTCCCGTTTTCGAGACAGTTTCGGTCTTTTGGCCATAACTTGAGCCACGGACCTCCGATTGACGACCCGTCTGCGGCAACGCGATCATTGGATCGAGACGGTCGTTTTTGTATATCGCACTCAAAGTTTCGGAATACTTTGAGTTCGGCCGGGTTGGTTCGTTCACGAAACCAACCGGGCCTTCGGAGCGGAAACGCTCATATCTTTAGCTACGGATGTCCGATTGACGTTCCGTTAGCTTTGTTGTGTTCCTCTTAGTGAGACGGATCTTTTGGCATACTCCGCCCAAGGTTTGGATGCAGGTGGAGTATGGTCGGGTTGGTTTTTCCTTAAAAATCAACCGGGCCCCGGGGACGAAAATGCCATTAACTCTCAGACCGGGCGTCCGATCGACGCGCCGTCTGTTGCGTTGAGTTCCTGTTGACGATACGGAACTTTTGGATACATCAACTCTGGACTTTGTGACAGTTGATGTATTAGCCTCTCGGCTCGTGGAGCGGACCCTCCGAATGAGTTTGCTGTGTGCGGGAACCCTAGTGCTGGCTGCGACTGTTACTGTGACTGCTACTGCTACTGCTACTGTGACTGCGACGACGACAGTACAGAGATCCTGTGTGGATTCGACGACAACGACTACAGCACTCAGTGATCCTACGTGGATCAGTGCTACAGGTCCTGTGTGGGCCCGATCCAGTGTGGGTCCGATCCTGTGAGGGTCCTTGCGCTCAGCGGTCCTGTGTGAACTAGCGCCTACAGGTCCTACGTGGGCCCGATCCTCTGTGGGTCTTTTGCGGGGGTTAGTTATCTATCGATCCTTCGTGGGTCCGACGACTTAGATGGATCAGAGATCATCTTTTTCTTCTTTTGAAGAAGTATACCTGTGTGAGCTGAATCATGTTGCTTTCCTGTGTGGATTTTGTTGTGTTATCCTGTGTGGATTACGTTTTGCATTCCTGTGTGGAATACATTTACTTTCCTATGTGGACTGAGTTGTACTTGGGCTCGGAGGTTGGTGCGTATTTGAAATTGATGACTTAGGTATATGTATGGGCATATACCTAAGCAGTGTCAGTTGTTACTTCGTGATTGTACCTTTCTTCATGGTTTATACTTTGTGGATTTGAGAGACCTTCAGGGGTCTCGGGGTCCCTACTGAGTAGCTTATACTCACCCCTGCACGGGCTTTCCCCGCACTACATTGTGTTGGTTGCAGACGACGGACAGCGTTGATCTTAGCTGAGGCTTGCAGAGCAGGACGGTACCTTGAGATGGACCACTTGGCGGGACGTGCTCGGAGCGGACGGCGGGACCCGTGGAGCAGTGGAGCTATCTGTACCCACCCTTCAGGTGGGATTTCCAGTGGACAGCTCGGTGTAGCGGCTTTTACTTTCAGTTGCTATTTTCCCTTTCGAGTTGAACTTTACTTTCAGTTTGGGTTTGTATACTGACCCATTTACTTTTTCGCACTTTCAGTTGTACTCTGTTTTTGCTTAGTGTTTACTTTCCGCTTGCTTACTCTGTGCTGCTTGTTTACTTTACAAAGGCAATGCCTTCCCTTTTTACTGGGATTTACGCCTTGGTGCTAGTCGCCAGCCCCTGGCCTATGGAAGGCGGGCTTGGGGTAGTCACGGCACGGACCCCGAGGGCGGGTCGTGACAGTGGGTTTCCCTAAAAGATACGTTCAAGTAGTAAACCATTTATTACCCCGAAGAATTTTGTGGGAGAAATCTATTTTAAGGGGGGTATAATGCAAAACCCAGAGATTTTATAAGATATATTATTTTAATGGTTTTATTTCTTCTATTTTATGCTACACCACGATTAGATTGTGCTATATGTGACACCATATTTACTTGGAGTATACACAACACAATTCTTGGATTGTGTTACACAAAATTTCATGTTCTTTTGATAGAATTAATTTCATGCAACACAGAGTATATATTTTTCTCAATGTATAAATGAACTATTTTTGGATTATGTTATACACAACACCAATGGATGCTTAAACAACACAGAAAGCTGACTTGTCTTGCAGTACACACATGAGTGACCTTCCTCGAAAACATGTGTTGTACGCAATACCAAGTTTCACTATACAATGATATATTATTAAAATATTATTATTTATTGGGATATAAAATAAATGTTATGAATATTATTAAATTTTCGTAAATTTTATATAACATTATCTTTAATCTTAAATATTTTCTAGAACATGATATATGAACAATATCAATTTGTTCAGAAAAAATATGTATTGTTTCAAAAAAATGCATCTTTACTGTATTTTGATGGCGCATCCATTTTAAATATTTTTTTAACACTTTTATAAGTTAAATATGAAAAAATAATCATTTTTTGGACGAGAAAAAAAATTCATTTATTTATTTTTTCATATTTTTATGATAAAATTCATATTTTAAACAGTTGTGAAAAATAAAATGTTTAAATTCAAAAATGTCTTTTTATCTTATTTTTTTATTGATAGATTATATTTTTTTGTTGTTTTTAAAATATAATTGGATTATTTATTTATCATTTAATCCCATTTTTATCATTTTAAGTAATTTCGCATTTAAATTGAGCATAAACACATGACAATCTTTTGATAAGTTCTTTATTTTTTAAAACCCACTTTTTGGTTTTGACAATGAGAAGTAACTGTAAATTATTTTTATCCAATTATGTGTTTTGAATTCTGAAAATGGATTTAATAATTTTAATCATTGTGTCGGAATTCTGTTAATAGGTCACTTTTATTTTTGGATATTATGAATAGTAACTACTGTAAATTTTATTTACAACTATTAACTGATAATTGAGTAAATTATAGTAATTAATAATATGATAATGAAAATTAAATTATACTACAACCTACCAAAATACTAATATATTAATATAATTATACCCTTAAAATCTTTGGTTTGAGAAAAAGTCATTTAAGCACCACATGACAATGAAAATAACTAAAATATTAATAAAACCAATGAAAGTGACAAAATTTAAAACTCACATTTTATATAAGTATAATAATTTTAATATATGGATAACTAGTTGATATTTAAAAAAAACAATAATCCATGGAAACCTAAATTAATTAACTATATCATGGTAATTTATTTTTAATGTTTTGATAATAAAATATTTCCTTAAAGTTGTATTATTTGATGATGTAAATTTTAATTAATTGATGCGAAATAAATGAATCAATTTTTATTAAAATCCAAATAACGACAACAATGTACAAAAAAAAGACCAAATTTTATTTTTAGAGTCTATATTGACAATAATCACCCAAATATCAAGATATTGATCATTTGGAGCCATATATAAAAGATTATGACCTTTATATTGTTTTATTTAAATTAATGTTAATGTTTTCAAATTTATACTCTAATTAGTATAAAACTTATTATGTTTAATTTTATAGAAGAAAAATTAGAATTCATATATTATCATGAAATATATTACATTTATTTTAATTATATTATATTATTTTTAATTTTTACTCAACAAATATGTATATTAAAAAATTTCCTAAAATTAGTGGGGCAATTATTTTAATAATGGAGATATCAAATAAATGTTATTAAAAATTTTAAAATAAAGATACTCTGTGATATTGAATTTTTATAATGAATTTTATAGATGAACATGACTCATTAGGGATGCAATAAAATATATTTTTTGATGATAAAACCTTATCATGATAGTTCTAAATATCCATGAAATGAATAGTGTCAAAATTAACACATTTGATATTTTTCTAAAATAATGTTTTATAATTTTTTTAGAAAATAACAATACAATTTTAGAAATATTTATTAGTTATTATATGGTCTAAAATGATCTAAATTATAAATTTTTGTTATAATTTGAATCAAATAAGTAAATATTTTACCCTTTTTATATTGAAACCTTTTTTATCTTAATTAAAATTAGATAGAATAATTAATTGTTAATTAAAAAGATAATGTTTAAATTGATATAAATACTTGTCTTAATTTTATTGGATGATTTGAAATAAATATTATCATACCATAGAATTGAATATATCTCATCTTGGATAATTTTTAATTGTTTTTCAAATTATTATAAATTAATTGTTTCAGAAATTCCAAAAGTGTCCCAAACCCCAATTATAAAAGGACACCTCCAACCTCAGTTCTCAACTACTCAATATTCCTTAACATTCATCCATCCCCAAAACATTTCTATTATCAAATTACCTGGTTCAATTATATATTTTATGGTCTTCTCAACATACCATCTCTAGTTCTATTAAGAGGTCATCTAAAGAGAACACATAAAAGTAGAGGTAATCGCTTCTACCGATTCATTCATATTTCATTGTACTTATACTTCTACTTAATGAGTTGTTTCGTTATATAATAATAAATCTATTAGAACCTATATACTGATATGTTGTTATAATTATTAGAAAACCATATCCAACTTTATATCCATTCTAAGAAAGATGAAATCACCACGCATGTGTACGTACAGCTTACCGTCTCCACGCTTTGGTGTAATATGTTTCTCAACACCACCTTACATGGATGGGTACAAAAATGGATATAATAACTATATATTATTATTATATTAAGATATTTATTATGAAATATTATACACCATGAAGATCAATACCATTCAACAATTATAGGAATGATATCATCGGTCGTGCATACGTATGACATACCATCTCCACGACACGATGTGATACGTTCTATATGATAACCACTCAAGCATGATTATATAATTGTAGATAATGAATAAATATAGTATTTATTATCTTAATATCATTTTATAATGATATAAATATGACCTAATAAGTATTACCATAACTTATTTGACAAAACACACATACGATCATAAAGCAATTAAGACCCATATAATAAGTAATAATGATTTGATACAAATGAACGAAGGAGAATATGAACATATATAAAGAAAATTATTGTGGAACAAGATAATAAAACTGTCTAAAACATTATATAGGAGGTTTAGAGACATATTAATCATATCACACCATAGATATGGGATAATTTTTCAAATCTAATTTTTATTTGAGATTGTTTTTACGTAAGTATTTACATTGGATATATTTTTCATCCATGTCCATGTTTTCAAAAAACGTTTTCAAAAAATGGTTACTTTTATTATATGTATTTTTAAATTCACTTTATCCATTTTAATATTTACTACATGTTATGGACATAATCTTTATTTTGTATTCCATACGAGGTTCTTTTTGACTTTTTCGGCAAGAGTGTGAGAAGAATGTTTTTTAACTTATACAGAATGAACAGATTCATACATACTTACAATTATTTATTTCCATGATGATTCCTATAAATGATTTCAAGTGTATTTTCAAATAAATTCTCTTCTTATAATATTTCAGGTAATTTTGGGAAAATAAAAACGTTTTGATGAAAAAAGATATTTTACTCAGGATTTATATATAAGTGTTTTATCAAAATTAATTTCCATCTAAGATGACACTATTTAAATAGGGTTATTTTCTATTCCAATTATTACTGTGATTTTATTTTTTTAATGACGGAATATTATATTTCATATTTATCATGTTATGATGAAATAATGCTTAAGAATACCATTTTATTTCTTGGGTTATGCTATGATGAATGATTTATGTTTTTGTGGAACTTGTAAGAATGATTTCAATATGATATGGGTGGCACCTATATCTCCCTACAATGTATTGGTTAATTATTTATATCTCTTGAGATAGAAATTACTGAAATGAAAATTAAATCCATTTCAGTAATATAGGGCTGGAATAACAAATAAATAACGTTCAGTAATACAGGGCTGGAATGACAAGTAAATTTAGTTTAGTAATACATGAATAGAACTACAAGTCAACCCAACATTGCAATGGACTTTTTCCAATATTATGGTATTGTAAAAATTACTTGGCTACTATGGAAATCATATAATGGTATTATTTGTTTTCCACAATTCAATGTTTATTGATATTTCTATTTTATCATGGATAATTTTCCTTTATGATCTATGCCTTAAGAACATCCAAGAATTATTTCATCACTCATGATATTGATATTTAATCTTTATTTTCATGTTTTTACGTTATTATGATTATGGTTTGTTTTATGTTCTCAATGATTACCCATACTGAGCATTTAAGCTCAACCTTTTTATGTTTTCTTTTCCCCATGATATAAAAAATGTTATTAGGTAGTAAAATGAAAGAGGAAAATAATTATAGGATATGATGAATATTTTTATCCAAGAAAGAATATTATGTTCCACGATTCAAAATACACTAATCTAATATGGTCTTTGTGAAATTTTTTGTTTCATGTAGTAAGTATTACACATAAGTATTGTAATGTCCATGTACGTCAAGCTTGGGACTCTACAATGAGGAACTAGTATGATCAAATGAAGGGCCTTCGATAGATTTAGTTACTACATTGATTATATCATCAATAGATGTTATTCTATTTGATATTGGTACATATGTTTAGTTTATCTCTTCATGTCTTGTGAATCTGCATAATTTTCAATCAAATTTTCAATCTAGTGAGATAGAGTTAGTGACGCTGTTGGGTAAGAAGAAGGAGCATGGTCTGAGTTTTCCATCTTACGCGCTTTCCGTGTCAGGGGTTTGATATGGAATGGGACCTTCTGGTCTTGAATATGGTCATTTTTTTGTCATAATCCATGGCATTTATTGGCTAGTTCACATTTTAGTGCATATCGATTGCAATTGGTAGTGGGTGAGTTTCAAGGCACATGATTGGAGTTCTTGTGTTTTTCAGGGGGAATGTGATCCTCGCTTGGGTCATGCAGGACCTCTACACCTAGAGTTGGGAAATCAAACCTTCAATTTATCATCGCTTGTGTGAGAATATGATGGTCATGCTCTTGTGGGTGGATTACCTCATGAAGTGGATGAGTTCCCAAAGATATTACCAGATAATTTTCAGTCTTTCCCCCAAAGTGGGATGTGGAGTTATTGATTTATTTGGAACCAAGAACACATTTAGTTACCACATATCATGTGGCCACCACCATGTTAAGGGAATTAATGATAAAGTTGGATGATTTTGAATCCAAAAGATTCATTCTCCCGAGTGTCTCTCTTGGAGACACTCCTATTAATTTTGTGAATGAGCAAGATAGATCACTCAAGTTATAAATATACTACTGAAAGGTGAATAAGGTAAAAATCAAGAACATATATCCTTTTACCCAAATATATTACTTGTCTGTTCAGATAAAGTGAGAAATGTGGTTTTAAAAGATATACTTGTGTTTGGGTTACCACCAAGTAATGGTGAGATAGTTAGATATCCTGAAAATGGATTTTTGAAGTAGGAGAAACCATTTTGAGAATTTGGTCATGCCTTTCAGATTGAATAATGATACATTAGTTTTTTTGCAGCTTATCAAGAGGGTTTTCCACCAATATCATGACTCTTTTGTTTTGGTATTTGTGGAAGACATCCTGGTTTACTCTACATCCAAAGAAGAGCATGAGCACCATTTACAGATCATGTAGGGAACTCCATGGGTTCATCACATTTATGAAATGTTTCTAATTATAGATGAGTGAATTTATGTTATGGGAGAATCTGATGAATGAGTTTAAGATCAAGAGTTTCCTCTATCAAATAGGTTACTATAGGTGGTTTGTTTGGGATTTCTCTTGGATGTCATTTCTCATGGTCGTTCTCAACTGGAAGGTGTTTTTGTTTTAATGGGGCCCAGAATGTCAAGAATCCTTTGATGAGTTCATGTAGTGGTTGAATACCGCTATTGAGTTGATCTTGTCAGAATATGGAAAGAGATGTGTTGTGTATTTAGATGATTCAAGTATGGGTTTCAGGTTTCTACTTCTGCAGGGTGACCATGTGGTGACGTATCGCTCTTTCCAACTCCATCCACATGAAAAGAATTAATTGATAGATGACATGTATTTAAAAGTGGTGATGCATTTTTTATATACGTGGAGTCACTACCTCTTTGGGGAGACATTTTCGGTCTACTCTGATCCTAAGATCTTAGCCTACATCTTCTCACATAATGATCTTAATCTGAGGGAATTCCATTGGATTGAGTATTTGAATGTGTTTGACTTTGATATCATCTATACCACAGGAATGGGTAATTAGGTGGTGGATGCCTTGATAAATAATGTAACAGTGCATGCTTTGAGGAATTCCAGTGATGAGTGGGCTCTAGTGTGACTCTTCTCTCATATTCACATGGGGACTAAGTAACACAATGGAGGTGCATTCATGGGAAGGGTTCAGTTGACCTATTATATTTTAGATTTTATTCAATGGGAGTATCCTAGTGATGAGATATATTATCAGTCTATGCATATTCTTCATATTAGGGAGACATCTTCTGATTGGCCTTCATCTCTTGAGGGGATCTTGTGCTTCAAGGGACGTTTAATAGTGTCATTATCTCTGTGAAATGTGGTGATATAGTACATCCATGAATCATAGTGGGTTGGACATCCTAGAGATACCAAAATATATTATGATTTTTCTTGGCTGTTCTGGAGGACAGGTATGAAATAAGACAAAACTGAATACATGTCGAGATTCGATAAATGTCAGCATGTAAAAGCAGATCATCAAATGTCACCTCATTTGTTTTAGTAGATACCTATTCCTATAGATACGTGGGACATGGTTTACATGGATTTCATTGTTGGATATCCTTTTCCACCTCATGGTCTGAACACTATTAGGGAAGTGATCGATCATCTAACCAAATCAACCCACATTATTCCAATCATAAATAAAGCTAAAGTGTAGGAGTGGGGCCGAATGTATATTTAGGTGGTGGTAGGCCTTCCAAGTGTGACATCCGATGTATCCTCAGATAGAGACCCATTTTGTACCTCTCAATTTTGTAAAGGCCTTTAGAAGGATTTAGGGTTGTATATTAAGATGAGGAAGACATGCTATCCTCGAATGGATAGTCATACCGGGCTGGAGAATCAGATGCTAGAGTACAATATTCTTGTATGTGTTTTTGATTTCGGAGGATCATGGGATATCCATTTGGGATTTCTCTTGTTTTTTTATAATAGAAGATATGAATCCTATATTCAAATGGTGATTTTTGATGTTCTCTTTGGTTGTCCTTATTCGTCTCTCCCGTGTTGGATTAAGGTAGGAGAGACCTCACTTTTGTTTTCGAGCATTATTCAAGGGATGTTTTAGAAGGTCAAATTGACCATACATCGATTTTTGAAATCTCAGAGTCGCCACAAATCGTATGCTACTCAGAGGCACCGAGATATTTAGTTCTATGTGGATGATTGGGTGTTCCTGTAGATGCCCCCTTGTTTGGGTAATCCTTGATTGGGAAGTAAGGGTAAGAAAATGATGTTGTATTTCAATCCTTTTGCCGTCCGCAAGCCAATTGGAATGGTGGAATATTTTTTAGCTTTCCATTTTTAGTTGACATCTATTAATGACATAATCCATGTCTCCTAATTGAATAAGTACAACTGGGATCTGTCTCATGTGTTGAATTGGGAATATTTGGAGATAGAGACCAATTTATTAGTGTTTGAACGACAGATTTGAATAGTGGATTCCCAAGGGAAGGTGCTTTGGGGAAATTTTATTCCTTCAGTCTAGGTCTGTTGGCAGCATAGAAATGATGTACATGAGACTTGGGAGAAAAATTAATATTTTGAAGAAGAGTATCTATTATTTTTTTCAGATAAAACATCGAGTTAACTTTCTGGGGTGGAAGTATTTCATGGTTGTAACACCACAATTTTCCATGGCACTCTTCCTTTTAAAATACATCACCTATATGCAATGCATGAAAAACTGAGATCAAGCACACCACAACCTATCAAACTAGTCAATTAAAAAATCATTTATTAATAGTATTATCCAAATTTTAAATTTTATATATCCCATATAATTTTAACATTTTTATTTTTTTGTTTCTTACCCATAAAATGAGGATAAGTTCAATTTTTCAGATAAAACATGAATTATTTAAAAAATGTTGTTTTCAGCCTTTTAATGGTGTTCCCTTTTCAAATTCAATATTCTACACTTCTATATATCCAATTGAATGAAATTAAATTATTATTTAGAAGATGGGCATTGAAATTTAGTTAGGATAAATTTTGGGTTCTTTTGTGATAACATTTATATTTTGATGAATAATAAAAAATAATTAATTTTAATTAAAAAAAATATTTTTAAATAGAAATAATTTATACTGTTAACTTTTACATTACAGTGGGTTTAAGGTGTAAATATATTATATTTTTTTCATTTAATATAAATAATTTATTGGATGTAATTTCATAATTAAATTGGACATAAAAACATGTCCTACTCCGATTGAATGAGATATTTCATACGATATGCATCCTTAGGACGCTTTTAGGACCCCATTGGACAACTTGGGTGTCACAATGACATTTTATAAGAATAAATTTAAAGTAAATATAATTATATCGCAATCCAGTATCTTTTACAGAATTTTTTTTAATATATCGTTATAAGACTGATCCATTTGACTATAATTATTAATTATAAATATAAAAATACTTCCTATATCATGTTGTTTTATTTATTATTTGTAGAAATTGGTGAAATATATTTATTAATGACAATATTATGATGCAGTGATTACCTTATTAATGAATGATTCAATAAATGAATTTACAAATATTAATATAAATGAAATTAAAACATTGTGATGTCATCTACTAATTTTATAGATTAAATTAACATATGAAGGATATGTTAATACCTTTTGTTCTATGAAATAAATTTTTAATGGAACTAACAAAAAATCAATTACTAAATACTATCAAAATTGACATAAATAAGTTTTTTAAAATAAATACTATTTTATTAAATTAAATAAATATTATAAAAATATATGGTCCATAAAAATGATATATATAATGTTAAAAATGTCATTACTGATCCAATTGAGGTTCTTTTGGTATTTTAATGAAACTAAATTAACCTTGTAGTATAAAAATACAAGAAGACATAGTAAGAGTAAAACTGTTTAACTAAGCATTAATCCCAAAATTTAAGGTTATTTTCATAAACTAAAATTGTCTAAAAATCATTTCATGAGAGGATTTAGAACCATCATCATCTTATCCACTAAAGAAATTACTTTGGAGATATTATAAATAAGAAATAAATATATAATAAATTAATATTTCATATTTTTCCTGTAGTTCCCCTCACCTCTCTTATAAAAGGGCACTTCGCCTTTTCTTAATTCACACCTCCATAGCCTTTTGGCTCATCCAAAACCTGCCCAAATATCCTCCCAAGAACCAAAAATATTTATTAGAAGAAAAAATATTGGATTAAATCTAGCATAATGATTCATTGTTTGCAAATAAAATGGAGACAACCAAAGAAGATGAAATCATTTTATTATTTCTTTCAAAGTTTATAACTTCTTCGACATCCTATTACTAATTTTTTACCATATTAAAATAATAACTCCAGAATCTACTATATTATGAGATATTGTTATGATCATGGGAAAACTATATTCCCCTTTTTACCCAACCTATGAAAAACAATACCACCATGTGTGCCTACTTATGACTTACTGTCTCCACACCGTGGTGTAAACTGTTTTTCATATATACTTTATTTCTATGTGTATAATGATGAATATAAACGATTTAAATAATAAATATAACATTATATTATTTTTTCCAATTAATATTCCATACAATTCTGTACCATTTAATCATTAATTAAATTATACTATTGCTCGTGCGTACGTATGACTTACCGTCTCCACGAGGTGATGAGACTCATCTTCCATGTTCACCATCCAAGAATGATTATAATATATATATATATTATTTATAAAAAAGAAATAAATGAAGTAATTCAGCTATTATAATGATATATATATATATGTACATAAATTTCATTCACTTACTTTCATTCAATATGATAACAAAATGGAAACAACATTCATGCGTCTATTCGTCCTACCGTCTCAATGAACGTTGTATTCCATTTAATATTTATATATATAAATATTATTTATTTATATTATGAATATATATGATATAAAAATCATATTTTATATTCTGTAAGTAATTATATCATGATTAATGTTATATGATCAAGAATAACAAGTCAAAACACATTTGATAATCAAAGCAATTATTACCTGAAGCGTTTCATTAACATGGAATATTTTTTAAAAAGGTAATATAAAGTTAATAATGAATAAAATATGATGTTAATAATAATATTATGATTGTTAAATAAGTAAATAATATGTTTGAAAACATTATACAATATTTTTGGACACGTACGTAGAGTATCAAACCTAAGGTTATGGTTAATTCCTCCATCTCATTATTATCCGAGATTGTTTATGTGAAAGTATTTACAGGGACATATTTTTCATCCATGTCCATGTTTCATAGCAATGATTTCAAAAGGAATTTCTCTAAGGTTTTATGGAAAATACACTTTAACAAGAACATCATTTTAAAAGTATTAATGATATATTTTCCTAAATCTATTTAATTAATATCCATGTTTTCAAAATGATTTTAATGATTTATTTATATGGACATGATTATATTAAAATCATAAATCATTTCAAAATTACAAAATTGGTATGGGAAACATTGATTAAAAAATCACTTATAAATGACTTCCTTTATAAATTGTGTTACTTTTAATTGATTTGAAGGAAAAAGGGATATTTCTCTCAATGAGTTTTACTAATTATTTTCATCTATGTCCATATCATTTATTAAAAGCTATTTTTTATTAAGGATGATTTATTATAATAAAATCATCTATATTTTATTGAATTAGTTATGATATATTTGACTATGGATGTTATATTGTTAAACCATGCATGGTTTATGGTTACAATATTGAAATTTCATATTCTAGTTTTAATACGAATGATTATGTTCTATTTCACCCTTTTCGTATGAGGAATGTGTTGGACTTAGTAAGTGGAGGGTGTGGCCCGCTATAGCTCCTCCGTGAATCGGTGGGTCTCATGTGACAAACTAGTGACTTGTCATAAGGCGTCAAAAGAATATTTGTGTATGGTCTTGGCACGAGGCCTTGATATAGTGCTTAAGATGTACGGAATAATGAATTACCTAATTAAGAGATTAGTTATTGATTTTAAATGTGATTATTCGACTACTAGAATATCAATGTGAATGTTTAAATGAAATTATTTTATTTATTATTACCATATTATGCTAAAGATAATGTTTTAAAATTATTGTGTTTTAGTTATGTACCTTTTATTAATGGTTTAATCTTATTTGTGATAGATTCTGCTATATTCTTTATCCGTATATAGCATCTGAGATCACCCCTTTTTTATGCTTTATTTTCCCAGGATTCCAAGAAGTGTTTATGATTGATATGTACTATTAAGATATTATAATAATAGTGTTCTAAAAGGATTATCCATTCTATAATTTATGTTAGAAATTTTAATGACAAGATCATATACATAATATATTTTCCAAGACTGCTAAACTGATCGATCCTTAAAGACATTATTCCTTGCAATCATGCCAATGTTTTAAAATAACTCATTGGCTCTAGGTAAATGGGTTCAGGGAATTACAGTTGGTATCAACTGATGTTTCGAAAAAAACTTTTAAATAGATTTGGAAAACATAGATTTGGGATCATAAACCTAAGATAGACATTGAGGATAGGTATAGAAGAACCCCATAGAATTTTGGTACTGGTCATGTATAACATAGGTTTAAAACTAAGATCTTATATATTTAAATTACCTTCCGTTGATTATATATTTTTCTTCAATTTTATGTCTTTCTCACCCTATTCATTCTGGTCTTTGTTAATGGAGGAAACAATAAGGAATTTAATTAGCATTGAGTTTATGAAAAAGTTGTGGATTTTTAACAAAAAATTAGACAATTAATAGAGATAAAGATATTGTGATTATGTCGAATTAGTTATCATGATATGTGATTCAAAATGTGATCATTGATGATTTTTCTAACACATTTAATAAGTGGAATATTAACGTTTATAAATGTTCACATTTTATGATACATAGAAGAAATAATATTCATCTTCCTACATGTCAAGAGGAAGGGAAGAAAAAAATTGAGGAATAACTCAAATGGATAGAAATATGTTATCTTTATAAGAAAAAGGGTCACATAGTGTCAAATTATTAGGGAGTTCAATGTCTCATCTGTGAAAATATTGGGCATTTCCAAAATCAACTCTGAGACATAAGAATCTATCTCTAAACCAAGGAAGGACATATTCCATGCCAACAATTAAATTAGAAGTATTAAAGTATTTATGTATTTGGATCCATGAATTATGAATGGTTAACTAAATAAGAATTATTAAATTTATGTTTTTCACAAATAATTTTCAAGAATATGTACAATAGGTATAATTGAAAAGAAATTTTATATAAGGATTTAAATATATTTGGAGAACATATGATTAAGGTAAGGTTAACCATTAAGACATTACTTATGTTAAGAAATTAATATTTGGATAATGATATGTTGGATTTGAATAATTAAATTGGATGGTACTAGTTTCTTAAGAACTAATTACAGATTTGTTGAAAGGGGGTTATCTTATCATGGATGAAGTGTAAAAAATTTTTCTCTTAAGGAATAATCCACTCTATTTGGAAATAAACAAACATGTATGTTTTCAATAAGGATATATAATAATTTAAGTTGTTACCATGACTCATAAGAATACATGATGATGGTGTTCATATGTTTCTAATGCGACAACCAAGAATTCCCCTATGAGATATGGGGGATAAATGTTAAGCCAATTTGGTTCAGTTATTTCTAAAGATATATATTTTCAGTTTTTGGAAGGATTGTAAAGTTATCCATTTAAGGATTGTATAAGTTATACTCAAGTTTATGTTTGTTGGATTAATGTATTGTCTCGTTGTAGTTGGATTTATGCATATATGATAACATGTGATAACACTTTTTTTAAGATAGGTCCAAGGACCTAGCATTTCATTTAGGGATCACAAGACCTTCTAACACTTCAGAAATGAAAAATTGAACCTCATTTCCATGAATAATAGATGAAGTTGAAATTTTTTAAGGCATGACCCATGCCGAGATTCTATTAAAATCATGTAAGAATTTATTCTCATGCTCTTCAAAATTAGGGAAAGGATCTTGAAAAACAAAAATGTTTTCCTAGTAAATTTTTTTGTGACGAATCAAATGGTCCTGTGGATCATCACATATTTATTTTATTCAGATTGTCAAATTTCCCCGAATAATATTATCTATCACTCTCTATCAGAACATGATGGTTATTTTTCTCTTACATATCGATGTTTTCCAACATAGAACCATAGTATATGTTATTTCTCATAACCTTCATACATAACATCCTTTATTATAAAATATAGGCCTCATTAATCCATTATTCAATGTGGTATTTGAATTAATATATTTTTAAATATTGTAATCCTATTATTCAATCCCATGATTTAATTATGAGTAGACAATTTATTTAAGTAGTGTATAATTTATCACTCCAAGCTCCCACAATACACTTTTTTTAAATAATTCAATAGCGTGCAATGTACGCAACACCGAGTTAAAGCCCACAATGGCCTATCAAACAATCTACTTAAAAAAGTGATTAGAAATATTAGTAAACTAATTTTGAATTTTTTATATCCCATATATTTTTAACAATCGTATTTTGTGTTTCATATACTTAATATAAGGAGAAATTAATTTTTTCAGATAATAGATGGATTTTAAAAAAATATATTTTTTCTACCTTTTAATGGAGAACCCATTTAAAACCAATATTTGACACATTTATATATTAAATTTGATAAAATTAAATTCTTATAGAGAAGCAGGACATAAAATTTTAGTTTGGATAAATTTTTGCTACTTTTTGGATTACATTAATATTCTAATGAATAGTGAAATAACTAAATTTTAATTCAAAACAAAATTTTTAATAGAAGTAATTTATAGTGATAAATTATACATTAGAGTGTTTTTAAAGTAAATTTAGACTATTTTTTATCATTTAATATAATTAGGCCATTTTAATTAAATTTATATTTAAATTGGACATAAACACATGTCAATCTTTTGATAGTTTTTATTTCTTAAAAACATGCTCTTTTGTTTTGACAACAGGAATTATGTTTAAATTAATTTCTACCAAATTTGTATTTTGAATTTGGAAAAATCGATTTTATATTAGTAATAAGAATGTCCAAATATTTTAAATAGGTACCATATATCTTTTGACATTTTGAACAGAATCTTTAGTAATTATTTTCATTTACCGTTGTTAAAAGGTAAATCAGATAAATAAGCATACAAAATAATATTATAATAATATTAAAATACCTTAATACATGTCCTAATATTATTTTATGAGATATTTATATCCATGGAAATTATTTGGATGATTTTACGACCCCATGGGACCATGTGGGTGTGATAATTACATTTTATAAAAATTAATTTAAAGTAAAGATATTTATAACATAAACATGTATCTTTAATTAAAAAAAATTTATTATAGGGTTATATGATGGATAAATATGACTATAAATATTCTGCATAAAGATAAAAAGATTTTATAAATCATGATAATTTTTTAAAATTTTTAATCATTAGATAAATTTAATTTTTTATTGAACAATGATGATGTAGTGATTATCTTATTAATGATTTTTTCAAATAAATGAATTTATAAATATAAAAATAAATGTAATTTGTAAATTTCAATGTCATAAAATAAATTTTTTTGAATAAACTATCATATGAGTGATGATTAAATGTATTTTTTAATTAATAATGTTGTTATGAATTTAACAAGAAATCAATTAATAAATAGTGTCAAAATTGACAAAAATGGTTTTTTTAAAAACAAATACTAATATTTTAAATGATATAAAAATCATAAAAATATAAGGATCATAAATATGACTTAAATAATGCTACTAGTTTCATTTATGATCCACTAAATGTTCTATTTTCATTTTATAGATACTAAATTAACCCAATATTATAAAAATACAAGAAGACATAGTAAGAGATAAATTGATTAACTTATTTTCATAAAATAAACATGCCTAAAAATAATTTCCTAATAGGATTTAGTCCTATTATCATCTTATTATAGAAATAAATTACTTTTGAGCTATTATAAAATGGTAATCAATTTATAATAAATTAATATTTTATGTTTTTCATAAAGTGTCTCTCTCCTCTCTTATAAAATGGAACTTCTCCTTCTCATTAATTCACACATCCAAAGCCCTTTATCTCAGACAAATACTACCCAAATCTCCTCCCAACTTGCCTAAAATCATCATAGAGGTAAAATATTGGACATAAAGACAACACAAAGAGTATTTTCATGCAAATGAGAATGAGACGCCTGAAGAAGAGGTAATTATTTTATATCAGTATTCAAAGTTCATTTCATCATCTACTTCCTCTTACTATGTTGCTACCATAATAAAATAATAAATCCTAAATATAATATATTATGATATGTTTTTTTGGTTATGGTACAAACATATTCCTCCTTTTTCCCATCTTATAAAAAACAATACCACTAAGTGTGCGTGCGTATGACTTACCGTCTCCACACTGTGGTGTAAACTGTTTTTCATCTATACTTTATTTCGATTGGTATATTGATGAATATAAGTAAATTAAATAATAAAAATTACAATATATTATTTCTTTAAAATTCATATTCCATGAAATTCTATACCATTTAACCATTAACTAAATGATGTCGTCACTCGTGTGTGTGTAGGTCTTACCGTCTTCACGACACGATGATGTTCATCTACCAAGTTCACCATCCAGGAAAGATTATTAAAATATATATATTATTCATAATTGTGATATATATGAAATAATATTTCTAATATAAATATATATATATATACATATATTTAATTCACTTACTTCCATTCAATACGATAAGAAAATGCAAACAACGGTAATGATCATGTATAACCTACCGTCTCCAGGAACGGTGCTTTCCATTTCATATATATATCTATTATATATATTTTTATTATGAATATATATGATAAAAAAATCTTATTATACATTCATTAAGTATGTATATCATGATCTATGTAATGTGATAAATAAAAACACGTCAAAACAAGTATGATAAAGAAATCGATTATTACCCGAAACATTGCATTAACATAGAATTACTAATGAATTGGTAATATAAATTTATAAAAGAATCATATATGATATCATATATGATATCATATATGATATCATAAAAATTATAATTATTATGATATAGGTTAGGAATATGTTTAAAAAAATTATACAGTAGTTTTGAACTTTTACGAAGAGTATCAGACCTAATGTAAAGTTCTATTCATAAATCTCATTATTATTCAAGATTGTTTATGTGTAAGTATTTACTGGGACATATTTATCATCCATTTCCATGTTTCATAAAAAAATTCAAAATTAATATTTTGTGATTTTATTGAAGGAACTCTAGAACTATATATTTATTTTATAATTTTTAACAATTAATTTTTCTAAATTGATTTTATTAATGTCTATGTTTTCATAATGATTTAAGGATTTATTTATATAGACATGATTGTTTTAAAATGTTAATTACTTCCAAAAGTTTCAAAGTTTCATGTGACACTTTGATTCCAAAATAACTTTTATATGACACCCTTTATAAATTGTGTGACTTCTAAATTATTTAAAAGAAAAAGGGATATTTATCTCAAAGAGTTTTACTTATTATATTCATGTATTTCAACATCCTTTATTTGATATTAATCTTGATTGAGGTTGATTTTTTATTATAAAATCTTCCATGTTGTATTGAATGAGTTATGATATGCCTGATTTTGGATGTTCTATTTTTATATAACTCCATGTTTATGGTTAATGTATTGTAATTTTTTATTATAGTATTAATATAAATGATTGTGTAATGTTTCACCCTTTTCATATGAGGAATGAACTGTAATTATTAAGTGACGGGTGGGGCCTGCTATATCCCCTCGATGCATAGGTAGGTCTCATGAAACAAACTAGTGTCTTGGAACATGGCCTCAGTAGAATATTTGGGTGTTGTCTTGGCTTGAGGCCATGAAATAGTGGTTATGATGTCTTTCATTATGAATTCCCTCATTTTGATATTATTTATTTACTTTACATGTGATTATTAGACTAGTACAATATCCATGGGATGGTTTAAATGTAATTATTTTATTTTTTTATTCTATGTTATGCTGAAGAAAAGTTTTTAAAAGGATTTTATTTTAGTTTTTTACCTTTCCATAAATGTTTATACTTATATTTGATAGCTTCTGTGATATTCTTTTTCCTTAATGAGAATTTGAGCCGACGCCTTTCTTATGACTTATTTTACTAGGATTCCATGAAGTGTATTATGATTGACATATAAGGGTATGATATGAGAATAATGAAATTTTACATAGTTTATCTATGTTTTATTTTATGGTAAATATTGTAATTAAATGTTCTTTTATACAAATATATTTTCTACAACTTCTAAACTAATCAGTCGTTTGGGAGATGATTCCTTCTAAGCATGCAAATGTATTAAAAATAAGAACCGGCTCTAGGTAACTAGGGTCCTGGTGGGACAATAGTAGGAATAATTCCCAAATCCATGTATTTATTTTAAGGTATGTTCCATTATATTTTTCCCATATCATTTCCCCTCATCCACCATTTGTTTTTTGAGATAAATGGTAATTTTTTGGGTGTGTAGAACATGACACATAGTTTTCCGACATGGTTTAGTAAATTGTGGAGAAATCCCAGGAACAGTTTCTAGGTCAAAACACTATTATTCCCATTTTCCCATCCACAATTAAACCAAATTCCCCCTTTCTTCCCTATTAAACCATTTCATCCATTAAAGGATTTTGAGAACCCTCAATATCCCTTGTAACCCATATTTTAACATGTTTTGGTGGCTAAACATGAAGATTCTTCAATTATTTGAGTCTTTCTTTATTTTCATCCTTATCTCTAGGTTGTCTTCTATCCTTCTTGAAGTTACAAAATTCCAATAAATAGGTTTTCATCCTTATGGGTTAATATTGAGTTTCTTAGTTAAATATTATTGATTAGGTTTCATTTTGACTCACTTGTAGTGTGGTTGTGTTATGTGTGATGCTTCACACAAATTTTTTGGGTTTTTGACAATCATGGTAGGTGGTTCCATGTGTAAAAAATATGTTATGAATTTTTATTTAACTATTACCCTATTAATAATTGTTCACTTCTATTTCATGTGGTAAAAGATTAATTTTTTTGTATAATTGATTAAGAGTTTAATTTTAGTGATGCATTTTGACAAGAAATTTGGTGTTTTCTTGTGTATTTCATGTTGTACCATTATTGGATATTGTGTGATTCATGAAATCAATTTATTATTTGGTGTTAGGGATTCCAATTCTGGTATGGTATTGTATTTTTGTGAAATTGGCCTTAAAAGTGTTTTTAATGAATTTTCTATGAAGTTCCTCGTAACACCTCTTGAGGTTTATTTATAATTTTTTTGGGATTAAATAATCTAAATTAAGGATGTAGAACATATTTGGGGTACTATTTTGTGTTTTTAAGATTTAGAAATGTATTTCTAAAGTTATAATCGTATTCTATACCATGTGGAACATGATTAAAAAAATTGGATGCCAGAGTATATTGGTCTTAGGACTAGGAGTAGTATGATAGTGATTTGGAAGTGGCCTAATCCTGGATTCACTTACAATGATTGAAGATGAAAAAAAACAAAATAATTATTATTTTCTAGAGAACACATGGCCATTATGGTGTCCCTTCAAAGTGGATCATGTATAATAACGTAATTTGTTGTGATTTCGAGACATTTTTCACCGAGATATGATGTACCCAGGTCACTAAAACTAGTTAGGTCCTAGGGATGTTTCCCATGACTAGTGCTAATTAATTTATTGTACTTACCATCTATATATGGTATGTTTGGATGGTAATATTTTTATAATGTGTGTTATCTTTAAAATTTTTCCTTTCATAATGTTTACCTCTTCAAAACTGTTTTTATTTAATGTTTCATCTCTTAGAAACTGTTACTAGAAATTCTTATTTATGAAAACGTGCAATATTTGTGTCTTAAAATGTTAATCACATGGAATATTTTTTGGTGGGAACTAATTGGGATTAAGATCACACACTACATACACATTTTCATGTTTTTAGACTTGATTATTTTTTATGTACGTAAGGGAAACATATTTGGAAATGATTGTTCGGGTTGCTAGCATTCTTCCATGGTGAGATATTGTGGATAGCACTTATGGGTGATGTCCCCATGCCATGTGGTGGTTTTTGAGAAGGACATACTTCCCTATTTTAGTTGTGGAAATTAGGGGAATTATTTAAAACTATCAAATTCAATTCTGATTTATGTTTAAGGATTTTTTGGTAGGTAATTTTTTGATTGATTTTATTTCTTATTGTAGGTTGTTTATTGTTTCTAAACTCTAGTAAATCATTCACAAACCACTGTTTATGATACCAGAGAACTTATGCCAGCCCGTGGGGATAGATAACTCTCTTAGGGTCATGTCATGGAATGGGTCAGGTGCTGGTTCAGATGATGACCTAACTATATTCATGACAAACCTTCAAAGACTTCGATTCAAATTGTGGTAATGAGTGCGTGTAAAACAATGGTGGTGACCTTAGCTTCTAAAAGTCATGTAACTTCACCAGGAAGCTTCCTCCTGAAGCATCAAAACATAAATCTTAGTTAAATTTATTTTCATTGGTCATGTTTAATCTCATGATCTAGTCTTGGGATCTTATATGGGATTGGGGGTAGTATAGTCGTGTCCTCCATCCATATACAAAAAGCTCAAATTTTTCATAGTTCCAATGGCAGCCTCAAATGCATCTCAGCCTCTGAATATCGAATGGATTCTTAGTGTACATAATTGAATTAGATAAGGGGGATTACGTGGATGGATAAAATGGATATGTGATAGGATTGGGAAATTGGATTCATAGCCACAATTAGAAATTGTTTATGTGGTTGGATTTAATATTTGGTTATGTGTTTTCCATATAGAATTTTCTACATGAATTCCTTTATTTGAAATTTTTTAAAAAATATATGTTTCATCTTAGATAAATAATGAAAAAAATGGAATTGAAATTTATCAAAAATAAAAATAAAAATAAATTTCATCTATTTAATAATTATTAACAAAAATATACTTTAATAATGTTGAATATATATTAATTATTTTTTTTTAAACAATAATATATTATAAATTTAAATCAATTTACAGAGTGTAATTAATTTATTAATTAATTAGAGAAAAATATGTAAATAAAATTATAAATGATTACAAATAAAATTATATTTCACTAATTATTAAAAAAATTAAGAAAATAATTGAAATATTAAAGTTCAATTATTTTACTAAATAAAATAAAAAGATAAAATAAATATATAAAAAAAATTTAAAAATAAATTATGGACATAATATTTTTAAAAATTAAATAATAAACTCCATGTTAAAAAAATTTATAACTATAATAAAAATTATGTTTATTAATCATAAAATTAAAAAGCACGATTAATTTAACAAATAAATAATATTTATTGTAAATTGTCTAATAAAAACAAAAAATTAGGAAATAAAGCAGAAATAAATTAGAGAAATAATGTGGCAAACTTATAGGAAAATAGAGCCACATCAATATCATAATATCATTATAACATATAAAATTTTGTATAAACATTTAACTTGACATAAATATGAGTCAACGATAACTTCTTAGAAGCTATAACATGGTGGAAAATGTTACATAATGGATTAGGTTTACCCTTAATCCCATACATGATGTATCATGGGACTAAATTTTTATCCAATAAAATAGAGTGTAATATGGATTCACCCATCATAACATGTTCATGATTTATGGGTTCAACATAAATTAAATCAATTTTATATCCTGATATAAAAATTACCCATGGAATGAAAATGGGTTTCATAATCATGCCACACACCATAATCAACATATATTTTATAATGAAGGCATTTGACAAATGAACATAAGGAATATATAACACCAACATTGGAAGGGTAAATAAGCTAGATATATATAAATACATATCGAATTTATAATCATTTCATAACATTAAATAGATTTATAAAGCGAGTTAGATAGAGAATGATCATAACCCATAGGAATTAGTGGTTTAGAGATATCCCTTACCTCGAGACCGATTTTTCACATATGTTCATTTTCATCTTGAATAATTAATATATGTTAATAATATACTCACATAAGATATTTTTAATGTTACATTTTCATTTATATAATTTATTATCATGTTATATTCAATTATAAATTCATTCTGGTTCATGTCAAATGTTTTTTTTGATATTCCACTTGAATTTCCTAAACCACTTTGGAAATTCAACTATGGTCAGAGGGATTATTATTTCAAATACCCAAAAATTATAATCGTGAAATAATTTCATTTTTTATTAATCAATGATACTTTTAAAACTAATTATAAAAGGCATTTATTAAAATCAAAATATGTTGCAATCATTGAGATCGTAGGTCGTATATACGACTGAAGAAAGCTTCCATGATTCAAAAATCATGATTGAAGTAGTGTTATTTTATTTTTCAGGAATTATAATTATATCATAAATATAATATTATTTATTCAAATACAAATACATATACCATATATGTGACAAGGTAATGAATAATAAATCACATGGCATCATGAGGCTGTAGTCCTCCAAACCCAAAAACAATGTTATCATTTGCAATTAATTGTAATGTAAGAATGTGTATGATATATTTATTTTAAATTATTATTAATATGTAAATAATATTATATATAAATTTTAAATCCATAATAATGAAAATTTAAATTACTCAATGATGGAAAATGGATTAAATCGATTAATGAGGTGGCAGTCCGTCCTACAGATGAAGACTATTTTCATTTTCCATTTTATCGAAGTTGATATGGATCTAGGTTATTAATTTAAGATTATATAATATTAGTATATGTTAGATATTTTTTTATATTATCATGATTTCTAAATATTTTAAGGATGTGTAACAAGTAATTATACAAAATGATATGTTAAGAACCAAACATATTCTTCGGTCTACCTCAATAAGATTAAACTTGGATACTCCCTATATTGAATTTATTATAAAAAACTGACTCTATGATGTGTTTAGGTAATTGTGGAAGTTATTTAGGTAGTAATTTGATGAATATGGTATTTTTAAAAATAGATAGGAGAGCATAGTAGGTTCCCTTTTATAAGTGAGATGGAGTAACTTTTTTCTAAATATCCATAACAATTTAATAATGGGAAATGAATCACAAGAAAAGTGACTCAAATTTGATAAATAATGTATTTTAGGGAATATATCTCCAATTAAAATATCTAAAATTAAAAATTACATTTTTATACATTTTACTCCCTCAACCTATTTAGTTTAACATCTCGTTAAACAGGTTTTAACATTATCAAATCTAACTTATGTTTATTTATTTTACAATCAACTTTTACCAAAAATAATGTTCAAATTATCATATAATGATGACTATTATGTTAAAAAAATATGGAATAAATGTTATTTAATTCACTTCACGTATTTTTATAAATTTAATTTAGAATTAGACCTTCAAAACGTGTTAGAAGACGAGTTTCCAAGAAATGTATTTTTCAAGAAATAAATATCTTATATTGAATCTACGAATATCAATAAAAATTATAATATTTTGAATTAATATTAATATATTTTTAATATATTTATATAATTTATATCATTCCTTAATATGGGTTATTTAAATTTTTAAAAATAGAGAGACGTTATTGCTAACGAATAGTTTGTCTAGAACCATGCTTTTATGTATGAAATGATATTTTACAAAAATTGTGAAAATTAATGAATCAAATGATATTAAATTTACTATTATAAGTAAAATGTAAAATATTTCACTTTATTATAAACCCCAAAATATAATTGGACATTTGAATTACTTTATTTAACGTAAACAAATAATTGTATTTGAAAAATTAGTAATTTTCAATATTCACCAAAAAAAGATAACATTTAAAAAAATTAAACAAGTTATACTAACTTAATTTTGATATTATGATTTTAGAAATAATTTAAATTTAATAAAATAACATTTATAAATGTTCCTTGAAATAATAATAATATTTTATCACAAAAATAAATAAAAATATTTTTTAAAGGAAACATATTTTTGAGAATAAAATCATTGTATTAAAAATTTATTTCTTATTTACTATGTACTAATAAATAAATATTCATCCATTTTGATTGTTGTATATATTTAATAAATTAAATATCACTATTCAAACTATCAAATTTAATAGCTAGATTATAATGGTCATAAATAATCTTAGTTCATTTAGGCTCGTTGTTGTGTTACACATACACTCTCAAGAATATTTTTCCTTTATAAAAACATTTGGAATTTCATTTTTCCCCCTTTAATAAAACCACACTCAGAATTTCATATTACATACTATAGTGAATAGAGGTGAGGTAACCTCTTCTTCATGGTTTCCTCATGTTCCTAGGATTTATCTTCTTATTAATGGTTCTTCCATAGAATTTTGATCAGATGAGTTCTCTTTTTGGAGAAAACATTATCTCTATGGTTCATGATCTTCACTGACTTCTCCTAATAATAGAGTTCATTTTCCAACAGTACTACCTTTAAACTTAGTACATATGATGGGTCTAGCATGCACTTCCTCAAGAGGTATACATGGAATACATCATGTAATTGAGAAAGGTTTCGTGGGACTGTTAGTTGATATGAAACAACTCTGATATGTTCGTGAATCTAAAAAGTGATATTGTTCATGATGATTTTATATCCATTTTCCATAAATATAATGACTCTATTTTATAGGGATATGAAAAAGAACATTTTCAACAATAACAAACTCCGTGTCTTATCGATGAGTGCTAACATATCTCTTCTATTATCACTGAGAAGAACTTCTGGGTTACTTAATGATCTTGACCATTTCAACCCTCTTCTAACCATTTTATATCCCAATATCTTCTATTCACCAACATCATTTAAAAATTCTAGTTCAGGTCCTGTCTTCCAATAAAAGGATTCATAAGGATCTATTTCAATGAATGCGTGGAAAATATTATTGTAGGGGAACTAAACAATAAGAATATATTGATCCCATCTTCCGAATATGTACACTGAGAATTCTCTCAACATGTATTTCAGTGTCTGAATATTCCATTGAGATTTTCCATTATATCTATGTTAATAACATGTATTGAATTATAACTTGATATTTTGATCATGTTTGATTCTCTTCCAGATCATTAAGGTAAATCATAGATCATGATCAGATACACTCACTTGTGGTGTTCCTTAAAAAATCACCACCTATATGATGTATATCCTTACAATTTTATTGAATCATATGTCCTATGAAAATAAAATTAATTGAGAAGTCATTGTAAGAAGTTTAACCACATCACATATGGAATTTCTTCACCTTTATTTTTTTAAAAGACCAGTGATAAAGTTCATGGTGATTTTTCCCACTTCTTTATAGTCGTGGGTAATGTTTAAATTTTCCCCTTATAATTTATCAATTTATACATTACTTGTTGACATACTCGAAACATTGATGTAAGTTTTTAATATCCTTCATCCTATTTTCCCACCAACAATCCTATCAGATATTTGGATACATCCTCATGATCTTTAGGTGGATAGATATGGTCAATCTATATGAATCATTAAAAAAATATTTATTCATATTAGGATTTTATGGTACACATTGTGTTGAATGAAGTCATACAACTCCTTCTTCAAAAATTTTGAACACTGAGGATTTCTCCTTTCTTACAACTTTCAACTTATTCTGAATTTCTGCATCATCTCTTTGATCATATTTTATCTTTTCCATAAAGAATTGTTGAGAAATAATTTGAGATAATAATGATTATATTCTTTTCCTCAGGATTCCCATGCCAATCCTATGAAATTATATGTTTATTGGATCCTTAGTAATTCACATCAGTGATAAGGTTGCTTGATCCTTTCTACATAGAGGATCTTCCACCTTGTTTCCTTCACATGGTTGGAATGGATTGATAATTCATAGTCATTGATTTAATATAACCATTTTTTCTCGCATACTTTCATATCATTGTGTGTAAATATATATTAAAGGCTCTTATAGTCCCTATATATTTCACAATTATACCCATATAGATAATGTTTCAAATTTTTTTAATGAAAAGATCCATATAAACAATTGAAGATCATGTGTCAGACTGTGCTACTCATGAACCCCAACTTCCTTGATATATTGGATAGAAAATTAAAAAATTTCAATATAAAACTACATAATACATTCTTTGAATCAATTATGTATACCAAAAAAATATCCACACAAGAGGGTAACATGAGGAATGGTTCAGAGATATGCTTATCTTTAAAATACAAATATATATATCATAACGTTAAATATACTAGAAAAACATTACTACATTTTCTTGTTTTCTTGGTTGGTGGGTTTTTTCTACCGTGATATGTTTCTCACAAGTCGTCAGTAATGCGTATCTATTCCAAGGAATCTAGATATATTTATTAAAAATGTATGTCTAGAAGAGTCCTCAATTTTCATTGTGTTATATGGGTCTATATATATATATCCCTTTAATGGTGATAATGATCCCCTTGAATGGTATTACCATCATCAATAACATACATTTACTATAGTAATAATAATGATTCTCTGTTCACAATGACATTACTGAAAAATTAAAATTCATCTCAATCTATTAATTTCTTTTGAGTAAATAAGAAGATTATCTATGAAGACAACATAATTTTTTTAAGATAATCACTAAAGACACTATTAATTATGTTCATAAAGATTACTAGAACTTTAGTGAGTCCTAATGGCATCACAATGAACTCATAGTGTTGATACCTTATT
This sequence comes from Viscum album, assembly GCA_963277665.1. Taxonomy (NCBI): domain Eukaryota; kingdom Viridiplantae; phylum Streptophyta; class Magnoliopsida; order Santalales; family Viscaceae; genus Viscum; species Viscum album. Next base: position 539,295,035 of record OY728133.1, read on the forward strand.
CAAAGATCTTCCTTCGTCACAATTAATTTGGTGATATCCCAATCCAAGGTCCACCTTATACAAATATTATGCTTTACATAGTTGATCTAACAATCCATCAATCTATGGGTGGGGATAAATGTTTTTTTTGTGAATTTCTTAATTCACAATAATCAAGATAGAGTCATGTTGACCCATACAATTTTTATGTAGAGGATCAGAGAACTACGGAGTGACACACTCAGGCATATATAAACATTTTCCATATTCTATTATTAATACATCATCATTTCTTCTAACTAAATGGTGTAAATTCTATAAAAATTATTGGATATGGGTAGAGAACCAGGTATAAGCCTGATTGGGAAGACAAATGATCAGTATGGAGGAAGATGAAGAAAGTATTTGGGGAATACAATGGTATAATACCTCATAATGGGAATATCTTGAAGAATGATTGTCTCTTTTTTATAAATAATTTTGGATAGATATTATGTATCCAATGATAATAATATCTACTGTTTAAAAAAATAGCGGATAGTCATCACTTTCCTCACATTTATAGAATCATAGGATGACTTCGAATTTGGAGATTGATCTCCCTCTCCCAACAGTTGATATTTGAATTATATGAGTATAGCCTATCCATTGCCAATATAGTATCAAACTCCACATAATGATGTAATATGTTATTTTTTATAAGACTTAGGCTTAAAAAATTGACTGGGAAAGAGCTATATAATTAGGATTCAACCATCGATTCATTTTTTATTCCAAAAAATATCATAAAACCCAAGTTTTGAGGTGGTGTTTGAAATGTTGTAATATAAATTCAAGAAGGAAATGAATGTGTAAGAACACAAGATTATAGAATGGGTCCAAATCTTGGCCCTGTTTGAATTTTGACTTTTTCCTAAGAAAATTGGGGAAATTTGGGAAATTCAGGATATTTTTAAACTACACACAATGTACACTAAAGTACACAACATGTATGTGTTGGGTGAGTACCGGCCATGTGTTCGCTGAGTACATGTCTTGTGGTGACCGTGTAAGAATCTCTTACTACACGGTCTGAATTGTTTCTGGACACGCTGAGCACCGTTGACCGTGTGATGGCCATACAATGCGTGTGGGCCTGTGGGATGGGTAGAATGTTTTTAGAAAGTACACACCATGTACTATTTTTAAACTCAATGTAGTGTGGCTGTGTATGGAGATACATGTGGAGTGTTTGGAATGTCAATCGGGTAGAGAAGTACACACCATGTACCCCCGAGGTACACGCTGTGTAGTCAATCGGCAAGTCCTCGGCAATCTTTCAGTTATCATATGAACATTAAAATGATACGCATCATGTAGTCCTAAAGTACACGTCATGTATTTTCTTTTTGTTTTGTTAAAACAGGTAGTAGCCTCGTTTTAAGGCATAGGTAATAGGGGATCTCCAGGTTTCAGAAACCTGGCCACCAAAGCTTCAATCCCTTCCAGGTTTCTTCATCCGGAGTCAGAATCAATCATTGTTTGATCCGTTGGATTCCCCTAGGTAACGCCTTGATTCCTCTTGATCTATTTTTCTTGATTTATAATCTAGGATGAGTTATATTGATTTTATTGGTTTTTTAATCTTTTGTAGATCTACCACGTTTTATAACTTATTAGAGGCTATTATCAGAGGAGTATCATCGTACGTGTCTCGGGTAGGTGGTGCTTAACTCTTTTTGGGTTTCAAAGATTTTGGGGTGGCGTGACCTTTGGTTTGTTTTCATGTATTTTGAGCGTGACCCTATTTTATCTTCTATTGACTGTTTAATTGTTATCTGACCTATGGGATGCCTTCGATTATGCCCTGTTATCAGTTTTGGTTGAGGGGGGCCAGACGAGTGGTTGTTGCTAATAGGTGCATTTTGGCTGGTGGATGCCAAAATGGTTATAATTAAATTGTATTATTTTAAACTTTTGAGTTTAGTTCATTTGAACTTGATATGAATTGTTAGTGGAATTGATGACCTCAGTGTTGTTGTTGGATAACCATTGAGCTAGTGAAATTCAACTGTTTAGATTGCTTTTCCTATTCATGTGTTTTTTTAAATCTGTTATATATATCATTGCTGAATTACATATGCTGGAACATTTTGGTTTTGTTGGTAATGGCCCAGATATTCTCAAGTGATGCTGACCACCGGTTGGGCTTGGCCCGCATTACATTGGGTCATTCTGATCATGGGATTGGGCGTCATGAATTTTGGCTTGAGGCAGGGTGACTGTCAGGTTGGGCATAGCCCGAGTTACTTGGATAATGAGACCATCAGACTTGAGTGGCATTATAACGACCCATACTTTACATACATTGTTAATACTTAAAAATTTATGTAAACTTATTACACCATATAACAAAACCATGAAAGGACCATATAGGTATAATGTCTTTAGAATCTGAGAAACATAAACAAATGGTTCATAAAGAATCTACATAGTCTCCAATTTATTTCATCATATGTAGAGTCCCTCTTAACATATCCTACAGAATAACCTTCTTCATGACCTGGGGAATGAAAACATACAAAAGGGTGAGCTCAAATGCTCAGTAAGGGTAAACAAAAGAAATATCAATAACATCATATTCATAAGAACATAACATTTTGGAAATCTTAACCTGCAAAAGAGATCATAATTTCATAATCATGGGATAAATCATAGCAGTGAAATGTAATCCCAATAATCATAACATAAAACATGAAACTTTGTGGAATACACACATAATCATAGAGAATAATTTCTTAGTAGTCAAGACTCATTGCCAAGACTATCTTAGCAGACAAAGTCCATTTCTGAACCGAGTTCACTCCTCGTTTCAGTCATGTTTCACTGAACCAGATTAACCTGCTGCTCTATCCTTGTCTATATCATGAGATATAAATCTTTACCCAATGCATTGGAGGGAGATATAGGTCCCACCCATCTCATAACGAAACTATTCTTATCTGTGCCACAAAATCATAAATCATACATCATAGCATAACCCATGTAATAAAAATGGGATTCTTAATCATCATGCCATAATAACACAATCCATATAAGATAAAAGGACATCATAAATATAATTCCTTCATAACATAATCAAAAAAATGTAAAAATAGGGATAGAAACATAACCCCATATTATCTTATATGGAAAATAATTTTGATAAAACACTTGACTTCCATTCGTGAGGAAAATATCCTTTCTACTTGAAAAACATTTTCCTTTCTTAACATGTCATATTATTTTAAACTAAAAGAAGTTGATTAAAAATATACTCAAAAACTAGTGAAGGAATTTTAATGTAAATAATGTTCTAAAAATCCATTCATGCCGTAATGTTAAAAAAACATTCTTCTCATACTTTTGCCGGAAAAGTCAAAAAGTACCTCATATGAAAAACAAAAAAACATTCATTTCATATCTTTTACTAAAAACTCACCGAAGGGTAAAATTGGATTTAAAAATTGTAGAAGGATATAAATAATATTACATATTGAGGAAACATGTATTTGGATGATAAATATTCCCCAGTAAATTCTGAAGTATAAACAATCTCAGATAAAAATTGAGATTGCAAGATTTTCCCTTACATTACGTCTGATTTGTTTCGTAAGTGTCCAAACCTCCTATATAATGATTTAAATAATTTCATTGACTTATTCGTGAATCATAATCATTGTTATGATATCATATATGGTCATATTATTAGATTATTATTAGTAATATTTCATTGCTACTTGTTATTCGGGTGTTTATTACTTTTTGTTCTTATGCGTGTTTTGTCAAATAAATTCTTATTCTTCTATTTAGGTTATAGATACATCATTTCCAGAATGTTAATAGTGTAATATAAATCATATTTATTCATTCAATTAATTTATATAATCATTATGTAATGAAGTTCATGTAGAACTAGTCGCATCACATCGTGGAGACGGTAGGTCGTACGTACGCACGAGCGATGATATCATTCCCATGATCCTGGAATTGTATTAAAGTTTATGCATTATATTTTAGAATCAATATCACATTACAATAATAATATATAATTATTATCTACACCATTATACCCATCCAAGTAAGGTGGTGGTGGAAAATAGATTACACCACGGCATGGAGACGGTATTCCGTACGTACGCACACGTGGTGATTTTGTTTTCCATAGGTTGGATAGACGGTGAAAAAGGGTTGTTTCATAATTATAATAACATATAATCATCTGATTGATACTGATGTTATTACTTCATAATGAAAAAACTAAAGAAGAAGAATTATAAGAATAAATAAAGTTGAAAGAATCGGTAACGGACATTACCTCTTCATTGAAGCGTATCTTCTTAGCCTCCTCCTAGGGCACTAGAAATGGCCTTTATAGATGAACAGGACCTCTAGGAAGTTTCTAGGGAAGTGGAGAAGATAAAATGGCAGGGGTTGGCCGAGCTTGAAGACTCAGAGTGGTGTGAGGAAGAGAGGGAGGAGGTGCCTTTTTATAAGGGAGGAGAGGGGCACCTTAGGAAAAACTAAAACTATTATTTTATTATAAAGTCATATTCGGGTTTTAATAGATCCAAATTGATTTATTTCAAATCTATGCTGGGGATGGGTCTAAATCCTCTGATCCAATAAAATTTAGACAAGTTTATGTTTCTATTTAACCTTATCACTGAGATTTAACTTTAAGTTAAATAATTTTACTTTTACCATGTCTTCTTGTTGTCTTACAATATAAGTTTAATAAACATACTATAACAAGCCAAAAGAACCCCAAGTTGTTTATTATCAATATATATAACCTTATATAAGTCATTTGAGTGAACCATAGATTTTTAGGAATAAAATAACAATTAATAATATAATATTTGTTTTTAAAAACTATTTTATGTCAACTTTGACACTATTTGGTAATTTATTTTTGTGAAAATCATAACAGAATTATTAGATCAAAAAAAGATAATTAAATCAATACTAACATGTCATATTAACATAATTTTTTTTGGAATTCAATAAAAGTCTCAAATTACATTTATTTGGGTATTTATAACATCAATTATGACAATATTTCATTACTAAGATAATTACTACATCATCATTGTGTCATAAATAAATTAAATTATTTAATGTCTAAAAATTATAAATAAAATACCATTATGTAGGAAATAATTTTATATTTATATAAAATATTTATAGTATAATTTATCTTATGTATAACCCTATATTAAAAATGTTTTCGTTATTAAACATTGATTTTAACTATTTTAACTATTCATTAAAAAAATATTAAATGTACTAATCTAATCCAAGTGGGCCTAAATGGTCATATTTTATTCCGAAGGTTGTTTTGGTCGAATTAAACTTATCTAATAGAATTAAGACATGTGTTAGGGTAATTATAATATCATTTTTACCCTTAATTACAATATTTACTTTTAACTATGGTAAAAAAATTTACAAAGATACTATTCACCAAAATTAATTTTTATCTCATTGAACCAAATTTTAGTCCTTCATATTAACCATGTCTCTCGGAGTTTCCAAATTCCACTCACAGAAGCGGTAAAATTATGTTTTATGTAAATTTTCAAATTCTCATAGGAAGTGGGTAAAAGACGGTGAAAAGTTCAATAAAAATTTTATATATCTAAAATTAATATAAAATGACTCCAATGAATTGCATTGAACATATATAAGTGTTATGTATCGATTTTGACCTAAAATAAATTTAAATAAAATAAATAATTAATTAAATAAAAAGTCGGTTTTTAAATAGTAACCCAGTGTTTTCACTATTCATAAAAAATTGAATGTTTTCAGAAAAATAAAAAAATTTCACCCTAGGATAATTTTGATATTCTCAATCCAAAAATTATGTCCATTTTGAAAGATAAAATTTACAAAATTTAAAAAAGTGGGTATTACTATTCATAATGGCTAGTTTTAATAATATTTTAATAGCATATCGTTGTTTAGTGAAACTCGGTATTGCGTATAATGCAAGCTATCGAGGAAGGACGCGGTTACGTATAAAGCAAGCCAAGATAGTGTTGTGTGTAGTGAAATATTCTTTTTATGATGTATATAACATAAAAACAAAATATTTTTCATAAAAATATGGGGTGTTACATTCTACCCCCCTTAAAATGAATTTCACCCACAAAATTTGTCACTTTGAAACAAATAGATGAGGATACCTCTCCCTCATCATATCATCAAGCTCCCATGTAGCTTCTTCTAATTGGTGGTTCCTCCATTAAACTTTCACCAAGCGAGTGGTCTTGTTCCATTAGACTTTGTCGCAACGATCCATAATCTCTATCGGTTGTTCTTTATAAGAAAGATCTTGCTTCATCGGTACAACGTCTGAGCTGAGTACATGTGAAGGATCAGGTATATACTTTCTCAAGAGAGATACATGGAACACATCATGAACTTAAGAGAGATTCGGTGGAAGCACCAATCAATAAGCTACCTTCCCAACATGATCCACTATTTTGAAAGGACCGATATACCTAGGGCTCAGCTTTCCCTTCTTTTCAAATATCATTACTCTCTTCCAAGGAGATATTCGTAAGAACACATTATCACCCACTTCAAACTCTAGGTCTTTTCTTCGGTTGTCGGCATATCTTTTCTGTCAACTCCGAGCTACTCTTATGTGTTGTTGAATAGATCCGAACTTTTCTGCCATCTCATCAACAAGATCAGGTCCTAATAGCATTCATTCCCCAACTTCATCCCATCAAGTTGGAGTCTTGCATTTCTTTCCATAGAGAGCTTCATAAGGATCCATCTGAATACTGGAGTGAAAGATATTATTATAAAAACATTCCACAAAAGGTAGGTGTTGATCCCAACCACCTTTGAAATCCATAGAAAAATCTCTCAAAATATCTTATAGAGTTTGAATTTTCCTCTCAGACTGACCGGCTGTCTGAGGATGATAAGCAGTGCTGAAACTCAACATTGTATCCAGAGTATGCTGAAGACTTCTCCAAAACATTGAGGTAAACCTTGGATCCCGATCAGATATAATGGAAAGTGGTACTCCAGGAAACATACCACTTCCTTCACATATATCCAGGAAAGCTAATCCATAAGTAAATCCTTTCTCATAGAAATGAAGTGTGATATCCTTGTAAGGCGATCAACTATGACCCAAATAGCATTATTTCTTTTAGATCTTTTAGGAGGTCCGGTGACAAAGTCCATAGTGATGTTTTCCCATTTCCATTCAGATATGGGTAATGGTTGTAACATCCCCTTAGACTTCTGCCTCTCAGCTTTAACTTGCTAATACACCAAGAATCAAAAGACATATTCAACAACATCTCTTTTCATGTCGTCCCACTGAAAGTACTCTTTCAGGTCCCTATACATATTCCTGCTTCCAAGATGAATGGAAAATTAAGAACTATGAGCCTCGTCCAGCAGCTCCTTCCTTAATTCTGGGATGGGAGGAACACAAACCCGATTCCTGAACCTTCTTATACCATCACAATCAAGGTTGTATTCATGAACATTTCTCACCTTCTTTTGTAACTCTACATCTTCTTTCTATGACTCTCTAATATTCACATGTATAGATGGTTGAACATTCATTTGATAAAGATATGATTTCTACCATTCCATTATAATTCCAAGATCCATCCTTTGTAAATCCATAAATATTGGATCTTTTGTGATCCTCATCATGGATAAGCTATCATGGTCTTGTCGACTTAATGCAACTAGCACCTTGTTTGCTTTCCCTGGGTGGTAATGAATTGATCAGTCATAATCCTTAATCAACACCAATCATCTTCATTGGCGCATATTCAGCTCTTCTTTTGTGAAGATATACTTTAAAAATTTATGATCAGTATAAATATCACACCTTTCACCATAAAGATAATGCCTCCAAATCATTAATTCAATGATTACCGTGGCTAACTCCAAATCATGAGTTGGGTAATTTCTCTCATGGATTTTCAACTGTTGTGAGGCATAAGATATCACCATATCGTTTTGCATACGAACACACCCCATCCCCTTCTTGGATGCATCACTGTAGATCACAAACCTTTCTCCACTACATGGATGTGTGAGTACAGGTGCACTGAATAACCTTCTTTTCAACTCCTTGAAATTCTCTTCTCATTCCTCCATCCACACGAACATAACTCCTTTTTTAGTCAACCTGGTGAGTGGATTAGATACTCATGAAAAATCTTTCACAAAACTTCGATAATATCCAGCCAAACCAAGAAAACTTCGGATCTCAATTACTGTTGTTGGTCTCGACCATCTTTCCATAACCTCTGTTTTTGCTGGATCCATAGATATCCCCTCTTTTGAGATTATGTGACCCAAAAATGAAACATTTTGAAGCCAAAATTCACACTTGGTAAATTTTTGATAAAGCGTCTCCTTTCTTAGGGCCTTCAATACAATTATCAAGTGATCTCCATGCTCTTCCTTGCTCATTGAATAGACAAGAATGTATCCTATAAAGACTACCACAAACTGATCAAGATAGTCTCTAAAGACTATATTCATTAGATCCTTGATGACAGTAGGGGAATTAGTAAGACCAAATTGCATCACTATAAATTCATAGTGTCCATACCTTAAACTAAAATCCATATTTGGTATATCCTCCCTTTTGACCCTTAATTGATGATACCCTGAACAATAATCAATCTTGGAAAAGTATTGAGCTCCGCGTAGTTGGTCAAATAAGTCATCAATGCGCGGGAAAGGATATTTGTTCTTGATAGTGATCTTGTTATGTTCTCAATAATCAATACAGAGTCTCATTGATCCATCTTTCTTCGTAACAAAAAAGAACAGGTGCTTCCCAAGGTGAAGCACTAGGGAGTATGAATCCCTTATCAAGATTTTGTTGGAGTTGCTTCTTCAATTCCTACAGCTCAATCGGGGCCATTCTATAAGGTCTCTTTGAAATAGGCAAAGCACCCGGTATGAGTTCTTTTGAAAACTCAACATCACGATTTGGTGAAAGACCAGGAAATTACTCTATAAATACATCATCAAACTCCCGTACAATGGGCATATTATTAATCGCGAGTTTCTCACCAACCATTTGTGATAAATAACCTTCATTTAGTGGAATCAAGACCCATAAAATGGAAGAAATTTTCACTGGAAGGTTATGTTCATCCTTGCATTGATAGACGATCATAGATTGATCTGGAATATGAAATGTGACTTCCCTTCATTGGCAATTGATATGAGCTCCATATCAAGAAAGCCAATCCATGCCAAGAATCACATCAAATTCCACTATAGGAAGGATCACAGGATTTTCAGGAAGCACTTTCCCACAAACATCAATCAGAGAAGAATTATAATCTTTTGATGCGACTGTTGTGCCATTAGGAGTTGTCACAGCTTACTCAACATCTAATTGTTGAGGTAATACGGTGATACCCTTAGAAAATTTTTCAGAAATAAAAGAGTGGGTGGATCCAGAATGAAATAAAACATTTTCTACTTTAAAGTGGATGGTAAGTGTCCCTTTCACCAATTCGTTATCATACTCCACCTCGCTGATAGAAATTGCATGGGACATTCCTTTGTCTTTTTCCTTAAGAGTTTTTTGACGTCGATCATCATCAACAAACCTTGGATTAGGGCATTTATTAGCATAATGACCCATTTCCTTTCACTTGTAACATTGTAGTGTAGGTGGTGCACCCTGTGTATCCTTTTCATTGTTCGCATCACTAGACATCTTCTTCCCATCATTGCAGCATTCAACTACTCGATGACCTTATTTTCCATATTTGAAACAATTACTTTTCTCTTTAAGACAACTCCCTCCATGTTTTTTTCCACACTTTGAGCATAAGGGAAAACTCATCTTCTTTTCAGTGTGCTCTTTAGATTTTCCTTTGAATTCCATTTTCATCTTCATATCAAAACTGTATGAATGATGGGTTACTCTAATCTCCATCGCAACCTTGAGAGCACATCGAACAATTTCCTATTAGCTATTGAAGTCCCTTATGGATAATTCCCTTCAAATAATTGGTTTTAAGACACTATAGAATCGATCGATCTTACTCTCAAGTTGGATAATAATCCCAGATGTGTACCTTGCAGGTCTTGTAAAATTTGCTTTGTCGGTACCAAAAGATTCATCATCCTTTTTCTTTAGTTCAAGAAACTCCTTCTCCGTCATTGTTCGAAGAATAAAAGGGAATTACTTATTGAAAAATATGTTCTTGGACTCGTCCAATTCCATGGGCTCCATTTCATCTCTTGGCCTCATATTCTTGAATGGATTCCACTATTGATCAGCTTCACCTTCAAAAATATATTATACTAAGATGATTATATAATGTTTAGAAAATTGATGAACTGAAAATATCTTTTCAGTGGTACTGATCCATTGCTCATCTAGGAATGGATCAGCAAACCAGCTGAATGAGGGTGAATGTTTCCTCATGATGGACTCAGCAGAATGTTTCTATTTCGTTTTCTCGTTTTGAAGTCCTGCATGATTCATAGCTTGAGAAAGTTGTGTGAGCGTGGCTGCAAGATTTTTCATTCTAGATCCCAAAACGTTTGGTTGCTCAGGGGGACAATCATGGCATTTCCCGTCACATTCCACATTAACACGGTTCTTTCAGGTTCCAGCCATTGTCTAAAACCAAGACGAATAGTGTGAGCAATACTAATTATAATTGGAAAACTACATAATCAAGAATAAAATTTTACACTTAAGGTCTTATCCTAGGTTATTCATGGCCATTTCTAAAACACTAATATTGTGTTCTATACTTAGATATATCCTTAGGGTTCTTACTAAGGCTTTCACATCCTAGTTTCCAAACGTTGACTATACCTTTCCTCTAATACCAACTATAATGACCCATACATTACATTAATTGTTAATACTTGAAAATTGATGTACAATTATTTCAACATATAACAAAACCATGAAAAAACCGAATAGTTATAGTGTCTTTAGAAACTGGGAAACATAAAAAACTAGTTCATAAAACATCGACATAGTCTCCCATTTATTTCATCACATTTAGAGTCCCTTTTGGCATATCCTACTTAATAACCTTCTTCCTGGATTGGGGAAAGAAAACATACAAAAGGGTGATCTCAAATGCTTAGTAAGGGTAAACAAAAGAAATATCAATAACATCATATTAATAAGAACATAACATTTTGGAAATCTTAACCTGTAAAAGAGATCATAATTTCATAATCATGGGATAAATCATAGTGGTGAAATGTAATCCCAATAATCATAACATAAAACATGAAAATTTGTGGCATACACACATAATCATAGAGAATCATTTATTAGTAGTCAATACTCATTTCCAAGACTATCTTAGCGGACAAAGTCCATTTATGAACTGAGTTCACTTCTCGTTTCAGTCCTGTTTCACTAAACCCGATTAACCTGACGTTCCATCCATGTCTATATAATTAAATATAAATCATTAGCCAATGCATTAGAGGGAGATATAGGTTCCACCCATCTCATAATGAAACCATTCTTATGTGTCCCAGAAAATCATAAATCATACATTATAGCATAACCCATGTAATAAAAATGGGATTCTTAATCATCATGCCGTCATAACACAATCCATATAAGATAAAAAGACATCATAAAAATTATTCCATCATAGCATAATCAAAACAATGTAAAAATAGGGATAGAAACAGAAACCTATATTATCTTAGATGGAAAATAATTTTTATAAAACAGTTAAACTCCATTCTTGAGGAAAATATCCTTTCTACTTCAAAAATATTTTCCTTTCTTAATATGTCATATAATTTTAAACTAAAAAAAGTTGATTAAAAATAAACATGAAAAATTGTGAAGTATGTTTCATGGAAATAATGTTCTAAAAATCCATTCATCCTGTAAAAGTTAAAAAAAATTCTTCTCATACTTTGGTTGGAAATGTCAAAAAGTACCTTGTACTAAAAATGACAGAAGATTCCATTCATATATTTTACTAAAAATACACCGAAGGGTAAAATTGGATAAAAACAACTGTAGAAGGATATAAATAATATTAAATATTGAGGAAGCATGGATGTGGATGATAAATATTCCCCAGTAAATTCTGATGTATAAACAATCTTGGATAAGAATTGAGATTGCGAGATTTTCCCATACATTAAATCCGATTTACATCGTAATTGTTCGAACCTCCTGTATAATGATTTAAATAATGTCATTTAATTATTCCATAATCATAATAATTGTTATGATATCATATATGGCCATATTCATATCTTTTTATAGTAATATTTCATTCCTACTTGTTATTCAGGTGTTTATTACTTTTGGTTCTTATGCGTGTTTTGTCGAATAAATTATTATTATTATCTTTAGGTTATAGATAAATCATTTCCAGAATGTTATTAGTGTAATATATATCATATTTATTCATTCAATTCATTTATATAATCAATATGTGATGAAGATCATGTAGAACGAGTCACATCACATCGTGGAGATGGTAGGCCGTACGTACGCACGAGCAATGATATCATTTCCATGATAATGGAATTTTATTGAAGGGTATGTATACTATTTCAGAATCAACATCACTTTACAATAATCATATATAGTTATTATCTACACCATTATACCCATCCATGTAAGGTGGTTGTGGAAAATAGATTACACCATGGCGTGGAGACAGTATTCCGTACGTACGCATGCGCAGTGATTTCATTTTCCATAGGATAGATAGATGGTGAAAAAGGTTTGTTTCATAATTATAATAAAATATCATTATATGAGTGATACTGATGTTATTACTTCATAATGAACCAACTAAATAAGAATAAGTAGAAGAAGAAATAAAGTTGAAAGAATCGGTAACAGACATTACCTCTTTTTTGAAGCGCCTCTTCTTAACCACCTCTTAGGGCACTAAAAATGGTCTTTGAAGAAGAACAGGACCTCTAGGATGTTTCTAAGGAAGTGGAGAAGAGAAAATGTCAGGGTGGGTCCGAGATTTAAGAATCAAAGTGGTGTGAGTAAGAGATGGAGGAGGTGCCCTTTTATAAGGGAGGAGAGGGGCACCTTAGGAAAAAATAAAAATATTATTTTATTATAAAGTCACATTCAGTTTTTAATAGCTCCAAATTGATTTATTTATAAGGTAAGATGGAGATGGGTCAAAATCCTATCATCCAATAGAATTTATACATGTTTAGGTTTCTATTTTAACCTTATCATTTAGATTTAACTTTATGTTAAATAATTTTACTTTTACAGTGTCTTCTAGTTTTCTTACATTATAAGGTTTAGAAGCCTACTATAATAAGCCAAAAGAACCCAAAGTTGTTTATTATTAATATATATAACCTTATAGAAATCATTTGGCCGAAAATTAGATTTTTAGGAATTAAATAACAATTAATAATATAATATTTATTTTAAAACTTATTTTATGTTACTTTTGACACTATTTGGAAATTGATTTTTGTGAAAATTATAACAGAATGATTAGTTCGAAAAACGTTAATTATAGAAATACTAACATGTCATAGTAACCTAGAAAATTAGTGTAAATCATAAAAAGTCTCAAATTAAATTTATTTTGGTATTTATAACATCAATTATGTCAATATTTCATTGATAAAATAATTACTGCATCATCATTGTGTCATAAATAAATTAACTTATTTAATGTATAAAAATTATAAATAAAATACCATTATGTAGGAAATCTTTTTTTAATTCTAATGATAATTTATAGTCGAATTTATCTTACGTATAACCCTATATTAAAAATTTTTTAGTTATTAAACTTTCATTTTAACTACTTTAACTATTCTTTAAATAAAATAATTTTAAATGTCCTAATCTAATCCATGTAGGCCTAAAAGGTCATATTTTATTCATAAGATTGTTTTTGGTCGAATTAAATTTATCCAATAGAATTAGGACATGTGTTGGGGTAATAATAATATCATTTTTACCCTCAATTACCCAATTTACTTTTAATTGTGGTAAAAAAAGTAAACAGTTACTATTCACAAAAAATTATTTTCATCTCATTGAACCTCATTTTAGTCCGTGATATTAACCGTGTCTCTCTGATTTTTGAAATTCCACTCATAGAAGCGGTAAAATTATGTTTTATGTAAATTTTCAAAATCTCATAGGAGGTGGGTAAAAGACGGTGAAAAGTTCAATAAAATTTTTATATATCTAAAATTTTTATAAATTGATTCCAATGAATTTCATTGAACTTATATAGGTATTATGTATCAATTTTGACCTAAAATAAATTTAAATAAAATAATTAATTAATTAAATAAAAAGTCGGTTTTTAAATAGTAACCTAGTGTTTTTACTATTTATAAAAAATTAAAATTTTCAGAAAAATACCAAAATTTCACCCTAGGCAAATTTCGATATTCCGAATCCACAAATGAAGTCCATTTTGAAAGATAAAATTTAAAAAATTTTAAAAAGTGGGTATTACAATTTATAACCGCTAGTTTTAATAATATTTTAATAGCCTATCATTGTTTAGTGAAACTCGGTATTGCGTACAACACAAGCTATCGAGGAAGGCTGCCTTTGCATATAAAGTAAGCCAAGATTGTGTTGTGTGTAGTGAAAGATTCCTTTGATGATGTATATAACATAAAAACAAAATATTTCTCATAAAAATCTCTAGTGTTACAGGCTTGGTGGAAGGGACATGAGGTGTCAGAGGTGTTGGGGAATGGGTACTATTTTGGTGACTACTGTAGACCCAAAAAATTGAGTACTGTACACACAGGGAGTCTCTATGTTTAGGTGGTTTTGACAACTTTTGTGGGTAGAGGCACCCGTTATTTATGGTTTAGGTACTTTCGGTTCGGGGTGCTTGCCGTAGGAAGCCATGTAGAGTGTGAGGAGTCTTCAGGGGATAATATTGAGGCTATCAGGTTGGGGGTAGAGGCTCGCCGTTATTTTAGGATAGACATTGATGTCCCTGTGGTTACATTATTTGAGGGAAGATATCATTGTTCCTCTGATTACTTTATTTGAGGGAAGACATCAATGTCTATCTAGATTTTTATTTAAGGCATGATATCACTGTTCCTTCGGGTTACCATTTCTTGGGCGTGCCTTCAGGACGTCAGTACTTGAGACACGCAGTGTCTGGAGGCACATGGTGCTCGGTTACATGATAGACATTCTGATGTTGGCCGAAGCAGGTGACACTCCATGGTGGATGCTGAGCACCAGTAGAGTTTGTGTTTGGTTGCGTGCATCGTACGACTTACTATTTTTATTATAAATGTACATTGGCTCAATCACTTATAATAGGTATGTAATGTTGCATTTTATCCAATTGAGATTCTTCTGACACCCTGCACGGGCCCTTTGGGATGCGTGTAGAATTTATGAGATTATGTGAAGGAAAGAGTTCAGCTTCAGGATATGGACTTTATTTGCATTTCCATGGATGTGGTATGGACCTTTTGGTCTTTCCTAGATAGAGTTTACTTTGTTTTGCTTTCATTCATTAATCAACATGATTACTTGTTTTGTAGCTATATTAGGTTTCCCATTGGCTCCATTACATATGTATATGTATGACCTACTTTGGATGTATTTTTGTTGTTCAGTAGCAGATAAAAGTGATCATCATGTTGTTGTTTTTAATTTCTACCAATATTTTTAATATTTATTTCTTCCTCTATTTATTGATATTGAATGTGCATCCGCTCTGCAGGTCTGGTTCGAGTCTACTGAGTTGTCTATTCTATTGCATCATTATTATTATACTCGTACCAGTACCATCATTATCCTTCGAGAGGGTATAGCCTCCCCACTATACCTATCAAACCCTGGCTGCTAGTCGGAATCCTTTGGCATTTAGGGAGGTGCACCGAAGGTTCTATCACCCGACATGTTTATCACTGTTCGGGTGGATGTTCAAGTCAGGGTCATTACAAGGTGGTATTAGAGGATTTCTTGACAAGGATTTATAGTAGTGTATTGCTGGCAACTAATGAGATTGAGACTTCTCCTTTTATTTCTACTAGTTTTACTATTTGTGATATGGTAGACTGGAGACAGGTTGTTACTGGAACTGGGTTTCTATTTTGTGCTTCGGTGCCTACATCCCCAGGTACGGATGATGGACTGAGTTTCCATGGGTGGGGATTGATGTTTTTATTTATCTTAGATTATTGTTTATATGATTTCCAACCTAGTTTCTCACTTGGTTTGTGAAGTTATTGATTGTGATAGGTAACCCTTAATTCGGTGTGGTAAGGGAGAATTGGAACTTGGCTAGGAATAGTAAGGCTTATTTTCAATGATTTTGGTAGGCACCTTCTTAGGGTATTTCAATTTCATAACTGCACGTATGCTTTGTGAAGTGATAATTCCATGTGAATAATATCAATTCCAATGATTTGTATGCTTTGATATGTGGATAGGAGAAATTCCTGAAAAAAATTTGTTATTGAGTGCAATGCATTATGTCATGTTTTATATATTTTTATAATTACATGTGTTAGGGAATTTGGGTTTGGATCACATAAGATCAAGCATGTACCATTGGTTGCGGTAATTTTGATCACCAGGATTGGGTGACTTGGTAATCTGTTTGAGAAAACATTAGTTATCAGGACGGGAATAACCTGAGATACTTTGGATACTTGGTTCTGTTGAGGGCTGGTAAGGAGGCCATGAGACCGGGATGCCATTGGCATGGGTTGAAAAAGGGGAGAGTAAGGGAAGATGATTTATTATGCCTCTTCACTACTTTCCTTAATTTTGTTTAATATATATTGATATATATATATATATATGTGGGTTGTCAAACCATTTATGGTATTCAGCGGGTTCCTTTTAGTCGACTCAGATGACGCGTCGGGTGGGAGATTATATAGTGTCTTAAGAGCATGATCAGGTTTAGGATATTGTGCAGGACGTTAATGTGACACAGGTACAGGCTGAGGTAAAATAACACTTATAGGATCCAGTACAGGTAGGACAATATCAGGGTTTGGCAGCATTCAAACCATGGCTCGACGAGTAGCTCCGAGCTAGCCCGATACATGTCTTGTATGAGATTCATAGAGGTGCACTGGGTACATATCCAATAATGGAATATTTGACGTGGGAGTTCTAGTCATAGCACCAACCACTTTTCCATGGTGAGGGTGGTCCACAGGCAGCTGAGAAATAGATTGATTATGCAAATGATCTTTGAGAAGCTCGAGATTCCTCTAGGGTAGAGGGTTAAGCAGGCAACGTACATTCTACTAGGATAGGAAAAGTGTTCGTGGGATGTGTAGGATCAGGATTGCAGACACAATTGAAAATCATGGAAATTATTTAAGGACCTGTTTTTCTTGAGCTTTTTCCTAGAGACACTATAGGCAGAGAGATCTCGGGAGTTCTTAAGCCTTCATCAGTGAGACTTTTCCATCATTTACTACGCTGGTACTTACACTAAGCTATCTTTCTTCGCACCTGGTATGGTAAGCAATGACACGACAAGGGTGAGGTGATTCGATTTTGGATTATGACATGCCATTCAGATTTATGTGAAAATATTCAAGCTAGGTTCTTTTCAGAGATAGTGAATTAGGTTCTCATTGCGGAGGGAACCCAGAGGGATAGGCCCCAGGTGGTATGGGAAATAGTTTCAGGTGATGGTTCAGATAGCTGGAAGCGAGAAGGGGATGAGTTCTAGTAGTAAAGTCAGGCCATGGACTCAACTAGACCACCTCGTATCATTTCAATAGTGTTTTTCTTTTAGTGTGGGAAACCATGACATGTTCGGACTCAGTGAGATAGGCCTCCAAATGAGTGTCAGGCATGTGGATAGGTTAGGCATCTGCATTGGTTCTGCAGGAAGTCTTCTTAGATAGCTAGAAGACAGGGACTATGATAGACTTTAGCATCTGGATTTGGTTCAGGTTTGGTACCATGAGAGGGTATATGAGTTTCAGATATGCGTGGAGTACATGTCCTAGACAGGGGGACACCTATGGGGATTTAGTGGCTGGTGATTGGAGTAGCACCACAGGGAGTTCAGGTATCAGGTAGTCGTACGTCAGGCCAGGTGCATGCCATAGAGCAACCATAGGCTGAGTAAGCTGGTGATCCGATGACGGTTAGAGGTACACGATAAGTGTGGCCTTGACTTTTTCATTTTCTTATGGCATGACATATTAAGGCGTGTATTTTTTTAGTGCGCATGATGCACATTTCCAATGTGGAGGGACTAGATGCTGGTCAGTGGGATTGGTTCCATATCGGGTGTGTGGTATAATTATATATATATATATGGGATGTGTAACATTAGGATAATAGAGGATATGGGTTACATGAGGTGTCGTGGGTATTAGGGCATCAATGATGAAGGGTACATAAGGTGACATGGTCATCAGGGCCTCGTGGATGAAGGCTACTTGAGGTGTCAGGCACCTGGTTCTTTTTGAGCATCCATGGGATGTAGGACCTCTTAGAGGTGGAAACTGATGTGGTGTGGGATATTTTCAGCATTTTAAATGACACGAGAGAATCAATGAGTCGCAGGGGTGACGATGCATCATGAGAGGGCCATGAGTCTGGAAAAAGGTTAGTGAAAACTAATTTTGATAGAGTTTTGTAGGGTTGAGACCAAGTTAGGAAATTCCAAAGGTGGGGATCCCCTAGATGAATCTAGCAAGAACCTTTCAGACTAGAGAGGTATGGGATACTTTTATCAGGGTGGTATGTTCGGTTCCATCTCCAGGATTCGTTTGATATCAAGGGGATGAGCTATGTAAAGGTAGAGAGATTGTAAGAACCTATCTTTTTAGAAATGGTCTAAATATTGACCCTGTTTGAATTTTTGATTTTTTCTTGATAAATCTAGGGAAATCTTGGAAATTCATAAAATTTCAAGACTACACGCTATCTGAACTAAAGTACACGCCATGAATGGGTTGGGCAAGTATCGCTCGGGTGATAGCTGAGTACATACGATGTGTTACTGTGTAAGAATTTCCTGTTACACGGCATGTAGTGTTTCTCGACACATCGTGTACCCTTGACCGTGTGAAGTCTATACATGGCATGTAGGACTGTGGGATAGGTAGAATGTTTTTATCATGTAAACTTTGTGTAATATTTGTACACGCCGTGTTGAGGGGTCGTGTATGGGGATATACATGGCATGTGGGGGATATCAGATGAGTAGAAAACTACACGGTGTGTACCTCCTAGGTACATGCCGTGTAGTTAGTCGGAAATTCCTTGATGAAATTTTAGCTGGTATATGAACAATAAAATGATACACGACGTGTAGTCCTAATGTAAATTCCATATATTTTATTTTTTCGTTAAAATAGTCTGTAGACTCGTTTTGAGGAAGAAGGCATAGGGGGTCATCGAGTTTCACAAAAAAGGCTGTCGGAGCTTCAATTCCTACCTGTTTCATCATCCACAGTCAGAATGAAACTATGTTTCCTCCATTGGAAGTCCTTGGTAAGGCCTTGATGCCTCTTGATTTGTTCTTCTTGATTTCTGTTCTATGATGAGTTATAGGGGTTTGATCGGTTTTGATTCTTTTAAAAATCTACCTCATTTTAGACCTAATTAGATTCTGTTATCGGTGGAGTATCATCATATGAGTATCGGGTAAGTGGTGCGTGACTCTTTCTGTGTTTTTACAAACTTTTGGGTGGTGCGACCATTGGTGCTTTTTTAGGTATTTTGAGCATCACCCTGTTTTATCTTTTATTGCATGTTTAATTGTTATTAGACCTATGGGATTCCTTTGGGTATTCTTTATTACCAGTTTTTCTTGAGTGGGGCTTGGTGAGTGGTCGTTTTTCATCAGGGCATTTTGGTTCGGGATGCCAAAATGGTTATAATTGAATTTTATTGTTTTAAACTATTGAGTTTAGTTTATTTAACATGGATATGAATTGTTAGAGAAATTCGAGACCTTAGTGTTGTTGTTTGATAACTGTTGGGCTATTGAAATTCCAATATTTATATTGTTTTTCCTATTTATGTGTTTTGTTTAAATACATTATATATTTAATTACTGAAATGCATCTGCTGGAATATTTGGGTTGTGTTGGGAATGACCCCAATATTCTCAAGTGATGCTGATCACAGGATGGGCTTGGCCCGTGTTACATTGTGTGGTTCTGACCACATGATTGGGTGTAATCAACATCGGTTAAAGGCTAGGTGATTGTCATTTTGGGCATGTCCTGAGTTAATTGGATGGAGAGACCATCAAACCTGAGTGGCATGGTCGCAGGGACACGAGGTGTCATAGGTGTTGTGACTTGGGTACTATTTTGGTGAGTACCCCTCACCCAAATCATTGAGTAGTGTGCTCAAAGAGAGACTCCATGATGTGGTGGTTTTGACAACTCGTGTGGGTCGAGGCCCCCATTATTTGTGGTTTATGTAATTTTTGTTGGAGGTGCTTGTAGTAGGAATCCACATGGAATGTGAGGATCCTTAAGGGGATCGCATTGAGGCTATCGGGTTGGGAGAAGAGGCTCGCCGTTATTTGAGGGAAGACAACGCAGTCCCCCCGATTATGTTATTTGAGGGAAGACATCATTGTTCCTATAATTACATTATTTAAAGCCGGACATCATTGTCCCTCTGGTTACTTATTTGAGGGATGATATCTATGTTCCTTCTGGTTACCATTTCTTGGGCCTGTCATCAGGACATCGGTACTTGAGACACGTGGTGTTAGGGGGGACACTGTGCTGGGTTACATAACAGAGTTTCCGGTATTGGATGAAGTAGGTGACACTCCATGGGGGATGTTGAGCACCAGTAAAGTATGTGTTTGGTTGTGTGCATAATACTGTTTACTGTTTTCCTTCTAAATGCATGACTTCTTAAAAATATATAATAGGTACGCACTGTTGGGTGGTATCCTTCTGAGATTCATCTCACACCCTGCACAGGCCCTTCGGGACTCGTACAGAATTTATGAATTTACATGTAAGAAAGAGGTCATATTTATGAGATGTACTATATTAGCTTTTGCAAGGATATAGTATGGACCATTAGGTCATTCCTAGCTAGAGTTTACTTTTTCTTTCTTTCTTTATTATATCAACATGCTTACTTGTTTTGTAGCTATAGTTGGTTAGCGATTAGCGCCTTTACATATGGATATGTACAAACTGATTTGGATGTATTTTTGTTGTTCAATAGGAGTTACATGTGATCATCAAGATGTTGAGTTTACATTCCAATGTTGTTGTTTATATTTATTTCTTCCACTGTTTATCGATATTGAATGTGCTTCCACTCTGCGGTTCTTGTTCGAGTCTGCTGGGTCATTTATTCTGCTGCATCTTTATTATTATACTCGAACCAGTTCCATCGTTATCCTCCGAGAGGCTATCCTCCTCACTATACCTATCAAACCCTCACTGCTAATCGGAAGCCTTTTCCATTCGAGGAGGTGTGCCTAACGTAGTGACACCCGACCCGTTTAGCACTGTTTGGGTGGTTGTTTGGGTCCGGGTTGTTACAAAATTCATAGAACGAGAATCAAATAGTATATTAACTATTCTTTAATGAATAATTTGTATAACTTTCATTACATGGTTTTGAGATCCACCTTATTAGTAGTGATGACATATGCTCTTACTTTTTCTCTAGGCATTAGAGGTTTTTCTCATTGATTGTCTCTAACAAACCCTGAATTTTGGAATTTGATTGCATGAAGATCATGTTCCTAGAAGTTGAAACATTCCACCCTATGTTATGTGTTGATTTCAACCTTATTTTCTTCATCCACATTAGTGGTTATATTTTTTTACCATTGCCATGGATTAGCATGATTCCCCTATTTTCGGCATTTGAAGCATCACCTAGTTCCCATCAAAATGTTTACAAGATGATTTTTAACACACATTTGATAAGTGAGATGTTTTTTTCTTTACTCAATGGAATTCATCTATTGATGATTCTAAAAAAACTCTATGATATGTTTTTTATCATGTTCCACGAGACCACAAAGATTCACTAATCTACATCACAACTTGGAGGGAGCAATAGAAAATGTATTTACTTATTTAAATTTCATAAATTTCTAAAAATTTTAGAATAATCATTAAGACACTAAATAAACTACCTACCTTACTTTTCGTATTTAATGATAAAACATGAAGTATATTGTAAAATCCAGGTTATTTTTACCTTATATTACCCAATAGAATCATCTCCTATTTTCATTAGACAGATGAAATCCCTACAGATTTTATGATATAGAGTATATGGAAAACATTTGTAGAAAAATAATTTCTTGATGTCTTCCCATTTCATAGGATCGATATCCTTTTAGGAATTTTTCTTCTTGAGCAGTTTCCACCACTGATCGGATTCAACATAAATGCAATAATCACCCATAACAACTATCTCTTTTTTTGAGCAATATATGAAAAACAATTTTACTCAATGGAGTGAATTATTTCTTCCATTATTAGGGTATTAGATTATACACTAAATATATGAGGCCTTTTTCATATTAAATATTGAACTACTACAAGATATTTCTTGTGAGGAGGTGTGTGATATATATTATTCAAGTTATAATTAATAACTTGACCTTATATATACATTAATTCCATAATTGTATTATATAAAACTCCCATAATGTTTGGAAAATCAATGGGTAAGAAATCACATTTCTTATTTTGTTTGTAGTTGACCCAATTTCTCATATTTATATCGATTAAATAAAAAGAAAAAAACAAAATGAGAATGCATTAACATACCAAAATGGAACATATAATAATATAAATAATAACTTATAAATGATTATTATATCCTAAATTATTAGTCTCTTGTATTCAATCAAGGTTATATAAGTTATGTTTTTCTTTTAGGTTATACAACAAGAAATTTTATTCATGTCCTTCACAATGGATTGTAAAGAGGTTATTAATTTTTAAAGCATATCCCTCAGGAGTTTCAAACCGTTGTGAATCAAGGAACATTATCTTGAAATATGCGATGATTGATTCTAACTCAGCATTCCATTTTTAGTGTTATTAACCCTAGGTAAAACTCATCGGGTGCCACACGCTCTTGTATTATCCATACAATGATGTTATTTCACTAAAATACCCTCTCTATCTTTCAACAATATTCAAGGATATTTTTTATACATAGAATTATTCATGGAAATATCATTAGGGTTCTCCCAATGTAATTATCATCCTAGTCTCAAAACAATATCTAAACCTCATATATGAAACTAACTATAGAGACCCATGAAAATAATACAAATTATTACATTATTTAAATATAATAATCCATTAATTACAACACAAATATCATGAGTCCTAGTGTAATTAGAAGACTATGTTCATAATTCATTGAATGAAAACTAAAAAATGACATCATATGATCGTATAAAAAATTGTAGGATAACATGGGGAATAGATAAATGAAAGTGGTGTGCTACAAAGCATAGAAAGGTAATAAAAATGAAAAAGAAATATATCATTTCTGTTAATGGTACACGATGATGTCATAAAAGAGAATTCAAATTAGTAATCACATAGAAGAAAAACATAAGGAAAATGGTATCATAAGATCAAGTTAACATAGAAAATATGGAAAAAATGAATAAAATGACATAAACATGAGTCAATTATAAATTCGTAGATAATGTCACATGGTATATAGTGTAGCATAATGAATTAGGTTCACCCCATAATCCCATACATGATGAATCATGAGACTACGGATTTTCTCATTTCATTGGAACACTATCATGGTATTATCATTATAATATTTTTATGCATTATGTGTTCGAAATAAAATAATTATATAATAAGGTATTATATAATAATTACCCAATAAATAAGAATGTGTTTCATGATATTGCATAATACCATAATCAAAGGAAATTTCATAATGGTGAAATTTGATAAATAAGAATTATTAATGTATTAACCCAAAAAAAGAATGGAAAATAATAAATGAATATTTGTGAAAACATATTTAAAAAATTTAGAATCATTTAATAAAATTAAATATATACATAATGTTTGTTAGAGAGATAATTGTCATAACTCATATGAAATGGTGGTTTAGATAGAGCCCTTACCTCAAGTCTGATTCACCACATGTGTTCTTTATGTTATTAAACAATAAAAATATATCAACTTTTTAATTCATCTATAAAAATTTTCATGTTTATTATTCCATTAGTTTTATTTTTTATGATGATATAGTCAATAATTTTACCATTAAGTTTCAATTCATATGTTTGGATGATGTTCATATCATATGTCCAAAATCACATTATAATGTTGAAGAACATAAAGGATACTACTATATCATCATTTATAGACTAATAATAATGAAATAATTTTCATATTTATACATAAATTTTAATTTGAAATCAAATTATGATTGAAGGCTTTGAAAAAAACTATTTAAAAATCATTGAGATAGTGGGTGGTACTTCTATATGATACACCATTCAATTTTTCAACGATCATGATAGAAATAAGGTATGTGTAATTTCTTGTTTTTGTATTATAAATTATATCATAAATTTAGTATTATTTATTTTTATATAATTACATATACCACCCATGTAATGTTGTATTAAATAATGAATCCCATCACATTGAAAAGTGGACGTTCATCGTATACTCGAACAAAGTTATCATTTTTCAATGGATTATAATGAAATAAGGTCCATGGTGTATTAATTTCTAAAGGTGATTAAATTTTATATAATATCATATATAAAAATTAAATTCATAATGATGAACATCCATGATAGGAATTGATGGAAAACAAATAACATCGATTCTTGAGGCGGTAGTCGACCGTACACATGAATGATTGATTTATTTCAAATTTAATGCATGTGGAGATGGATTTATGTTCTTTAATTAACCTAAAAAATAATAATATATTGAATTTAATTATTTTATTATATCATAATGTTTTTGGAATATGTTAATGAGGTATAAGAAGAAATAAAACAAAGAATCTCGGTTTAGAACAATGCATGTTCTTTATACCATCTCTTTTAGATTATAACTAAATCCTCCCTATAAAGGATTATGAGAAAAGCCCTACGTGAAAGGGGGATGGATGTAATTGAGATTTTTTGATATGATCATTATGAAACAAGTTTAGTTTTATTTATGGAATTTATAGTAGAGTAGGTTTCCATTTTTAATCGAGAGTGGGTGGTATTTTTTTAAATATCCAAAACTATTTAATAATCGGAAGTCACTCTCAAGCCCAATGTATCCAAAAATAAAAAATGGTGTATTTTATGGGAGATATGTCTGATCTAAAGACGCAAAATTAAAAATACATGTTCTAAAATTATTACTCACTTTACCTCTTAAGTTTAACCCATAGAAAAACAATATTAATAATAACTATGGATATTTTTTAACTAATTTTACTATTCATTTTGAAAAAAAATTAATTTGATCATATTCTATAATTGAAATTATGATGATAAATAATATTGAATACATTTTTTAGAATTTAATTCTCTTAAGTTTCAATATTTAATTAGAATTTATCCGGAAAAACATGTTGAAAATTTGTTTATTTTTGAAATGAAACTATTAACCAATAAATGATCTTATATTAACCCAATGATTAGAAATAATATTTATATGAATTTCAGTTCATATAAATAGATGTATAATATTTTTAATTAATTTAATTATTTCCTTAAAAGGGGTTATGTAAATTAATTTAAATATATATACTTTATATCCTTACAACTAGTTTGCATGAATAAAAATAATCTACTTCCAATATCATGAGAATTAATGAATCAAATGAAATTATTTTGATTACTATAAATAAACTGGTTGATATTTATTTACAATACCATGTCCAAAATTTAATATAACTATTTAATAACATTATTTGACTAAAAGAAATGATCGTATTTGAAAAATAATAAATTTTCACTATTCACTATGAAATGAACCATTTTAAGAAAATCAAAAAATCAAACCCTATATTATTTATTATATAATGGTTTAAAAAGTCATGTTACTTTTATAAAATAAAATTTCAAAATTAACATAAATTAATAATATTTATTTTCATAAAAACAAATAAAATCAATTTTGAAGGAAATGTAATTTTTAAGAATAAAATGTATTTATTAAAAATTGAGTACTTATTTCCCAAGAGTGTATCAATAAATTTGTATAAATTAGTACAATTATATATATATATATATATATCACAAATTAGTTAATACTTTTAAATCCAAACTATTTAATCCCTATATTATAATGGTAATAAATAATCATGTTTTTTTAGGCTCAGTGTTTCTTTTTACGCACATTATTAAGAATATTCTTCCTTTTTAAAATCTCATGGTGTTACACTATAGTTCAATTGAAATTAATCAATCATAAATTATGGTTGAAAATGGGTTTAATGCATAAATGATAGTTTTTAGTGGGCGGGGGAAGCGATTTTCACCCTTATTATTCCGGCCTAACACGACGCCACCGACTGGCTAGTAGGCACCAGTAGTAAGCCGATGAGGTCTGCTAGTGTTCTCTAGGGGATGGATACTCCATATTCTAACTAGTGGATCTCTAGTAGGAGTCCCATTCTACTTGTGTTTCACCGACTATCTCATGTCTCTCAACGACTAGCTAATGGGATTCATATACCTTTACTGAGAAATTGGTATCACACGAGCTAGCTAGTGGCACTAAAACATATCTTCTGACATTGGGCAGCTCTTACCTTTCAGTGTCTAGACTTCACTGAGCCATAGAAGACTGCTAAAACATCACTTTACACAATGAATGGGGGTTTGATTATATAATTAAAAGGCCTCAAAAAGAATAATTGTAATGTTCCATGAAAAAAGATTGGATCTTACATTATGAATCATCACTCATGGGTTATAATCATAGGAAAAATATTATGACATTAGAGTGTGGAATAAACATATGATTTGGAACCATACATCAAGGATTCAAAAAAAGGCATTAATCATATTGTGGGCTTAGTGTTACCACCAATGTACCCACTTTGGCTTGGGATAATATTCTTGTGTATCCTTGGGAATGGGAAAAAATATCATGTTTACCCCTTTGGCTTGGGATAATTCATTTCATCCCAAAGGGGAAAATCACCATTTGCGACGAGTCATGGGACCGTCGCAAATAACCCTTCAGAAGGGGTTAATTGTAATGCAAGAATCGACCCATCGCAAATAAAAGATATTTGCGACGAGGGGGGGTGTTAGGACCCGTTACAAATGGTTTGGCGCCAAATGCATGGAAAACCATGGGTAGGGGAATTTTCGGCGGGTTCTTATGCACGTAGTAAATTCTTGATGACAATGTTTAGTATTTATGGTGAGATACATTTCTCATCACTAATAGTATGTTGGAAAATATGCTTTCGCAACTGGTCCTGTCAGAAATAATTTATTTCGATTGACATTAATTAATGCAGGTAGTGGGCATTTGTGATGGAATCCGTCACAAATAATCTTTCCTATATATACCCCATCATTTTTCCTCTCATTCGACTTATTTCTCAACTTCTCTCTCTTTCTCTTATGAAAAAGATTCTTCTAAAATTTTTCACAGTTTTAACTTTTAAATTAGAGCATAGTTCACATATTTTATACGCTGAATGCTTTAGTTCCAAGGTAATTATCTACTTTTTATTGTTTAGTTATTTTATGTTATTTTAAGTTATTTATAGTTTTTGTTAGTTACATGCAATTAAATTAGATTAGACTTAGATATTTATTTTTCCAGTATTTATTTTTATACATAATTATACCTAAGTGTTATTTATAAATAATTAGTAGCACTTAGAAATAAATTATAATATTAAGTAATAAATTGTAATAATCTGTAATAAATTGTAATAATTAGTAATAAATTGTAATAATTAGTAATAAATTATAATAATTAGTAATAAATGGTAATAATTAGTAATAAATTCTAATAATTATTATCAAAATTTATTAATTAGTAATAAATTTAAATAATTAGTAATAAATTGAAATAATTAGTAATAAATTTAAATAACTAGTAAATTTTTGAAATAATTAGTAATAAATTGAAATTTTTAGTAATAAATTTTAATTATAGTAATATATTGAAATAATTTGCAATAAATTCAAATAAAAAGAAATAAATTGATTTAATAGGTAATAAATTGAAATATTTTTTAATAGATTTAAACAATTAGATTTAAATATGATTATTTTTTTATTAATTAGTAATAATTAGTAATAATTAGTAATAAGTTGTAATAATTAGTACTAATTTGTAATAAATTGTAATAAATAGTAATAAGTAGTAATAATTAGTAATAAATTTTAATAATTAGTCATAAATTGAAATAATTAGTAATAAATTGTAATAATTAATTAGAAATTGTAATACTTGGTAATAAATTGTAATAAATTATAATATTTTGTAATATTTTGTAATAGTATGTAATAATTTTCAATAATTTGCAATAAATGGTGATAATTTGTAATAAATTTTTATAATTTGAAATCATTTGTAATAATTTGTAAATTTTTTTAATATTTTTAATTAGTAGTAATAATTAGTAATAATTAGTAATAACAAGTAATAATTAGAAATAATTAGTAATAATTTGAAAGAATTCGTACTAATTAGTATTATTTACTATGAATTAGTATTAATTAGTAATAAGTAGTATTAATTAGTATTAATTAGTATTAATTTGTAATAATTAGTATTAATTAGTAATTAATAGTGGTAAATTTTAATAATTAGTAATAAATTGTAATAAATTGTAATACATTGTTATAATTAGTAATAAGTAGTAAAAATTTGAATTAATTAGTAATAATTAGTAATAGTTAGTAATAATTAGTTATAATGAGTAATAATTAGTAATAATTACTAATAATTACTAATACCATGAAATACTTTGTAATGATATGTAATAATTTTTAATAATTTGTAATAAGTAGTAATAATTTTTAATACATATTAATAATTAGTAATAATTCATAATAACTAGAAATAATTGGTAATAATTAGTAATAAATAGTAATAAATAGTATCAAATAGTAATAATTTCTAATAACTAGTAATAATTAGTAATAGATATTAATAATTAAAAATAATTTGTAATAATTTGTAAAATATTTTTTTTATTTTTTTAAAAATTTATAATAATTTGGAATAATTTGTCATAATTAGTAATAATTAGTAATGAATTGTAATAATTTTTAATAATTATTATTTATTTCAAATAATTAGTAATAATTAGTAATAATTAGTACTGATTATAATAATTAGTAATAATTAGTAATAATTAGTAATAATTAGAAATAACTAGTAATAATTTGTAATAATTTGTAATAATTTGTAATAATCTGTAATAATTTGTAATAATTAGTATTAATTAGTATTAATTACTATTAATAAAAATTAATTATTATTAATTATTAATAATTTGGATTAATTAGTAATAATCAGGAATAATTTGTAATAATTAGGAATAATTTTATATAATTATGAATAATTTGTAACATTTAATATTAATTTTCAAAAATTATGATCAATTAGTAATAATTAGGATTACATAGTAAATATTTATAACAGTTAGTTAGAATTAAGATAAATTATAAACAATTATGATTAACTAGTAACAATTAGGATTAATTAGTAACATTTAGGATTAATTAGTAATAATTGGGATTAATAGAAATAATTTGGAATAATTAGTAGATACTTGAATAAATTTGTTTATATTGAAAAACTGGCACAGTTTCCAGTAGATTGGCGACATTCCTTTTGATTGATGCCTCTACACCATGAATCATTCTTAGATTGATGGAAGTATAAAAAATATTCCTTGACATACATCGTAAAAGATTTTTTATAGCGATTTACATTGGAGAATGTTTCAAGGATGTCAGTTGTCAAACCAAAGAGGTTCTTTTGCATGACAAGTCAACTACTTAGAACTTCTTTGACTGAAATCCCTTTGAAAAGTATGATATGATGTATGGATATCAATTTTCATATGCATGATCATGGAGATTAGTGCGTTGAGGCCTCCTTGCTCTATATCCTCGTGAACACGAAAATGGATATTTGTATGTCAGATAAGACTTTTCATAGTGATTTTATCCATAAAAACATGAAAGGTTATGAGTCACCATGAAAATGATTTTCCACCAATCTATTGGAAAATTTTACACGAATAATTAACAATAATTTGTACAAAATA
Source organism: Viscum album (assembly GCA_963277665.1). NCBI lineage: Eukaryota > Viridiplantae > Streptophyta > Magnoliopsida > Santalales > Viscaceae > Viscum > Viscum album. Next base: position 539,325,288 of record OY728133.1, read on the forward strand.
AATCCAATAAATAATAATTAGTGGTAATTAGAATAAATTTTTATAAATGAGTGTTGATTACTATAAAATATTATGAAATAGAATAAATAATAATAAAATAATAAAAATTATCATAAATTTCTAGAAAGGATAATTTAATTACCTTATCATTTTTGAATAATGCTTATTTTATATCTAATTATACAAAATAACTAACTACTTTATATTTTTTAGAAAAATATGGAACCAGGATTTCCAAAATAGTCATTATTGATTATCATTCTTGTCTAAATCAGTGCTAGAATCCTAATGGTTCTGGTTTCAATCATGTATATGTTGAGGGTGTTCATGGTTTCTTATCTTTTTCATCATCACAACCAAAATTTATTCTATAAGGGAAAATTATGTGTCCTTGTAAAGAATATTCTCTAAGTAAGTATGACAAATTTAAAAATATTGGCATTCATTTATTAAATTTTGGTTTCCAAATAGATTAGGTTATTTAGTATCAACATGGTAAATGCAGTTCTATAGAAGAAAATAATAATTTTGTTTTGGATCCAGCACAATTTCAATATTCAGTACATGATGTGTTTGATACATCTTTCCTAAAAATATAAACTCATAATGATATTGATTTATGTGATGAGTTGGAACCATCTCATTTATATGAGTTGTTGATGTCCCCTAAGAATGCCTTATATCATGGTTTCAAGATAATATAGTTTGAATCATTTGGAATATTTTTATGTATTAAATAGGATAATGTAATTTCAAATATTTTTTTATCAGATATTATCTCTATTAAAAACAATGCTACATGAAAGGAATGTGTTACCTATAAATTTCAATGAGATCAAGGTCTATATCGTAATGTAGTTCTAGGTAATCAAAAGAATCATGCATGTTGAAATGACTGCTTCTTATATTATGATCAAAATGATTAATTGGATAGTTTCCCTACATGTGGAAAATCAAGGTATAATGATGCTCAACCAAGGATGTTTGGATTTTTTTCCCATAATAAATTAGATATTTCCTGCTCATAACAAGATTGAAGAATTTATTTGTGTCTCAAAACACAACATCATTGATGTCATGGAACAAAGCCAACATTTCAACTGTAAAAAGCATAAATAATCCGTCTGATGGTGATCCATGTAAATTTTTTGACAAGGTTCATCCATCATTTTTTTGAATCATGAAATGTGTGTTTGGGACTTTCTAATAATGGTTTATGTCCTTTTTGTTCTTATGATAGTCAATATTCACATTGGCATGTCTGTATAACTCTGTTTAATTTACATCCATAGATGTTGATGAAGGATTTATATAACTTTTAGAACTTATTAATTCTAGGTCATCTGAAAAATAATACTAATGATTATTATAAACCATTTATTTATGAGTTAAATTCACTTTGATGTAATGTTGTGAGTACATTTGATGTTGTAGTGAAAAAAACATCCCACTGAAAGCTACATTGACGTGTACAATTATTGACTTCGCAACATGTGACTTGTTATCTTTTTGGAGTACACATGGTCGAAAATCATATATGTACTGTATGAGAGATAGAAAAGTGTTTATGCTTGTTAATGCGAAAAGCCTTGTTTTTTCAACATTCATTGTCGATTTCTTGCATCCGATCATCCTTTTCAAAGAAAAAATATATATTTTCCTGAAAGGAATAGTCGAAAAATATATTCCACCAATAGTGATCTTAGGTACATAGATTAAAACAACTGTCCCTTCATTACCTCTAATCACATTTAGACAAACTATAAACTAATATAAAATTGGTGGGTTTGGAAAAGAGAACAATCGGATAAAACGGAGCATTTTTTGGGATTTTCCATATTGGAATGATTTTTTGGCCCATTATGTGTTGAATGTGATTGATAATGAGAAGAATGTTTTTGAAAATTTATTTCATACAATTTTGGATACACTAGGTAAGAATAAATATTGTGTAAAGGCACAATTATATCTTGACCAAATTTGCAAGAGACCGGAACATGAACTGTTTGAAAATGTCAGGTCACATAAGTTAATGAAACCAAAAGCAGCGTATACACTATCCATAGATTGTCACTTATTATTTTGAAAGTCTAATGTTGATTTGAGACATCCAGATGGTTATACTATTAATTTGGGAAGATGTGACAGAAATGGTAATATTACCATATTGAAAAGAAATGACTTTCATTTTTAATGGAAATACAATTGCATATTGGATTAAGTTGTTTTTTTAATCCAATGATTAGGAATGCCTTAATAGACATATAATTTTTATTTTGAGATATTTGTGCGTCGACAAAATGCTATGATGCCGTAAGAAAACTATAAGAATATGTCATTTAAATTTTATGGAAACTATAAAAAATCGAAATGTGAGGTTTGTTTGACTCAATGGAAACTTTGATATCACAATTGACGCATGAATAAAAATGTGTAGTTCTGGTATAGTTCTGTTGGATGTATTAACTTAAGAGATGCATGCACAAATCTGAAATAAAAAGTATGTAACTAAGAATCAATTTACGTCTCAACTACAAAAGCATATTTTCATGAGGAAATTTCTTTTTTCTACTCTCATTACATTCAATCTGAATATCTATAAAATCACAACTACATGAGCCATAATAGGGTAAATGTTTATGATGACAAGAGCAATCAATTTTCAGTTTTCAATCATCCCAATTATGGCTTCAGCGGTTTTCATGAATGATGAATTTAATAAGATGAACTTCACAAATCTCATACATAAATTATTTTAAAATCTGAAGAAATGAAACTATTTTTTCTATGAGTTCTCATATCACTTATTCTATAATTTTTATAATAGTACATTAATATTATTTAAATTTAAGTTTATATGATAATAATAATAAGAAACTTTTTATAAAGATTAGAGTAGTTTCTCCTGGGGAATGTCGTCAAAAAAATATTTCCTACTAGTTTCAAAAGTTGATGTCATATTTTTTTTTTTAATTTCAAATAAAAAATCAATTTAATAATTTTTATAGTGATAAATTTTTTTACACATTTTCCAGTAGCTCAATATTCTGATAAAATTGATAATCGATTGTGTGTATTGAGTAACCCATCATCCAAAATGGTTAAATCATATAATTCATATGTGGTGAATTTTTTTATTTCATACATGTGCATAAGGGGAATCAAAAAAACAAGGAATTGTGGTGTTTTACTATGAGTATCTCATCAAAGAAAAACTATGTAAACTTTTAATGCATGCTTGAAGAAATAATTGGACTGTGTTATCTGGGAAAAAATTACATAATGTTGTCTAAATGTATGTGGTTGGATACTGAGAGAGTATTGTATGTTCTTATGAACCATGGAATCAATGATATTTAATATAAAATTTCTGTTTCAGTGAATGAAATTTTTTTATTGGCTCATCAAGAACTTTAAATTTATTATGGAAATTTTTGTGCAGCTTCATGGGAGTTGGGTGATTGGTGGATCATAATAAAAATTATATCTTGAGAGAATCAATTTACTGAAAGTGAATGTGGTTTCACTGAAGTGAATGGAATTGAAATTATTAATGTTACTTATTTGAATCCGTATTTTCTCATGATGATACTCAAATATCACTGATAACACCCCATAGTTAAGGGTCATAGGTGAAGATGATGTTAATGATGTTACAACTAAATTTTAAATGAAAAGTGTAGAAGAAACTGAAACTAATATTAAAATTGATGATGTTTAGGAAGAAGAAAAATAAATTGACATCGACATCTACGAAGATGGGGATGAAGATTCACATTGACACATTTAAATGGTGTTTATAATATTATATACTACATATCTATATATAATAGTTCTTTTCAAATATTTCCTTACAATAATAATATCGTGTTTCAGAAGGAAGATGATCTGTATAATTTTTTAAAAGAGGTTGATCTACCTTTGGATGAGTAGGAGGCCAGATCACCCGACCATCAGACTGTTGGTGGTTCAGGTGGCAGTCGGAGGGAGTGTGGTCTTTCCTGACAGATGATTCCTGACCATATCCTTGATAGATGTTCATATATTGGGTTCCATCTATGCATAAAGAGGTACATTTACATGTGTATTTTAGTTATATTTCATAAAATTATTTATATTCTAAATATTTTATTAATTTTACTTTTTTTGAAATATTTACACATAAAGCTATTTTACAAGGTAACGCTATATAGCACAATTATTTTTCTAATGAATTTGGTGTCATGGGATCAGATTCCTATTGATTTACATCACCCCATGATTGAGAATTGGCTGGTACTTAAAACAATTATATTTATTATTAAATTAATTTATTTAATAACTTGATATAATAAATTATTTATTGGTATTATGGTATCCCATTGACTAGAGAATGTGTGAGGCTATCTAGAAAGCATGGTCGGGAGCAATGAATTTCTGTTTCTGTAAATTTTTTCTCAATTTTAAAAGGAAAAAAATAAAGAAAGTAGGAGTGATAGAGTTTTATGAGACATGTAGCGTCCACCGACATGATTATATTTAATATCATGTTTGGGATTGATTATTTATACACTAATTGAGTTAGAAGTATAAGAGTATTTCATTAGTAGGTCTGAAAAATCGGCGGAGATAGAAGGCGACACATCGAGGTGGTAGTCATACATTTACTACGCATAGGGAGAATATGTTAGGTAATTTTTTTTAAATATTTTATAAAACATTAAATGTTAATGTTTTTTTATCTTCGCATAAGCAGTCACACAACATTATATTTTAGAGTATGATGTTTATTGGATGATATACAATGATCCCCCCACAAGAGATACTAGAGGTACTCGCCATTATCAGATTATGGTTATTATAATTTATTTTTGAGTATTAAATTTAACTACAAATAATATTTTAATTATTTTAATTTTAAATTTCATTTGATGGATTCATATGAGAAAGAGAGGTCTCAGACACATGGTGAGAGTCAGGCAGGGAGTGATTGTAAGACTAGTGCCCCCTCATTTGATGAGGCAAAATGGATGCAGATGACATAGTATGCCTTCATGAAATTCTGAGTTGTTGGTATCGGCTCTCGGTTGACCGTTGGGGGTTTTATGGAACCTTTGTGGTGTTATTTTCTAGCATGATAGGATCTCGTAGAGAGCCTTCACCATATTATTCACACTATGAGGTGTTGTTGTTAGCCCAGAGTGATCATTTAGAGATTATGTGTAGGGAGAAAGAGTAGATGCATTAGTGGAAGCAGCAGTAGAAACAGGAAGAGATCCATTGACAACAGTATCATCAACATCATAAGATGCAGGATGAGATGCATTGATGACGACATCAGTCAAAGCATGAGCATATAGAGTATATGTGACGTATGACTCACAGTTTAGGGATAGAGTTCTTTCCACCATCTCCTTCATCTCCTCTAGACAACCATGCCCCTTAGTGGGGTTTTTTTTATAATAAAACATTTTAATGTATTTTTTTATAATATTAACTGTTTATTGTTTTAAACATTGCATTTATATATTATCTATGATATTATAGTTTTTATTATTTATTTTATTTTTTAATTATATTTTTTATTTTATTAATTTATATATTTTTATATTTTCTCCATTACTCATGTTTTTTATATATTAATAATATATATATTACTATTATATCATTTAATTATTATATATTTAATCTTATTTTAAGAATATTAATACTACTAATTTATTTGTATTATTATATTATTATTATTATTTTATATTTATTAATATTTTTCTAATATTAATAATATGGTTTCATTTATATTAATATTATAATATTATTAATATTATTTAATTTAATTCTTCTTTAACTATTTTCAATGGGATTCTGGAAAATTCTAATTGTGACAGTTCATCACAAAAGCATTAATTTTTTTTTATATTTTCCATAGTATTTGTGAAGGTCCTTTGAAAACGTTTTTATTTTTATATATTATCTATAGTATTTGTGACAGTTCATCTCCAAAAGGTAAAAATTAAGAAAACATTTTACGGTGGGTGGTCGGGCCATCGCAATTGAGTTTTTTTAAAAATTGCTGATCTTTTTTTGTGTTGGTGCCACTGCCCGTCGCAAATATTACCTGTTATGATGGATCGTTGCAAAATGTAATATTTGAGATGCCCTTTTCCACAAAGAGACATTTTCAATGGGAACCTGTCACATATGGATCATCCCAATAAGCCATATTTTCAGTACTACGTCAACCCTTCTAATTGAAACAAATCCTCATGTGCACCCTATGGCTTGGAATAAATCATATCATATACCCTTTATAATGGGATAAATTATCCCATGTACCAGATTTATATCATGATAAATAATTAAAAAAATGAATATTAGGGATATATAGGACCACACCAATCATTCTCCATATATATGAGTTCCACTATAAAATCAAATCATTCATATTATCATAAATAACCCATGGAGAGAAAATGGGTTCTATAACTTTTACAAAGGGTATCACATAAAAACATGATTATTTGATTCAAAAAAAATAATCTCACAAAATGAGTATTTAAATAAGTTATATATAGGGTGATTTTGGAACCATTTCTTCATTGGATTAGAATCCTTTAAAAATTAAATAGAAATCAGAAAATAGATTGGTATTGACATGAATTTGTTAATATCATCCCATAAAGACATGATTTTCAAGTCACTTTCAGAAAATCATTTTTATAGATAAAAGTAAGTTTCCATAAAAAAATACCACAAATCAAATTTCACTAAATATAAATTTTTAATAAATAACATATATGTCATAATGTGAACTAGATGGTTATTATATGAGATCGTAGTATGGAAAATCCATTCAAATACTTAAAAACACCCTTATTAAAAGTCTACATCTTTAAAAAGATAACAAAAACATTGTTTTAAAATGATTTAATTGGGTATAAGTATGAATGGATAGGAAAATAGATTTATTTTTAACTAGGGAATTTGTTCATTGGTGGGATGTTAAAGTATTAATATATATATATAATCCATTTAATGAAAGGATAACTATTACTAACAAAATTAAATTTTTTTATAAAATAGTAGATTAACCAATGAAGAATACATCAGTGTGAATCCTTATATATCCAAAACTAATATTGAAATAAAACATTACATCATAATATTATATTATAAATCAATCAATAATGATAACAGTTAAAGAGGAGGGATTATTACGAAAGGAAACCATTTATGTCATTAACACCCTTACCATTTGACTAGAATTTAAATCAAATATTCATTAAAGAGAGATATTTTGATTGACCATAAATCACTAAAAATAAATTGAATTCACAATATAATATTGAAAATTAGAATTTTATATACCATTTAAATGAAATTTGGCTCATAATAAAAAACATGCCTCAAATAGATGAGTTTGATATAAAAAACCCTTATAGCTTTAGAATTATTTTGTAAAAAACCCATGAGAGAATGAAAATGAAATAGAATAATTAATATCATGAAATATAATATAATAAAAAAAATATTAAATGGGATTTATTTATAGAATTATAAATAAAACATGGGTTATAATAAGAAATGTGTCTTACAAGGTGAAAATTTGTGATAGGAAACCCTTACCCTATATTCCATCTTACTCAATCAAACTCAAACCTCATATATAATAAAAATGAAAATCAAAACCACTAATTTTATATCCTTAATGTAAACATAATAAATTTTTTATTAATTTTATAACCGTATATAACAAATATATTAATCAATTATCATATATTTTCATTATCATTTGGAAAAATACTCAGATGTATTTGTCATAAAAATATCAAAAATACATGATCTATTCTCACTAAGTGGTATAAAGTTACTCCTTATCAAACTATTATACATATAATAATAATTTTTTTAATTATTATAAAATTAATATTTTCATTAACTCTAATACAAGAATATGGCTGCTGAAAATGGAAATTACGATGAACTCTTTTCATCCTTTTTAACGATCAAAATGTGATATATTAAAACATATTTTAAATATTAATAGCACATTTATAGAGTCATTTAAAAAAATAAATATGTAATTATTATAGGATATTACCATTATATTCTTTCCCAAAATCATTTAAGACACAATATTTGTATCATCATTGATGTCGGTGGTAAAACCGACCCAAACTATAATGCATTATAGTATTTTCTTGAGGAAGGGAATGTATTTTGATAATTTTATTATGATTTATGAATAAGCATAAAAATTTCATAATTATCATATATCCATATGAAATATATATAATCCCATATTTTAATTACATAACATTACATGACATTTTACAAAAAGATGATCTATTATAGTTTAGTGTCTTGGAAATTAAGAGCTTAATATACGAAAAACTAAAAACATTTCTTATAATATACTTTAATGAAAACTTCATGATTCATCCTAAGTACGTTTATTGCATCTCATAACCTTGGGACATACATCAAAATAAAGGAAATGAATAAGAGCGAGTAAGGGAGAAGAAGTGAAATAGTTTACATGTGAACACGAGAAGTATCAATAAAAATATAAGGAATATCATAAAGGAATGATATAGAGGAATATGGGATAAAAATTACTTGAGTAATAACTGGAAAATTTCTAAACCAAATTTAATTTATACATTATTAAGAATATCACCAAGGTCCATCACCTAGGAGTCATAAAAAATTTACCATGGTTATTGATCAAGGTATCATAAAACAATATCAACATGGTTAATCATTGATGTGTCATAGAAATTAACATGGATGTTAACCACGGTATCATTAAATCACATCATAAAATTTGGTCTACGTGGTGTAATAAAAATCACCAAGGTGATTTACCTTGGTATCATAAAACATGTCATCTCTAGAGATTAACTTCATTACCCAATACATTGGAGAATTATCATAGAGAACACTTAATATATATTTATTTTCATGTGATCCAAAAATATCATAATAAAATATTTCATCAATAACCTATAGAGAATAAAAAAATGGGTTTCATATCAAAATGAAGGTGTTTTAAAAAGTTCATAAAAAATGATCGTTATGTCATTTATAACCCACACAATGAGATTGAGGTTTTTATTTAATTCAATTAAAAAATCAAATAAATAAATTTTTTTCATGATAATACCCTTGAAAATAAAATTGGTTTGGGTATTCATATAATGAAAATAATAAAATTTCATGAGAAAAGGAGAGTTATTTTGAGACAAAAATTATATAGCATAACATGTATGAAAAAAGGTTTAATAAAATATAAAAAAATAGGGAACATGAGTTTTTCAATCATAAAAAACTCATAATAGAGTATAAATATAGAAAAAAATTTAAATAATAACATTGTATGAAAATTCTAAAGACAACCTACATAAAAGAAAAAATCAATAGAAGAGAGAAGTTGAGAATTCCATTATGATATTTTGGAAGCTTAATGATATCTCTTAAAAAATAATAAAATCAGTTGATTGAGAGAAAAATGGGTCTCTAATTTTTTGTAAATAATATTTAATGTATGGGAGATACATAATTTAATATCATATCATAATAAAATTGATATAAAAATGTCATAACATTAAAGGAGTACTTGAAAATAGAAGGGTGGTAGATTCCATTACCTTAATGAGTAATTCCAAAAAACCAATTATCTGGTCCTTGAGTGATTAAGGACACCTTGAGAGGTAATACTATCTGAGATTCAAGGGGAATGATTTTAAAATGAATTTAAATTATGTAATGGGTGTGTATTTATAGAAAAAATGAGGGAGTTTTTATATTAATTTCAGAGGACACCACATTATTTCCATTTGAAAAACCATGGGCTTCCCTATTGTATTTTCCTTTGGTATTGGCCACTTGATATAAATAGTATCATATTTTAACATAAAAGAGTATACATGTATCTTATATTACTCATTAAATTATTATGAAATAGTTATGATGTCATTAAACATAACAAAAACTCAAAACTGTTTTTTTACTATTCATTGAAAATTCAACTACTTTAGAAAAAATCAAAAAATCTCCCTAAACATTTTATAACGTGTAAAATTCAAAAATAAACTCCACAAAATGAAAATTAATTCCATTTTATATTAAACTATATAAATTATATAATAATTCATAACTACTGATTTTTAATACATTTAATAAATTGTACTATGGTATAATTATAACATGTTACCATTTAAGATGAATAAAATATATTTACACTTCCCTTGGATAGGTTTCGATTTTATTGGTCCAATTACTATTCAAAAGAGTATTATTACTATTTCAAATGGGTCAATTTAATATTAACATAAAATTATGTTGATCTTATAAGAATCAAAATTTCATACTAATCCCAACCATGTATGTTTGTTTTTCAAATATCAATCTGTAGAATAAATTATTTATTAATTCAAAAAAATATTTTTTACTCTTCATCAAAAAATATTATTCATCATATATTATTCATCATAAAATTGATTCCTTTATGAAAACTACTAAAAATTCAACCTATATTAATTTTCACTTTTGAAATTTAAAAATTTTTATGTTACCATTACAAATCACTAAGATTAAAAAACTAAATTTTAGAATAAAAAAATACTTAGTTATTAAAAATAATAGAGAATAGATAATGAATTGTGAAATTGTATAAAAAAAATTATAATAGTTAAAAAATTATTATTATAAAATTTACATTTATAAAGGCTTGTTTTAAGAAAACTATATCTTTAAAATAATCATTATTCAAAATAACATAATTTGTTAAAATAATTATATCATTTTTGAAAAGTAAATGTTGGGTTCGAAAAGACAACTTATCAAATTTGAATCAATTGAACATATATTTTATTAAGAAAAACTATTCTTAAATGTGTATGTCCCATCATGGTTTATAGTTGTACTAATCCAAATTTATGCATGATGGATAAAGTTCTCATGAAATAAAAATTAATTACATGTGATTCTATTGTAAATCTTAATAAAAATTTATCGAGAGGAAAAAGATCCATCAATAAAAGAAGTACACTTTCAGGTGGTCACATTATTCTCCCTTAAAGAAATTGTGCATACAATCCTAGGTCATTCATGAAGTTAAAAATCTTTTCTTTTGTCCTAAATTTTGTTTACATTCCTTTTTGTCTAAATCCCTAAGCTGGGCCATGGGCCTGTTAGGTTGTTATTGGGAATGAATGCGAGAAAATTTCAGAAAAATGGATACATGCTAGGTACACATTGTCTGCTTTCCAAATGGGGGTTTTTATAAAATAGGTAGTAGCCTCATTTTCTATAAAAACAAACATAACCCCACCAGTGGTATTTTGCAACCGCAACACCGAAAGACTGTTTTGGTTCCCATTTCTCTATATGAACTCTGATCCAGACATCATCAAGTGCAATGGAATCCACTAGGCATGATCTTCATTCCACTTGATCTGTTACGAGTGATTCCTCCTCTCGATATACTTATCAATTCTTGAGCATTAATTCTTTTTTTGTAGATCTACTCTGTTCTAGGTCGAATTAAAAGCAAATTCTAGATGAGGATTGCCATAAGATTAATAGGTAAGTGATCTTGTGCCTTTTGAAATGATTTGAGTGGATTCTATGTGTTGGAGTGCCACCCGCCCATTTTCAAGGGGTGTTATTGTAGATATTTTGACCTGTGTTGATGCATAATGATGTTTAAGTGATTAATTATATTAATTGAAGCATGTTGAGATTGTTGGATTTGATTAAGGGACACCCTGTAGATGCATTTCCCATGAATATTTAATGTTTAAACATTTAGGCCTAGGACTCTTATAGGAATGACTTTCTTGACTATTTTAATGGGGTTTTAAAATGAATTTTGCTCAACTAAATGATTTCCAGTGTGAGATAAACATTTGTTAGACCTAGTAATTTTTAGATTAAATTTTAGAATTTTTTGAGAATTTCCCACATGAGTTGATCAATGTATTCCTTGTAATAGTATAATCTACAAGTGCACTTGTTATATGTTATACATGATGGTGAATATTTTTCTATGCTTATAGGCAAGGTGGTGGTATGCCTACACATGATGTTGTGTCATGCCTATGTGTGAGGATTTTTTATGTCTATTGGTGGGGATCAGTTATGCATGTTCATGAAGAATGGATATGCATGCGGTCAGGGTTTTGTTATGCATATGGGCTGGTTTTTCTATTCTTGCATGTGAGGTTTTTAACTAAATATCTTATGTAATGCCATATGAATCTTCTGTTAAGCCAAAGCACAATCATGGATTCAGTCTTCCCATATAGTTATTTATAGGGTCTTTCAAGACATCAGTTGCACTTACTTGATACGGGTGATTCTCGAGCTATGGTCATATCTCAAGAAGTTTACAATTAAATGTAATAAAATTTTCTACTAAAAAGTAACTGAATATTAACAGAAATAGGACATGAAGGATTTTTTAATTTTCAGTACTTCATATTTTACTAATTTTCCTTTTTCTACACTACCAGTTTCATATAATCACTTGTAGATAGAAACATATCATGGGTGGTTTCTTACTAGGATATATATATCTCACAACTTGATTGGGTCATGATTTAGACCGAAATTGATTATATTGTTTCGTGTGTTGATAAGAGAAATCACCCTTCTATAGGTTCTTGATTTTATGTTTAGGAGTAGGAGAGCATGAGACCATGTTGTGTCTTGTGAATCGTCTGTGTTTTCTTTTTTTATGGACATTGGTATTGTATTTCATATTTGAATGTTTTGTATCCTATTTTGGATGTTTTATTATAAAATGTGATAGGAAGCATCGTATTTTGTTTTCTATGACTTGTAGTTATCTTTATTATCAGTCTTCTGATGTTTTCTTCAGTTGTGTGGTATTTGAAACATATGCTATTGTATGTTTCATTTATTCTATGTTACACTCTGATAAGGAGGGAATAGTTTCCCCACAATTATGCTCTAGGTCCTTGATTCTAGTCGAAATACTTTTTCATTGGAGGATATGTTCTTGAGGCCATGTGACCACTCGGGTATGAAGCACTAGTTTAGTGGCATCCTAATCCAGGACATTACAATGTGGCCTTAGAGGATTTTAATTTTCTCAAATTTATTTATTATTTGGAGGAAAAGGAAAGCTAATACAATGAAAATGGATTTAGTAATTAATTGTGGCATAGATTTTCTGCCCCACGTATCGGGAAAATATGAATATCCTCGAACTGAATTGTGATTTATTTCTTTTTAACTATTATAGTTGTTTTGATTTCACCATGGCATGAGTAACTTCTATTGTTCTTTTATTATTGATATTCTTGTGGTTCTTATATGTTGCAACATGATGATATGAGGGTATGAAATCTCATTCATCATTTAGCCACCTGTTAAAATCATATGCCAATCATTATTTCTATACCATTCTAGAGAATTAATCATTGTTATCAATTGTGATGGATTTCATTCTACATATGGATGTTGTTTTGGTAGGTACTATGGTATATATTCCTTTTATTGTGATTGGTGTAATGGTACATGTTATGGTTCGAATTGGATGGATTCCAAACATTGATCACTGTGGTGTATGGTCTCTATTTAATAAGAATTCGGGGGACCATGTTTTAGACTTATATTGAATCATGATGTGAAATGCTAGGAATAGAAGCCAAACATTGATCCCCATGGTGTATGGTCCCTCTTGGTTCAGAAATTTGTGGATCATGTTTCTATATTATAAGGAATTTTATTATAATGTATTGTAGGTGGATTCCATATTTTGAATTGTAGGGAGTATGGGAACCCATGGATAAAAATATGCAATACCATTGGTTGTATTTTCTCAAATTGGGGTTCTAGGGGATATTTTGGGACATTCGGTTCAAAAACCCGACTAACATGATGAGTACCTAGGGAGTTTCCATGCCCAAGATGGTGAGAGAACATGACCACGGGAATTCTCGAGGGTACTTGCCATTTGTGGGTTCTACAATCTGTGTACTCCTATTTATTACATTTTAGGGTCTCTTCTATTTGTCTTTGACACTCTTAAACAAAAAAACATAAAAATAATCTTGAATTGAGGTGAGTTCTTGGCCATGAAACATCATTCCACCACGATGACCTTTAGTTGTACACTATGAAAGTGGTGATGATCATACAATAGAGGTGGTTAAAAATGGACTTTTAGAGGATCGTCGAGATGTTGTTGTTGTAGAACCATCTTTTATACCTGACACATGCGAGGATTAACAGTTCTAGGAAGGCTTTATTATGTTTTTACAGACCTTCCATGGAGTTTCTCAGCCTGCCACATTTGTGGTATAACTAACATGAGTATTCTAACAACTACATCAATCTAAATTTTCTGGGGAAAGTGGACCAAAGGCAGAAAATTCATGGTTGGAATCCAAGAATTCTTCCATCGAGCATCTAAATATGCCTCAGGAGAAGGGGGTCAATATCATGACTTTTATGCTATGTGATTTGGCCAAGAGGTATTGGGATGTTACCAGTCAAATAAAGCGTTATCGATATGTGGCATGGGGAGACTATCAAATGGTATTCTATGACTACTATTTTCCTGAGATGTTGAAGACTGATAGAGCCCAAGAGTACATGCATCAGGAAGGGGTCATTATGTCAATGATTGGCTACTCTTCCCATTTCACTGAGCATCATACATTCACAACAATTCTAATGGGTGATGAGACATCAAGGGCTATGACATTCAAGGATGGTATCATGTACGAAATCTAATCGCAGGTGAACGTTTCCATGTTTCATTATTTATATGACATTATAAATCAAGTGTTGATTACCAAGTGTAATATTTGAGATGTTGGAGGTGTGAACTAGGGCGGTTCGACACCGAGATCTTAAACTGTCTTGACTGAGAGAAAGAAGAATCATATAGATCATTATTTTCATGATACAGGCTGTAAGAATGTTTCTTATAGTATCCAGGAAAGGAGAAAAAAGTGTGTTAATGATGGGAATATGAGACCATAGAGTCTGATTGACCCAGTTGGATTCTGATCTATCGGCTAGATGGGCCATCTATATTGCTTATGTAGGGCGTTTTGACATGCTCCTAGTGAGAGAGGTTCTACACTAACTCCATGTTCACGTGTAGGGTCTACTGCATCTCATCAGACTGGTAGTTGGGGTGTTTTTGGGCATTTAGGCCAAGGTGGGGGTCATTTCCATGGTATCCAGACCCTATGGATTCAGCGATAGGAGGGTGAATGAGCTGAGGTTATCCAAGTAGTGTCATAGGGAGGTGGAATCAGTCAGACTTATGAAGTGAAACAAACCCTACATGAGCAGGATTTTGGACCCTCTACTATTAGAGGTACTATTCTAGTTTCCTCTTTTTGGTCTTCTACAAACTTTAATAAATGGTATCCAAATAGTTTTATGTTGTTTCCCATTTTAGAGAGCCTTTGGATATTTATTTCACTTCTAATAATCATATGACACAAGACACTCAGTTATGGATAAGAACGACATGTGTGTATCAGTGTAAGGGGTTCCCCCTTGAGATTCATTGGTGTCACTTATTATCTGATCTATATGTCTTAGAGATGTCATGAATTAATGTTATAATCAGAATGGACAGTTTGTTCCCATTTCAAACCATAGTTTATTTCTATCACCGTTGGGTGATTTTCCCATCCCCATATGGTGGATTGTTTATACACAAAGGTGAATGGGATATCCAGATGGGTAGTTCTAGACCGCAATATAGGGGGTTGGGTAGAGTGACAACCTAGATTACGAGTCAATATATTTATACTAGGGGACATTCAAGAAATATTTCCCTCTGATGGTTGATCATTTTAGTGATGTTTTCCTAGACAATTTTTTTTGGTTATTTATGGTGAGAGGAGTGGAGTTCATGATTGAGCTAGTTCCAAGAGCAACACTAGAATACATTCATCCATATTGGATTGCTATGATAGAGATATATGAGCTCAAGAGGTATCTAGTGGATTTAGAGGCAAAGGGGTATATCTGAACCATTACATATCTGTGGGATCTGCTGCTCCTTTTTATGGAAAAGGAGGATGGTACCCACAGGATATGTTTGGACAATAAAAAACATGAACCATATTACAATTAAAATATGTTATCCCATACGATAGATAGATGACATGTTTTATCAGATTCATAGATCCCATGTGTTCTCAAAAATCAACTTTAAGTCATAATTTCACCAGGTACGTGTTCGACCTACAAACATACCTCATAGAACGTTTTGTAGTAGGTATGGTCTGTATGAGTACTTGGTAATTCCATTTTGTCTCATGAAATTTACATCAGTTTTCATGATGATGATTAAAAGAGTGTTGCATCAATAAATGGATTCATTATTGGTGGGTTTCATGGATGATATATTGGTGTATCCTCACAATGTACACGACCAGGAAAACTATATTAAGGTCTTTTTTAATACACTAATAAAATATAAATTATATGCTAAAACAAAAAATTTATACTTTTGTAATGACAAGATTCAATTCCAACGTAACATTATGTTGGACACGTTGGCTTATGTTGACCCAGAGAAGGTCTGGGTAGTAGTTTCCTTGGAACATTCCATGAACGTGTTTGACATATAGAGTTTCATGGTGATAGTTTGGTACAACATTTCTTTTATAGGGGACTTCTCATTATTAGAATGTTGTTGAAATGTTTAACTAAGATGGTTGTGATGTCTGTGTGGTCGGATTCTTGTGGGACCACATATCAAGAGCTGAATGAGAGATTGACATTAACACTAGTCCTGATATTTTCATATCAGGGAAAGAGTTTTATAATATACTACGACACTCGAAGTATTGGGTCAGGGGAAGTGATGATATAGGGAGATCGAGTCATGGTGTATAGGTCTCAACAGTTGAGGCCTAATGAGAGGAATTACTTGAAACACGATTTGGAGTTAGCTACTATTGTGCATGTGTTGAACTATGGGAGACAATTTTTACTAGTTCATTGGTTTGTGGTTTACACAGACCACAAAAGCCACAAATACATATTTACATAGTATGAACTCATTTAGACATAGTAATGGTTGGTGCAATACATTTAGTCATTCTATTTTGAGCTTACCTACACACCTAGGAAAGGAAATGCAGTGTCTAATTCAATGAGCCAGAGGTCTCAGATACATGCGGTGTAGGAGGCCAGTAGTTAGTTTCATCTATTGTTCATTTTATCTAAGATGCACTTGGAGGCGCAAGACATTCCAGAACAGAAATTCTTTTCTTCTTTAGCAATGACTTCTACAAACCTGGATAGAGTGAAGGTATGGCAGCTATCAATTTCTGTGGGTCTAGTCATACCGGAGAGTGTAACAGGTGAGAATCCACCTCAAGGATTCTTGGTAGGTAATGATGATATCTTTTGAATCCATGGACGTGTTTGGGGTCCTGAAGAAATACATGAGGAGTTGATGTTGTAGTTTTATGATTTATCATGGGAAGTGCATCCCAATGTTACTAAGATGTACTGTAAATAGAGCTGTCAGTACTGGTGGCCATGTATGAAGAGAGAGGTGGCTAGTTTTGATAAGACATGCTCAACCTATCATTAGGTGAAGGAGGAACATCATTGGTCAGCCAAAATGTTAAAGTAGTTACCCATTACAGAGTAGAAATGGGATGATTGTGTGTCGGATTTCATTAATTGGTTACTGTGGTCACCCAGAGGTAATGATGCTATGGGGGTGGTTTTATACAGACTTATGAAGGATTATAACTTCTTATTGATCAAGGAGGGCTTTAGTGTTGATTATATTTGGTATTTTTATATTTTTTATGTGGTACGAACTCATGGGGTCCTTCATTATATCATTTAATATAGGTATTCCCTCATTATTCATTATTTCTATTAGATTATTAAGAGGGTTTTGGGTACATAGGTGCTTCTGTGCACAACATACCACCCTCAAAATGATTTTTATTTAGAGTGTATGATACAAGTGATGGAGGAAATGCTGGGAGTATGAATCCTAGACATTGGTGGCTCAGGGGAGATGAGAATCCCGTTGGTTTAATTTTACCATAATAATAACATCTTGGATACTATTGAGATGGAACCTTATGAGGATTTGTATGAAAGGCCATATTGATCACCCCAGTGCTAGCTGGAGGAGGGCCAACCATCTTTACATGGAACACGTCTCTTGTAGGACACTTCTTATCATGTGTAGTTAAATGATAATTGGATGGATACTATGTAGTCTCATCAGAAATCTTATACTGGTCACTATAGGTGACCACTAATGTTTGAGGTTGTGATGGGGTGGGGTTGGATTTTCATATATGTTTCACTAAGGTTGGGTCACAGGCAGATCAGGAGTCAGGTTAATATTTCACCACGACATGTCAAGCCCTTGGACATCGTGGATATTGTTGGGCCAGTCTCCTATCTTTTGTAGTTACATCAGAGGTTCTGATCCATGAAAAACATCTTCCACATATGTCAGTTACACCCCTACAATTCAGACGCATCTCACATATTTCATCCCGAGGAGGATGATCTTTAGATTGATGAATCCATTGAGGAGCATCCAATTCGTATCATTGATAAGAGAAAGATGGTTCTCTAAGGATAGTTAGTTCCTCCAGTAGAGGTGCTATGGAAGAATGAATGAGTGAAGGACACGAATTACATTCATAGTGGCCAGATTTATTCGATGATGTTTCTTCACTACCCATAGAAATGATATTTGCAGAAAAATTTCATTTAGGAAGTAACTTTTTAAGATCATGGGTCTTTTATGAGGTAGGAATATTATTATTTTTCCTTAAATGTTGTTTACCATACTTTTTTGGATTAAACACTATGTTGGTCCATGGTACAATTGGGTTTTCATTGGGAATGAAGGGGGGGGGAATGTAGAAAAAAATCGGTGCATGCTATGTATATGTCGTGTACTTGGGTTACACGTCATGTGCCTACACATCATGTAATTAAAGTACACATCCTATACATACATAGATGGGTTTTTTTATAACAGAGGAAGTAGCCTTAGTTTTTGAAAAAATATCCAAAACCTCACCTGTGGGATATTTACTATAGTTGCACGAGAGGATAGTTTCAAATCCCATTCCTCTATTAGAAATATGATCCAAACACTATTAAGTGCATTGGAATCCCATCCGTATACTCTTGATTCCGCTTGAGACATTCCTAGTGATAAATTCCCTCGATATAGTTATAAAAGATTGATAGTTTATGATTTATTTGTTTGTATACTCTATTCTAGGTCGAAACAGAATCCAATGCTGGATGAGAAGAGCCATACGACTACGAGCTTGTTCTTCTTGTACCTTTCTCTAATTGATTAGTGGATTATATGAGCCAGAGTGAAACACATCAATTTTTAGGGATTCTCTTTGTTGATTCATTGACCAGTGATGATTCCTAAATATTTTTAGGTATTTAATTATATGAGTTGAATCATGTGGAGCTTGTTAGGATTGGATAAGGGATACCCCAGGGATTGTTTCCCCTCAAATGAAAAATGATTAACAATTTCGGCCTATGATGACTATAGGCATTAATTGTTTCCCTATTTGAAGCTAGTTTAAAATGATTTTTTGTAAATTAAATGTTTACCCATGTGAGATAAAAAAATTATAAGCATTTTAGTTTATATATTACATGTTTGGCATGTATTATTATTTTCAAAAATGAGATGATCAATGATTTCCATGGAATAGATAAATTAATATGTTCTCTTGTTATGGGCTATGTTTATTAGGGATAGTGTGCTATACATTATAGTGAGGTGGTTCTATGGATAAGGGTGATGTTTTCTCATGCATGGGGTCAAGGATTTTTTATGCATGTGGGAAAGGATTGGTTATGACTATAAGGTTACATTGGTTATGAATGTGGGAGGGGTTGTGTTATTCCTATGGGTAGGTTTTTTCATTGCCTGCAGTGAGTTTTTGAACTGAATATCTTGTGGAAAGCCTTATGAGGCACTATACAAGCAAAAGGACAATCATGGATTCATTCTTCGCTTACAACTATTTAGATGATATTTAAAGACATATGTTTTTCATACTTGATATGGGGCATTGTCCGGAAAATTCCGAATATTGAGATGATTACAATTCAATGTAATCCATTTTTTAATGAACACGAGATTAATATAAATGGAAAAATAAATTTTAGGATTGATTAATTTTGAGTACTTCGATGTTTATTTCATTTCCTTTTTATATAGTACTGGTGGAAAATAATCACTGATAGATAGGCACAGATCATTGGTGGTTTCCTATTGGGATTTATTTCTCACATCCGGTTGGTGTCAATCTTTTAGTCCAGAATGATTATATTGTTGTAGGTGTCGATAATATAAATATCCCTTCTATAGTTTCTTGGTTTTAGTTTTACGAGCTGGAGATCATGGGACCAAGCCTATTATTATGATGCTTCACAGTTTTATTTTTTAATTTTATACCTTGGAATTATATTTTTAATCTAACTATAGTTTATCCTATTGTGAATTCTTTCTTATAAAATGGGATAGGAAACATATACTTTTGTATATTATGAATTATGGTTATCTTTATTATGAGTCTTACTTTGTTCATTTTAGTTGTATTGTATTTACTACTTCTACTATTGAATATTATTGTTCTGTTGTGTTACAATCTTCTAAAGAGGGTATAGTTTCCCCACTACCACCCCCTAGTCATTCGCTGCTAGTCAACAAATTCTGAAATTTGGAGAAATGCTATTGAGGCCATGTGACCAATTGGCTATGGAGCACCAGTTCAATGGCATCTGGATGCGAGGCGTTACATTACATCCATGAAATTTTCCATTATTAGATTTTTTTTAGTAGGAAACATATTATTATTGTAGAGACCCAGAGCCTGACGTACATGTACATTACATTAATTTGCAGAATACTTAGTACATTACAAAAACACACACACAAGGACCATAATAGTTTAGTGTCTTTGGAAACTCGGAATATAATCTTCTAATCGTGGTGAAAGATCTTCAACATCTCCCATAAAGATCTTCCATTTTTTACCTAATACCATTATTTATATCCTGGGGAAAAGAAAACATAAAAGGGTGATCTCAAATGCTCAGTAAGGGTAAACAAAAGAAATATCAATCACATCATATTCATAAGAACATAACATTTTTGAAATCTTAACCTGCAAAAGAGAGCATAATTTCATAACATGGGATAAATCATGGCAGTGAAATGTAATCACAATAATCATAACATAAAACATGAAACTTTGTGGCATACACACATAATCAAAGAGAATCATTTCTTGTTAGTCAAGACTCATTGCCAAGACTGTCTTAGTGGACAAAGTCCATTTCTGAACCGAGTCACCCTCGTTTCAGTCCTGTTTCACTGAACCGGTATAACCTACCATTCCAGCCATGTCTATCTCATGAGATATAAAATCTTTACCCAATCCATTGGAGGGAGATATAGGTCCCACCCATCTTATAATGAATCCTTTCTTATGTGTGCCACAGAATCATAAATCATACATCATCGCATAACACATGTAACAAAAATGTGATTCTTGAAACATCATGACATCATAAAACAAATCATATAAGGTAAATGACTTCATAAAAATAATTCCCTCACAACATAATCAAATCAATGTAATAATAGGGATAAAAATAGAACCCTATATTATCTTAGATGGAAAATAATTTTGATAAAACATTTGAACTCCATTCCTAAGGAAAATATCCTTTCTACTTCAAAAACACTTTTCTTTTCTTGACATGTCATACAATTATAAACTAAAATAAGTTGATTAAAAATATATTTGAAAACTTATAAAGGAAGCTTCTTCGAAATAATGTTTTAAAAATCCATTCATGGCGTATAAGTTAAAAAAAATTCTTCCCGTACTTTTGTCAGAAAAGTCAAAAAGTACCTCGTATGAAAAATGACAAAAGATTTCTTTCATATCTTTTACAAAAAACTTACCAAAGGGTAAAATTGGATATAAAATATTGTAGAAGGATGGAAATAATATTACATATTGATGGAACATGGATGTGGATGATAAAATAAACCCCAGTAAATACTAAAGTATAAACAATCTAGGATAAAAATGAGATTGTGATATTTCCCTTACCTTAGGTCCGACTAGCTTTGTAAGTGTCCGAACCTCCTGTATAATGATTTAAATCATGTTATTGACTTATTCCAGAATCATATTCATTGTTATTATATCATATATGGTCCACTTATGACTTTATATTACCTGTTCTTCTGTAAATTCATGTTAATGTAGCGTTTTGGTTAAAATTGTCTCATTTGTCGTTCGTGTTTTTAACTTGTAATTATTAATATGATTACTTGGATCATGATTACTTATATCCAGAATGTAAAACATGATTTATATATAATATATATTCATAATATATATATATATATATATATAATATCGATAAATGGAATGAAATACACCGTTCATGGAGATGGTAGTCCGTACGTACGCATGAATGCTGTTTTCGTTTCCTTATTGAAGTGAATGGAATTAAGTAGATGACATACATATAAATTTACATAAATCCAGTATCATTTTTATGTCATATATTTCATTAGTAATTATTATATATACTTTATAATCATTAATGAATGGTTAATCATTGATAATGAATCTCATCGCGTCGTGGAGACGGTAGTTCGTACGTACGCACGAGCGACGATATCGTTCCCATGGTCGTGGAATTGTGTTGAAGTGTATGTAGACTATTTCAGTATCAATATCACTTTATAATAATCATATATAGTTACTCATTACACCATTATACCCATCCTATTAATGTGGTGGTGGAAAATAGATTACACCACGGCGTGGAGACGATATTCCGTACGTACGCACGCGTAGTGATTTCATTTTTCCGTAGGATGGATAGAAGGTGAATTAGGGTTGTTTCATATTTATAATAACATATCAGAATGTAATTAATACTGATGTTATTACTTTTTCATGAAACAACTAAAGAAGAAGAAGTTGAAGAAGAAAGAAACTGAAAAGATCGGTAATGGATATTACCTCTTCTTTGAAACGCCTCTTTGAATCCTCCACTTAGGGAACTACGATTGGTCTTTGAAGAAGACCAGGACCTCTAGGATTATTCTAGGGAAGTGGATAAGGGATTTTGGAAGGGGTTGGCCGAGATTGAGTGCTCAAATTGGTGTGAGGAGGAGGGAGAGGAGGTGTCCTTTTATAATGGAGGAGAGGGGCACCTTAGGAATATCTCAAAATATTATTTTATATTAAAGTCAAAATCGGTTTATAATGGTTACAAAGGGTCCTATTTCAAAGATAAAGTGGGGATGGGTCTAAATCCTATAAAAAAATAGGATTTAGAGAAGTTTAGGTTATTATTTTAACCTTATAAATTAGATTTAACTCTAAGTTGAATAATTTAACTTTTACCGTGTCTTTTTGTTTTCTTACACTATATGGTTAATGAAATTACTATAAAATGCCAACCAAACCAAAAATTATTTATTATTAATATATATATCCTTATCTAAGTCATTTGGCCGAGCCTTAGATTTTTAAAAATAAAATAACAATAAATAATATAATATTTTATTTAAAAACTATTTTGTGTCAATTTTGACACTATTTGATATATGATTTTTGTGAAAGTCATAACAGAATTATATGTTCGAACCATGTTGATTAAATCAAAACTAATATATCATAGTAACCTAGAAAATTAGTGGAATTCATAAAAAGTCTCAAATTACATTTATTTTGGTGTTTATAACATCAATTATGTCAATATTTCATTAATAATATAATTACTGCATCATCATTGTGTCATAAATAAATTAAATTATATAATGTCTAAAAATTACAAATAAAATACCATTATGTATGAAATATTTTTATCTTTCTAATGAATATTTATAGTCTAATTTATCTTATTTATAACCCCATATTAAAAATGTTTTAGTAAATAAAAATTTATTTTAACTCATTTAACCCTTCTTTAAATAAATTAATAATAAATGTCCTAATCTAATCCAAGTGGGCCTAAATGGTCATATTTTATTCCTAAGTTTGTTTTTGGTCTAATTACACTTGTCCAATAGAATTAGGTCATGTGTTAGGGTAATAATAATATCATTTCTACCCTTAATTACCCTATTTACTTTTAACCGTGGTAAATAAAACTAAAAAGTTACTATTCACCAAAAATTATTTTCATCTCATTGAACCACATTTTAGTCCTTGATATTAACCGTGTCTCTCGGATTTTCGAAATTCCACTCACAAAAGCGGTAAAATTATGTTTTATGAACAATTCAGTTTTTTAACTACCACTTAGTGGTTTCACTATTCATCGAAAATTGAAAGTTTTCAGAAAAATACCAAAAATTAGGCCTAAGCTATATTTGATATTATGAACTCAAAAATGATGTCTATTTTACCAAATTCAAAACATATCAGTTGCATTAACTAATTTAAAAATTAATTCTCGTCATCAAAACAAATAGCGTGTTTTTAAGAGATAATAACTATCAAAAGATTGACACTAGTTTATAACTGGTTTAAATGTGAAATTACATCCAATGACCAACATTGTATTAAATTGTAAAAATATATTCTAAATATACTTCAAAACCACCCAAATTAATAATTTATCACTATTAATTATTTCTATTAAAAAAAGTTTTTTTAATTAAAATTTAGTAATTTTCACTATTCATCAGAATATGAATGTTATCCGAAAAGTACCAAAATTTCACCCTAAGCTAATTTCGATATTCCGAATCCAAAAATGAAGTCCATTTTGAAAAATATAATTTACAAAATTTCAAAAAGTGGTTATTACTATTCATAACGGCTAGTTTTAATAATATTTTAATAGCATATCGTTGTTTAGTAAAACTCGGTATTGCGTACTACACACGCTATCAAGGAAGGCCGTGATTGCGTGTATTGAAAGGAAAGTCAAGGATGCGTGTTGTGCAAGCTCCTTTTTGTGTAGCGTACAACACAAGACATTAATGAAATTAAAAAGAATATTTTTCATAAAATCTCGGGGTGTTACATTCTACCCCCCTTAAAATAAATTTCGCCCTCGAAATTCGTCGGGGTTATAAATGGTTTACTATTAAAAAATTTCTTAGATAGAAACCCACATCGTAAAAAGGAATACCAAAACATGGCTTTAAAAACTAAAGTATGAAATGTAATGATTACCCAAATAAACTAATCACTGGGTTTCCACATAGGTGAAAATATGGATATGGAAGAAAAATCTAACCATCATGTTCTGATGGAGAGTGGTAGAGAACATGGCTATGGAAAATCCAACAATCAAAAATCCATAAATTTGTGACGATCTAAGGTACCATCTGATTAATCAGATATAAGAGCACTAGGATGACATTTTTGGTTTTCAAGTTAATTTTCCTAAAGTTGATGAAATTGGAATTAGAAGAAATACATTCGTGATTTCTGTATAGTCTCACGGTTGTTCGTTCTTTGGACAATTTCCACTTCATCTCTTAAAGAAATGAAGTTGAATTTGTCATTTGTGATGTGTTAGCAGATCATGTAATAGAATGACCGGTCATTCCATCTGTCTCAAACAAAAGGTTTGAAAAGTTATAAGTTCATCTTATAGTTAGATTAATCGTATATGGTTCCAAAAATGAACTTATACTTCATATATCATACATCTTAATAAAATAAAACTAGTTTCTACTAAACAGGGACTTCCTGTAGGCCAGTGGTAGGCGATAAAGGCCAGTCCCATTTCGGTTGTGGGTTCGATTCCCACAGCCTTGTCCGACGCGATGGGCTGTCGCCCGTCCTACAGATTGTCTTTTTTCTAAAACTATATTACTATAACATCCCATTAATAATATCGAAAAAAAACTTCTATCCTTAAAAAATACTAACTTATGTCCAACAGAATTTATTCCAATCTTTAGGCTTACCCATAATACTGCAGTCCATTCTCATAATATTGTGAAAACAATTACCAGAGATTTAATACCATCGTTGATCCCCATATATAATAAGATATGTCTTGTTGGTCACATTATAAACATTCAATGTACTTAATCATGTATTCTATTGAATACCCATTGAACCTTAGTGAAATCATGAATGCAGTTAAACGTTAACACTTTCCACATACCAAAATCCTCAAAATTATTTATAATCAAACCATGATATCACTTAGTCCATATATCAATCATGAGCTCATGAATACTGTTAAACATTTCATTTTCTCATTTTACCTTCATTATGCGGATATCGTCTTATTTCCAAAAATATCTCAATCACTTTGAATACCACATTAGACCAATACATAAATATTCCAATACTCCATGATACAACATTATTTTGGAATCCCATTACATAAACACATAATCATTCCACCACATCGTTGTCATATTCATCATCGCCAATAGTGATCGCATGTGAATTCCCTTTATCCTTTGCCTTAAGCGGTTGCTCATGTC
Source organism: Viscum album (assembly GCA_963277665.1). NCBI lineage: Eukaryota > Viridiplantae > Streptophyta > Magnoliopsida > Santalales > Viscaceae > Viscum > Viscum album. The sequence goes on from OY728133.1 coordinate 539,351,794, forward strand.
GATCATCACTAACCCTTGGATTTGGGCATTTATTAGCATAATGCCCCATTTCCTTTCACTTGAAGCATTGAAGTGTTGGTGGTGCGTTCTCTGCAGTGTTTGCTTTATTCACATCATTAGAAACCCTTTTTTCCATTACTTCGACACTCAGCTACTCGGTGACCTTCTTTTCCACACTTAAAACATTTTATAGTCCCTTTAAGACAATCTCCACCATGCTTCTTTCCACACTTTGTGCGCAAGGAAACATTCATCTTCTTTTCACCATTATTCTGTGATTTCTCCTTGAACTCCATCTTTCGTTTCTTGTCAAAACCATGAGATGGATATGTAACACCAACTTCCATTTCTACCTTGATAGCACAACGCACAATTTCTTCATAGCTACTGAAGTCTCTTATAGCTAATTCCCTTCGAAGACTTGGTTTTAAGCCACTGAAAAATCGATCAACTTTACTTTCAGGTTGGATGATAATTCCAGATGCATACCTTGCAAGTCTTGTAAAATTTTCTTCGTATATACCAACAGATTCATCATCCTTCTACAATAGCTCAAGAAACTCCTTTTCCATCATTGTTCGAAGAATATGAGGGAAGTACTTACTGAAAAACAAGTTCTTGAACTCGTCCCATTCCATGGACTCAATTTCATCTCTTGGCCTCGTATTCTTGATAAGATTCCACCATTGATCAGCTTCACCTTCCAAACGATATACTGCTAAGATGACTTTATCATGATCATAACATTGAAGAACTGAAAATATCATTTCAGTGGTACTGATCCATTGTTCAGCAACAAGTGGATCGGAAGACCCATTGAAAGAAGGTGGACGTTGCCTCATGAAGGACTCAATAGAATATTGTTCCCTTCTCTGTTCATTTGGAAGTCCTGAATGATTCATAGCTTGTGTAAGTATAGCAATAAGATTTTGCACTCCATCTCACATAACATTTGTTTGTTCAGGAGGGAAATCATTTCATTGTCAATTGCAATGATCAACACGGTTCCTTCGGGTTCCAGCCATCGTCTAAAACCCAAAAAGAATAGTGTGAGAGGGAAAAATCATGCTAGGGAAAACAACATAATAAAGGGGGAGTACCTTCAATATCTAACAACTTAGGTTTAATTCTATGATCGTCAGCGTAATTATAGTACTATAACATATACGTATACTTAACCTTAGAGACATCCCTAGACACAGCTTAGAAATATCTCTAGGGATATCACTAAAGTTCTCGCATCCTAGTTTCCAAAGGTTGACTAAACCTTTACTCTGATACCAACTGTAGAGACCCAGAGCCTGGCGTACATGTACATTACATTAATTTTGCGGAATACTTAGTACATTACAAAAACACACACACAAGGACCGTAATAGTTTAGTGTCTTTGGAAACTCGAAATATAATCTTCTAATCGTGGTGAATGATCTTCAACATCTCCCATAATGATCTTCCTTTTTTTAACTAAAAGCTTTCTCTATATCCTGGGGAAAAGAAAACATAAAAGGGTGAGCTCAAATGCTCAGTAAGGGTAAACAAAAGAAATATCAATCACATCATATTCATAAGAACATAACATTTTGGAAATCTTAACCAGCAAAAGAGAGCATAATTTCATAACATGGGATAAATCATGGTAGTGAAATGTAATCACAATAATCATAACTTAAAACATGAAACTTTGTGGCATACACACATAATCATATAAAATCATTTCTTGTTAGTCAAGACTCATTGCCAAGACTATCTTAGTGGACAAAGTCCATTTCTGAACCGAGTCACCCTCGTTTCAGTACTGTTTCACTGAACAGGTATAACCTACCGTTCCAGCCGTGTCTATCTCATGAGATATAAAATCTTTACCCAATGCATTGGAGGGAGATATAGGTCCCACCCATCTTATAATGAATCCTTTCTTATGTGTGCCACATAATCATAAATCATACATCATCGCATAACACATGTAACAAAAATGGGATTCTTGAAACATCATGACAACATAAAAAAAATCATACAAGGTAAATGAATTCATAAAAATAATTCCCTCACAACATAATCAAATCAATGTAATAATAGGGATAAAAACATAACCCTATATTATCTTAGATGGAAGATAATTTTGATAAAACATTTGAACTCCATTCTTGAGGAAAATATCCTTTATACTTCAAAAACACTTTTCTTTTCTTGACATGTCATACAATTATAAACTAAAAAAAGTTGATTAAAAATAAAATTTAAAAATTATAAAGTAATCTTCTTGGAAATAATGTTTTAAAAATCCATTCATGCCGTATAAGTTAAAAAAACATTCTTCCCGTACTTTTGTCAGAAAAGTCAAAAAGTACCTCGTACGAAAAATGACAAAAGATTCCTTTCATATCTTTTACAAAATCTTAACGAAGGGTAAAATTGGATATAAACTATTGTAGAAGGATGGAAATAATATTACATATTGAGGGAACATGGATGTGGATGATAAAATAAACCCCAGTAAATACTAAAGTATAAACAATCTCGGATAAAAATGAGATAGTGATATTTCCCTTACCTTAGGTCCGACTTGCTTTGTAAGTGTCCGAACCTCCTGTATAATGATTTAAATCGTGTTATTGACTTATTAAAGAATCATATTCATTGTTATTATATCATATATGGTCCACTTATGACATTATATTACCTGTTCTTTTGTAAATTCATGTTAAAGTAGCGTTTTGGGTAAAATCGTCTCATTTGTCATTCGTGTTTTTAACTTTTAATTATTAATACGATTAATTGGATCATGATTACTTATATCCATAATGTAAAACATGATTTATATATAATATATATTCATAATATATATATATATATATAATATCGATAAATGGAATGAAATACACCGTTTATGGAGACGGTAGTACGTACGTACGCATGAACGCTATTTTCGTTTCCTTATTGAAGTGAATGGAATTAAGTAGATGACATACATATAAATTTACATAAATAAAGTATCATTATTATGTCATATATTTCATTAGTGCTTATTATATATACTTTATAATCATTAATGAATGGTTAATCATTGAGAATGAATCTCATCGCGTCGTGGAGACGGTAGTCCGTACGTACGCACGAGCGATGATATCGTTCCCATGGTCGTGGAATTGTGTTTAAGTGTATGTAGACTATTTCAGTATCAATATCACTTTATAATAATCATATATAGTTACTCATTATACCATTATACCCATCCTATTAAGGTGGTGGTGGAAAATAGATTACACCACGGCCTGGAGACGGTATTCCATACGTACGCACGCGCAGCGATTTCATTTTTCCGTAGGATGGATAGAAGGTGAATTAGAGTTGTTTCATATTTATAATAACATATCAGTATGTAAGTAATACTGATGTTATTACTTTGTCATGAAACAACTAAAGAAGAAGAAGTTGAAAAAGAAAGAAACTGAAAAGATCGGTAATGGATATTACCTCTTCTTTGAAACGCCTCTTTGAATCCTCCACTTAGGGAACTAATATTGGTCTTTGAAGAAGACCAGGACCTCTAGGATTATTCTAGGGAAGTGGAGAAGGTATTTTGGCAGGGTTTGGCCGAGCTTGAGTGCTCAAATTGGTGTGAGGAGGAGGGGGAGGAGGTGTCCTTTTATAAGGGAGGAGAGGGGCACCTTAGGAATATCTCAAAATATTATTTTATATTAAAGTCAAAATCGGTTTATAATGGTTCCAAAGGGTCTTAATTCGAAGCTAAAGTGGGGTGGGTCGAAATCCTATCATCCAATAGGATTTAAACAAGTTTAGGTTATTATTTTAACCTTATCAATTAGATTTAACTCTAAGTTAAATAATTTAACTTTTACCGTGTCTTTTTGTTTTCTTACACTATATGGTTAATACACTTACTATAACATGCCAAACGAACCCCAAATTATTTATTATTAATATATATATCCTTATCTAAGTCATTTGGCCGAACCTTATATTTTTAGGAATAAAATAACAGTTAATAATATAATATTTGATTTAAAAACTATTTTGTGTCAATTTTGACACTATTTGATATATGATATTTGTGAAAGTCATAACATAATTATATGTTCGAACCAAGTTGATTAAATCAACAATAATATATAATAGTAACCTATAAAATTAGTTGAATTCATAAAAAGTCTCAAATTACATTTATTTTGGTGTTTATAACATCAATTATATCAATATATCATTAATAAGATAATTACTGCATCATCATTGTGTCATAAATAAATTAAATTATTTAATGTCTAAAAATTACAAATAAAATACAATTATGTACTAAATATTATTATCTTTTTAATGAATATTTATAGTCGAATTTATCTTATGTATAACCCCATATTAAAAATGTTTTAGTAAATTGACTTTGATTTTAACTCTTTTAACCCTTCTTTAAATAAATTAATAATAAATGTCCTAATCTAATCCAAGTGGGCCTAAAGGGTCATATTTTATTCCTAAGTTTATTTTTGGTCGAATTACACTTGTCCAATAGAATTAGGACATGTGTTAGGGTAATAATAATATCATTTCTTCCCTTAATTACCCTATTTACTTTTAACCGTGGTAAATAAAACTAAAAAGTTACTATTCACCAAAAATTATTTTAATCTCATTGAACCAAATTTTAGTCCTTGATATTAACCGTGTCTCTCGGATTTTCGAAATTCCACTCACAGAAGTGGTAAAATTATGTTTTATGAACAATTCAGTTTTTTATCTACCACTTAGTGGTTTCACTATTCATCGAAAATTGAAAGTTTTCAGAAAAATACCAAAAATTAGGCCTAATCTATATTTGATATTATGAACTCAAAAATGATGTCTATTTTACCAAATTCAAAACATATCAGTTTCATTAACTAATTTAAAAATAAATTCTCGTCGTCAAAACAAATAGCGTGTTTTTAAGAGATAATAACTATCAAAAGATTGACACTAGTTTATAACTGGTTTAAATGTGAAATTACATCCAATGACCAACATTGTATTAAATTGTAAAAATATATTCTAAATATACTTTAAAACCACTCAAATTAATAATTTATCACTATTAATTATTTCTATTAAAAAAGTTGTTTTTAATTAAAATGTAGTAATTTTCACTATTTATCAGAATATGAAAGTTATCAGAAAAGTACCAAAATTTCACTCTAAGCTAATTTCGATATTCCGAATCCAAAAATGAAGTCCATTTTGAAAAATAGAATTGAAAAAATTTCAAAAAGTGGTTATTACTATTCATAACGGATAGTTTTAATAATATTTTAATAGCATATCGTTGTTTTGTACAACTCGGTATTGCGTACTACACACGCTATCAAGGAAGGTCGTGATTGCGTGTAATGAAAGTCAAGTCAAGGATGCATGTTGTACAAGATCCTTTTGGTGTAGCGTAAAACACAAGACATTAATGAAATTAAAAAGAATATTTTTCATAAAATCTTCGGGTGTTACAATTATTATGTAATTTTATTTCGAAAAATATCATTAATAAATAATAATTTTCCATAACAACAATTACATTTCCTATAAATATTTCATAGTGCTTCAAAAAAATATTTTGATTAACAAAACATATCCCCTGAGATTGTCAAAACAAGAGTGCCGCAATACATGTTGTCGTGCACTAGTTAGCTCAAAGAGGTGTTTTTGGTTTTACCCCTAAATACATATATGATAGAGCCACATCCATTTACTAATATATAGAAATGGATTTTTTTTAGAAACCACTTACAGAATATTTCAGCCAAATACCAAGAAGTTTTTTTATATTTAAACTTTTTTATCAGGTTCTTCCTAATGTTTTAATATCTTAATATCAAAAAATAACTAACCCATCCTCTAAAATCTATAAAATCCCAACATTTTATTACATAACATTACATGAAATTTTCTTAGGATCCATTAGAGTTATTATCTTGAAAATAAAGAACATAATAAATGAAAAATTAAAAAAACATCTAATACACTTAAAATGTTTCTTCACGTTTCACCCTATGTACATTTATTGTATCTCATAACCGAGAGACATACATCAAAGGATTGGGAGAGTGGAAGACATGGTAAGGGAAACTAAATAAAATAGTTTAGAAGTTAACTTGAGTGGTATCAAAACGAACATTTGGAATATTGTAAAGGTATGAGAAATAGAAATATCAAAATAATAATAATAACTTGAATCATAAGATGAAAATGTTTCTACAATATTTAATTTATACATTCATAATAATATCACCATGGTCCTCCCCAAGGTGTTATAAAAAATTAGCACAGATATTCACCAGTGTTTTGTGAGAGAATATCACCAACGTTTATCACCAAGGTATCATAAAAATTAACAAGGATATTTAAGAACGTATTATAATAGAATATACCTATGTTTGAATAGAGAGGTGTCAAAAAAATTTCCAAGGTGATTTACCAAAGTATCCTAAAACTTCTCAGCTATAGAGATTAATTTCCTAACCAAATACATTGGAGCTCTGTTGTTGAGAAAAATTAATATTTATTTATTTACATGTTATCTAATTAGATAATAATCAAAAAATTTATTAATAACCCATAGAGAATAAAAGAAATTGGTTCAATATCAATGTCATGGTGTTTTAAATAGATCTTAAAAACTAAATCATTATATCATTTGTAAACCATAAAAAGAGAATGAGGGTTTTATGAATTTCAATTAAATTAAAAAATAAATATTTTTTATTTAATAATGAATAAAACATGAAATAAAAGAGGTTCTATAATTGGCATAAATAATATAAATTAATTTCTTGAGAAAAGTGGAGATATTTTGAGAAGAAAATTATGAAGCGTAGTGTGTAAGAAACATGGGTTTATAAAACATTACAAAAGATGGGACATGGAATAACCATACAAAAATTACTGAAAATAATGTACAGAGCTATAATAAAATGTAAATAAGAATATGGTATGGAAATTTTAAAGACATACTATAGAAAGGAGAACATGAAGTGAAGAGAGAAGTTGGGTATTCCCTTACAAAATTTTGGCAGCCTAATAGATTCACATAAAAATTCATAAAAAATTTTGATTTAGAGAAGAAGGGGAATCCAGATATTTTTAAATATTAGGTAATGTAATGGGGATATGAAATTTCATATCCCAGTATAAGAATATAGAAATTAAAAAGGTAAAACACAATAGGATTGATTGAAAAGATAAAAGTGGTAGATTCCTCTACCTTTAAGAGTAACTTCTAAAACACTATGATTGGGGCCTTTAGGGCTTAATGAAACCTAGGGAGGACACCATGGGAGGTATTAATAATAGATATTCGAGGGAATTTTTTTTGGAATGAAATTAAATGAAGGAATTAGAGATTTTGTTATAGAAAAAGTGAGAGAGTTTTTTATTAATTTTTGGGGACACAAAATTATTAGTATTTAAAAAATCATGGGCCTTACAATGGTATATTCCAATGGTTTCGACCACTTATCATAACTCATATCGTATATTTATCTATATGAGTCAACCAACATCTTCTACAAATCATTAATCCAAAATGGCAATGTTATGATGTCATTAAACCTACAAAAAACTCAAAAGTGTATTTTTACTATTCATAAAAAATTCAACTATATTAGAAAAATCCAAAAAATTCTCCCTAACCATTTTTCGATGTGAATAATTAAAAAATTAACTCTATTTTATTAAAATGAATTATATTTTAAAAAAAATTACATAAATAATATATAAATACATAACTAATTGTTTTTAAACAGTTAATAACTTATACTATGATATAATTATATGACATTAATATTTAAGATGACTAAAATATATTTATTCTTCCTTAGACATGGTTACTGTTACATTGTTAAAATTACTATTCATAAGGATAAAATTTATATTCCAAACGGTCTTGTTACAATTCACCAAAAAAAATATTTTTATCCAATTATAATCTAAATTTCTTATTGACTTCAACAGTGTATGTTTGTTTTTCTAAAATCATTTCACAGAATCAATTATTTAATAATTTTTAAAAAAATATGTTTTTAATATTCATAAAAAAATATCATTCATCAAATACTATTAATAAAAGAATCATATTCATCAACTATTATTAATTAAAAAAATAGAATTCATCAAATACTATTAATCAAAATATATTATTCATCAAATACTATTCATTAAAAAAATACAATTATTCAAAAAATTGAATCTTCTTAGAAAACTACTAGAAAACCACTCTTTCATATTTTTTATATTTGAAATTCAAAAATGATGTTTGTTTTAGCATAATAAATCTCTATTTATTAGAAAGTTAACTTTTAAATCTAAAAATCTATTGTTACTAAAAATAAGAGCAGATAGAAAATGCATAGTGATATTGCATTGTAAATTTTCTGGCAAAAAATAATATTATTTTGAAATTTACATTTAAAAAGGGTTGTTAGAATCATACTATTTAATTAAAATAATCATTATTCAATAATCCTTAATATTTTAAAATAGTTATATCATTTTTGAAATGTAAAATTTGTGTCTACAAACGAAAATTTATCAAATTTGACTCAATTAAAGATATATGTTTTTATGAAAAAACTATTCTTAAATATTCATATGACATTATTGTCATTAGTTGCACGAATCCAATTTTTTTCATGATCCGTAATGTTCTCATGAAATAAAAAATAATTTATCATGCTTCTATTGTGAAAATTAATCAAAAGTTATTTGGACAAAAGAGTTTAACAAATAAAAGAATTACATTTTTAGTGTCATTACATTCTTCCCCCTTTAAAGAAACATTATCCTCACTATATTCAATTATTATAAATTTTTTACTATTAGAAAAAATATAATTAAAAGATAATTCTTTTTCATAAAAATTCCAATATTAAAAAAAATAATATGCTCTAACAACAATAACATCTTCTATAAATAATTCATAATGATCCATTGAAATCGTATAATTAACAAAAAAAATATCCCTTGGTAGTGTCAAACAAGGACTGTAGTAAGGCCCTTTGTAGAGCACCATTTCCAGTTTGAGTCTAACTAAAAGCAGTGTTTTCTGGTTTTACCCCTAAATACATCTGTGCTAGATCCACATTAACATGTTCGTATACAGATATGGATTTATTTGTTCAAAACCCACTTCCCAAGTATTTTACCAAAATAACAATATGTTTTCCAAAATTTCAAAATTTTTGTAGGGTTCCTCAACAAGTTTTCAAATCTCAATTTTCACAAATAACTAAACCATCCTCATATACAAACTATAGTATCCCTCAGTTTTGTTATATAACATCAGATGCAATTTTAGAGATGATATTTTAATGATTAGTGTCTTGTAAATTAGGAACATAATATATGAAATCTTAAAACAAATTCATCTAATTCACATGATAGGATTCTTCAATGATTAACCTATGTACATTTATTTCATCTCAAGACATGGGAGAATACATCAAAGGAATGGCAGAGCAGAAGACCTGGTAAGGGGAAACAAGTTAAATACATTACATGTAAACTTGAGGGATATCAATAATTAAATGAGTAATATTCTAAATAAATGATAAATAGGAATATAATAATAATAATAATAATAACTTGGACCATAACTTGAGCATTTGGTTAGAACATTTAATTTAGACATTTATAAGCATATCACCAAGGTCCATCCCCAATGTGGCCAAAAATAACAATGTTAATACCCAAGTTATCTTATAGTAATATCACCATGATTTATCACTATTTTTTCATAGAAAATAAATTAGTTATTCACCAGGTTTTTTTAAAATCATATCCACATGGTTGATAACTGAGGTTTCATAAAAATTAATATAGTGATTTACCTGGGTATTGTAAAACCAGTCATCTCTATAGATTAATTTATATTCCCAATTCATTAGAGTAATATCTGGTTGAACCATTATATTTTATTTATTTTCAGGTGTTTAACATATATCATAATCAAACATTTCCAAAATATCCAATAGAGAATACAAGAAATTGGTTTCATATCAAAATCAAGGAATTTTAAAAAGTACATAAAAACAGGATCATTTTGTAATTTATAACCCAAAAAATAGAACGTGGTTTTTTTGAAAATTAAAGAATAAAATAATTAGTTTTTATTTCTGTATGAATACCTTTTGAAATAAATAATGTCTGGGTATTCTTAAAAATAAAAATAAAAAAAATTCATTAGAAAAGAAATTTATTTTGAGATGAAAATTATGTAGTATAGTGGGCATGAAACATGGATTTATAAAAGATTTAAAAGGAGGGGACAATGGTTTACCATTCATAAAAGGCTCATAATATATTATTGGGTCATAATAATATTAAAATATAAAAACTGTATGGAAATTTTAAATATATACCACATTAAAGATAACCTGAAAGAAAGAGAGAAGTTGGGAATTCCATTAAAAACTTCGGCAGCATAACAACATCACATAAAAATTCAAAAAATCATTTGATTTAGATAATAATTGGTCCCTCATTGTTTTTAAATTATATGGATAGTAAAGGGTATATTCAATCTCATATCCCACCTTGAAATATATTAATTAATAAGGCATAACCAAAGAAGAGTGCTTGAAAAGAGAAGGGTGGTAGAGTCGCTTACCTTGAAGAGTACCCTCTATAATACAATGATAGGGACCTTGAGAGCTTGAGGACCCCTTTAAAGGATTCATTGGGAGGTAATAATATCATAATATCAAGGGAAATGATTTTTTAATGATATAAAATGATTCATTGGGTGGGTGTTTACAAAAAAAGCGAGGTAGTTTTTTTATTAATTTCTGACGACACCTCATTAGTGGTATTTGAAATCCCATGTTATTTCCCATTGAATATTACCATGGTGTTGGACAATTGGATAAAATAATATCATATTATAATAAAAAAGAGTTGACCAATATCTTATCTTACTTGCAACATCATTATGATCATGTTATGATTCATTAATCAAACTGAAAACTGAAAACTATATTTTCTTTATTCATCGAAAATACAACTTTTTCAGAAAAATACAAAACATTCACCCTAAATTTTTTTTGACGAGTAGAATTCAAAAATGAACTCCATTTTATGAAAAACAATTAAATTTTAAATATAAATAATTAAACTAAATACTAATACATAACTAATAATTTTTAAAACATTTATTTAATTATACTATTATATAATTATATCACGTTACCATTTAAGATGACTAAAATATATTTATACATCAAAAGGTGGGGTTACTATTCCATTAGTCAAATAACTATTCATATTGGTAATATTACTATTCTCAATTGTCATGTAACTATTCACCAAAAAATTAAGTTGATCCTAGTAGACTCTAAACATCTTACTGATCCCAACCGTGCCTTTTCATTTTTCGAAAATAAAATTCTAGAATCGATTATTTAATAATTATTAAAATAAATATTGTTACTATTAATCAAAAAATTTCTATGCCTAAAATACTATTCATCAAAAAAATACTATTCCTCAAAAAATCAAAACTTCTTAGAAAAATAATAAAATGTCATCCAAGATTACTTTTGACATTGAAATTCAAAAATGATATTTATTTTACTATTATAATTTTTTATGTGAGATATTTAACATTAAAATCTAAAAACTTATTAGTTATTAAAAAAATTTCAGTTAGAAAATGAGTTCTGAAATGGAATAGTGAAATTTCCGGCACTTAAAAAATATTATTTTAAAATTTATATTTAAAAATGTGTGTTTAAATAAAAACATTTAATTAAAATAATTATTATTCAAAATACATTAATTTTTAAAAATAAATATATCATTTCTATATAGTATAATTTGGGTCCAAAAAATCAATTTATCAAATTTTTGTCAATTAAAAATATATTTTACATAGCAAAAATATTCATAAATTTGTACATCCCATTATTGTTTATAGTTGTACTAATCCAAATTTATGCTCGATGAATAATGTTATCATGAAAATAAAAGTAATTATATGTGATTTTTTTGCAAAACATAATAAATAGTTATTAATAATAATGAGATCCATTAATAAAAGATCATTTGGATGGAAATTACAAAATCCATCATTAAAACCATCTGAGATGGGTGGTGATGAAAAATAAAATTTTCTATTTCGGGAAGTGGTTGTCTGGATCTATGAATAATTAATGACCATATTTCTCAATTGGTGGGAAAAATATGTTATGTGTGGAATTATAATTTAAAAGTCATAAATATGACATATATAACATTTAATTAATCAAATCAATCCCAGTTATGTCCCTAAGGGGTGTTGATGAAAAAAAAAACAGATTATATAGTTGACAGCCTCTACATACACATGATCGACATTATTCTGTTTTCTTAGTTTATGGAAATGATTAAATAATTACTATAAAAATAATAAATTGAAGTTTAAAAATAATTTTGATAATTATTTAATTATATTAACAACTTTATATATCATTTTTTGTCTATTAGAATAAAATTAAAGGCTAAGAAGAAGTAATACTCACTATAGAAGATTGAGTTTTTTCTTAGAAAACACATTAGAAATGAATGTTTTATGAAAAATAAATTTTACTTGAAACTTATGGATAAGATATAGGGTTCTATAAGGATGAAATTTTAAAATTTTAAGCAATAAATTTATTTTATAAATTAGTTTTTATGTGGTGAATGTGCTATGTTTTATAAGAAAATAGAATGTTAATTTTGGAAGTACCTGTTAAATTTTTAATAATGTAATGTTACTATTAAAATTTCTATGGATCAAAAATTAAATAAATGTTGAGGGGAACTTATTTGGGGTGAAATTATACTCATACATTCCATTTTTATATAACCATGAGTGTTTCTTTTTGTTTTTTATTGAAATTTTAACTTTTTTTCTAATTTTCTTTCATATAATAAACTTTATTTTACGATTAGTAAATAATTTTAATTAAAAATAATAATATTTCAACTATTACATAATTTGAACCTCAATATTTAATTTTTTTATAAAAATTCTAAAATAAAATTTCTAATTTTTTAAAATTATATGTTTGAAATAAACGAACTTAATCCCATAAAAACAGTTTTGAAAAAAATTATATTTAAATTTATATATATGATAAAATATCATTTTTAATTAGTTTAATTCTGCAAATTGACTTTTTATAAATAAAATAAAATCTATGAGTCTTTAAATGATATCTAAAACCTAATATCAAATCTAAATTATTTGATTCATAGAAAAGAATATTTTTTTATTGAGGCAGAAATTTCAATTATTCCTAAAAATATTGGACAGTCATTTTCAATGAATAAATATTATTTTAAAAATAATAATTTTTTCACTTAACTTCATATTTTATCCAAAAAAATTAATATTTATGTAATTATTATATATTTCTTAAAAGTAAATGTTTCATGAAAACCTTAATTTCGACGGAAAAACAAGATTTATAATAAAAGAAGATAAATCCATACTATGTAAATTTTTATATTATAACTCAAAAATTTGGTCACTTTTATCTAATTCAAAATCTAAAACTTATAAATTAATTATTTAAATGAAAATGAAAAATTTAAAGAGAAACTTGTTTAGTTTAAAAAATGTTGTTTTTAAACATTAAGTGGTCTAAATATTACATCCAGTTAACTTCATCCACATTATCCAACACATTTTACAAATTTAACAGTACCACCCATCACATAATGGAAAACATTTGTTAAGGTTTTATGATCACTCCATATTCCAACATTTATTATTAGTATCAAAGTACCATATGCTAAAATTCAAATATTTAACATGTTTCAATTTTAATCATATGTAAAATTAAAAACATTTATATATTTTATTTTTCATCCACAATCGCATATAATAATCGAAAAACATGATATTTTTAAAATCACACCATGAATGGAAATTCTATGAATAATTAATTATCAGGTTTATGAAAACACATTTAAACATTGTTTTAAATATATATACTATGTCTTTTAAAACAAATCCACCGAAGAAAAATTATTGTAGTATCACCATGTCACATTGATAAAAGATAAATTTATTTATAGGGAAAATGAATTCAGAACATAAAATATTTTTTAAAAAGAAAAACCATTTTGGGTTCAAATTAAAATATATTTCAAATATATATTTTAAGACAAACCCACAAAAGAGGTTTCTTCCAATGAAAATATAATTTTTTAATTTTTTTGGGAAATTATATCCAAGAATAAAAAAATGATGAAAATATTAATCCCCATACCTTTATTCTAGTATCTATGAAAACACATCCTATGAAGCTTCCCTTCCCCATATATTGGCTCCAAAGAAAATACAGTCTCATTATCCCACAGTTTGTAATGAAAATATAGCTAATGAAATAAGATTACCCCCTGTACTTTTGTTTCTCCTCATAGGAGGAAAATACACATCTTTTATAACATTTACTCTCATTTAAGTGTTATAATGATAGGGATAATGATAACATAATATCTATAATTATCCTAGAAATTTGAACCTTCTATATTTTATAATATATAAGTTTTCTAACTATTACGAAGGAAAATTTCCTTGTCAAATAAAGATAGGAGTCTAAAAACTACACTACTATAAGAGTTTCATTAAATGTTATTATCACCACTGATTATATTATTCACCCCATATCTACACCAAACACCACTCTTGGGCCACAAGATATCTCTTCAAGTCTCTCCAGGATGTTCTTATATATATAAAATTCATAACATCAAATACATTTTCTAACATAATAATGTTATTTAAATATGTATCCTCCATAATTAGCTTGATCTGTATTCTAAGTACAATGCACAATAAGGTGAGTAAATCTATATATCAAGTACCTTATACTTATACTATATGTGGCCATAGGTGATACATATCATCACATATTTTTATGGATTAATTAAAACCAACCATTAATATATCTTTATTAAACTAAATTTTCTGTTTCAATTATTAAAATCTACATGAATATGGGTGATTTATCAGAAAAGTGAACTCTTGTAGGAGTCAAATATTGTAAATTCATATATGATAACTAATAATCCATATGTAAGGGAGATGATATTTACTAGTCACGATCTCAAAAATATTTTGCGTTTTATTAATTATATAATAGGGGGTCCTAGGTCAAGACTTATGATGAATAAGTAAATTAATTTTCTATAAAAGGTAAAATGATGCAATGAAAATCGAAAAAAAATCAGTACAAATATGGAGTATTTTTGTTAAATGATTTCATAAAAAATGAATCAAACAAGTAAATAATTACATTGAAAAAACTAAAATGAATGAATGTGATCGATATAACCCCCCATTTTTGAGTCATTAATAATTATTCATCTCTATATTATTCAGTCAATTATGGTTCCATAATTTTTCAATCGCCTAACCATCTAAAAGAAAACATAAACACAAAGATCCAAAAAATTGAATCATATGTTAACATCATTACTTTCAATCGCTTCACCCTTTTTTGATATTGGTTTAAAATCTTACTTATTATTGGTGTAAATTTTTTAAACAACCACCAAAATTAAAATGAGAATTAATTAATGTTGTTTTTTATATTTGATCCTTATGAATATATCAGATGTTTGTTATATTTTATAGTTAATATGCCTTCCTCATGATTCTCAAAAGCATATCCTTATGGTAAATGTGTCAAACATTTGAGTGATGTTAAATATAAAACTCATTTAACTAAACACAATTTTATGAATTATAGTGAGTATGTAGATTAAAACAATATTTTAAGGTGGTAAGAATAAGATCAACCATACAAAAGAACTACTATAGTATGGGTGGAATTGTCATCATGGAGATGATTTTCCTACGAATGGGTTGAAAAGGGTATAACCCAATATCATCCCCACTATTAGATTCCAACCCCAAGAACAAATATCAATATATCAAAATACAATAATAAACACGTTTTTTGGAAGATTAAATGAAATTAATGCAAAAAAATTAACTTGAAGAATGGGAGGGGATATCCTTATTGGAAGAGATATCGTAAATATGAAATCATTCTTCTAAATGGTTATAGAGTGAAATGGAACAACCTATTTCTAACACATCTTCATAAATCCTCTCAAAACGCTCACAAGTACTGAAAATACAATTAAAATTTATTATAGTATGGTTTAGGTTTGATGTACTAAAAGTTTACATACATTATTATTTATCCAAAATATATAATGAATAGAGCCTCCATTTCATTTGAGTTCCCACCTGAACTAGCCATTACTTCTATTGATTGAAATGTGAAAATTTTAATCTTATAAAAATTGGCAAAATTTCCACTCATGAAAATCATGTATGATTAATTTATTCCCTAAATTGTAAAAAAAGTTTCAATATTTAAAATCTAGTCCATCTAAATATTAATGTTCATTTTTCCCCTTTAATAGTGTGATCTATCTTGTACATCTAAACACAATACATTTCAAAATGTTTAAATAATACATATAGACAATATATTTAAAAATATTCTACGTTGAATAGTTTATGATAAAATTACTATGTTGAAATTTAATGTTTAAAAAATAAATTTCATTATATTTTTAAATTCAATATCATAACATAAATATCCATTAAATAATAAAATCAGGAATAATCTAGGAAATCAATTTTAATTATTATCATTAAAATATTCAGGAAACATGGAACATCAACTCCCTCACACTAACACATCTGTAATATCAGAAAAATTCACATTTCATGAAATCGAGAAGATGATGCATTGTGGAATTTACCAATACCTGAATGTAATATAATAAAATAAATAATCCCAAAAAAGTGGTTAATAATTTTTTATAAATTTATTGTCACAACCGACTATTTCAAATGACTTTGTTCCTATTATTTATCTTTGTATCGGGTGTTTTTTTAATATTATGGTGAGTCACGGTTCAATTTTTTTGATGTTTGGAGAAGTTTACAGGTTCAAGGCTGGTACATGAACATTGTGCATTTTAGTGGAAGTTGTGTAGAATGTTTGGTTACCAGTTTGGTCGCTGCTAAATTGAGGAGGGGCCACAAAACAACCTGCGCACGGTTGACTGAGCCTTGAGGGGTGACAATGCAACAACCCACCTATATGGTTAATTAAATTAGTTGGTTTGGAGACGATGTAATGAAGCCATGAAACATGACAATGCTGATATATATATATATATATATATATATATATATATGTTTTTATGATCAGTGAATGCATTATAAAGATCTGTTATTATTATTAATTTTAATAAATCTTGATTATAATTATTAGTATAAATAAAGTCTTAAAATAAATTATTAATGTTACTAATGATTTACCATCAAAATTATTATTATTATAAAAGATTTAATCTAATTATTAAGATTATATTATTATTATTATTATTTATTAATTTTATTTATGTTAATTTTATTTTGTTTTTACCTATATTTTTTGGTTGTTTTTTTTACCCATGTCTGGTATGGGGGGTGCATCCCCCTCCCCTTTCTCTTCTTCTCCCCATCGCAAAGGCCTCACCCCCCCTTTCGCGCTGCATCTCCACTGCCTAGAGACCTTCCATCATCCCTCCTCATTCATCCCAGGGTGATCCCCATGTAGCGTCCTTCAAATGTGCTCAGTAGTACGGTGTGCCGCGCCTCCTGTTCTTCATCTCTACTCCATCCGATCAAGCAAGCACCACCAGCGAACCTCCCGTACCTCTAGTGTGACCCCCTACCGCCTGGTTCTCATCTCGTTGAAGTGCCCCCTGCCAAAGGATCCCTCTGGCAGCTCTACAATCCGGCTATCCAACTTGCTACCCACCTTCGACCGGTCCTCCCTCTTGTTGCACGGGCCGCCACCCGCTCGAACTGAAAAACCCCTTCCGGCCATAGGTTTTTCTTTTTATTAAGGGTTCATAGGATTTATCTTTATTGAGGGAGTTTGTTTTTATTGAAACCCTATATGTTGGGGTTCGTTTTCATTAATTTACCCACCAATTCAGGGTCAATCTTGATTGTGCAGGGGTTATTTAATCTTTTGAGGCCTGCAGTTGAAGTGAAAATGAAATTGTGCACCAGTCTCAGGTGTGAATTTTCATTCTAGTTTGGAGTTTCGGTATGGTCCCATTTCACTATCCTTTCTTGAGCATTAGATAATTGTTTTAGCAAGTGTTTTTTTAATTAAATTGGTGCAACTTGATTTTTTAAAATAAATTAATTGTGTTTGATATTTTTTCACACTAATTATGTGAATTGATTTTGTGTGCACAATTATTTTGTTTAAACATGTGGTCAGAATTTGATGGCTTTTACATGCAAATTCCTAATCAGCCATGCTATCCTTTGCTCAAAGTTTAAGGAATTTAGAATTAATTAAATGATGCTTGAGTTGGTTTCATGTGGTTAAAGCTACATTATAATTTTCCATATAGTTTTATAAATTAATAAATGATATATTAAATAATATAGGTGTTTTGATCCTGGTTTTGAAATTTTTTTTAGTTGCACATGTTTTTAAACGTTGATCTCATCGCGTTGTGTGCTTTTTTTCAGGTTGTGCACTCTATGTGTTTTATTGAAATGGTATGATGTCTATCTAAAATGATTAGTGAATTATTTTGGCATTTTGTGGGTTTTATAAACACTTTTTTGATTTTAAAGGGGTTTGGTAAATAGTGTTGATGGTGTGAGTTGTATTTTGAAAACATGCTGAGGTGATTCTTTTATGCCGGTTATTCTTTTTTATTGTTTTAAGTATGTGTTTGTGTACCTTTTTTGTTGTGTGTTTATTGAAGCGTGTTGGTTTCATAACCCCGCATTACCGCGATCATCAACTTGCGTGTGCTTGTGTGCTTCTCTGAGGTGTGTTGCGTTGTCGGGTTTGAGCTTCGAGTTGAGGTAGGTCCCCCACTGCACTTTCCGTTAAATTTATAATTTACTAAATGTTAAATATTTTATTAATTTTAGAAAAAGTGAATTATTATTATATAATTTAATTTCAAAATAATTACTTGATGTAAAAAGAGCTATTTATTTTATTCAAGTTACTTGAAATATTTTCATGGTGAATTGACGGACAATAGTGAAAGAATGCATGTTTTTTCTTTGAACATAATTCACAAAATAGAATGTGCAGTACTAGTTTTATGATAAATGATTTATTTTGATGCGTTAGTAAGTGTTTTGTGTCTCGTGAGAAATGAGGTATTTCTTTAAAGTAGGTTATGGCTGGTTTGTCACTTTAACGAAATAAATTATTCTAAAAAACATTCTATGATGTGACTGAGGGGTGATTTGTTGTGTACTATGATTATGTGAGTGGTTTAGAATGATGTTTGTGCATCATTACTGGTTACTTGATTGGCATTGTTTATTCACCCTTTTATTATTAAACATGTTGACATGGGAACCTGGCATAGTAAGTGAATCTTCTTGAGAATGATTAATGCACTAGTTTAGATTACGCACTGGCTAGTGGACCTTAGTACGGAATATACTCTGCTAGGGGATTGAGCCCCTCATTTAGGCTAGGTAGGGAGATACATAGAATTTGGGAATTATGAAATCATCGAGAGTATATATGCCTTCAGGTTGAGTAAATTGAATTGTACATTTTTTATTTTTGATGAGCTCCTAGGTTCGACCAATGCTTTATTTAGTGTTTATTTGTATGCGGCAGATGATTGGGAGGCCCTGTTTGGTTGCTGGTCCTTGTTTGTTGCTTTCCCATTGCCCTTATTCTGGGTTGTTTGTCGCATGTGGTTTTCCTTTTAACTAACAACTAATATTTTTATTTCAAAATTATTTACAAAAAATTGATTTAAAATGAAATGCAGTGATTTCATTCAAATATTAAACTTGTATTTTTTTAAATTAAAAAAGGCAATGAACTGTTTCTTTTTTTAGAAATGGAAGTGTGTGTGTGAAAACACATATTTTATATAATTTAGTTCAAACCTAGAATTAATAAATTCTTTATTTAAAGGTAGTGCATTGGGAATAGTTTCTTGGGAACACCTATAAAGTCTTAATAATCACACCTATAATGTTTTTTTCTATTTTTAGTTTTTGTTGTAGGTTTAACTCGGGCATTCTCTCCCTGAGCGAGAGTTGGTTGTGGATTAGTGATAAAATCTTGGGGTCGTAAGGAGTTTTGGTCGGGGTCAGGTTAATATGTGTTGTTGGTCAATATTTTTCGTTCATGTTTTTCATTTATATTGTATTGTTTTATTTTAATTCCACATCTTTATTAAATCTTATTGGGAAAAATATTTCCCATTTATACTATGTTGATTCCATGGTGATTGTCGCCGTCCCGGGAGGATCGGGAACTCCTATCGGGCCATGTCGCGGACCAGCATGGGAGACCGGTTCAGTGTCGACCCGAGTTGGTTCAGGAAAAAATTGTATCACAGGAGGTTGGATCTTCAGAGGACCTTGTTTTTTAGAGCGCCCATTTTTATTGGGGTTTTCATGGTAGAAGGTGTGGAATATTCGAGTCTTAGGGCGTACGAAACGAGAAGGAAATCATGATCACATTCTCATTCTGAACGTAGGGTTACCAGGGGATATTCATGTATGTTGGTGTCTATTGATTATTGTGAATTCATTTATGTTGGTAAATGAAAAGGTAGTTGGGAATGTAGCCCCATGATCTCATAGGTCCTGGAAATCCACGTAGACCTGGGGACACAACCCCATATTTCTCTCGATAATAGTGGCGTGACTGGTGTGTGGCCTCCAACCATTTGTTAGAGTCACCCATCAACAATTGTTTCCCCTGGTGAATTGTTTGAGACTTCATTAATTCTAAAATCTTTGTGTAAATTTTAATTTTGTTATTTGTGAAAAGATGAATTTGAAATTAAAATGACCATGTTTTGATCCTACTCATTGTTTTCTTGTTCCATAGTGTTCACCCTCATGAATGTTAAATGGATGCCAAAGGTTAAACTTCGTTTGGGGTATCCATAGCATATACTCTAGTTTACCAACATGGAGGCTATGTTATGGAATTCTTCAAGTTGAACTCTCCCATGTTTTATGATCAAAAGATCAAATTGAGGTGGAGGAGTGGTTGTGGAAGATTTAGAGGAACTACAATTTCATTGGGTTTCCTTTTTAATTCAAGTTGATGTTGGATACCATTTTGCTTGAAGTTCCAACCCTCAAATTGTGGAAGTCCTTGTATCTATTCAAGCCGCGAGAATATATAAAATGGTAAATATTCACGTCTTCGTTCATCCAACAATACTTCTCTGAGTTAAAAAAGCTATGGAAGAGGTTGGAGTTGTGTTGAATTTATAAGGGTTCTGAATCAATACGAGAATTCTATCAATGTTTCTCAGACTTAGTTTTGTACGGCCAATGGTTTGTTGCAAACAATCTTGGGAAGGCATGAAAATTTGAGTCTGGACTCCGACCTGAACTGTGATCGAATGCAGAATAGCTCAACCTAGCCACCTTCTCAGATGTTGTAGGGAATGCCTTTAGGGAAGAAGTTGAGTTAGCAGGATCACATGAGGTGGTGAATCCTCCCCCATCTTTGAGAATTAGTATAGAGGATTGGGGATAAGAAGAATGAAACATGACCTGTTGTTACTGGTGTTGGTAGATGGATCAAGATACCATCAGACCTTTAGTCATCTTCTTCACAGTGAAATGTCATTATTTGTCTTCACTTGTAGCATTTTGTGGTGTTTCTTTTCCTTTAGTTGTGATAATGGTTGTTATCGAACCACTTAAAAACCTTTATTTTGATTAGAATGTTTAGTAAAATTTCGGTATGTGCAATATGTTGGGGAATTTTGAATCTTGACTATGAGTCAAGAGATTCTTCAATCATCAGTGCTCCAACCATAGGTCCTAGAGTGAAGTTGGCCCATAGTCAAGAAAACCCCAGTGGTGAAAAAGGGCCTTAGTTGAATCATGGTACATAGTGTGACATGGTTTTTGTTCTTCTGAGGGTTTGATGTTGTTGATATGAAAAATGGTGGTATTTTTGATGTTCTATCAGTTTCACCCTTCCATTCATTCCCCCCTAGTGGTTGGTGTTTTTGGTCCGTGAGGAATGTTTCCATGTTCGGTTAATCTTGTCATTTATTATGGTGGGGAGACCCACATCGAGTCTCACAAAGTTATACCTGATGTAATTTTGAGTTATCCCAATCCTTATGGTGGGGTTTTTATTCGGGCCTCCTCATGTTATTATCAGAGATTCATTTCATGTATCTTTTTTGGTAGGTGGTCTCATGTGGAACCACCTAATATTGAGTTCGTCCTCTCGAGTAAACGTTGATATTAGAGTACACCAAATGGTTTCGATGGACTATGATTATGGGAATAAGTGTCGAAAGTAGTTTCTGTTCATTCTCTCCTTGGATGGAATAGATGGTTTGGGTTCTTCTTGGTGGTGATTAAGGTGAATGTGTTTTAAAGGATGAGTTGTGTGTCATGGGTTTTTCTGTGTCTATTTGGATCGATCAACTGGAGGCGCATAATCTTTTGGCGGTGAGTTTCACTTAAGGATTTTTAACATTTAATATAGATCACATCATGGATTTCTTCAGGCATAAAGTGTTATGGTGGAGAGGTTTTTCACACCTGACATTTTCAAATGATTTTATTCATATTATTTATCTTGGTGTTGGGTGTTTTTTACAATGTTATGGTGAGTCCTGATTAAAATTTTTGAAGTTTGTAGAAGCTTGTAGGTTCTAGTTCAATGCACGAACACCGTGTGTCCATGTGGGAGTAGTTTGGACAGTTTGGTTACCTGTGTGGTCACTGCTGAAGTGGGAAGGGGCCACCGCATGACCAGTGCACGATCGACTAAGCCGTGAGGGGTGACCACACAACCACCCTCCAATAATTTTAATTAAATTAGTTGGCTCGACAATGATGTTATGAAACCATTAAATGTGAAAATATGGATATATTTATATATGTGCATTATCAGTGAATGTGTTTTATATATTTGTTATTTTTTGTATTTTTATTAATGTTTGATTAAAATTATTATTATGAACAACGTCTTAGAATAAATTATTATTTTTATTAATGATCTACCATTACCATTATTATTGTTATCAAATTTTTATTCTTATTAATATGATTTTATTATTATTATTATTATTATTATTATTATTATTATTATTTTAATGTTATTATTATTATTATTATTGTTGTTTTTATCTTTATTTTTGTTTGTTTGTTTCTTTTTTAGGGTTTACCCATGTCCAGTACAGGTGCCCCCCACTTTCTCTCTTTCTCCCCATCACAAAGGGCTTTCCCCCCTACCGTGATACATCTCTAATGCCTAGAAACCTGTCCTATATACTCATCCATCATGCCACAGTGCCCCCTATAGCGCCCTTCAGCTGTGCAATGCAGTGCTGTATCCCGCGCCTCCCTCTCCCCATCTTTGCTCCATCCAGCGAGCAAGAACCACCATCACACCTCCCACACCTGCAGCACGACCCCTGCATCCCCGTTTCTCCTGTCGTTGCAGCACCCCCCAGCCACACGACCCCTCTGGTGGCTCTACCCTCCAGTCGTTCAGCATGCTGCCCACCTTCGATCGGACCTCCCTCTTATTCCACCGACCGCCACCTGCTCGAACCGTATCGCCCCTTTGGCCATAGTTTTTCCTTTTGGTAAGGGTTTGTGGGTTTTATATTCATTGATGGAGTTTGTTTTTACTAATACCCTATGTGTTGGGGTTTGTTTTAATGAATTTACCTTCCAATTGTTGTAAAATTTTGTTTGTGAAGGGTTTATTTAAGAATTTGAGGCCTACGGATGATGTGTGAATGAAATTGCACACCAGTCTCAGGCGTGTGTTTTCATTATGCTTTGGAGTTTTGGTATGGTCCATTTGCACTATCCTTTATTGAGTATTATATAATATCTTTATGAATTGTTTTGTTTAATTAAATTGGTGCGACTTGAGTTTTTAAAATAATTTAGTATCGTTTGATATTTTTGCACCATGTTTATGTGAATTGATGTTGTGTGCACAATTATTTTGTTTAAAAATATGGTCTAAATTTGAAAGGTTTTACATGTAAGGGCCTACTTTGTATCGTTGTCCCTTGCTCATAGTTTAACATTTTTAGAAATAATTAAACTATGAATGAGTTGGTTTCACTGTTTTAAAGTGTGTATAATTTTTAAAATTGTTTTATAAATTATTCAATGATTTATTAAATAATATGGGTGATGTGAGCATGTTTTTTAAAATGTGTTTAAGAGAACATGCTTTTAAATGTTGATCTAATCGTGTTGTGCACTTTGGTCAAGTTTTTCAATCTAACTGTCTTCTTATAATATTATATTGGCTCTTTAAATTTATTAGTGAATTATTTTGGCATTGGTTGGTTTTTGTATACACTTTGTGTATTTTAAAGGGGTTTGGTAAATAGTTTTGATGGTGCGAGTTGTATTTTGAAACCATGATGAGGTGGTTATTTTGTACTGGTTGTTCCCCTGGATTTTTTTTAATTCCATGTTTGTGTACTTTTGTTGTTTTGTGTTTATTGTAGTGTGTTGGCAGGGTAAACCCGTGTCACCAAGATCATCGGCTTGCGTGTGCTTGTGTTCCTATGCAAGGCGTGTCACGTTGTCGGGTTCAAGCTATGAGTAGAGGTATGTCCCCCACTACACATTCCTTTAAATTTAGAATCTATTATTTTCGGATATTTTTTTAATTTTATCAAAAGAGAAATACTATTGGATAATTTAATTTCGGAATAATTACTAGATGTAAAAAGTGATGTTTATTTTATACACGTCACCTGAAATATTTTCATGGTGAATTGATGCACAATAATGAAAGAATGACCGTTTAGCCATTGAATATGATTCATGAGAATTTCATGTGTAGTTATATTTTGATGATAAATTATTTCTTTTTATGCGTGACAACGTCTTTTGGGTCTCTTGAGAAATGAAGTTTTTCATTAAAGCCAGTTAAGGCCCGTTTGGCACTTCAACAAAATAAAATATTTTTAAAAAAATTATCTGACATGACTGATGGGTGATTTGTTGTTTATGATGATTGTGTGAGTTTTTGAGCATGATTTTCGTTCATTTTGACTGGGTATTTTCTTGAAATTGTTGATTATCCCTTTTTTTATTACATCTGTTGACATGAGAACCTGGCATAGTATGCGAATCTTCTGAGAATGATTGCTGCACTATTTTATATTAAGCACTAGTTAGTGGTCCTAAGTAAGGATTATACATATCTAGGGGATTGGTCCCCTCAGTAAGGCCAGGTAGGGTGATACTAAGTGATTGGGCATTATGACATCATCGAGAGTAGGCATCCCTTCAAGTTGAGTCCCATTTATAGAACGTTCTGAATTGTTCACGAGCTCCTAGGTTCGACCCATGATTTATTTAGTGTTTATTTCTATGTGGAGGACGACTGAGGGGCCCATTTCGGTTGCTACTCCTCGTTTGCTGCTTTCCAATTTCCCTTATTCTGGGTTGTGTGTCGTGTATGGTTTTCCTTCTAACTAACAACTAAAATTTTGTTTTCTAAATTATTCTCAATAAAATGTTTTAAAATGTAATGCACTTATTTCTTTCAACCATTAATTTTTTTTAAAAAATAAAAAATGGAAATGGATTGTTACTTTCTTTTTAAATTGATGTGTGTGTGTGGAAACCCATATTTTATATAATTTAGTCCAAGCCTTGAATTAGTAAATTCTTTATTTAAAGGTAGTGCACTGGGAACAGTTTTTTGGGTACACCTACTGTGTTTTAATACTCATTCCTATAGTGTTTTTCTCTTTTAATTTTCTATTATAGGTTCAACTCAAGCTTTCTTGCTATGGGAGAGAGTTGGTGGTGGATTGGTGAATGAATCTCAGGGTCGCGAGGTGTTTTGTGCATGGTCAAGTTTGTTTGTGTTGTTGGAAATTATTTTTCTTTCATGTCGTTCATTTAATATCCATTGTTCTACTTTCTTTCCTCTACTTTATTGTATTTCATTGGGAGAAATAATTCCCAATTGTACTATGTTGATGCCGTAGTGCTTGTTGCCAGCCCGGGAGGATCGGGAAGGACTCTCGGCTGAAGTCACAGACTGGCTTGGGTGACCAGTTTAGGGTTGACTCAGGTTGGTTCGTTACATTTATTGCCTACTAAATTATATAAAAACAAAATCAAGTGACAAAAATAACACTAATCAATGGGAAACATGTTATGATTCAACTGTGCCACAAATTACCCATCTGCATGTGATATTATAATTTCCAACTTATATCTCAACCCTTTATCGAATATAGTCAGGTCATGAAGATTTTTTCTTCTTACCAAATTCTCTTCAAATAATATTTTCATATATGCATTGTAATAAAATTCTAAAATACACTCATTTATGCATTATCATAAGTCAAACCATAAGAACACATCCCTGATATCCTCATATGTTCTACAATTCATGAATTTTCCCTTCATTATTTTTGGGGCAATCAATACTCATATATTAGGTGCACACACATTGGATAATCTAGTACAAAAAGGAAACTAATCAGAATATTAAGAAAAATATTAAAATACCATGTTATAAGTAGAAATATATTAGATAAATCCACTATAAATTCAATTGGGTAATGGAAAATCACATTTCATGATTGTGTGTGAAGTGTGTATAGATATTTAAGGAAAGAAGTTACCTATAAAATCCACAAAATGAATTGTGTAAAAATATTAAATGTTTTATAAAGAAAAAATTAATCATATCTTTGACTAGATTCCTTTCCACAATAAGTTTCTACTAGTAATGAAAAATTTCTTATGATTGAAGTGATTCCAATGAGAATAGAAAAATAAAATATTCATTTTTAGTAGGTTTCATGGATTTAAAGATTACGTGACATTAATTTTTTTCTTTTTTTAGTTGTTGTTTTATTATTATTATTATTATTATTATTATTATCTTGGAAGTAAAAATGAAATGATAAACACAAAAAATACTAATGATGTAACCCCAAATGTCATCACATCACCAGAACAAAAATGATTATACCTATATGAATTAGAAAAAAGTTTATTTTTTATTTGGAAGAATTGAGTGAAGCACAAAATTAACTCGTCTTAAAACCTAAAAAATAATGTAATTGAATTACTATAATTTTAGTACTAATGTAATTTTGAAATTGTAATGATAATTTTTGGTTATCCCCTAAGAGGTTTCGTGTTTATAATAGCCTCATCCAGGCAGTTACGGATGGTCATCCTTAATCTAAATAAAGATTGTGTTTTTGTGGAATTTACCAAAACATTTTATATATCTCTATATACATAAGTGGTTACCGAGTGTGGAGAAACCTAATAAATGAAATAAAAATCCCATACTAGGAAAGAAAAATTTAAAAAGTAAGAACTTGGTGTAGGGGAAAGAAGTAATGAGTAATCCCTTTCAAATATGGTTGTTTCCTCCTTTAGTATATGTTAATGTTGATATAGAGGAGAAAATTGTATCACATTTAGCTCCGTAATCACTTATTCTTCTTCAACCAAAATCTCTGGTGTACTTCCCTTAATAAAATTTTAGGATGGTTGCAATAGTTTGGATTCTATAGAAAAATCATTTGGAGAATAAATTGAATAATTTCATTTTATAATGATTAATAATGATGAATTAACAATTCTCTGATACCACTGATGGTTATTTTCTTCCCCTCTATCATTCACAAATCCAAAAAAATCTTTATCGTTGAATTCCAAAACCATATTCTCTTCAATTGTGGCCACTCTACACTCATCATCATTATTTAACTTGGAAATTATATGAGAAGATTATGTAAATGAAATATGTGTGTAGGGAGTTGCCATTAATAGTAATCTAAAATAAATAATAATGGAATCTACAAAAAAATCTACACTTTTAAGTTGATCTACATAATTTGCATGTTCTTCTTGGATCATTTCTAAGAAGATTCATGGGAGTAGTGGGAGAGAATGATTTTTCAATGTACCTTTCACAACCTAAATATCTTTATCAAAATGTAATTTAACACCCCAAAATTATAAAATAATAACATGTTATTTTATATCATATGTAACATTCAAAACCAATCTTAAATAACCCATAATATATATTTCCTTGTATTTAAGCTCTTTGATAGCTTGGGAAACACACATCCCCTAATAAAAATAAATTTTAATATAGTATAACGTTATAAAGCATCCCTAAAATTGCAAGGTATGAATTCCAATGACTAAAATGTTATCTTTTTTGTTATTTATTTATAAAATTCGAACAATTTAAATTAAAAAAATGTTTTCTAAATAACAATATTTTATTTAATGAGAGACTACACGCACTTTGCTCAAGTAATTTAAATTTAAATTTTACTAATTTTTTTAAATAAAAACCATAAAATGAAAAAAAATGATACTATAATATCAAAATGATATTCTGTAAAATTATAGGAATATTTCTGAAAAGTTTATTTTTTTATGAATAGGGAAAAATATTCAATTTTAATTGAAAACATCGTATTAATTTTAATTACTTATAAAGAGAAATTAAATTTTCAATTGGGGTTGAGGTAAACGTATTTAAATATTATATATTAATTAAATTTATAACATTAAAATCATTTTCATATTTATTTTTTATATAAAATCATTATAAACACGTTAGGGGGATTGATTATAAATTTAAATTTTCAAATTATATGGATTTAATATGGAAAAATGGATTCCCTATTTCAAATAATAATAATTTATATTATCAAATAAGGTAAAATTATTTTTTAAAACCAATTAATAGTGAAAACAGTAAAAATAATTTACCTGTAAATAATAAATTGAGGCTTCCGCCCCAACCTTTAAAAAAAACTAAAAATAATTTACCATGGTTATGGTAAATTGGATTTACTAGGGGTAAACTAAAATGATAAGGGTTAAATAGAAAAAAAATCTAAAATATATTTCATGGATGTATGTGTACCTTGTACCTTCCTTAATCTGTACTTTATCATTATTTCATCATTTTGAATTGAAAAAAATCATTGGTGGATATCATTATCTTCAAAAATTACATGTGTCCTACATCACTCACTTATAAAAGGACGCCCCCTTCCATCTCTTCCTCAAAAAATCAAATACAATTCATTAATAATATACAAAAAAACTTCATAAATTACATAATCTCATCCTCTAATCCTGGGTTTTTTAATAAAGGATACCTAGGAAGGCTTTGGTGGATACCTATATTGGATACTCGGAGAAGAGTTAACATTCTTCAATGAGAAATTTTTTCCTATACCTTCATCATGATAAATTATTATTAAACTAAGATGATATAATAAAATATATATATTACATATAATTATATGGTTTTATGTTATGTTAATTACCTATAACAACCTCCACTTCCATAAATTGGGTTATGAAATCATTATTCATCTGTACGGTGAACTACATCCGTGTGAATCGATGTCATTAAATTTTCCATTACAACATATCGTAGTTTTATAAGATGATATATATAATGTATATTTATTATATTTTTCACATGATGATACCTATTGATCCATGATATAATATATACCTTTTTTACATTCCATTCCATAGGGGATATGATAAGGTCGCTCGTGTGTACATCAGACTGCCACCCCACGAAGCGATGTGATTCGTCTTTCACTAATGCTTTACATGGAAGCAGATAAGGATTAAGTTAATCATTATATGTGATATAAATGACATAATTATGATATTAATTTATTTTTTACCATCTTTAATAGATAATATATATCATATTATTTCTTACATTTTCACTTTCTGAAATATGATATCATCGTTTGTGTAGATGTGGATTACCGCCACCATGAAATGGTGTGAATATTTTCCCATCACCAGACCACATAGATGATATATATAATTATTTATTAAAAATAACATGAGATATATTATGTTATTATAATTATATAAATAGAATACATTACTAACCTTCATTCCATATTGGTTTTTGGGAAATGGAAATGTTACTCATGGAAACCGTTTACATATTGTCTCCATTATCATAACATACTTAATTTATCAAAACAAAAATTTCATGAATAGTCATATAATTATAATTTTTGTATAATTATTATATATATTTCATGATTATTATTCTATATATTTTTAAAAAATATAATATGCACATGAACTGAAACATTTATGATTGAGAATGAATGAGAAAATAAGAAAATTAACAGTCATAAAATGACAATAATTAAATATTATTAAAGAAAATGTGATGAGATGTTATAAAAGGATTATATATGATATAATGAATATTTATATGGTACTTTTATAATTAAATAACTTGTTATAACACACTACACATGATCATAAATCATTTTCAACCAAAATTAAGTGTAATGTGAGGGATTTTATCTCAATTTCATTTCATTGAGGAACATTGTAATTTAATACACCAAATTTCATTTATCTGTTTCATATAATACAATTTTTAGATGTATAAAATTGATATTAAATTATTCAATATATTTTATGTTTCAATTTTAGTTATTTAATTTAAGTGATTTTTAATTAAAATTCACCAAGTGGTAAAGAATTTCATAACATGATTTATTTTAATTGGGTTATATTACAACATCAGTATCTTTAATATTCTATAATTAAAATTTTAATTTAATTTTACTATATATCGTGGTATTTTTAATTTTTAATTTTTAATTTTATTTTTTACACAAAATAGATTAATTGATTATTCATCACATCGATGACATTACATTTATATGGGTTTATTTCACAATATCATTTTAATCAGGATTGTTTATACATGAATTTATGTTGAAGGATATTATATGATAATTGGAAAATAAACCCTATAATTTTATTACTCTATGGACATTCATGAAAATTATCAATAGTAGTACTAGTTTTCTATTTTATGTTACTTAAAATGATTTCGAAAATATTTTAATAAAATCAAATGACATTCTTCTACAAAAAATCCATTTTCTTCTAAAACTATGCTTTCTATAAATTTTTTTTAAATAATTTTTCAACCCTCTACAAAATGATTGATTAAATTTATTTTTACCATTTTTTAATTTTTTTAAAAAAATTTCAATGTAAAATTCATTACATTATCAAAACAATACACGTTTGGTTTTTACTAAAATAGGGAAAGGAATATCTATTTTAACATGTAGATTATCAATAGAATTTAGACCCATCATGACCAATCAAATGTTTTATTTCTTATTCTATACGTTTTAATGATTATCCTTAAATAATAGTGTTTTCAAAACATTTTCTATTTTAAAAAATGTTTTTAGAATGAAAATAATATTTTCCTAAAAAATGTTTTAGACAATTTATTGTGGTATTTATAATCATATATAGAAATAATACATTATTCTTAATGTAATGGGAATTTTTTAATACCATCTTCATTATTCCTACATATGGTTCATGATCATTTTGATCATAGAAGGCATTATAATACACTTACTTTATTCATTTTTTGTTGTCATTAGGTTTCCGTTGAATTATTCACTTGCATTTGGAAATTATATTTCACCTAAATATCTATATTATTTATCTAGGAGATAATTATTTCATAAATAATATATCTTTTTTATACTAATTATTCTATATTTATAGATATTTATTTACATAGGAAAATATTGATAAATTCATATTCCAATTTCAATACTAATATTGGATGATAAGGATCATTTTTAATGAATTAAATAAATTATTAGATACTTTAGGAATGATTTAGAAATGAATGTATTGGGTGGGGACTAGTTATAGAAATCCCCTCAATGAATCGGTAGTTTTATGAGATGAAAAAGTTGGATATCCTTAGTTAAATGGATGTGTACCCATCAGTTTTGAACTATCTATTTGAATGATCATGATGGAATCGGAATTATGTGCATGAGATATGACATCCCATAATTAATAATTTCATTTATTCAAAAATTAAGTTACTATTATCCATCATATTTTCAAAATTATATTGTCTTTAGATTCATTTCATTCTTAGTTATTGGTTATATGTCACATGTCTTAAATTATTTACCTTTTAAAATTTATTTTTCTTTATCATGTATGGTAGTCATTTTTTTTGATTAAATAGAATTAATTATTAGTTATTTTATTTCCATTTTGATAATTATAAATACAAATTTTTCATTGAATTTATATTTTGATACACTTCCTTCTAAATTTATTGATTGCATGTAATATTTTCTTTGAAACATCCCAGGTAAATAATGAATATATTTTATTCATATTTGTTAATATTTGTGAATTATATATTAATTTTACAAAATAGGGGATTCTATGTTCGATGGTGTACCAGATACGCAACAATGGGTTTCTTTAAAATCTTACATTGCACACAACATTGACTTATACTAAAAAGTGATAATATAATATTATTATTTTAAATGGCAGTGATTTCCAAGACATTTTAACAGAGGTAAAGAATAGAACTAACTAAAAAATGATTATACATGTGTTATAAATGTTTTGTCAGTTATTCAATAAATTCTAGAGGCTTAAAATATGAAATAATCAGATTTTCAGCATAAATACTCTAATATACTTTAAAAGGTAATTTTACCACCATTTGATAGAAAACCCATTATAAATATTGTTTTTGTCAATTTTATATATTCTATTTGAAAAAATAATACTATTCATTAGAATTGGAACATAAAAATTTATATTGGATAAAATTTTGGTATTTTTGTGATAATGTTCATTTTTTAATGAATAATGAAAAATACATCATTTTAATTCAAAACTGTCTTTTAATGTAATTTTTTATATTTTTATATTATATTTTTAATTGGTTTTAAAGTGTAATAATATTAAATTTTTTCCATTTAATCCAATTTTTTTCATTTTAAGTCTTTTCTCATTGAAATTGGACATAATCAAGTGTTAATCATTTGATGGTTAATATTTCTTTAAAACACTTGTTTTGTTTTGAAAACGGGAATTAATTTAAAAGTAATTTCTACTACTTTTGTGTATTTAATTTTGAAAATGGATTCTATATTAGGAATCATGATTTCCAATTTCTATAAATAGGTTACAGTTAATTTTATACATTATGCATATTTACTTAAGTAAATATTTTTTCACCATGGTTAAACGATGAATCAGGTAAATAAGGGTAAATAAATATTTTAATAATAAAATTAAATTACCATAAAATTTGTCCTAATCGTTTTTTTATAAATTTCTGACTAGGGGCATACTTGTGTCGATTTTGGGACCCCATGGAGCCACTTAGAATTGATAATGACACATTGTATTAATTAATTTAATGTAAAGACAAAAATGACATAAACATATAACTTTTAGTAAATAAAATTTTAAATGGGGTTATATAAGTCATATCATAGAAATAAATATTAATTTGAAAGCTAAAAATATTTCATAAATCATGGTATTTTTTCATATTCATTAGACATCATATAAATAAAAGTATTTATGAAATAATGATGATGTAATGATTACCTTATTAATGAATGATTTAAATAAACGAGATTTTAAAATTTAAAAAAAATATAAAAAACATGTCCAATTATTTTTGGATGGTTTTATTTTGAAAAATAGTCACACTATCTTCGAATTAAATATGTTTTGGAACATTAGAAACCAAAAAATCATTATATAATAAAATAATATTTTCAAACATTCCTAAAGAGCCCCTCCTCCCCTTATAAAAATCCATCAACTCTAACCCATTAATCACACACCTCAAGCTTCTTGGATCGTCCATCCTCTCCCCAATTAATCTCTTAATATCCATCAATTCTTCATAGAATCCTTCCCTTAGTCATAAGGTAGTTCAAATAAACTGTTCGGATCAAACCAAAGGGAGATACCCGATTCAGAGGTAATGTCTTCTCTTAAGTTCTTTTCGTTTAATTTACTTCTCCAACTACCTGAACTCTTTTTATTCCTTTATTTTATAATATAAATAGTATAATAAATATAATAGGTTTTTTTATGATATGTATTTTAAATACGCTTCAACACACCTTCATCTAATTGGTAAAAACACACCGTTTCTATTGATGGCGAACTACTGTCTCACGAAATGATGATTTTTCAAATATCTCAAATCGCCTCTCATGGTGTCCATTATGATGGAACAATTTTTATATGTGATATATATTATATATATATTGTCTCTATTCATCTATATTTTTCATTTATAGATTACCTTTATGGTTACCAAAATGGGTAAATGAGATAATATCATTTGAGAATGTGCGGACTACCGCCACCTCAAAGTGATATGCCTCATTCATTCCATAAATGGAATTTATAAATGATGGAGTTAATTAAATTATATATATATATATATGATATTATACTTTAATTATAATTTACCTATGTATCATTAAGTTTTCATTCTATTAAATAAAAAATATAAATGAAAGTAGTGTTCATGTGTACGTACGACATACCGTCTTAATCAACGGTGTATTTCATTTCATACCACCAAATGTTATGTACTATTATAAATAAATATTTATACTGGAAATATAATATAATATAATATATATATATTATATCTAAATCATTAATATCATTATGTAGATAATGGACATTTTACCACATGAGAAACCTTTAATGATAAGAAATTCATTTTTGACTCAAGTATTAACTATCGACAAAATGACATGTATTAACATAAATGATTATATAATATTTATAACATGGATATAAGTGATATAAAAAGAATAATTTTTTTTAAAGTTTCTTATGAATGTAAAAATTAACATTATTTTATTATTCATGTGATTGAAGAACGAACAAGTCAAGTTGGACATGAGGTAAGGGGACTTCTTAACCCGATTTCCATTATTTGTGTTAAACTTCTACTTATTAATTATGTCATTATATTAATATTTTTTAATGAACTATAATTGTTCTAAACTTAATATCCACTTATATTGGGTGTATTTATGATTGTCACACATAGTTATGTCATTGATTTATCCTTAATGAAATGATATGTTCTTTGTGTGAGAACGTTTCACCCTCCTCTTTTAGTCAGACTTCTTCTTTTTATGTATTTTAATTTTAATATCCTATGTTGGGATATGTTTTTATGTATCCTTATTTATTTAAATTTTAGGTCCATGTGATGAGGGACCCCTTTTATCTCTCATCAAAAAATTTTCTGAATTTTAATGTGATGTCATTTGGCTGCCAAATATTTGTAAGGGCCTTCATCTCAATCTCTTTTCATTGATGCATATTTTTTTATAGACACCATTTTCTATAGGGTGTATAAACCACTTGGAATTTTTATTTCATTCAAAGGGAATTTTATTACGAAGCGTTTTTCTAAATTTCAAAAATGAATATTTCTTTTTAACGTACGTGGTGACAATGACCTTCCCACCACCAAAAGTATTATTTGTTCTTTGGCTTTCATAACAAGCTACTGGGTTCTATAGGAAAAAAATACCATATACCCTTTTTGTGTATTTTTATATTGAAAATGTTTTTGAGAAATCATTGATTAGTTCAATATATTTTAATGATATATTGTAATTGATATGTGGAGATGATATCTTTACATTATTCTTGTTTTATGTGTTATGGTTCTGGGGGATTGTTTTAAGTATATGGGTTATTCTATGATAAACCATGCATGGGTGAGCCCGAGATAGATCTCCAATTCCAATGGTAACATGACGAAGGTAAACGTTAATGTTTATCTTATGATATTTTGGGAATATTCTAGGATGGGTATTCCAAATGTAACTCCCAATGTAGCTATGAAGGCTAAAAGGTATGTTTTATATGGATGCCATAAGTTACCTTTATGATTTATAATTTATATGTGTTATTCATAAATCGTAATTTTTATGAGGTATGTTAATTATCTTATTCTTCATACGTATTGCTGGACTAATGTTATCTTTCATTTTTTTTATAAAATAATACTGATCTTTTTATGCTCATCCCATGTTTTGAAATGTTTTTCACAGGAATTATAGATGAATATGGTCCATGATGGGATCATAGAAATTTCATCCTATCTAAATCATGGAACTAGAAAAGCCTATTTTTTTCAAAAGTTTTTATTATATGAAAAAATGGAAACTGAGTAGAAGGGTCTACTTTGTAATCTTTGATATGTAATGTAATTGTTGTGGACTAATTCTATAAAAGTATAAACCTAAAATGATCCTCAATGTTAATTATTCATTTAATTGAAAATTATGTAATGATTAGGGACGGGTCATTATGGTTGGTATGAAAGGTCGGTTTAGACAACTTTAGGAGTTGAGAAATTGATAAATTAATATCCATAAATTAATTTTTAGTAAAATTGAAATGATATAGCATTTACATATTAACATGTTGCTTCACCTATGAAATTTCCGTGTTCGGAATATTTTTTAATAGAGGAAATAGGATAGTTGTAATAGGAAGAAATACAGAGGGAAATGACCATCCAAATCAGCATCGAGAGATGGTTAAAATCCAAATTGAACAATTTGTTTTAGTGATGGATATGTTGATTCATGTGATATATTGTGGTTGTGTTTATTGATGCTGTATTGGGATATTCTAAATGTAAATAAGAGTATCAATGTCATTTGAGGGATATCTTGAAAACAACAAATGAAAAGATACAGGATGGGAAATTCAGAAATTTTGAGTTTTGGTAACAAAAAATTTTATTCCTTTGTCACATTGTTTAAGAAAAGGCATAATAGTTGATCCTGATAAAACCAAAGTTGTTTAAGAATGACCAAGACCTACCAATATAACTATGTTCTGATGTTATGTTGGTATATCAGGTTATCATTGGAGGTATGTTGAAAATGTTTCACAGTTATCTAGCATAATTATTGAGATAACTCTGAAAGGTGTTAAAGTCATTTGGAAAATATAATGTGATGATTGTTTTCATAAATTTAAAAGAATATTGGTGAATGCTACAATTTTGGCACTACCATCTAGAAATGATGTGTTTTTTATGTATAGTGATGCTTCATTTAAAGGACTCAGTTTTGTCCAAATGTTGAATAATCAGGTAATTACATATGATTCACGTCAGTTGAAACCTAAAGAGTTAAATTACCATACACATGATTTGAAATTATCTACTATTTTTTTGCTAAAACAATTTGGATGCATCACTTGTATGGAGTAAAATGTGAAATATATACTGACCATAAAAATATGTAGAATATTTATAGTTATAAAGAATTTAACATGAGACAAAGGATATGGATGAAATTAAACAAGGTTTATGATTACATGTTCCATTACCATCCCTGAAAGGAAAATAAAGTGGTTGATTCATTGAGTCGAAAGAGTAATTATAAATTTAAAATGATACATTTGGAATAAGATACTTTGATTAATGATATAAGAAACTTTTCCATAGAAGTTGTGGTTGAACGAAATTCATCTGCATTGTTTTTGATGTCAGTGAAATCATAACTATCTGACAGAATTAAGCAATCATAGAAGGAAGATAGTGAGTTTCAGAAAAAGGCAGTGTTGTTTTAGAAGGGTTAGTTTCATGTTTTTATCATTGATAATGACTGTATTTTGGGATTTGGGAAGTGATTGTGTGTGCCTTGTGATTCAAAGTTGAAGAATGAGTTGTTCTGTGAAGCTTATAGTTATCCATTTTCAGTTCATCCTGGATGTACTAAGATGTATAGAGATATTCAAGATTATTACTGGTGGGAAGGATGGAAAAGATATATTTCTTACTTTACTTTGAAGTGACTGACTTATCAGTAGGTTAAAGCAGAGAAGAAGTTATAGAAATGAATGCTTCAATCTTTCCCGGTGCCGTCATCAAAATGTGAAAATATATCCATGGATTTTGTTGTAGGATTACTGATGACATTTCAAGGTAATAATTGTATCTGGGTTATTGTTGATCGATTGACTAAATCTGATCATTTCATTTCAATTCAATATACTTTGTCTCTTGATAAAATTTCTCTATTGTATATTAATGATATAGTTAGGTTTCATGGAGTTCCCCTCTTTATTAAATGTGATCGTAATCCCATGTTTACTTTTAACTATTGAAATGGCCTTCAAAAGCCGTTGGGTACTAATTTAAATTTTAGTATAAAATTTCATCCTAAATCAGATGGGCAGTCTGAATGATCAATTAAAACTATGGAATATATGCCACGTGTTTGCTCAATGGATTACCAGGGAGGTTGGGACCAATATCTTTCGTTGGTGGAATTTTATGATAACAACAGTTTTCATTCCAGGATATAGATGGATCTATTTGAGGTATTATATGTAAAGTGGTGTCAAACTCCAGCTTTTGGGAAGAAGCATGAATAATGAAGTTGATGGGACCAAAATATGTATAAGATATGGGAGAAAAAGTCCAGTTGATTTAGAAGAACATGGGAATAGAACAGAGCATGAAGAAAAGTTATGAAGATAACAAGAGGAATGATATTTCCTTCCAGGTAGGTGATCATCTCTTTCTCAATGTTTTTCAAAAGAAAAGTATGATGTGTTTTGGTAATAAGGTAATGTTGAGTCCAAGGTTCATTGAACCTTATGAAATTTTAGATAAATTTAGATCAGTTGTGTATAAGTTGTGTTTACCTCCATGACTATCCCATGTACAAATTCTTTTTCATGTTTCAATGATGAGAATGTATATTCTGGATCCCTCTTCTGTTTTGAGTCTAAAGATAGTTTAGTTGGAAGAGAATCTCTCTTATGAGGAACAACCAGTCCAGATTCCGGACTGAATAGATAATGTGTTGTGGAATAAGGTAATACATCATGTAAAAGTTTTTTAGAAAAACCATATAGTTGAAGAGGCATCATGGGAATCTGAAAATGCTATGAGGGATACATACCTCCATTTATTTGATATGTGAATAAAAATTTTGAGGACGAAATTTCCAAAAGGGGGAAAGATGTAACATCCCAAGTAAATAAAGAATAAGATATTTTCATATTTAATAATTATTGGGAATTGAATATTAATTTTAGATTAATGGGGATTCTATTTTCGATGGCGTACCTGATATGAAAAAATGGGTTTCTTTGAAATCTTTTATTGCACACAACATTGAGATGTACTAAAAAATTATAATATAATATTATTATTTTAAATGGAAGTTAATGCCTAGCTGTTGTAATGGTGAGAATGAACATAACTAACTAAAAAATCTTTTTGCATGTTTTTTAAATGAATTTAAATTTACCTAATAAATTTAAGAGGCTTAAAATAAGATAGTATTTTATTTAATGCATAAATATTCTAATAATCATGAAAAGTTCGTTTTACGGACTTTTGATGATGAAAATTTTTTAAATCTAGTTTTTTCACTTTTATAAGTTCTATCTTACCAAATAATATTGATTTTTAGAATCGGGACATCAAAATTTACTTTGGATGAAATTTTGTTATTTTTATGATAATGTTCTTTTTTAAATGAATAGTGAAAATACTACATTTTAATTCAAAACTGCCTTTTAATATAATATATTTATATGGCTATATTATCTTATAAATTTGTTTGAATGTGTAATTATATTATATTTTTTTCCATTTAATCCAATTTTGGTCATTTTAAGTAATTTCAATTTGAAATTGGACATAAACAAGTGTCCAACTTTTGATAGTTATTATTTCTTAAAAACACATTTTATATTTTGACACAGGGAATTCATTTAAAATTAATTTCTTCCAATTATGTGTTTTGAATTTTGATAAATGGTTCCCATATTTGGAATCATGAGGTTCAAAATTTCTAATGAGGTAACTTTTATTTTTTGACATTATGTATATTTACATTAGTAAATATTTTATTTTCCTTGGTTAAAGGGTAAATCTACTAAATAAGGGTAATCAAATATTATTATTATAATATTAAATTATCTAACAAGTTTAATAATCCTATTGGATGATAAATGTCATACTATGGTCATCCGTGGGTTGATTTTATGACCCAATTGAGACACAAAGTAGTGATAATGACACTTTATATTAATTAATTTAATGTTATGAAAAAACGACCAATACATATATCTTTTAGTAAATCAATTTTTATATGGGGTAATATAAGTTATATATTCAACAATATATATTAATTTGAAACCAAATAAAATTTCTACATCATGGTAATTTGTTTATAATTTTTAGACATAAAATATATAAAATTATTTATGACACAATGATGATGTAGTGATTAGCTTTTTAATGAATGATTTAAATAAATGATATTACAATATTTACAAAAATATCCAAAACATTTCCCATTAATATTGAATGATTTTATATCAAACTAGAGTCACCTTATATTTGAATTAAATATGTTTTGGACATTTATAAATGGAAAAATCATTATATAAAAAAATAATATTTGTAATCTTTCTTAAAGAGCCCCTCATCCCCCTTATAAAAATCCATCACCTCTAACCCATTACTCACACCTCTCAATTACCTTGGCTCATAAAAACACTGCCGAATTAAGCTACCTACATCCTTATCTTCCTCCTAGAAGCCTTCCCTTAGGAATAAGGCAATTCAAGTAAACCTTTTGATTTAATCCAATGTGAGATACCCGATTTAAAGGTAACATCTTCTCTTAAGTTCTTTTCAATTATTTTACTTCTAAAACCCCCTAAAATCTATTTGTTCTATTAGTTTATAACAATAAATAGTATCCTAAATAAACTATGTTGTTTTTATGAGTAGGATTCTAACTACACATCCACATACCTCGATCTAATGGATAAGAACATAATGTTTCTGTGGATGGTGAACTACTGCATCACGAAATGATGATTGTTCAAATATCTACAATCGCTTCTCATGGTAAAATTTATGATGAAACTATATTTATATGTGATATGTACTATATTTATATTTTCTCTGTGCTTCTATATTTTTCATTTATAGAATATCATTATGGTATCTATAATGGGTGAACACGATAATTTCAATTGAGGAAGTGCGGACTACCTCCCCCACAATGTGATATAACTCATTCATGCCATACCTAAAATGTATACAAGATGAGGTTATTGAAATTATATATATGATATTATATAGTAATTACAATATATCTATGAATCATTATGTTTTCATTCCATTAAATAATAAATTGAAATGAATGTAGCGTTCATGCATACGTAT
The DNA here is from genome assembly GCA_963277665.1 of Viscum album. Taxonomy (NCBI): domain Eukaryota; kingdom Viridiplantae; phylum Streptophyta; class Magnoliopsida; order Santalales; family Viscaceae; genus Viscum; species Viscum album. The sequence continues at coordinate 539,392,991 of OY728133.1, forward strand.
GGCTTACAGTCTCCATGAATGATGCATTTGATTTTTTACCTGAAAATGTTATGTAAAATTATAAATACATATATATACTAGATATATATCATATATATGATAACTAAATCATTAATTTCATTATGGAGAAATTGGAAATTTGATAACATGAACAACTTGTAATTATAATAAGTAAATTTTTGACTCAAGTACCAAATATCGACGAAACAATCATTATCAACTTAAATGATTTCATAATATCTATATCATGGAAATAAGTGATATAAAAGAATAATAAAATATAAAATGGTTCTTAATAATTTTTAATATAACTTTAATTTATTATTCAAGAAATTAAATAATGAACAAGTAAAGTCAGACTTGAGGTAATGGGACTTCATAACCCAATTTACATTCTTTGGGTTAAACGTCTAATTATTAACTATGTATTTCTATGAATATATGTGAATGAACTCTAATTTTTTTAAAATTAATATCCTCTTATATTGCATTTATTTATGTTTGTGACTTGTAGTTATGTCATTTATTTTTCCTTAATCTAATGATATGTTCTTTGTACGGGAACGTTTTACCCTCCTCTTTTAGTAAAACACTTATTTTTTGTTATGTCTTTTAATTTAAATTTCCAATGTTGCGATATGTTCTTATATATCCTTATTATTATACATTTTATGCCCATGTGATGAGAGACCCTTTTTTCTCTCATCAACTCATTTTATAAATTTTAATGTGACGACGTTAGGCTGATAAATTGTTTAAGGGACATCATCTCCAAATCATTTCATTGTGGAATATTTTGTTTTATAAACGACTTTATATTATACAATGTATAAACCCCTTTGACCATTTATTTCATTCAACGGGAATATTTTTATAGGATTTTTTTTACTAAAAATAAATAATTTTTTCTTTTTAATGTATGCGGTGACATTGACCTTTCCGCCACCATGAGTATTATTTGATCATTGCCTTCCTTAACAATCCGTAGTGTTTTTTAGAGGAAAATAAATTCCATATACCCTTCTTACATATTTTCTTATTGAATTTTTTTTGTGAAAGAAATTATTATTTCAATATCTTGAAATGATATATTGTAATTGAAATGTGGAAATGTTATATTTTAATTATTCATGTTTTATGTGTTATGGTTCTTAGGTTTTGTTTTATGTATACAGGTGGTTGTGTAAAAAAACAACGGTAGTTGAGCCAAATATATATATCCAATGTATTGGATAACATGTCTAAGGTAAACTTTACTGTTTATCCTATTATATTTAGGTAATATACTGTGATGTGTTTTACAAATGTAACTCCCTAAGTAGATTTGAAAGCTATAATGTAAGTTTGATATGGATAACACAAGTTATATTTATGATTTATGATTTCTATGTGTTATTCATAAATCATATGATTTCGTGAGGTATGATAAAGAGATTATTATTTGTATGTATTGATTGAATAATGTTTTATTTCTTTATTTTATAATCCTTACTGAGCTTTTTATGCTCATCCCACGTTAGAAATGTTTTTCACCAGACATAAAGAAGAATAAGGTCAAGGATGGGATCAAGTAAAAGTAATGATTTCTAAAACATGGAAGTAGACATGACTATTTTTTTTTCACGAGTTTTTATTTTATGAAAAAAATGGAAACTGAGTAGAAGTGTCTACTTTGAAAATTTTGATATGTAATGTAATAGTAATGGCATAATTCTCTGTAACTCTAAAACTGAAAAGATCTTGAAGGTGATTTATTCATTTAATTCATGATTATGTAATGTTTAAGATCGGGTCCTTATATGCTTAGTTATTGACCTTTCCATATTTTTTAAGAATATTGATTCATGATAGAATATGTTGTACATAATCTATACTAATCATTTGAGATCAACCATATTTTTTTTCTTTCCCCATAATCAAATAAGATTAGTATAATTGATATATAAGGATTTGTTATATGGAATATAGTTATTATCTAAAAAAAAATTCTTGTAAATTATGTTTTTATATGTAATATCGGAATCATGTAGGTATCTAGTTTCCCAAGATTATTATACTATTCATCACTTGGGGATAAAATTCCTTTTTATCTAATTACAATATATTAATTTAGAAAGTGAATTTGGGCTACATGGATCAAGTATAATTCAATTGGAATCAGAGGAAATATATTAGAAACCGTAGAAACTATATTAAGGAAAACAATGATTTGAGAACAAAACCCAATTATAAAATTTTAGGATAAGAATAAGAACATCATAATGTTTCGATAAGGAGGGTAATATGTGATTCTGCCTAAAAATTAAATCCATTAATTGATAATATAAGTGAATATGGTTCTAGAAAAAATGTATCCAGGGGTATTAACTCTGAAAATGGAATATTGGTCGTGACCTGATCATCACCTGGTGCATGAAAATTGACATTATTGTCCATCTAGTATGACACTCTTGGGGGATATGATTTTGATAAATCAAATTTTTATTACCAACCATTATAAAGGATTTGAATAAATAATTATAATGAATTACCTAGGATGAAAATATGGTGTTTTATATTGAAAATAACGTGTCAATATTTGGGCACTGTATGAATGAATTAATTGTTTTCTGACTATTATTATTGTTTTTGACCCTGTGATTTTTGGTTTAAGTTAATAGATTAAACCCGAATGAATCATATAAAAATTTAATATGAAGTATTAGGTTGTAACATTGATAAATCAATTGGTATAATGAATATATTGAATGATATTTGTATTATTCTTATTTAGTTTTCCAGAAATATGATTATCTACACATACCTTAACAAATTCCCAAGCTCACCAAAGAAGAGAAGGATGGAAGTCACTAGAACTTGAGTAATGCAGACAATATGGGAATGAAGACTCAATTTAAATCATATAATAATTATGAATGGATAAACATGGTATATCATCTCAATAAAATAGTAAAATTATTTATGTGTTGAATGAAAATGAATAAAATAATGAATTTCTGAGGAAAAATAAAGTATATAATAGAATGAAATGAATCTCACCCTACAGATCAATTTATAGTTAATTTTATTAAATCTGGAGATCAGGGGAATTATAAATTTCAGTGAAATGTTATAAATGATAAACCATATAATCTGAATTAAACTATTATAAAATGTAATATTTGAAGTATTTATGTATTGTGATGGAAAATTTAAATTTCTGAATTATTTTACCCATGGTATTTTGGTGGTTAAAATTATGAAACATCTAAGGATTGTGTTAAATATTAAAATAATATGTCTATTGATTAAATTAAGAGTTATGTACAACATAATGGGTTTATGAGTTTAATTTTGATAATAAATTCAAATTCATAAACACCCCTTTTTAGGTTTTATGTGATCAAACTCAAACAATATTAATGATATTTTTAGTAAAATTTAGGGCAATTATATGTTTTAGTGGAAATTTTGTTTGAGTAATAATTCCTTAATATTTTATAAAAAAAATTTAAGGGTATTGATATCATTTAGGGTCAATATTATCATTAATGAAATTTTAATAGCAGTTAAATAATATTATTATTATTTAAAAAAGGCTGTTTTATTGATATCCTTAGTAAAAAGTTTATTTAAAACACACATGATGGGTGATAACGCATTGCATCTGGAAAGGTCATTGGGCTAGAACTCATGAATAATGGACAATAAGGGTTTATTTCCTACTGATGGCCTACCCGATGCCCAGGTTAATATGTCATTAATTTTAGTAATACAAATATTAATGATGAACCAATGTTGTTAATTTAATGTTTAGATATTGATTTATTATATTTGATAACTTCTGTTAACCATATTGGTTTTTGAAAATAGTTAGTGGAAACGGAAAGTCATTACACTGTTTTGTGGTTCATAAGATCCATTAAACGTGACTTTTAATACTTTAGGAATAAAAAATTAATTTTTGTATATTCATTTATTGGATTAGGGGTTGAATTAAAAATTTACTAAATAACAATATAAGGATGAAATTGTTCTTATGAAATAAAAACCTATCAAGTAAGTGCATTTCCTTATATTATAAGACAGTTAAATAATTACTAAACATTAGCAAAAGGATCATGAAAAAATGTTAAAATATTATATTCATATCCATTTAATAAGAAGGTCCATTAAATTATCATAAATTTTGGGTTTAGAGGCCATAAACCTTCTATTGACCATTCACTTACTTTTCATCAATGAACTCAATTACATTATTTTTATCAATGAAATCAATCACTCTTTATAGTTATTTTTTCATTTATTCCACATTTATATTTTTAAAGACCACCAATATACTCTTACGTTGAATCGAATTTTTTTTATTCCATTTGTACTTGGTACTTCCCTTCATATATTTTTAAGAGGATATTTTGTCAACCATGTTTACGGTGTGGGTTTTCAATCTAAGTATTTTCAAATATAAAACAGATGATTACAATGATGATGATGAAATTGGGGGGAAATATTTTATTTAAGGTGAGAACAAAATAATACCATGAAATTTTAAAATAATAACACTATATTAGATAGTATATGAAACAATTAACATAAATCATGAATAACCAATAAAATATATTTCATTAAATTTAGTCACTTTGATTTCTTCTAGAACATGAAACCCATAGTCAAAGCATACCTTAATATAGTATTCCTCTACTACAAGGACAATAAATTAACAGGTATGAATATTTATAAATAAAATATGAAAATTATAGTTATCTAATCATAAAATAATTGTCATTTAAATGAAAAATATATGTTCTCTGATAAAACACCTTTTTTCTAAAATATGGATCAGTCTCACTTTACATACATAAATTATAATTAATTTTTTCCATTTTTATGAAATTTATTTTATAAAACTAACTTCATTTTTTTAATTTGGAATATGAAATGTATCTTAGGGTTAACATTTCTTATTTTCTCTAAAAGCTTAAATTTTTGATGAAAATTGTAATAAATTTAATTTTAATTCAATCTAACTTTTTGTTAAAATTATAAATAATGATGAATTATATTTTTAATAGTTTTTCATGTAAAATTATTTCAATCATATATCAATTATTCTAGTTATTGTCACTATAATAATTTTAATGATGAATATTTTTATAAAAAAAAATTCATTAATTGATCAATTAATCTTTCAAACCTATAGTCTCATCATTTATAGGGGTATTTTTAAATTAAAATTTTCTTCTTATGTGAATGAAATTTTGAAAAATGGATTCAATATTTCAAATTAAAATAACATATATTATCTAATAAGGTCAAATTTATTTTTTTGAAAATGAACAATGAAAATATTAAAATTTATTTAACAAAGTTAAAATAAAAAGGGATCTATTGCTGGTTAAACTAAAAATATAATGGGAAAATTGAAAAAAATTTCTAAAATCATTTTTATAGACATATTTCGACCTTACCCATTCAATGATAAAGAAATGTACCATTATTGGTTCATTTTTTCCTTAAAAACGGGGATTCTAATTCTTTCTTTTCAAAAATTACAAGTTCACTAGTCCCCTCACTTATAAAAATATATCACCCTATCATATCTTATTTAGACCTTAATGACTATTTTTATGAGAAAATAACTCACCAAATAACTTCCATAAATACCTCATATCATCAATGAATCACTATTTTTTTAATTAATCCATCCTCGGAAGGATTTGGTTCAAACCTAAGGAGGATACTAAAAGTAGAGGTATCATTATTCGATGAATGTTTTTATTTTATTTATAACTCCACCTCCATAAATTATTATTAAAATATAAAGAAATAATATCTTCTGTATCATTCATATACTATTATGTTTTTAATATATGTAATTGATCTACAACCACTTCCAAATAAAATAGATAGGTTATGAAATCATCATTCATGCGTACAGTGGACTACCTCCTTACGAACTGATGTCTTTCATTTTTCCATCACGACCTATCAATGTTGGGTATAATGATGAATATAAAGTATATATATGATATTTATAACACAATTATACTTATAATGTAATTTTTTTCATATAAACCTATTTACATTCCATTTATTTGGGGATAAGACAATGTCTCTTATGTGTGTGGTATACTACTACCTCGTGAAGTGATGTGATTCGTCTTTCCGTAAAACATGACATTGAAGGTGAAAAGGGTAAATGTATATTTTATATGTGATATACATGAATAAATTATCTTATAAGTGAAATTTTTATATTTATGTGAAGATAATATATGTGATTTTCTTTCCTAACTTTTCACTCAAATAAATATGATACTGTCATTCTTGTTCATGAGGTCAACCACCATCACAAAAATATGTGGCTTTATTTTCACCACCACACCAAATATATGATAAATATATGTATATATTAAGAAGTACCATGCTATATATGATATTATGAGCATTCTGTTATGGAAATATATTACCTACCTTATTTTCAAAATGATCATTGTAAATGGAGATATTACTCATGCATATGTTTGGACTATCGTATACACGGTTGTAACGTAATTCATTTCTCACAACCATATTTTATGATTTATATTAAATGAATAATTGTCATATAATTATGATAATTATTCAATTATTATTACTATATGGATTATTAAACTATATAATATAAACACGAACTGAATCATTCATGATTAATAATGAATGAGAGAAAAATTCATTTAACAACCAAAATAATAAAAATAATGAAATGTTATTATTGAATGGGTTGTGAGATGTACTAATAGGATAAAATATGATATTATAGATATTAATATGGTTTGTTATTAGTTAATAACATGTTTTAAAAAAATGTACAGTATATAACAAAATTTTCAACCAAAAGGATGAATAAGGTAAGGGATTTCGTATCAATTTTATTTTATTAATGCACATTGTAATATTATGAACTGAATTCTTTTTTATGGTGTATATAAATACATTTTTAAAAAATTTATCGTGAATAATAAATTAGTGATGGTGTTTTATGTTTTAATTTGAATTATTTCATATTATGGGATTTTAATTAAAATTAATGAAGTGGTAAATAATTTAGCAACTAAATTTATTTTCATTGGGTTATATCACTTCATTACTAACATTGATATTCTATGAGTATGTGTGTAGTGAATTTTACTATATATTGTTGTATTTATACGTTTTTTATGTGTATTTCCATTTGATAGTCCCAATAAATTCATTGATTAATCTTAACATCAATGTTATTAGTTTTTAAGGGTTTATTTCACAATCTCATTTTAATCATGACTGTTTATACTTGAATTTCCATTGAAGAAAATTATACGATTATTGGATAATAAAACATTTATTTTTATTATAATATATTTATTAAAGAACTTTTTCAGGTAATATTATCATTCTTTCTAGTCTTTATCACTTAAAATGATCGCGAAAATATTTAATAAAATATTACCTTCTATACTACAAAAATAATCCTTCAATAGAGTTTTCCTTTATCAGTGCTATCAAAAAGTAGTGATAATGGTACCCTTTGCAGCACTAAAACAGGCGCTGATAAAGCGTACCATTTATCAGTTATTTATTCATAACACCAAAAAAAGGCATAATCTATGAGAACTGATAAAATCATACCTTTGTCATCGTATTTTTCAACTTGATAATGATTTTTTTTATCAGCACTTTATATATGAATTGATAAAGGAAACCCTCTATCTGTGTTTTTTAGTTCCCATAAATGAATCTTTTATCAGTAATTTTTAGCACTGATAAAACTATGAATGAAATAAAATAATTAAATAAATTAATATTATTTTCTTAAAATAATATGAAAAATTGTATTAATTAAATAATTATTGATAAAAATAAATTAATTGATTATACTATATATATATATTATAATTTAAATATATTAAATATAAATGAATATATAAAATTAAAATTTTTAAAAAATAAAAATAATTATATCAAGAAAAATATTAATCATTTTATTAATTAAATAATTATAGTGAATGCTAATAAATTGTATATATTGAATATATAGATATATATGAATTTAAATAAATATGATTTATATAATTCAAAATATTATCAATTCATTAAATTAAATAGCAATACATTTTGGGAATAATGGGTTATAAATAAAAAATAATATGAATTAGAAATACTGACTAATTGCATCGAGTAATGGATATAACTAATTTTCGTTTTATTTTTCAGTTTTTCATTGTTTATGTGTATTATATTGATTTCACATATATGTAATTAATGGATTTTTATATACATATGGGTACACACAATTGCTTTTTGGAAATTTAATCCATTTATATATTATATTATAAATATATATATATTTCTTATGTTTTAATATTTTAAATATGTATTCATCCTTATTTCAATAAAAATCTATTTTAAATTATTTATATTAACTAAAATTATCCATATTATTAATATATTATTAATTTTTAATTAATAAATTTTACTCCTTTTTAAGATGCATTTACTCAAGATTAAATCTTCATTAATGATAAAATACATTTGTAAGAAAATAATTTATAAATACAAAATATTATAAATGTACCTTAACTATTATTATACATTAATAATTATAAATTAATAAAAAAATTTGTTTCAATAGTATTTATAAAATTACAAAAAAATAATTATAACATTATAATTAATTAATTTAAATGTTGAATATATTTAATATATATATATATAATTAAATATTATGATATAAATAATAATTTTTAAATGTATTTCTGTTTTTTTAAATAAAAAATTATATATTAAATGAATCATAAATTTAGTATTTTATAAGAAGTTTTATTATAAGTATTAAAATTATATATCGTTATTGTAAATTTCTAAAAAATTATAATATTTTTTAAAAAATATAATAATTATTTGTTAACACTTTTTTAGTTTCAATAGTGATTCATTTAATCATCTCTTTTTAAATTAGTGTGGATAAATGTTATATTTTTAGCGTATTTTAAAAAACATTGATAAAAGTGTCTCTATCTATTTGAAGAACCCAAACTACTGTGAACTAGATCTTGATGTTTAGATATCTCTGTAGAAGTGATCTTCTTTCAATGCTCCTCATTATTTAATACATGCTAAAATCTAGGCTAGAATCAATGATGTGACAATTTGAAAGCTCGAATCGAAGGTTCAAGCGATTCAAGGGAGAACAAAACCATGGCTGGAACAAAGTATAAGTTATTCAATATCTTTAATTTCTCTCAATTTTCCATTGATCCTTTTTATTCCACATCCGTGTATCCCAACAAGTCTATTTTCGCAATCCAATAACAAAACAACCAAAAATTCATTATTTCTAGATATATTGAACAATCATCTTCCCCAAAAGCATTTAGATCTCCATAAGAGAACATTTTTATTGTGCCACATAAAATATATCTAACCAAAAGTTGGGTGATGTTTTAGTGATTTATAATGAGATCTCAATACCTATATTCCATGACATCTACCTCTATGAAATTTTCCAATTTAGAAAAACTCATCTTTATAGGGGTTGATGTTGTCATTGGTTTTGAATATTCCATTGAAAATCCCATGGTGACCTCTTTTTCAAATTTAGATTGTGAAATTAATGTGATATAATTTACTTGAATATCCTATAATCAAGGAAAATGTTCCACCAATCAAAGTCATCTCTATAATTTATGTCATATGATCTAAAAGAAAATACTGTTGTACTATTTCTAATCCTCAAATATCCTGTTTTCGAAATATATGAGTTCCAACATCCTTGGATTATCTTCACCCTTGGCGTAGAGGGTCTGATTAACTCTACCATGGTAAAACCCATGAATTATTAGTTATTGACCCAACCATAAATACTATGTCCTTATTGATTTTATTCTCTAATAAAAATTATTCATTAATTAGAATACATTTCTCTCATTTTCATCTATAATAATCACACTGATTTCTCATTGTATACCCCCTTAATAAATCAATTGACGAACATACATTTGAAATCCATTTAGTAATATTTTAACTACAGTTGAACTAAAATATAAAATAAATTAAAATAGTTTCCAACCATGATTTGGGAGTAAATTAATTATAAATATAAATTACTTTTATCAATGATTCCCCATTGCACACATTCCATTATTTATTTTGATCCTCAATTCCATAGTCAATGAGTTTATGATTGAAATCACCCTTGGTTATGATAACATTTCTATCTTCCATCAGTGGAAAAATTTCCCATGTCACTTTGTTCTATTTCATATCAAGCACCTCATGCATATATTTTATCCAATTATCATCCATGGAAGCATCTCAAAATGATTTTGGTTCTACTTTTGAAAAACTGAGGTTTATTGTAGAGTCTTACTGCTTTGATTTTTCAATAAAACTATTCAATACCCAATAACATTTAGTCATTGATTTCATACATTATTTTATTTCATTTGGTTTATAAAAATATAACCATCTTTAAAATAATAACCCACTCATTAATACTTATTAAAAATATCTTTATTTATTTCATCAGACATCTAATAAACACTACGTATGTTTTGAATTATACTATCCAAAATATATCATTCATTAACATTGCCTTTTGGTTCAGCCCTTAGGAACCTTCGATTACCATCGAGGTAATTATGGAAAATGGTATGAATTACCCCTTTTAGAGAACACAATGGAGTACAACAATCATCCTAATCTGTTTCATCTCCTGAATAGTTATTATTACAATTTTTCATGGGACTCATCACCCATATATCTTATTTTGATTGTAAAAATCTGAGTAGTAGTAATCATAAAGATTACTAATGGTTTTATTATTTCGAGAATCACAGGGTCATGTCTAAAAGAGATAGAGGATGAATTCTAAACAAAAAAATGTATTGTAAATATTGATAATATGGGATTATGATGATGAAAATTGTATCTAACATTCAATATTGGATGAATTCAGAGTATATAACCCACCAAAACAGAGTAATTCTTTTCTAAAATTCAAAAACCATTTTACCTGAAAATATACATAAATTCATTGAAACAATCAAATTTTGGGATTCAATATTAGAATTATTTATAAATTAACATTAGATAATGGATATATTATGTGTATTTATTTATTTAAGTTACAATATGAATAATTTTTGAATCAAATATGATCTCTTTACTTTCTCTCAGATTATTCAAAGCTTCAATACAACGTATCTTATTTTATCATCATCCTCCTCACTCACAGATTGATTTTTTGGTGATATCTATTTGTTTTTTTAGAATAATTCCTTAGTTACCAATGTAATATCCATGAGGTGCACAAGGTTTTCGTATTAAAATCATTATCTATATAATTTATTTATTATTTCATATTTACGATTAATTTCTTTCTTTTTAGAAATAATCATATGATTATTTCTTTATTATACACATTGATTCTTTTGTTTGAGTTGTTGTGGTTTGTTCAAATCTACTCATGCTCATGATTTATTAGACATATAGCCTATAAATGATATAATGATGATAAAAAAATGGCCTATAATGCATACATCTATCATAAAAAGGTAAAAGTTTACTACTTATAAAATTAATTTTGATTATCATATTATATACTATTTGTAAGTTAATTTTGATATCTTTTTTATATAATAATTATTTAGTTTTTTTAACATATTTTGGTAAGTCATATTTTTATTTCAATTATCAGGAATAGGACACAAAAGGGATAAAATGATTGGTTCTGCCAATTCAACCACATTTTTTATTTTATTTTACTTTATTTTTCGAACTCCCAAAACTACATATTGATTTGATGTTGTTCCATAGAAAACCATTCTCGTTATTAATATTTATAAGTGTAGAGGAATATAATGGTCCCATTATGGTGACATCTCATGTTCTAATGGGCACATGAGCATCCTGTTCTATTCTGAAATGAAACAATGATAACTGTTTTTTGTTGAACAACATAGAGTTAATATGATGTTTGGGATGTGGGACATAAAAATAAAATGGAAACATGGTTATGATGGTAATTATGATTTTTTGGGACTTTGGGATATGTAGCAATAAACCACGCCTCAATTTGACACATGGTGTGACTAATAGGTCTCCATAGTCTTTTTTATTTAAAATTGACATTACGTTTTGTTAAATGGAAAAATGAAATACTCAAATGTGAGATAAAGTATTTCGATTATTTTGATACGTTATGAAAATGATCTATATGTCTTTTAGGAGGTGTAGTATTCAGACATACCTCAATTTGATGCATTGTGTGACTAATATGACATAATGTGTCTGTTATTAGTTAAAAATCGATAGTTTAGTTCCAAAAATTCATCTTACAAAAAGTAAATAAAACACACCTATATTTTCATGATAATTAAGATAATTTACTAAGAATTTATTTTTTATGTATAGAAATATTTCTTATGTCACAAGATCTAATTGGTTTTAGTCAGTTTACATTTATGCAGTTTAAAATGTCATTTTTGTTAAAAAAAGTGACGTAGTCAAAACAAAAAAACACATTAATATTGTTTTGATAATTTAATAAAATTATCCTTACGTAATTTTTGACATTTAGGAATAAAACTCACCAAAATATGACACACGATATGATTGATATAACTCAATTTTCTTCTTTTTATTTAAAATTGACAACAATTTTAGTAAAAATGACAACAAACCTACTCAAAACCCATAAAAATCATTCATAATGATTTTATAAATTAGGAAAATGATCCATAAGTAATTTATGATGTGTAGGGTCCAGTCTAACCTTAATATGATGAATAGTGTGACTGTTATGGATCTAAGTTTCTCTTTTTATAAAATTTTATATTAATTTTAGTAAAAATAAAAATTGACCAACTCAAAACCATGAAAACTCACGTATATTGTTTTGATAATTTATAAAAACGATCCATAAGTCGTTTTTATTATGAAGGAATCATCTACACGTCATTCTGATATAAGATGTTCATATTGATGACTCAATATATCCATTATCATTTTTAAATAGATAGTTTAGTTAAAAAAATGTCACTCACAAAAAAATGAGATAACAAACTAAGAGTTTATTGATACTTTAGTTAATTTGTTAATAAGACAATTTTGACATGTAGGAACATTTCTCTCACTAAACATATACATAATGGGATGACAATGAGTCAAAGTGCATGTTTCCCGTTTAAAATTACATTTTAAAAAAAGTACAAGTGACATAATCAAATCCATCTAAAAAAATTTGGATTATATTTATTATTTTTGAAAATTATCCATAACCCATTCTTAACAAGAATTAATATGACTCACATCTATCCAATGCACAGTGTGACTAATAAGACTCCAACTGTGCCTTTTTATTTGAAATTAGTATCAATCTTTGTAAAAATGTTAAATGGCCTAGTTAAAACTCAACAAAAACATTTTTAATGACGTTTTACTTTTGTTAAAATATCCATAGTTTATTTTTTATATTTATGAATCATCCAACTCTCAATCTGATACATGACGCGTCCAGTATGACACAATGTGTCCATTATGAGTTTAAAATGGATATTTTAATACAAAAAATATCACTCACTTAAAACCATGAAAAAAAACATGGATGTATTTATAATTTATAAAAATGATACAAAGGTCATTTTGGATATGTAGGAATTCTTATCACATCAAACAGATACATGATATGACAAGTATGTGTCAATGTGAAAATTTCCATTTTAAAATTTTATTTTAGTAAAAAAAGGAATGTGACATACACAAATCAGAGTAAACCTATTCATATTGTTTTGATACATTAATAAATCAATAAATAATTCATTTGAGACATGTTTGTATTATCCACAACTCAATATGATGCATGGTGTGACCAATATGTATCATAATGCATATTTTTAATATATAATTTTCATTTTTGTTTATAACCTGCATCTTATCACCAAAACAAAAAAAACAATACTATATTTTTTTATCATCATCATATCTTCTATTAAATTCTTAATTTAATTTTTCATTTTCCCTTATAAATATTTAGTTACATTTCTCATAGATAATTCTTAAAGACAAACATGAAACTGTATGACGTACAACAATCAACTGCAACAAAATCTAAAACAACGTACATTATATAAAATATTGTATTGTTTAAAATAAACACTTTATATAATTTTAATTATGTATATTATTACAAAATTAAGATTTGTTTTCTTATACATGTGTTTTTTCTTCAACCAGGGGTTAGGATCAAAAGATATATAAAGACTACTATTTTTTAATGTATTTAATAATCTACTCATAGGTAATTGTTCAAAACATGGTTTAAAATTATTGTAATAATTTTTTTTTGTATTTGTGTAGTAAAATTTAATTAATTTAAGTTATATATTCATAAATTATTTTTATGATTTCTGGTTGATTTTCATGGTGTGGGGTGCTATGATGTGCTGTTACATAACACTATTATATGCCCCTTTACTATCACATCAAAATCAATAATAAAATGACCCTTTATCAGTGTTAAAAAAATCACTAATAAAGAATTCAGTTATCATCACTTCTAAAAAAACTAATAAAAGACCTGGGATTTTAATCTCTGCCCAATAGTTAGTGCTACTCTAGTGTAGATAACATCCATTTTAACACGGTTAAATGCCTACTTTTTATTAGTGTTTATTGAACTAATCGGTTGGAAAACCTATTTCATCCAAAACCATGTTTTTTAATAAATTTTTCCAAAAAAATTTAACCCTTTTCAAAATAATTCATTAAGGCAATTTTTTTACATTTTGACTTTTTATGAATATGATTGAATGTAATCTTCATATCCTTTTCAAAATTATTCGCATTAGATTTTAACAAAAAAATTGAAGGAAATATTTTTTTTATTTTGTATGTCATGAATAAAATTTCTAACCATCATGACCAATCAAAATTTTTATGTATTATTTTATAGTTTTCAACATCTATTTTCATGGGAAATTACTTTCAAAATGTTTGATGATTTAAAAAGTGATTTTCGAAATGAAAATGATATTTTCCTCAATAATGATTTAAATGGTTATTTTCTAGTATATATATTAATTAATTACAAAAACCCTTCCTTATTACTCAAATGGGAATATTTGTATTGACAAAATAATTATTATTTCACTAGATGGTTTATGATCATTTTTACAAAGTAATGAATTAAAATTTTATTCATGGATTCATTTATTTATATTTATTAACATTCAATTGAATTATTCACATTCATATGCATGTTATATTTTCCCTAAATATACATATTATTTATGATGGATATTTTAATTGATTAAATCATTTATCTTTTCTTCATACAATGTTATATATTGGAAGTTATTTATTTATCTTATGAAATATTAATAAATCAATATTTATTACTCAATACAGATATTTGGTGATATGACACATTGTTCAAGAATTTAATAGATTATTGGATATATGAGAAATGATTTGGAAATGAAATACATGTTTGGGTCTTAATTATATATATCCTGTTAATGCATCAATAATATCATGATTTGAAACAGTTGGATAGCCTTAGTTAAACGAGTTTATACAAATCGGTTTAAAATTTTCTTCAGGATTGAACTTGATGGTAGAGGTGTTTTGTTCGTCATACATCATATATAATAATTAATCATTACACAAATTTCTAATTATATTATTATTATTCATTAGTTTTACACAATTATATTTTCTTTAGATTCATTTTATTCGTAGTTTTTGATTAGAATTATTATTTTTTCAATTATTTACATTACCATATTTAATATGCATTATCTATTTATGAAAGTCATTGTTTTATTAAATGGAAGGTTTTTTCATTTATATACCTTCATATATTGATAATTATACATGATATATAAACATTTATGTTATCTTTGGATGCATTTCCTTCCCAGTTGATAGATTAAATCACATGTGTAAACAATTATTTACCATTCATATTGTTTCAATTTTGTGATTCATGACAACAATCACATTACAGAACCCTTATTGAGAATTTGTTATCACAATTATTATTTACTTTCCAAAGAATCCATTTGTTTTTCTATGATCAATATTAATGGATACTGTAGTTGGAATAATTTTATTCTAATAAAAATTATGTTTTAATATGTGTTTTAAAATGTAATATAAGAATCATGTATGTATCCAGTTTACCATTACAACTAACTATTCAATAATTCTGGAAGAGATTCCTTATATCTTCTAATAATTTATTAAGGAATGAACTAGGTTTGGGATGATATGGTCGAGGATGGTATAGGTAAGTATATATTTTTGATATTTTGACTAATATTTATGGAATTCATGAAAATATTAAGGGGATTCTACGATTTTATTATCCATGGGATCCAAATATTAATACACAAGATATTATTTGAGTTTATAATGAAATCAATAAATATATCACACCTACATTTATAATTATTAAAAAATAATAGTTAATTTTCAAAAATTCTAAATTTTTTACTCAACTAATTTTCATCAAAAATTAATTCAAATTCCTAATAACCATTCAATGAAAATGATTGATTAATCTATTCCGACAAAGAGGTTAGGAAAACTCTTGTCTGTCTAGAAACAATTCCAAATTAATTAGAATTATAATGCATGCTCTCAAAAATATTTCTGATCATACTAAGTGTATCATAGGTTCTAAATTATGTCATATATCATTAAGAAGATTTTAATTAAAAACCCATAATAGAAAAAATAAAAAAAAATAAAGGAGAAGAAAAATCAGAACAAATATGGGGGTTTATTGAGTGATTTACAAACAAAATGAAACCAAAGAAAAAACATTCATTGAAAATAAATAAATCAATGATAATTATCAATATAACCCATTAATTAGTAATTTATTAATTTATATTATGATAAAATTTGTTAAATTATGTTTGCATAATTTTTTATCATATGAACCCTATAGAAGAAAAGACAACCAGAAATACTGAAAAATTTGATCCTTAATTTTACATTGAGTTTTCCAATCACGTAACCCTAATTTTATTTTGGACTAATAGTTAACATATGATCGATGAAAATTAGGACATCACCTTTAATTTACAATTAGAATGTATTGATTTTGACAATGATAATTAAACCCTGCGACTTGATTCTAAGATGATTATATTTTATAATTAAGGTTTCTCTCTCATGTATGACACAATATCTATCTCATAGATAAATATTTCCATCATTTGAGAGTATCTAACATTAAAAAACTTTTATATAGAAATAATATTATGAATTAAATTAAATATATGTATTTAAAAAATTTTATTAGGTAAGATTAATATCTACTAAATTTGAACTATTATCTACTGTGTTGAATTTTCATCATAGATATGATTTTCATAAGAAATATTTGCAAATAGTATAATCCAACATCATCCTCACTCATATATTCTAATACCAGTGACCAATATGACACGATTAAAATAATAAAATAAGTATTATTGAATATTAAAGGCGATTAAAATCACAAAAATATAATTAACCCAAAGTGGAGGTGGGAGCGGATCTTCCTCTTTGAATAGATATTTACACTGAGAAATCCCTCTTCAAAATGATTATAGAGATAAATAGAACAAAAAATGTTTGATAAAAATTACTAAATATTTGAAAAATCTTCCCGAGGAGTAAAAATATCATATAAATTGAGTGTGTGGCATTAGGGTTTCAAATTCCAAATTGGTACATGCATCATTAATTCTCTAAAACATCCTCCACCTTGATTTTCCTTTTATATTGATCTCATAGGATAAGGGTAAATTATTTTATTTGAATGAAATTCTAAATCATTTATAAAAAATTTATATCCCATATAGTGAATCAAGCTGTACCCTGTCAAATCCAACCCAGCTAAAAAATAATATCAATTTTCATCTATTGAAATCTGCGATCCATCTTTCATGGAGAAAATAATAAATTTATAAAAATAAGTAATTAATAAATACATAAAATTTAAATTTATAATATTTTACACAAATATAATTATTAAAAAATTATTAAGTTGAAAATAAAAATAACAGAAATAAATTTTTATATAATATTTAAATTCAAACTCAAGCACATATTTCAATTAAATCATGAAATGAGGATCTATAAAGGGAAATTATTATTATTATTGTCAATAAAATATTCAAAATAATATGGTTAATAAAATTATAATATGCACCTCATTTATGGGAGAAATGAATCCTTTCTTAAGGGTAACTTGTTTTCTATGTAATGGTGATACAGATATCATGTAAGTGTACCCTAAATATGTAGACTTCCAAAACTACTTGTATTTTTTTAATATTACATGATTGTATAGGTTTGGATTCAAGCTATAAATACCAAGATCCTTAAAATATATTATCTAAGGTAAATTCATTAAAATAAAATTATAATTGATTTTTTTGTTCCCCATATAAAATATTTTTGAAAATTTTAAAATATAAACCATTTGTAATCACGAACACACACGTTCTCATGAAAACAATCAAAGAAGATTCTGATAAGATATTTCCTGAGATGAATTTATAGAAATATGCATTTTATATTCTATAATATTGTAAAAAATTTATTTATGGAAGATGAGTTGTCATTAGCTTAGGATAAAAGAAGGTAAATTCTACAACTATATAATGGGTTCATAAACATTGATGTCCCTTCTCATGTCATGTTACTCCCTTGAGTTATCAAAATCCATTAAAAATAATTAGAAAATTATTTAACAACGTGATATATATATATACACACATAATTTACTATGTAAATTGGTGAAATGTTGGGAGGAAGATGATGGACTTCTATATCATTTATATCATGAATGAGTCATTTTTTATTGCATGAGAAATGATTGAGTAAAAAAATCCAAAATAAATATTTCAACCATGTGCATTCTCCTATATAAATGAAGACATTTATATATAAAATTTCTGACTCACATATGGTGTTGGTTTTATGCATTAGGTTTTAGTGCTTACCCACACACTGAGAGAATAATAATCATTCCCCTATGTGCCAACCCATGTGATAAAATCCTAACCCAAGCATGCACCTTTCATTTATGAAAAACAAATATTTCATCAAATCTACTATATGTGAAATTATTGGTTGGCCACCTTTATGGTTTAACTGATTTCCTTACAGACAAGGATGGTTAGATCTTCGTTTTTAAATTAAAAATATATGAATTCCTTTTCTCAAATCAAAATTATATAAAATTTATCAAAAAAAATTAATTTAATGATCTAATAAATATTTTGACTTTTATACATTTATTCTTGTACAATAAAATTTTATAACTCTTATAATATAATAACATAATTGTGAATAGTTTTTTTTTACATCAATTACATATTCTTAAGAAACATATTTTCTATATTTTAATTATTAAATTTATATAATTTCATATATATATTAGATGAAATTTTTACTTAATATAACTATATTATACATTCAATATAACAATATTGTTTCCCAATAAATATAACATCACCACTAAAATTTTTATTTTTATTTTTTATTTTTTTATTATCATATATTAGATAATTCTAAAAAACTAATAATTATTTTAATTGTCATGTTACTCAATCATTAAACTATGTATGTCCTTTGAAAAATATATATTATGAAAAATATAGTAAAATTATAATTTTTAAATGTAATCATATTAAATATACATCTATTTACTTATTATGGTTATAGATACAAATAAAATTAACGTAGTGATTTTATGAAACTGAAATTTTTTAATCAAAACAGAGGGGTTTAGGGATAATAATTTTTTTTTGAAATGTAGTAGACAAATTTTATTTATAAATAAAACTTATTTTTAGATATTAATAATAACTAACACTGGAATTTAATTTTATGAATATTGAATAATATTTTTTAAAAAATCATCTTCAATAAGGTTAATTTGTCTCTCTTATAAATAATAATATAGGAGTAGAAAAAATATTCAAAGCACATTTAAATAAATCATTAACCGTTTATTAAATAAAAAATATATAACAATATCTTTATATTTTATTTATTTTACGCTCTATACTTATTGTATTTTTTTATGATGTTCAACATTGTTTACTCTAAATGAATGATTTCTAACTGTACATTATAATAACATATATTAGGGTACATTTTAGTCCAGTGTTTTGTATATCAGAAAATATTTTTAGCAGTGGTTTAATTTAAATAAAAACATGTACTAAATTATGAGTATGTTTCATTCTCCAGCATCACAGAAATTATACCCTCATAATTTTTAAATATTTCCAACTGTTAAATTCACTGTGATATAGGTACCATCATTGATCAAGATAAGTAATTTTGATATTGTTATAAGAAAAAATTAGTACATTATAATTTCATATTTTTTAGTTATTTTACATTTTATTTTAATATTCATACATGGGAATTTATTTCCAATGAATTAATTAATATCCGAGATATATTTTCCATTTAATAATAGATAGATTTATTATCCTCTAGATGAGGATGATGAATTATTTGACCACCATGATAGAGAATTTGAGAAAAAAAAATTACTTGAATTCTTCCAATCCTTTGGGTGTGTTTCAAATGGGTTTTCACTTTTCCTAATCTCATATTCTAAATTATGAATAACAATAATGAATTTTACTTGCATGAATCATGAGAATAAACATATAATAGATCATAAGATCTATAAAAGTATCTTTACATTTACTAGTACCTAAATTGTTAGTGTGATTAAATCAAATAATATCATAATAATATGCTGTATGAAAAATAAAAGACTAATATTACATTAATAAAGTCCACATTTATTCAGCTCTTTTATTTCAGTTTCTACTCGCTATAAATAACCATTATTCGACATAAAATTATAACCGTTAATGTTATAATTGACTCATATATTATTTTGTCTACTCAACATATTAATCTCTTAAAATTTATAAGAATTTTTTATTAATATTTTTAACAACATCACAGCCTATAATGATATAGACAAATTTTCATGAATAAAAACAATGATAACTATAGACCCACAGATCTGGGTCCAATGTCAAAAAACTATACACATTGGATTTGATTCCAAATTCAAGTTACCAAAACACAACCATTATATTTAATATACCATTAATTTATTAGAGTGGGGGAACCACTTATAATTCATTTTATTATTTAGAGTTTTTGATAATTTGGAGAACTATTACATATTATAAACCATATATTTTTATTCTAATTAAATTCTCTCCCAGAAGAAAACTCTTTAAATACCAAACATATAACACAAAGAGTTATTATGATAAACCATTATAATAAATCTAACTCATCAATAGACTTATGGAAAACATATAAGAAGGTGGTTTGAGAACATTAAACTTATCATAGGGATTTTAAATCAATGGGGAAGTGTTTATCCTTTGAAAAAAAATAAGAAAAACCTTTGAAACAAGTGTTTTATTTAAATAATACGTTTCTATTTAAAATATACCATCAAACAATATATCACATTATCACAATAAAGGGTTCAAAAATCAATTTCATAAACTATTATAAAGGGAGAAAACATGTTTTAAAATTTTTGAATAGGAGACATGAAAATCATAAATAGTTACAATATTTCTTGAATTGGAAATTATTGAATATATTTAATACCAAGTATTTAATAAAAACCATTATTAATGCAAGGATTAATACTAAAAATTTTTACAAAACCAAGATCTATTTATAAAACCAAAATTATTTTAATTTAAATTTTTGAATTTATTATAAAATCATAATATAATCTTATAGAATTAATTATATCATTCGTTCATCATGGAATTACCTAACTAGATAACTCTAATCTTATATTAGGATTCGCTTGTATTTATAAATATATAATATAATTATATATTTTCAAGCATAATTTATCTATCATTAAATATTTCCATTTCACAAAGGTAACTTGCAACTTGTTAACTATGTCTACATTACCCAATAAAATAGGGGAATTTGATGTGACCACACATTATATAATAGAAAATGTCCCTTATTGTTTTGGGTTCACCCCCACTACAAATTTTATTAATAATTACCATGTACCAAATCTTAAACCAAAATAATTTAATATCATTCACTTTTCATTAAATATTAATGTTATAAAATTAATTTTTTAACATTTCCTAACAAATATCATAAAAGAATCCATAAAAATAATCAATTTAAAATCACTTCCTAAAAGGAAATTTTCGTAAAAAAATTATTGGAATGTTTATAGGAAATCAATTACACATACTCTTATACTTATATAAAACATCATTTAAAGTCAACCCTAAAGAAAAAATATTATCATACTAGTGGATGGTAACATTGATAATATATAAAATTATTTAGTGGGAAAAATAATTTTTGAAATAAAATATAGATTCAAAGATTAACAATTATGGGTTTATATTAATGTATATTTACAACAAATCCATTAAATATAACCCATAAACTGGGTATATTCTAATGAAAATATGGTTTTCAAAAGAATGAAACATCATTTAAGTGAATCATTGAATAAAATAATAATTTTGAAATCCATATCGATCCACATAACATAATTAATGTATCTAAATGAAATCTTTTATGTAATTTCAATGACCTGAGAAACAATGTTTTGAGTTTTGACAATGTTGTTTTACAATGTCACCATTAAGTGAACAAACAATCAACTTATAAGGTAATAATAATAAAATCCACAAAATGAATGAAATCTCCTTTTATTCAAATAAGTAACACCTCAGTTATAACTCCCACTGACCGAACAAGAAGATAAACTACCAAAATATTCCAATTAAAAACCCGATTACAATAATGGGGAGACCGCTTAAAACCCCCAGGACCCCAAGAAGGTGGTAGGGGTTTTGGGCATCCATCAGAATAAACATGAGGATGGTCGAAGCCACTGCAACCGTGCAGAGCACCAAGGGAATCACCCGAACCATCTCTTCCTTTCACCTTCAGTTACCTGTAGTGAGGGACACCCCGATACCAGACCCTTTATAAGCACACTAATCCGACCGTTGAACCCAAACGGCTATAAATATGACCATTGGATTCTCTTACCCACTATGTTATATTTTTGACAGTTAGAAATAAGAACAGATTACCCCGAAAGGTTCGGAAAATTAATTATGAAATTTTCTTTTAATGTTTAAAGAATGACATCAATGATAATTTAATTAATTTATTTCTTTTTTTTTTCCAAAAAATGTGAATTATGTTTTATGCTTCAAAATAGTGAAAATTAATATTTTTCTACTATTCACTATACATATTTTCATAATTTGAGCAATTAAAATTTTATGTTGTAATTATATAAAAGCTGATGGGTTTTTATTTTTTGTAAATATGTACTAACCCTTGAGATATATATATATATATATATTGCATCAAATTAAATGATTCTTTTTCTCTAAATTAAATATAATAGATAATAATAATGCGAATGTTTATAATTTGGATTAATAGTTTTGGAAACTAAGTCAAACTATGATTTCTTTTACCTATGTGTTTCATAGTCGTAATGTTTATATCAACGCACTCTTATGTGTGATTGAATGTGGTTACGTTTAATATTTAATAATATCAATCTTTAATTAAGAATATTAAGGTAATTAGCTAATAAATGAAAATTAAAACAGATATATATATATATATGTGATATGTTTTGATTAACCAATGTTTTTAACCATTTACCTTCATAATGAAATATTAAGTAATTAATAATTATGGTTTAATAATAATAATAATGATAATATAATAAAGTTAATAATTTTTTTTGACATTTTAAAAATAATATATATATATATTCATATATTTGTATAATAATATTTTTTGATTGAATCAATATATATATATTTTTATTGACCAATGGTTTTTGTTATTATAATAATTGAATGTAATAATGTTATAATAAATTAATAATTATATTAATAAAATAATTTTGTTTTTTTTAAAACCTAGTGAACCATGTTTTTTTAAACTCTGTAGTAACCCAGGGCCATCCGATCTTCCCTCCTCCGATCGCAACCGTCCATCTCTTTTAATGTCACACCGCTTAGGGCCGCACGATCTCCCCTTTTAATCCCCACCGTCCGCTCTTTCTCGGATTTTCTTCTACCTCGTGTCCCGTGTTCCGCTTATTCTTCTTCGTCGTCAAACCAGTAGGGTAGGGCGGCATCGCTTTCTTCTCGTACGCCAACCAGTAGACCCTACCTTGCCCCTACTTTCCACGGGTTAGGCACCGACTCGCCTCGGATACCCAGGCCGACGACTCCCCGAAGTTCTGCTTCTTCTTCATCTATTTTTTTAAAATCTAGTTGCACCGAGGGCTGCAGAGTTTGCACCTGGCTTTTTTGATATCTCCGACCACCGGTCCTCATCGCTGCATCATTTCCTCTCCCCCTCTTCGAGCTAAGGTAAGGGAGAAATCCTGTTTTGGTTTTTGTTTGAGCTTCGGTTTTTAAATATATACATATATACGTGTTATGTGTATATGTAAACCTTCTGTGTTTATACCTCTGATTTCAATTTCCCCGTTTCCTACTTCTCACCTCCTCCCCAAGCTAAGGTAAGGGGGCATGTTTTATTTTGTTTGGTTTTGTTGAGCTTCGGTTTATAAAAAAAATATACATGTTATATGTATATATTTCTGGTGTATATGAACCTGGTGCAAACCTAGACAATGTGATCTCCCTCTCAGCTTGAAGAACCGAATAGGAGTAAGGGGTAATCCTATTCTTCGTTTCCTACCCTTTCTATAAGCTTTACATAGTTATATACACTTGTTATATAAATTTTTATTAGAATATACCAGACCATATGAACCTATTTATACCTGTTTTACCTCTACCTAGGACCGAACCTGAGTAGGGGAGGTCTTCTTGTATTAATTTGTCACCTAATTCATTGAATATACACGATTATATATATGTATATACACTTCATTCATATGTGTGTACATATATATATATTTGTATTCGTATATATATATAAGATGATACATGCATATGTACACCTTTCTTCCACTTGTTTATAACCTTAAATTTCTTTTTGCCTATGAAAAATGGAGTTCTCGAATAATTGCATGAACATGTAAAACATGAAATTATATAGAGCACAAAGATGTATAAGTACATGTAATCATATAGATGTACATGTACATCAATGTGCATAAGGGATGAATCTTGCTCTTTTGTTTTGTACAATATAATATGATAATTTATTTACTCAAAATAATATTATTTCAAGAAAAGTACCCAAAAACCATTTATATACATATTTATATGTATCATGATGTTTAAGGGTTAGTTTGATATCAGAATAGTTCTTTCAATTGAAATTTTTTATTTATCATCATTCTTGATAAATCAGGATTTTGGTTTTGAGAAAATGGTAAGAATTATTTAAACTTTTATATACATGCATTCCTGTATATGTACACATGTTTATGGATCGACCATGTTGCATGCAAGATTGATTTTATGCCAATTAGGGTTTTATGAAAGTTATGCTAATTTCTTTTTATATAAAAGAACCATGCTCAGTTTTCCAAACATTATTTTTGTTTAATGTATAACATGGGAAATATTTTTGAGTATGGTTTAATGTGGTAAACCCATGTGTATGTGTAGGTATATATATCATTATGTTGTCTTCAATTACATGTTATTTAAGATGTTTGAAAAAATAACAAAGAAAAGGGGTCATGTTATTTAAAGTGCTAATAAGAGTTTTTACACAATTATATACATTATTTACCCCAATATGGACCTGATTACGCACATTGTATCCCTAACTACATGTATGTTTACACAGTTTTAAATTAAACACCCACAATACCCATTTATCAACATATGTGTATGTTATGAATGACCTTGTTTTAACGGGGTATTATGATGTTGTGGAATGTTACGTGTTTTTGTTTATTCCCTTAAAACCCACATTTCAATTGTTAAGATAATTTCTTTGGTGTACGGATTTTAGCATGCATGTCTCAATTTATTTATGATTGAACTGTCTTCAAGTTATGAATATGTAATTGAAAAAGGGGTTGATTAAGAATGTATAAAACCCTATGAATGAAAGACCATGTCAAGATATGTGAGGGATGTAATTGACTTACATGTGATGGGTGCGCCCGGAATTATATAGTGCAATATGAATGATGTGACAGGAGCGCCCGAAATTATGCAGCGCTCCAATGCATTGGGTAAAGTAAGAGTCTCATGAGACGTTATGTGCAACGGTCTTCACAGTTAGCCTTGGCTTGTGCTACCATGGAAACAGGATTGGAAGTTAGCCGTGACCCGTTAAGTATGTTATACGGTCTTGAAGAAAGGTCTTGACAAATTCTAGCATTATACATTCCCTCTGCATGTAATGATAATTGGTCAACCAGGGGTTAGTTCAACTAACAGGACATCCCCTAGTTGAAAATTCCCATGACTATGAAAATGTAACTATGTGATAAGGACTGTATTTCATGTGGGAAACTGTTAGAAGAACTGTATATACTCATGAATCCTGTTATAGATGTTTTCCCTACTTAGTCACAGAATTCATTTTTGAATTTAAGTAACATTGATTAAATTTTAAGCATTGTCTATTCTTCATATGTTGCGCTGTATGATCATGTTTACTTTAAAGCTTATTTCAAGTACGTACTTCTCTGTGCAAGTGGTTTTTAAAAAAAATGTTGGATTCCATGTTTTTATGAAAAGATAATTCTTTGTTTTTAGAAAAGTGTTTTATTCTCTTCAAATGGACTACTTTGAGAAAGAGTTTTCCTAAAACGTTATTAAAACCCCTTACTGGGCATATTTTCTCATCCTACGTTTTTGTTTAAAAAATTTCAGGCATGGTTGGTACTAATTAAGTTAATCAGAAGCATCTGTTTTCCTAGAATCCTAAGCCTCACGATCTTCTGTAGTAATGAGACATGATACTTAATTTGAAATGATGTAATGAAATGTTAAGTATATCATGTCTCATTAGGAACCCTGGGTTTGGGGGTCGCTACAATTGGTATCAGAGGATAGGTTCAGGAAACTCTAGAAAACCAGGTGGTCTAAATGTATTGCTATGACTGACTAATTAAAAATGTAATAACTTTTAGATAGCTGATGAACCTACCGACCTATTGTCAATTCCCACTGAGGCTCTAGAGAACATTATATCTCTAGCTATCCGTGAGAACTTTCTAAATTATTCCTGAATTCGCATGATGTGTAAGAACCTGTATGACATGTCAAACTCACCTATGGTGCTTAGTCTTCACCAAGAATTTGGGATGGATTATCTCCTAATGATGATGACCCTATTTCCCTCTGATGCATGTCGGGGAAAGTATCACGAGGGACACTTCCGTGTGTTCACAACAGGCGTGGAATTTGGCACGATGCTTGATAACCCTTTTCAAGAATCTTCTGCTGCCGGAGACCTCCGAGCGGCTTACCTATGCCAGATTTTTCACTACGGCTTCTAGGGCCAGTTAATGGACCTCAGAGTGTTGGAAGATGAGTCCATCCATTTGTCTCTTAGGCAAGAGGTGTATACCGATGTTTCCCAACTCCATACCTCTCACGCTAAACTCAGGAGGTGTCATAAATGTTCCCATGAGTTTAGTCCCATCTGTTCAGCCTACGTGTGGTTTGAAGAGTTAGGGAGTTTCGCCACTCTTTGTGGTGTACGTTTAGTAAACTCAGGATTTTTTATTTAATATTTTTCATAAATGGATGTTTCATGTATCCTTTCATGTCTCTACCTTATCAATGTTGTTAAGAGTTTCCTTTCGATGTATGTTTTGAGATGGCTGGTCAAACGAACTTCTCATCACTACCCGATGAGTTAGTAGAAGTTATCTTTATCAAGGCATGCACGGTGGATTTTCCATCCTTTCTCCACCTGCGAGGGTCCTGCAAGCGTTTGCTCGATCTAGAAAATGGTCATGAGATTCTTCGATTGTGTTCAGAGGATGATCGTGTTTTTCACTTCATCGCCACTAATCAACTCCCCTACTACAGGTGAAGGGGAAGGTATTATGAAGGCCTATTTCAGTGTTTTACACTGGCACATAACTTCTCTGCCAGAGCATGCTTCCTCGTAGCCACCCAGGATGGCCAGCTTAGTTCAGCCTATATGTTCCAAGTCTTGAATTTCAGTCTCCTCAACCGCATCATTCCTCTCGACTACCTCGAGCGTGAAGTGGCTCGAAGAGTTATCAAGGAGTTTATCTACTCAGACATTTACGAGATTTGCACTGCACGAGCCTCCCTTTGGAAGCTTGTGTGTAGTATGCACGAGCAGGAGTTCAGGACATACAGTTCGAAGTGCATATGGGCTAGGGAAACGGAAGAACTATGTGCCAAATTTGGTATCCCGTTAACCGAGCCAGATCCACTATTTCGGTAATGTTGTACATGTGGGGTTTTAGTTTTTTTTATGATAGAATTGCGAGGGCACAATTCTTTGAAGGGGGAAGTGATGTAACGACCCGAGAAACCATGTTTTGAGTTTGGACAAGTTTGTTTTACAATGACACCGTTAAGTGAACAAACAATCAATTTATAGGGTAATAATAATAAAATACACCAAATGAATGAAGGCTCCTTTTATTCAAATAAGTAACACCTCGGATACAACTCCCACTGACCGAAAAAGAAGATAAACTAAACAAATATCCCAATTAAAAACCCGATTACAATAATGGGGAGACCGCTTAAAACCACCAAGACCCCAAGAAGGTTGTAGGGGTTTCGGGCATCCATAAGAATGAACATGAGGATGGCCGAAGCCACTGCAACCATACTGAGCACCAAGGGAATCCCATGAACCATCTCTTCCTTTCTCCTTCAGTTACCTGGTGTGAGGGACACCCCGAGACCAGACCCTTTATAAGCACACTAATCCGATCGTTGAACCCAAACGGGTATAAATATGACTGTTGGATTCTCTTATCCACTATGTTTTATTTTTGACCATTGAAGATAAGAATGGATTACCTTGAAAGGTTCGGAAAATTAATTATGAAATTTGATTAAATGTTTAAATAATGACATCAATGATAATTTAACTAATTTATTTCTTGTTTTTTTCCAAAAAAATGTGAATTATATTTTATGTTTCAATATGGTGAAAATTATTATTTTTCCACTATTCAATATTCATATTTTCGTAATTTGAGAAATTAAAATTTTATGTTTTAATTATATAAAAGCTGATGGGTTTTTATTTTGTCTAAATATGTACTAACCCTTGAGATATATATATATATATATATATTGCATCAAATTAAATGATTCTTTGTTTGTAAATTAAATATAAGAGATAATAATAATGCGAATGTTTATAATTTGGATTAATAGTTTTGGAAACTACGTCAAAATATGATTTCTTTTACCTATGTGTTTCGTAGTGGTAATGTTTATACCAACACAATCTTATGTGTGATTGAAAGTGGTTATGTTTAATGTTTAATTAATATCATTCTTTAATTATAAAAAATAAGGTAATTAGCTAATAAAGGAAATTAAAACAGATATATATATATATATATGTGATATGTTTTGATTAACCAATTTTTTTAACCATTGACCTTTATAATGTAATATTAAGTAATTAATAATTATGGTTTAATAAAAATAATGATAATATAATAAGGTTAATAAATTTTTTGATGTTTTAAAAATAAAATTTATATATATACATAAATTAATATAATAATATGTCTTGATTGAATCAATGAATATATTTTTTTTATTGACCAATGATTTTTATTAGTTTAATAATTGAATATAATAATGTTATAATATATTAATAATAATATTAATAAAATGATTATTTTTTTAACCTAGTGAACCGTGTTTTTTTAAATGTTGCAGAATCCCAGGGCTGTCCGATCTTCTCTCCTCTGATCGCAGCCGTCCATCACTTTTAAAATGCACCGCTTAGGGCCGCACGATCATCCCCTTTTAATCCTGGTCGTCCGCACTTTCTCCGTTTTTCTTCTACCTCGTGTCCCGTGTTTCGCTTT
The DNA here is from genome assembly GCA_963277665.1 of Viscum album. Taxonomy (NCBI): domain Eukaryota; kingdom Viridiplantae; phylum Streptophyta; class Magnoliopsida; order Santalales; family Viscaceae; genus Viscum; species Viscum album. The sequence goes on from OY728133.1 coordinate 539,423,061, forward strand.
TTCTTCTTCGTCGTCGAACCAGTAGGGTAGGGCGACATCGCTTTCTTCTTATAGGTCGTCCAGTAGACCCTGCCTTTCCCCTCCTTTCCACGGGTTAGGCACCGACTCGCCTCGGATACCCAGGCTGACGACTCCATGATGTTTTGCTTCTTCTTCTTCTGTTTTTTTTGAAACCTGGTTGCACCGAGGGCTGCAGAGTTTGCACCCAGCTTCATCTATCTCTCCGACCACCGTTCCTCGTCCCTGTATCGTTTCCTCTCCCCCTCTTCGAGCTAAGGTTAGGGAGAAGTCCTGTATTGGTTTTTGTTTGAGCTTCGGTTTTTATATATATACATATATACATGTTATGTGTATATGTAAACCTTCTGTGTTTATACCTCTGATTTCACTTTCCTCGTTGCCTCCTTCTCACCTCCTCCCTAAGCTAAGGTAAGGTGGAATGTTTTATTTTGTTTGGTTTTGTTGAGCTTCGGTTTATAAAAAAAATATACATGTTATGTGTATAAATTTCTAGTGTGTATGAACCTGGTGTAAACCCAGACCATGAGATCTCCCTCTCAACTTGAAGAACCGAATAGGAGTAAGGGGAAATACTATTATTCATTTTCTACCGTTTCTATAAGATTTAAATATGTATATACACTTGTTATATAAATGTGTATAAGAATATACAGGACCATATGAACCTATTTATACCCGTTTTACCTCTGCCTAGGACCAAACCTGAGTAGGGGAGGTCTTATTGTATTAATTTGTCACCTACTTCATTGAATATACACGGTTATATATATGTATATACACTTCATGCATATGTGTGTACATATATTTATTTGTATTCGTACATATATATAAGATGATACATGCATATGTACACCTTTCTTTCACATGTTTATAACCCTAAATTTCTTTTCGCCTATGAAAAATAGAGTTGTCGAATAATTGCATGAACATGTAAAACATGCAAGTATATGGAGCATAAATATGTATAAGTAAATGTAATCATATAGATGTACATGTACATCCATGTGCATAAGGGATGAATTTGGATATTTTGTTTTGTACAATATAATATGATTATTTATTTACTCAAAAGCATATTATATCAAGAAAAGTACCCAAAAACCATTTGTATACATATTTAAATGTATTATGAAGTTTAAGGTTTAGTTTGATATCAAAATAGTTTTTTCAATTGAAATTTTTTATTTATCATCATTCTTGATAAATCAGGATTTTGGTTTTGAGAAAATGGTAAGAATTCTTTAAATTTTATATACATGAATTCCTATATATGTTCACATGTTTATGGATCGACCATGTTGCATGCAAGATTGATTTTATGCTAATAAAGGTTTTATGAAAGTTAAGTTCATTTATTTTTATATAAAAGAACCCCACTCGGTTTGCCAAACATTATTTTTGTTTAATGTATAACTTGGGAAATATTTTTGAGTATGGTTTAATGAGGTAAACCCATGCATATGTGTAGGTATATATATCATTTTGTTGTCTTCAATTACAAGTTATTTATGATGTTTTCAATCTTTACAAAGAAAAGGGGTAATGTTATTTAAACTGCTAATAAGTGTTTTTACACTATTATATACATGATTTCACCCAATATAGACCTGATTACACACATTGTATCCCTAACTACATGTATGTTTACACATTTTTAAATTAAACACCCAAAATACCCATTTATCTACATATGTGTAAGTTATGAATGACCTTGTTTTAACTGGGTATTATGATGTTGTGGAATGTTAAGTGTTTGTGTTTATTTCCTTAAAACCCACATTTCAATTGTTAAGATAATTTCTTGGGTGTAAAAATTTTAGCATGCATGCATCAATTTATTTATGATTGAACTATCTTCATGTTATGAATATGTAAGTGAAAAGGGGGTTGATTAATAATGTATGAAACCCTATGAATGAAAGACCATGTCTAGATATGTGAGGGATGTAATGGAATTACATGTGACGTGTGCGCCCGGAATTATATAGCGCAATATGAATGATGTGACGGGTGCGCCCAGAATTATACACCGCTCCAATGCATTGGGTAAAGAAAGAGTCTCATGAGACGTTATATGCGACGGTCTTGGCAGTTAGCCTTGGCTTGTGCTACCAAGGAAACGGGATTGGCAGTTAGCCTTGACCCGTTAAGTATGTTATATGGTCTTGACGAAAGGTCTTGAAAAAGTTCGGCATTATTCATTCCCTCTGCATGTAATGATAATTGGTCAACCAGGGGTTAGTTCAACTAACATGACATCCCCTAGTTGAGAATTCCCATGACTATGAATATGTAACTATGTGATAAGGACTGTATTTCATGTGGTAAACTGTTAGAAGAACTGTACATGCTCATGAATCATGTTATGGATGTTTTCCATGCTTAGTCATAGAATTCTTATTAGAATTTAAGTAACCTTGTTTCAATTTTAAGCATTGTCTATTCTTCATATGTTGCGCTCTCTGATCATGTTTACTTTAACTCTTATTTCAAGTACGTACTTCTTTGTGCAAGTGGTTTTCAAAAAAATTGTTGGATTCCATGTTTTTAAGAAATGATAATGCTTGGTTTTTAGCAAAGTGTTTTATTCTCTTGAAAAGGACTACTTTGAGAAAGAGTTTTCAAAAAACGTTTTTAAAACCCCTTACTTGGCATATTTGCTCACCCTACATTTTTGTTTAAAAATTTTCAGGCATGGTTGGTACTAATGATGTTAATCAGAAGCAGCTGGTTTCCCAGAATCCTGGGCCTCACGATCTTCTGTTGTATTGGGACATGGTATTTAATTTTTAATGATGTAATGAAATGTAAAGTATATCATGTATCATTTGGAACCCTGGGTTTGGGGGTTGCTACATAATTTACCTACATGAGAGATATTATTTTAATATCAGTATCTATATTCCTCTCAACTTCGATAAAGAATCCACAACTAGGAAAATAAAAGTATATCCATTACTTTAATTCCCCTTAAACAAATAAATATGTGATTATTTCATATCCAACCTTATCCTATGTGTGCACTAAAGGTATATGTAATGATAAGATCATATATATAGATATCCTTTTGACCAGAACATGTGATATTTTATAAAATATAAATTCGGTGATCATTATAGATAAAACACATCTATATATTTTAACAATATGTTCTTACTATTGTATTACTATTCATGGATACATTGATTTGTATATCTCCGTTGATTCAATTATTACATCCCTTATTGATGCTGAATCCCACTCATTCATTATAAAATTGTACTATAAATCCCTACAAGTGTTATCTACTACAAATATATCTCATAACCTCTCAGCATTTCACAATCATAAAAAATGTGGTTGAAAGATGCAGGAAACACTACCAATAGGAGTAGTGTTATGATTATGCTTCCTTATTGTCTAATTAAGAATAAATATCAAGTCACATATGCTTATAAAACATATATCAATAAGTGAGACACATCTTCAAATCTTATTATTTCATGTGTAAACTACCCACCATTGATATATCTTAATAAAACTCAATTAAATGCAACCATCATTATGGGATTCCTGTGTAAGGGTGAATCATTTAAGAAACAAACTCATGTAAGAGTCACATGATGTTTATGAATAATATTAAACTAAAAAACTCATAAATGGGTAAAATTTTGATCAGGATAGGGTATAAATACTCTTTGTGTAGGGGTAACATGATTCCCGCATAATGGTAATATCAATCTCATGTATGGGTACCCTACATATAATGACTTATAAAAATTAGTCTATTACATGTTCATCATTTCATATTCCTAAACATGTTGTAATTCAAGATATTATTAATAGTATAACAATAAGATATCATATATGTTTACTTCATTAAAATATAATTCCACCAATAATTTTATTTTTTTATATCTTGTCTTTTAACCTATTAAAATATAAAACAGTTGTATGCATGAAGAAACACCTCCCCAAGAAAATAAATCTAGAGATCATACCAAGATCACTACCTATATCATATTCTTTAATTTTACACTTTATAGTCTATAATATACCAAAAATTTAGTTCTCATAGAGAAAAAGTCCTCATTGGATTTCAATATAACCAGTGAAACCATACGAGTTCTTTTAGTGTTTGTAAATACGAATATCCCTATTCTGGTAAAATTAATTCATTTAGTAAAAAAAATCCAATTGAAATATATTAAAAATTATTTCATAACATTAAAAAATCTTCTCTGAAATGATGAATAACATTGGGAGGATGGCGATAATGTTCAACGACATTTATATCCTCCATGAGTCATTTCTAAAGGCATAAACAATGCCTATGTAATAGAATATCACATATTTATTTCAATATTATGAATATTCCATAATAAATGTAAATGTGGAATTCCCAACTCATTGAATCTCAAATAGAGCCATTTATCTCCAATGGTTTCTCATGTCAATTAACTTGATAAGAGGCTAACCACTCTTCCACAGCATGTCAACCCAAGGGCTACATCTCTAACCTATACATGTGCAACGCCTAACTAAAAATGACCTATTCCATTTGATGTAACCAAGGAGTAATGATTGGATAGAATCTTTGGTGGATGTAATGATCTACCCATATTCTAGGTTGGTAGGTTTCAATTTTATATAAAAAATATATAGAAACTCCATTAATAAAATTAAACAAATAGAAACTTTATCACATAAATATCATTTTTATATTCCGATATAACTTTTAACTATTACATATTTAACATCACACTTAATTATTTTATTAATATCATAATTTATTAATTTCATTGTGAATTATTTATTATTTTCTACAATCACATATTCTTCATTAACTTATTTTCAATATTATAATTATTAAATATATACCATTTCATATATATCTTATATATAATTTTTACTTATTATAATTATCTAATATATTAACTATAAAACTTATATTTCTCAATAGATATAACATTATCACTAAATATTTTCGTATATTTTATTTTTATTATTTTCATATATCAGATAATTAAAAAAAATTAATTAACATGTAACTCAAACATTCCCCAATATAAAAATACTTTTAATTATGTCATTTGAATAAATATATTTATCTTGTAATTTATGAAATGTAAATATATTAAAAAAAATATTTAATTATTATATATTTTGAAGCAAATACAGTTAAAATAGTTTTTTATGACACAAATATTATTAAATCAAAACATTATGTTTTTTGTCAGAATACAATTTTCTTCAGAATGTAATAAATAAAATATAAATAGTACATCCAAATAAATGTCCTTTTAAAATTAAAAAATATATAACACATGAATTAAATATTAATAATATTGACCTATAGTTAAAAAATATATTTTTGAGATTTTATTATTACCTCTTATGAATATCCACATAACTATTTCTAAAGAATCCATTAATATTCAAGTAGCTCTTTTAACTATGATTTGACGTAAACTATATAATCGTATAGTTATCTTTTATATACATGAGTCTACATACATATTTTATTTTCATTAATTATTTTTTACACCGTATATTCATCATCAATTGATTCCTAATTTTCATTATAATAAAGTATATCATGATTTATTTTAGTTTTGTGTTGGATATATAATAAGCTATCATTTATACTAGTTTTAGTTATATAATAATTTTTATTAAAATTTCGGGGTGTTATATTTTAAATATTTAATAATGAAGATAAATGAATGATCAATTCTTGGTCATAACTCACTACATTCTTTCATATACATGTGGTTGAGGGTACAGAATGATGTCAACATAACCACAGTTGGTTACACGGATTGGTGGATCATGGTAATCCAGTGGTTGGGCCTCCACTATTGTTAAAACAACATCTTTATTGACCTAGATTTGGTGGTTATTTATATTAATTCCATGTAATACATATGATCAAAATACACAATATCCAATAAAATTTTTGGGGACTATCACTATTTTCTTTATCTTTCTTTTCGTATAGATCACACATAGTATTCATCATGTTTTAATAGGAAAAGGGGAAAAATATAAATGGTTACATAAAAATCTCAGAAAGGGGTGGAGTATTATTGAAGCTAACATAACATAAGAAATAGATAAAACATAACACCTGAAACAAATAATCAAATGATATCATGTCTTGAATAACATTATCACAATATATCCATTGATTATATAAATATACAAAATCACAAATATATTAATAAATAAGCTCATAGTTATGGAATGAATAATGTAGGACATCATAATCATGTCGATAATGTTTCATCGATGGATATTATAGAAAAAATGCTAGACAGACACCAGATGCACAAGAAATTTTTTATCAAGTGAAATAATGATGTATCTAGGGAATATAACTTTTTTCCTTTCCAATCACATAATAAGTATAATTCAAAAATCATAGGAATGAAAAGGATAAAAAAGATAAAAAATAAAATTGCCTAAGGAACCAATAATATATTAATGAGTTATGATAAATAGTTATCCATGCAGAAGAAATCGATATTCCAAATGGGTGAAGGTTAGTTGGATAACTATTCTATCCCATTTATTATCTAAAAAAGGGTAAAAGGGAAAAATTATAAAACATTACAACCACATGTTATTTTCTCAAAAATATTATTTATAATTGTGCGGATGATTCCCTCTATCATGTAGTGTATCATGTATTTATAGACCACCTCTCCCAGTGGATGATCCCTTAAAATTTTTCTTAGGTAAATGAATGATACTTCCCAGATGATTTATTATTTTCATATCTTTAAAATTTTATCTTCTATTTAGTGGAAAAAAATTATTTTTATCATACCCATTACTAATATAATCTCTGTGAAGTGGCTTTTAGTGGAGTCATTTTCTTCTAGAGAACTCCAGTGGCATATTTTCCCTCAAGTAGTGGTCAATACATCAAACATGGTTATTCCTTTATTACTGGTATCCAACTTCAATGCAATCCTCCCTTTAGAAATATATTATTTATGTGGATTCATCCACCCTAAATGTTCAAGTATATTATTCATGTTTCAAATTTTGTATCTCCACTTCTAGTTTCCATACTCCTTTCATGCATTTATTTTATTTCCGTGGTTAATTATAATAAGTAAGACCATATATAAATATTTAAAAAATATATTAAAATAATGTATTAATTGATATTAATTGTTTTCCTAGTCAATTGAGTAATATAATTATATTTTTGAATATCCTTTAACATATCTATAATCAATAGGAGATTCATAATTATATGGAAAACACCATTATCTATAGAAAGAGATGACAATAATAATGTGTGGTACTTTCATTGTATAATGATATCAATATGTATTAACCAATTATTAAAATAATTTTAAATTTTATAAAACCATTGAGATGATATAAATATCCCCTCTGAAAATTTGATGTTTTTGATACACATATAAGTTATTTTTTAGGGATATAAAAAGTCTATGTATAAACTTATAGTCCAATATGATTTGAAACTAATTGTACTCTTGGGAAAAAAATTAACTTTAAAACTAAAAGGACGTTGTAAATGTTAAACCATGTATATTTACAACATTATTACTTATAAAAATTCCCAAATTAAAAAAAATTACATCAATAAATTCAAAATTACAAGGAATTTGTAGGGATTTGGAAAATATAGATTAGGTCTATGATATTTTTTAAAAAATTATAATGACTTACGAGTGACTTATGATTGAAAGGAATGGAAATTACATATTAATATTACAATAAAACATTTATAATTATTAAGGATACAAAAATATATATGTAGATATAAAATAATTGAAAAGGATAAAACTTGAGAAATGAAAAGAGAATATTATAAACCCTTACCTTGTTATGTAGCTTTCAAAATACATGAGAATGATCTCCTTATAATGAAAAGATATTGTTAGAAGGATTTATTAGAGGAAAATAGATAGGGATAACTTTCTGTATGGGTTTGGAGTAAAGATGAATGTGTAGATGTGGGGGTACTTATAAAAAATAAGGGTAAATTTTCCGGATTTTTATAAATTTTATTTTCTGGAAATCATGATTTATGAAAATTCAATACAATTTTATTTCCCATGGGTTTAAATAAAAATATTTGTCATTTTAAAGATGACTTTTTACATTTTCAATATAAATAATCAAAATTACTGTTTTTGTTTCTAGTAAAAGAAAATATTTTTATTCACGATACATTAATTTTAAAACTATACAATAAATTATATTTTCTTCATAAAATTTTATTTTTTTATTAATATTATATTAATATTTTAGATTACATTATTTTAATAAATGAATAAAATTTAATTAAGAAATAATTTAAATTATTTATTATTTCACTTTTTGTCAAAATCACTTCATAATGATATCAATATATACCTACTAAATTTTAATACTAATATGAAGACTAAATTTTTTAATAAAATAATAAAAATAGATCCATTGTCTAATTTCATTATATTATGTCACATTTTTAATATATGTTATGAAAATGATTATTTTTATGACTATATGTTTTTATATAATATAATTTAAATTATTGAATTAAAACTTTTAGTATATTTTAGAAGCATTTATTTAGCACCAAAAATTTTAACCCTATATTAATAAACATTGATTATTCGTAGACATATTTAATTAAATTCCCATTCATTAAATAATTAAAATTAATTATATATATTAATAACACTATTTTAATTTTGTAGTATGCATTTTATTTTTTACTATAAGTGGAATACAATGGTTTCATTACCATTAAAATGATGATACCTCTTCGTTATTAATCTAGTGGTCATGTTACCACTTATAAATACATATAATTCTAAAATTTAAACTAATTAAAATAATTCTATAATATTTAGATCATTTCCATTCCTTTTATAATAGTTTTCTTTAAAAATGTTTTTTATCATTTATTATTATTTTTTTGAAGAATATGAGCCTCTGAAATTAATTATTATATTATTTATATATATTGTTACATTATATATTAATATAGTACTATTCATGCTAGTGGATGTAAATATATATCTTATATTTGTCTACTATGATGGAAAAAAATGAATTCTATTTTTATGACTATTTTAATTAGTTTTTTTTATTAAAGTTGAATCATGGATAATACATTATTTACTAAAAAAATCATCATATCCTTGAAATTTATGGATTAGATCAATCTATAATCAAATACATGCACTCTATTATCCTTTCTTATTTAGAATCTCATCCCATTTCCTCTAAATTATAATTATTACAAATCACCATTACAAATCATGTTTTCTTATTCTAAAACCCTTAATTTAATGTATCAATAATCAATATAGGATGCTCATTCTAATAATCTTTATTCCATGAATATGATTCTTTGGTGATGAATACGTGAATTGTTTATGGTATTTAATTTATTAATATTGAGATTTGAAATAATTCAAGTATTCATGGAGGTAAGGTGGAATAGCCAAAGGACATGACATGGCTTATATTCAATTCAAAATCTATAAAATTCAAAAAATACAGTTTAATTATCATCCCATACATAATACAACATATATCTACCTTCCATGGTGAACCTTCAAGAAAACATATTATAAAGCCCCAGCCTTAAACCTTAATTAATCTAGATTTATTACAAGATTACACATTGAGTATCTTTTCAGGTTTAGAGTTTTAGAAAATTAGATCATGAAACTTTCATTACATTCCACATTTAAACAAAGTGGTTACATAAAAGACAGTATTCATTCTTCCCATCAACGGAAACATATTTAAAATAAAACATGGATTCCTTATTGACACATCCTTAACACTATCATCACATCATGTACCTTTCCCATGACCTGTGAAAAACATTTCAAAAACTTGGGATGAGCATAAAAAGCTCAGTAAGGGTTATAAAAATATGGAAAGGAAACATGAGTTCATATATACATAAGAATTAAATCATACATTACCCATAAAACATAGTCACTTTAACATACCTCATCAAACCATGAATAAATCATAGAAAACATAAGACATAAAGGTAACTTGAGGCATTCATAACATTCTTACGTAGGGAGTAACCCTCTTGGTTACGTTTGGAACACCCATTACAGTATATTCCCTAAATCTCTTCGAAGAAACCTTAACGTTTCACTCCTTCGCGTTAACCAATGCTTTGGAGATCTATATCGGGCTCACCCTCCCTTTGTTTATCACGGAACCACCCATCTTCATAATAATTCCCAAGAACCTCAACATAATCGTATCACATAAAACATGCATAAAGGAAACATAACATTTCCACATTTCAATCACAAGATATCAATACAACACATTGATATAAAAACATTATGAAAACCATTTTCAATACCAAAATAAAAGAAAATTAAAACATGGTATTTATTTGTCTTTTAAGAAGTAGGTATGTCTTGTAGAAGAAGCCGAAACTCAAATAACAGTCACGGCGGCGGAGAAGTCATTGTCGCCGCATACGTACGACAAAAAACAATCCCTTTTGTCGTTTAGTAAAACGCTACGTATAAAAAAGATTCCTTTTGGATAAATGTAAAAGTCCAAGGGGTTTATACACCGTATAAAAGAAGGTTGTGTATAAAACAAAATATGCCTCAATGAAAGGATATTGAGATGAAGTCCCATACAAAGATGGTATCCTTGGATTAAAGATAAATCAATTACATAATTATGTGTGACAAACTATACAACAAATATAAGTGGATATTAAGTGTAAAACAATCAGAGGATATTCACACATATTCATAGAACGACATATTCATGGAGTACAAGCTTATCCCAAAGAATCGAAATTGGGTTAAGAAGTTCCCTTGCAATAATTAGACAGCCTAACGGCGTCACTTCAAAATTCAGAAAAAGAGTTGATGAGAGATGAAAAGGGTATCTCATCACTTGGACATAAAATTTACATCAATAAGGATATAGAAGAACATATCCCAAAATAATATTATGTGAATTAAAAGACATAACAAAATAAGTCTTTTAAAAAGAGGAGGGTGAAAAGTTCCCTTACCGACATGGGTATCTTTCAAAACATACGCCCTGTGAAAGAAGGAAAATACATCATTGATGTAAATACTCATAAATGAAAGAATATTACACAATGAGTAAAATAATGGTCAGTACATACACCACTCAAAGTAAATTGTGGCAAATGTAGTATAAATCTAACGAGAATAAAAGTGAGATGAAAAATCACTTACGAAAACTCGGCAGCCTAACGACGCTACTTAAAACATCCAAAAATGGATTGATGAGATCAAATAGGGTATCTCATCACAATAAAATAAAATTTACAGCAAGAGGAATATTAAATAACATCCCCCATCCTAACAAATAGGAGCTTAAAAGAAGTGACATAAAGGGGAGTACTTAAAGAGAATGAGAGAGGTTAGATCTCTTACGAAAATTCGGCAGCCTAATGGCGCCACTCGAAACTTCCAAAATGGATTGATGAGAGAGAATAGGGTCTCTCATCATATGAACATAAAAATTACAGTAACAGTAATATAAAATAACATCCCAATAACAAGAAATATGATCTTAGAAGGAATGACATAAAAGAGTGTACTTAAAAAGAAAGAGAGGAGTAGGATCCCTTACCTCAAGTCCAACTTGTCTTGTTCATTTCTTTATATTCATGAATAATAAACTTTGGTCAATTGATAATTGCCTAAGTACCTCCTTTAGAGATTATTATTCTGTTCATATCACATATTATAATGTTATAATAATTGTTTAATAATGTTAGTTCATATCAGACGTTTTTGTCGATGTTTGGTACATGAGTCAAAAATGAACTTGTTTGAAAAAAGATTGCCCATGTAGTTAAAAGTAAATAATTTACAGAATAGTATTAATGATTAAAATATCATATATATCCAGTAAATATTCATTTCATACTATTCCATATCATTTGGAAATAAAAAACGAAAAGCACCGTTCATAGAGACGGTAGGCCGTACGTACACATGAACGCTACATTCATTTTTGTCATATTAATGGAATAAAAACACAATGAGAGATATATATATATGTTATAATTCCAGAATTATATCCATAATTTTGATGTAATATATTACATATATATATACTTATAATATTACATAACATTTTGAGATAAGAAATGAAATGTACCGTTCAAGGAGACGGTAAGCTGTGCGTACGCATGAACGCTACTTCCATTTCTATTCCATATTTAACGAAATTAAAACATAATGATACATAATAGTATTTTAATTCCAGTATGGTATCATATATAATATTATTAAATATATCCTTTATACGTACCACATATGGTATTAACGAATCAAATCACTTTGAGGGGGAAGTAGTCCGCACTTCCTTAAATGAAGATATCGCGTTTACCCATAATGGAAACCATAAAGGTATGCCAAAAATGAAAAATACAGAAGCTTAAGGAAAACATAAACATATTATATATCACATATAGATATAGTGACATCTTAATGTCCACCTTTGAAGGTGTTAAATGAATGTTGAACAATCATCGTTTCGGGAGGCCGAAATTCGCCATCCACGGAAACAGTATGTTCTTTAACCATTAGATGTAGGTGTGTGATAGTGTAGCTCGAATCCTTCTCATAACAACATCATAGTATATTTTTGATACTGGATTTGTTAAAAAAATGAATAAAAAGAGTTTATGGGGTTGGAGAAGCAAAATAAAACAAAAGGACTCAAGTGAAGATATTACCTTAAAATCGGGTAACTCCCTTTGGTTTGAACTCAAAGCCTTCCTTGGTAAGACTTCTGCCCAAAGTGAGGCTTCAAGGAGTAAGATAGTGAAGTGGAGAGGCAAAATGGGCAGAGTTTTTCCGAGCCATAGGCTTTGGGAGTGTGGGTAAGGAGGTAGAGGTGGGGGCCTCTTATAAGAGGAGAGGAGGGGCACTGTTGGAAGGTAAAGAAAAGTCACATTATTTTAAAATGGTATTCGGATTTAAGCGGTCCCACATTAATTTGTTTCAAGGATAAGGTGATAAGGGTTCTAAATACACTCATACAATAGGTTTTGTACATGTGTAGGTCTTATATATTACATTATCTTTCCATTTTATTTAAATCATTAAATAATGAGGTCATTGCTGCATCATCATGATGTCATAAATAATTTAATTTATTTATGTCTAAAAATAATAAAAAAAATACTATGATGTAGGAAATAATTTTTTATTTCCAATGAATATTTATAGTCAAATATCTGATTTGTATATCCCCATGTAAAAATTGTTTTAGTAAAACATTTCATGTTTGTCTCATTTTTACTTTAACTTTAAATAAAAAGATATTAATGTCATTTCCCAACCAAAGTGGCTTCATGGGGTCCCCATGTTGACCCATGGGTGGTCTTGGTCGGACATGACACATCCAATAATGTTAGGACATGTTTTAAGTTTATTTCATATTATTAAAACATTATTTTTACCTTAAACTACACTAATTACCTCTAATTGCGATTAAAAACTTAATAAGTTACTATTCACCAAAAAATTATTTTTATCCCATTGAACCACATTTTACATCTTAATGACTACCATATTTGTCGGATTTTTGAAATTAAAAACACAAATATGGCAAAATTTCATTTAAACATAAAAATCAGTTTTTATATGTACCACTTAGTGGTTCGACAATTCATCAAAAATTGAAGTTTTTCAGAAAAATCCCAAAAATTCAACCTAAGATATATTTGATAATCCGAAATAAAAAATGAAGTCTATTTTAAAAAATTCAAAACATATAAGTCACACTAATTAATTTAATAATTAATTCCCGGTGTCAGAGCAAATAGCGTGTTTTTATGAAACAATAAGTATCAGAAGATTGACACTAGTTTAAGTCTGATTTCAAAGTGAAAATAATTCCAACGACCACTATTGGATTTAATGGTAAAAATATATTCTAATTTAACTTTAAAACCAATTCAAAAGATAATCTAATCATATAAATAAATTATATTTAAAATAGGTTTTGAATTAAATTACAACATTTTACACTATTCATTAAAAAAATGAACTTTATCGGAAAGATCCCAAAAATTTACACAAAGTAAATTTTGATGTCCCGATTCTTAAGAAGAGTTTTATTTGGTCCAATAGAATTTATAAGAGTGAAAAAAACAATATTTAATGACGGTTCTCCATCAAAAGGCGATAAGTGAACCTTTAGTGAAAACTAGGGCATATACGCCTAAAATTGAATTCTTTCCGTATTTTAAGCCTTTATCTTTTATTGGATAAACGTAAAAACATTTAAAAACATATATAATCATATTTTAGTTATTTAAATCCATTCCCTCCAATAAAACGGCTACATGTTAACTACCATTTAAAATAATATTATTTCATTATTAGAGTACAACGTAAGATTTCCAAGAAACTCGTTGTTGCGTGTTGGGTACACCATCGAGCATAGCGTCCCCTTTAAAGTCATATTAATATTTTATTCACAAATATGGATACATATAAAAATGTAATATTCTTTATTTACCTGGGGTGTTACATCCTTCCCCCCTTTTGGAAATTGCATCCTCGCAATTTTAAAATTGGGCTCGGAAACTTCATTGAAAATATTTCATCAAAACAAAAGTCGGTAAAACAATCACTTTAAAATAAAGAATGATAAGTAAAGAGGTCACCTGAGTTAACCCATACTAGGATTCCATGTAGTAAAACTTGGACATGGAGGAGAAAACATAGGGTCCTGTTCTGATGGAGAGTGATAGAAAACTTCTTTAGGGGAAAGTTAACAATAAGAAAATCACAAACTTGTGATGGGTTAAACTGTATTCGATTCCCCAGTAGGAAAAGTTAATAGACAACATTTTTGTTTTAAGTTACTTTTTTTGAGGAATTTATTCATAATGAAACACAATCACTTATCATGTTGACTTTCAACTTTTACTAGATTCCTTAATCAAACTCATAATTTTTCCAGAAGACCAGTATTTAGGAAGACTTGTTCGCATTAAGAGTACTATAAACAACTTCTTAGAGGAGCACCTAATCTAAAAAAAGAACTATACAATTCCCATGTCTTAAAACCTTAATCAAAACTAAAACCAAAAAGGTTACTACAAGATCAGATAATCCAGAAAAGGATAACCCTTTATAAAAAGAAAATTTATGCATAATCTCCAAAATTTGTCCCACAAAACCCAAAGTTCAATGAGGATCATCCGATAAAGAATTTTTACATAAAATTCTTCAAAGGAAACCAATATATTATTTAAACCCAAATATTTTAAGGATTTAGTCACATAGTCTTCCAAGTAAAATCGTCACATTTATCTCCAAACAACATCAGTTGCTCCTAAAGTCTCGTTTTGAAAAGTAATTAACCTAATCACATATCCTCCATGATAGGTTAATCATTTTTCATAAATAACCCAAAATCAACATACTCTTAATTCATAAAATCATCTAACTAAAAATAACCAGTCAAACTAACCAGGGACTTCACGTAGTCCATTGGTAGGTGATAAATACCAGTCGCACTTTGGTTGTGGGTTCGATTCCCGCAGCTTTGTCCGACGTGACAGGTAGTCACACGGTTTGCGTGTTGTCCTTTTTCCAAAACTATATAATCTCAAATCATTTCCCAAAAATAAATAAAATAATCAAAAATAACCATAACATAATTTAACCTCAATTTTATCTCATGCCTTTCACTTCCATTATAACATATAGTAACCCATAATTACCTCAGAAGTAAGGATTATATAAACTCTAATGGTTACCTTTATAATTATTACTTGAACTTCCACATCGATTGTCGTACATGATGCATTATAGAAAATACCAAGGTTCAAGTGGTTGATCAAGACTCCTTGATAGTTGGTTTAGAACAACCACGAGTTTCCTCATTGAATACCCCATTACATCCAGTCTCTTAATCAGAGAACCACCACAGTTTCCTTCAAACCAATTGTCACTTTGGTGCCTGCTAGATCAAGCCATTTACTAAAACCAAAAAGGTCAGTGTGAGTATATCAACAAAACCATCTTGTACTAATGAGTAAGATAAACACTAAGATATACTTACCCATTCACTTTATCTAAAATTATGAATCTTTCTGAAATCATATCCATTATGGTAATGTCACTTATGCTTAAAGAATACCCTAACCTCTAAAGTTATCTAAACAGACCATTGATACCAAGTATAAGGCCCCAACCTTAAACCTTACTTAATCTTGAGTAATAACAAGATTACACATTGAGGATCTTTTCAGGTTTAGATTTTTAGATAATTAGATCATGAAACTTGCATTACATTCCACATTTAAACAAAGTGGTTACATAAAAGATAGTATTCATTCTTCCCATCTACGGAAACATATTTAAAATAAAACATGGATTCCTTCTTGACACATCCTTGACACTATCATCACATCATGTACCTTTCCCATGACCTATGAAAAACATTTCAAAAACTTGGGATGAGCATAAAAAGCTCAATAAGGGTTATTAAAATATGGAAAGGAAACATGAGTTCATATATACATAAGAATGAAATCATACTTTACCCATAAAACATAGGCACTTTAACATACCTCATAAAACCATGAATAAATCATAGAAAACATAAGACATAAAGGTAACTTGAGGAATTCTTAACATTCTTACATAGGGAGTATCCCTCTTGGTTACGTTTGGAATACCCATCACAGTATATTCCCTAAATCTCTTCGGAGAAACCTTAAAGTTTCACTCCTTCGCGTTACCCAATGCATTGGAGAGCTATATCGGGCTCACCCACCCTTAGTTTATCATGGAACCACCCATCTTCATAATAATTCCCAAGAACCTCAACATAATCGTATCACATAAAACATGCATAAAGGAAACATAACATTTCCAGCTTTTAATCACAAGATATCAATACAACACATTGATATAAAAAAATTATGAAAACCATTTTCAAAACCAAAATAAAAGAAAATTAAAACATGGTATTTATTTTTCTTTTAAAAAGTAGGTATGCCTTGTAGAGGAATCTGAAACTCAAATAACGGTCACGGTGGCGGAGAAGTCGTTGTTGCCGCATACGTACGACCAAAAACAATCCCTTTTGTCGTTTAGTAAAACGCTTCGTAAAAAAAAGAGTCCTTTTGGATAAACGTTAAAGTAAAAGGGGTTTATACACTGTATAAAAGAAGGTTGTGTATAAAACAAAATATGCATCAATGAAAGGAGATTGAGAGGAATTCCCATACAAAGATGGTATCCTTGGATTAAGGATAAATCAATTACATAATTATGTGTGACAAACTAATACAAAAAATATAAGTGGATATTAAGTGTAAAACAATAAGAGGTTATTCACACATATTCATATAATGAAATATTCAAGGAATACAAGCTTATCCCAAAGAATCGAAATTGGGTTAAGAAGTTCCTTTGCAATAATTAGACAGCCTAACAGCGTCACTTCAAGATTCAGAAAAAGAGTTGTTGAGAGATAAAAAGGGTATCTCATCACTTGGACATCAAATTTACATCAATAAGGATATATAAGAACATATCCCAAAATAATATTATGTGAATTAAAAGACATAACAAAATAATTCATTTAAAAAGAGGAGGGTGAAAGGTTCCCTTACCGACATGGGTATCGTTCGAAACATATGCCCCGTGAAAGAAGGACAATACATCATTAATGTAAATACTCATAAATGAAATAATATTACACAATGAGTAAAATAATGGTCAGTACATACACCACTCAAAGGAAATTGTGGAAAATGTAGCATAAATCTCACGGGAATAAAAGTGAGATGAAAAATCACTTACGAAAACTCGGCAGCCTAACGGCGCCACTTAAAACTTCCAAAAATGGATTGATGAGATCAAATAGGGTATCTCATCACATTACAATAAAATGTACATCTAGAAGAATATTAAAGAACATCCCCCATCATAACAAATAGGAGCTTTAAAGAAGTGACATAAAGGGGAGTACTTAAAGAGAAAGAGAGAGGTTAGATCTCTTACGAAAATTCGGCATCCTAACAGCACCACTTGAAACTTCCAAAATGGATTGATCATAGAGAATAGGGTCTCTCATCATATGAACATAAAAATTACAGTAAGAGTAATATAAAATAACATCCCAATAACAAGAAATATGAGCTTAGAAGGAATGACATAAAAGAGTGTACTTAAAAAGAAAGAGAGGAGTAGGATCCCTTACCTCAAGTCCAACTTGTCTTGTTCGTTTCATTATATTCCTGAATAATAAACATTGGTCAATTAATAATTGCCTAAGTACCTCCTTTATATATTATTATTCAGTTCATATCACATATTATAATGTTATAATAATTGTTTAATAATGTTAGTTCATATCAGACATTTTTGCCGATGTTTGGTACATGAGTCAAAAATGAACTTGTTTGAAAAAAGATTTCCCATGTAATTATAATTAAATAATTTCCAGAATAGTTTTAATGATTAAAATATCATATATATCCAGTAAATATTAATTTCATACTATTCCATATCATTTGGAGATAAAAAATGAAAAGCACCGTTCATGGAGACGGTAGGTCGTACGTACGCATGAACGCTACTTTCATTTTTTGTCATATTAATGGAATTAAAACAAAATGAGAAAGATATATATATGTTATAATTATAGACTGATATCCATAATTTTGATGTAATATATTACATATATATCCATTATATATATGTACATATAATATTACATAACATTTTGAGATAAGAAATGAAATGTACCGTTCATGGAGACGGTAAGGCGTACGTACGCATGAACGCTACTTCCATTTCTATTTCATATTTACTGGAATTAAAACATAATTATACATAATAGTATTTTAATTCCAGTATGGTATCATATATAATATTATTAAATATATCCTTTATACGTACCACATATGGTATTAACGAATCAAATCACTTTGAGGGGGCGGTAGTCCGCACTTCCTTAAAAGAAGATATCGCGTTTACCCATAATGGAAACCATAAAGGTATCCCAAAATGAAAAATACAGAAGCTTATGGAAAACATAAACATATTATATATCACATATAAATATAGTGTCATCTTAAAGGACACCTTTGAAGGTGTTAAAATAATGTTGAACAATCATCGTTTTGGGAGGACGAAATTCGCCATCCACGGAATCAGTAGGTTCTTTAACAATTAGATGTAGGTGTGAGAAAGTGTAGCTCGAATACTTCTTATAAAAACATCATATTATATTTATGATACTGGATTTGTTACAAAAGAAATGAATAAAAAGTTTTTAGGGGGTTGGAGAAGCAAAATAAAACAAAAGGACTCAAGTGAAGACATTACCTTAAAATCGGGTAACTCCCTTTGGTTTGAGCTCAAAGGCTTCCTTGGGAAGCCTTCTTCCCAATTTGAGGCTTCAATGAGTAAGAGAAGGAAGTGGAGAGACAAAATGGGCAGAGGTTGGCAGAGACAAAGGCTTTGGGAGTGTGGGTAAGGAGGTAGAGGAGGGGGCCTTTAATAAGAGGAGAGGAGGGGCACTCTTGGAAGGTAAAGAAAAGTCAATTTATTTTAAAATTGTATTCGGATTTAAGAGGTCCCAAATTGATGTGTTTCGAGGATAAGGTGATAAGGGTTATAAATCAACTCATCCAATAGGTTTTAGACATGTTTAGGTCTTAGAAATTAGATTATCTTTCCATTTTATTTAAATCGTTAAATAATGAGGTCATTGCTGCATCATCATGATGTCATAAATAGATTAATATATATAATGTCTAAAAATTATAAAAAAACTACTATGATGTAGGAAATATTTTTAGATTTCCAATGAATATTTATAGTCAAATATCTGATATTTATAACCCCATGTAAATTTTTTTAGTAAAACATTTCATGTTTGTCTCATTTTTACTTTAACTTTAAA
Source organism: Viscum album (assembly GCA_963277665.1). NCBI lineage: Eukaryota > Viridiplantae > Streptophyta > Magnoliopsida > Santalales > Viscaceae > Viscum > Viscum album. The sequence goes on from OY728133.1 coordinate 539,443,020, forward strand.
TAAAAATATATTAATGTCATTTTCCAACCAAAGTGGCTTCATGGGGTCCCCAAGTTGACCCATGGGTTTTCTTGTTCAGCCATGACACTTACAATGAGGTTAGGACATATTTCATGTTCATTTCATATTATTAAAACATTATTTTGACCTTAAACTACACTAATTACCTCTAATCGCGATAAAAAACATAATAAGTTACTATTCACCAAAAAATTATTTTTATCCCATTGATCCACATTTTACTTCTTAATTACAACCATGTATGTCAGATTTTTGAAATTCAAAACACAAATATGGAAAAATTTCATTTAAACGGAAAAATCAGTTTTTATAAGTACCACTTAGTGGTTTCACTATTCATCAAAAATTGATGTTTTTCCGAAAAATCCCAAAAATTCACCCTAAGCTATATTTGATATTCCGAATTCAAAAATGAAGTCTGTTTTACAAAATTAAAAACATATAAGTCACATTAATTAATTTAATAATTAATTCCCGCTGTCAGAGCAAATAGCATGTTTTTATGAAACAATAAGTATCAAAAGATTGACACTAGTTTATGTCTGATTTCAAAGTGAAATTAATTCCAAAGACCACTATTGGATTTAATGGTAAAAATATATTCTAATTTCACTTTAAAGACAATTCAAAAGATAATATAATCATATAAATAAATTATATTAAAAAGAGGTTTTGAATTAAAATACAACATTTTACACTATTCATTAAAAAAATGAACTTTATCAGAAAGATACCAAAAATTTACACAAAGTAAATTTTGATGTCCTAATTCTTAATAAGAGTTTTATTTTGTCCAATAGAATTTATAAGAGTGAACAAAACTATATTTAATGACGGTTCTCCATCAAAAGGCGATAAGTGAACCTTTAGTGAAAACTAGTGCATATACGCCTAAAATTGAATTCTTTCCGTATTTTAAGCCTTTATATTTTATTGGATAAATGTAAAAACATTTAAAAACATATATAATCATATTTTATTTATTTCTATCTATTCCCGCTGATAAAATGGCTGCATGTTAAGTACCATTTAAAATAATATTATTTTATTATTAGAGTGCAACATAAGATTTCCAAGAAACTCGTTGTTGCGTGTGGGGTATGCCATCGAGAATAGCGTCCCCTTTAAAGACATATTAATATTTTATTCAAAAATATGGATAAATATAAAAATGTAATATTCTTTATTTACCTGGGGTGTTACACATATTCCCCTACATGAAATACAAATTCCATACTCTAATTATTATGATAAATAAATTTGACTACTTTGAGTCATTAAGATATATTTTTAGATAGATCTTAATTTTACAATTTTCTTATTATGTGAATTTAGTCCAATTTACATCCATTACCCAATTTTATCCCACTTGGTAAGAATATGAAAACTTTCAATATTCAAATATTCATACTGTTCCATTTATATTTTGAGTGTCATAAATTATTGTATACAAGTATTCTAGAGTTAATATAAGACAAATTTTTTTGTATGTCTAGTAATAATAACCTCAAAATTTCCTCTAAGGTTTATATAGTCCATTATGACTACCCATCCATTAGAGGAAAACATTTTATGCTGAAATTTATCTTAACATTCAAAGACATATGAAGACTCCTCAAATATTCTAATTTTAATCAAGGGTTATAATCAGATACAATTGAAATGTGTGCACTATAAATCCACATGACTATATTTTTAAAAATTCAATCAAGTAGCTTAATGGGTAGATCATCCATTATTTATAAAAAATATGTTTTCTACTTAAAGTTATATTTTATAATCTATATTTCAACATTTCGATTAGATTTATTTTTCCATCTATTAACAAAATTCATTATATCATTTCCCACTTAGACATTAGTATATGGGTATGATGCATGAACCATTTTATATGTTTTCTCGTATCTTTTACTTTTTAACATAGAAAGAATAATAAAACCTAGTATGAAATTTATTGCTTCATGTTCTCCCCATAGAATTATTCTTACATATCCTTATATATCTTGGGGATACTATAATATTTTTATAAATTTGATTAAAGAACCCTACCATGTAACTCCTTCATCCACTCTAGTATTGATTGTATACATAGTATCATTCAAAATGATGAATCTATATCTGCATAGTTAATTTATATCAATATCTTATTATATATGGAATTAATATTATTTTATAGACCCTTTTCATATTATTATGACTTATTTATCTTCTCCAATAATTATTGTTGGGTAATTACATGGAAATGAAATTATGTCCTCCCTTAGCTAATAATTTCCCTGTCTAAAAATTCTAAATAATGAATATTAGTACGTTTTTCAATCATCAACATCAATGGAACTCCATGATTCTTTATACATAATTTATTCACCACTGTTTTCAAAACATCAAGGTGGATATTCATCACATTGTTATAGTAATTGTTTTGTTCTAACAATCCTTGTTCTCACATTTTGAGACCTATATGTGATAAGTTATACTTAAAAACAATTATGATCAATATATATGTGTGTGTGTGTTATCATTCATTATAGATAAAAGACCATTAAATCATTGTGAAATATTTTACACACAAAAAATCTTGATCATGTGTTATATATTTTGGTTCAAGGATCTTAATTAATAATGAATCATAAGAAAAAACAATCCCGTTTTAAAAATGGATGAACCCTAGATCATTCTATAATGAATCACTTCATCTACCAAATTATTCCTTCCCAATAAGTATTGTTATTAATGTTCATTAATTATTAACTTATTTATTTCTTCAAAACATTCTTCTCATTCCATTGTCTATGTGGATGTTACCCATTTCAGTGAAAACATGTTTAATATGTCATATAATCTAGCAAAATAATCAAATCATTATAGATAATAACCATGTAACTAAAAGAAACTACATATATCAACTAAATTCATTATTGTGTAATAATATTTGAATATAATTTTCATTGAATGGTAAAACATATCCTAGAATTAGAGTGAATGTATCCAATAATAGATTATTATAGAATACAAAAAACATAATAAATTTATCATATGACACATTTTTGACAAAGGCATTAATGAACTATCCATAATTTTTTCACATGATATTTATAAACCATCATGTATTTTAAGATATCATAAAAAAATTACACCTTAAATTTATCAATGTACTACTTAAATTCACTATTAATTATTTCCACACACACTGTGGGTTCATATATAAATATTAAATGAAGTACTATAAACTAATTATACCCTTACAATATGTTAAATTAATTCATTTGTATATCAACCTTATTATATTTTAATTAAGTAAAAATATAATGTAGATTGATATATAAGAATTATTGATCCAATTATTATTAATTAATCTAATTAATAATGTGTTCTAAATTATACTTGTTCATAATATTAAATTTGTTCTATAATCATTTTTTATCCACATATACCCATTATTATTAATTAAAAATAACATAAGTGCCCTCCTATGTGTGATAATAATTCATATAAATACCTCATCAAACAAATATTGTAATTTTTTATTTAATTCAACCAATTCATTTGGTTTCACTGTTTAAGGAGGATAAAATATGGATTTTTCATGAAGGATGAAACCAACATAAAACTTATTTTCATTATTTTGAATATATTATAGTAATTATTTTAGAAAAACATCAATGTAATCCTGAATAATAGAAATATATTCAATTATTAGGTTATCTTTCATATTGATAGATTTTATTCTAATTTATTATTCTATATGAATTTCATTAACATTATCCACTAATGTTAGTTAAATAAATTTACGTAGTGATTTATCTCCTAAAAAAGTTATTCAATTACAAAATCACATATAGTAATATTTTTCCCTCAATAATAAATTCTTGATTTATAATTTTAGAAGAAATCCATTCAATTAATTATGTCAAATTCAACCATTAATATAAGATCAATGTTTAAAACTAGAAAACCATAATTTATTATAAAATATATAAAATTATTTTTTAATAATATAATATTTATACGCGTTATTTCAACTAATAACTCATTTCGTTATATATTAGGGGTCAATTTACTATTTTTTGTAATTATGGAAGATATAAAAAGTATATTGATCTAGAATAAAACTATTTATTTTCTAAAATTCGATTTATGATTAATGTACATGATACCACAACATTTGGTACATGAAAATAATACATTGTAATATCATAAAACAATATTTGATCTCAATTTTCAATAGTAATTAATCAATATAGTGTCTAATCTCTTTGAAATTCAAACATTAGACATTGATGTCCACTCACATTACTTCATACTTGTAATGTTCACAGGTTTTATCTATACATAGGATGTCACCCCAATGCATAAATTTAATCCATGAGTTGTTTATACTGATAATTATTACAGGTTATAAATTTCACATCTCCATTATTCTTAATTTATAAGGTTCTTTCTATGCATAAATCAATAATTTTTTTCGTATCATGGTTTCCCATGAAAATATAAGACATTGAATTTATTAATAGTCTAGATAACACATATCACAATCACATCATATATCTAAAGAGATGGAGAAACAATGAAACATTGACAACTTATATTTGGACTATAAAATTAGTAACCAAGCTATATTTAGATTATATAGATAATCTATAGTATATCTCATTAACCTTTTAAAGTTATCCTCGTAGTCAGAAACAGTTTTCTCTTTAATTATTCCAAAATTTATGAATTTAATTTTTATATAATCAATTCTCTCTCAATGTAAATACTTCTTAGGGAATATATCGTTAAAAGAATTATATTCCATTAATTTTATCTATACCCTTTTCTTAGGGTTTTTGAGTCAATTAATACTATTGGTCTATATATCAAGTGAGATTAAATAAAAATTGATTAAACTTTCCCTTTTAATATATCTCAAGAAGAGGAATATATTATCTATTACATTTATCAATTTATAGGAAATAAATGATTAGTGATTCCTCTAAAACAAAGGGGTTGTTTCCTCTTGAATGAATCTAACATTAATAGAAATTACTACGAAAAGACAGTATGCTCTATATGGAAATGGTTATTTGTCATAATTTGATTCATCAAACCTGATAGTGTGATAATTTTCTTAGCTCTAATACAATATTAATTGGATTTTTTATGACAGTAATACCAATATTAATTATATTAATTGAAAAAAAATCATTCCTTTTATTTGGTGTCATTTCTAAACAATGAAATACACTAAATTATTTCATAAAAAACTGTGAATATGGAATCATAATATAAAAATCATATATATCTATCCAAAAATTATATTAATTATTTTATCCATTTTATTAAAATTTAAAAAAATTCATAACAATTTTTAATGAGTTTTATAATATAACTATGTTAATCGAAATCTTGTTCTTACAGTTCTTCAAAACTTTCTCTGATATAAAATATAAAATTCTAGAATCCAATGACCCAGTGCTAGTGGTAATTTCCTAAAATGGTGTAGAGTACAAATTATCAATTTTCAAAGGATCCAACAATTTAATATGAACGTAATACTGGACAGAAAGAAAAATATTACATTAGAAACAAAGATTACATTATGATAGTCTATAAAACACCATTATTTATCCATTCTTATTTGTAGGTCACACATAGTATTCATTGTGGTTTCATATAGAAACGGGTAAATATTATAATTGGAGAGCTCAAAATATTAATAGGTATAGTGAAAAATAATAATAATTCACTCCATAGAGTTAACTCTTAGTCCCATAAATAATAAAAAAATAGATTGAAGGATTTTAAAAAATATCATGAAATTTGAGGTTATCGATAAACTTGGGAAAAAACCATTACTGGAAACTGGACCACCTCTCTCTAAGTCAGCTAAGTGGTCAAATATTCTAAATATATCTCTATAAAGATGAAACAAAATAAAATAAAATCTCTTATCCACCCCCATAAAATAATAAAATACCACATCCAATCATTGAAAGGGGGATGAGATATTAATCATGATGGAGTTGATGTTAAATGAATAGTACAAGATAAAGCTAGTTGTTTCTATAATTTTTGAACCATGAAATTTTAATCACAATAATGAATACATATAGCTTATACTTATAATAAATATATTGTTACAATATTTTTAAAATATATAAGGATATCTTCACTAAGAATTATTGGATATGTAGCTACAACAAACATGACTTTGATTTCCTCTAGATGAACTATCTATGTTGATATCTTCCCAAAATGAAATTAGGGGTTTCATAAGAATACATGTAAATTAATTTTATATATGAAACAATCCATTGATATACAACCTATTAAAATATATCTTGAAGGGAATTTCTAACAACCAAATCTATATATGTTATGCTATATTTATATAGGAAAGAATAATATTCATAGCTATATAAATTCTAATATCATTCTAGGAATTCCTATTATCATTTTTATTCCAGAAAAATAGATATCAACTCTCATAGAAAATACCGCAAACTAGTTTCTAAAATATAACAAAACCATCATGTGTATTGTAGTGATTAATCTCTATATTGATACCAATTTAAGTGAATAGTTCAACATAATAAATATTAGAAATTTTAAGATCCTATACATCAAGGAGGAATGTATACGTTTAAATTTTTATTTTAATCAATTTTTTTGTTAATTAAAATGTTATCAGTAGTGTGAGGGGCCTCAATGTTTTCCCTAGTGATCGAGGAATGAAAGGAGGGAAAACTAGGCTAACCTATGCAAGAAGCACAGTTTGTGCATGGTTAAGTAAATTATAAACCATTCCTAAGAAAACCATGAATCCATTGATAGTTTCATATCACCTGGTTGGATCATAATTTAACAAAATGTGTATCTTTTTTAGGTATCTATGTTACGCCACTCCCCATGGATAGTGTCTTGTGCACGGTTTGGTAAAATATGCATCCCTTTAAAAGTTTTGAAAATTAAAATTCTTCAAATTGGGAACTCTAATGTTCGACATGATTTTCTACCACTTTTTGGACATCCTTAAGTAGTGATGATTTATAATCCCAATGATCATTCTTGGATATATCATGATAATTTCATGTCCATTTGGAGCATCTTCAGTTGGGGATTGAGGCTCCGGGTAAGTCTATTATTCTTCTAGCTTATCATTTCTGGATTTTGGCATGTATCTTGGGAAATTTTCTTTAGAATCCCTAATAAATTATTCCAATTGTGGTTTCTAGGTTGAGGTATAACGGGGTGTTTAAATCTAGACTGATGGTCTCAATTAAGAGTTTGTTCATCAAAGATTCGAGGTAGGTTGCCTACCTATTATATCTGATATTTTTGGTGTAGATTTGTGCTTGTTAGGTATTGTTATTTTTTAATGATTATTTTGGATTTGATTCCTTTATATATATTTGGTAATGTGGTAATATTAATAAGTAATTAAACCCATCATGTTCCTCATGGGATACGTCACAGATGATTTGCCTATTTAGGGCCACCCATGGGGTGCACCAAGATTCCTGGTCCAAGGATTTTCTAATTTACGTGAAAGGATAATGTGTGCTATCCTATATACCTTGTTTTATATGTATATATTTTTATTTGAATTGAAATTGTAATATTGTTAGTGTTAAAATATTTGATAATGTTGTTGTTTTTGTTTGGAATTGATCAAAAATTGGTTAATTGGGTTTATTGTGATGATGTTAGGAGGATCATGAATTATGTTAGAAATTCTTAAGAGGGTTAGTGCATATGAAATGATGAATATATTAAATTTTTAAAGTCACGAGGATTGAGAAAGTGGTGAAATGGGATGATATAAGGGAATTGATGAACAATTGAAATGGGTGGATATATAGGAATTATTGAATATTCATAGTGAGTTAGGCATGAGAATCGTAACTGGGATAAATGGTGTATGTAATGTTAATGGTAAATGTTTAATGGGCTATGGAATAATAATAGTTCCAACGATGATTATTATTGATTCTGATTGCTATATATGTCAGTTCTGATTGATTTTGATATGGTTTTTGTGTTGAAAATAGATAAATAAAAATGTTCACATGGATTTGTAGTGTGGGTATTGAATGAGTTTCTATGCCCATGGGTTGAGTTAGATTGATGATTTAAACACCACCCAACAATTCAAGGGATAGGGAAGGATACCAAGATCAATTCCTATAATGGTATAATTTCACTCTGGTTGAGGCTTTGAGGGGTGGATAATGTGTTTTTTGTGACATGTTATCCCATTTGATATTTGGAGTTGACCTATTCTCTTATGTATAGTCATGAATTACTTAATCCCAAATATAAATGATGTAAATTCCTAACCAATGGATCACATGTGTACAATAAATTATGTAATGAATAAGGTTAACAAAATTTATTTGTTAATAATGTTAGAAATAGTTAAAGTAATGGTTGTTAACTATTGGATCCCAAACTATCTTTTATTAACATGTCAATTATTTAGTACATGCATGCACCATCTTTTAGTAATTAATATTTTTTTGAAAATTTTGGTGTTTCCATTCTAAGTTGCACTCACACCCTTCCTGGGTCGCCATTGGGTACCCATGATGATTTCATGCATGCAGGTTAGGATAAGGGAAAATGCGATGTTCTTAGTAGTAGTGTCAGGCATGTGAAGTACATGGACATGGTTCTATACATGGAGTTAAAACCATTTTGGGGATTCTTCTATTTTTTTTCTTACATGGAAGTATTATCCTGACATGACAGAATTAATGTTGTCAATGGTTTGAACCAAAATACGTTATATATTGGTTTATGCATGTTTGTTGGTTATTACATGTGTGTTTCATTATTCTAATTATTTTATGTGGTTTATTAATTTGGAAAAAATGTAATAGTCTCCACACATGACCTTATATACCCTGACTTCTAGACAAAAACCTCTGGCCTATAGGGAGGCACACTTGAGGTCATGTGGAAAGCTGGCTCGAGGCAGCGATTTAGTTCTGCCATTTAGGGGACGTTACAAAGTGGTATCAGAGTAGGTATTTTCAATGCATTACCTTTTTTTGGGATGGAATAGTAGAGGTTAAAAAATTGTTTGTACTTGGTAATGATCTTATTATTGGGATTAGATTATCCATGTATTAGGGAAAACACAAGTCACCTATGGTGGGAATTGTTTTCCTTGTTCTACATTGTTATATTTGATGATATTTTACAATTGGGTGATGAACAAGTTCTATGTCGTGACTGTTTAATGATATTTTTCTCACGGATAAAATTTCATAGGGAAATGCATTTATGCCTCATTACCAAAACCTAAGGAAATTTGTGGCATGCATCATGATAATAAAATAAGGGATGGGTGTGTGGGTCCTTAAGGGTATAATTAATTTTACTTCCTTACAAAAATTAATGAAATTGGATTTAATAATATTATTCAAATGGGTAAAAATATAAATAAAATGTTTTCATTGGTTAATGAATTATGTATAAGGACGGTTGTAAATGAAGTAAAATGGATGTCTTAGAAATTGTGTTTTAGGATATGATCATAGGCGTAATGAATTACTTTGTAAGTATGTAAATAATTTTGAAGTAGTTTCTAATGTATGATTTGTAACCATTTAAACTGGCTACCCATGTTAACCATGTCCCATGGTATGGATGGTTGTGGGTAGTGTTTATGATAGGATGATGAATTTGAGGATAGTTTAAGTAATGGATTGTTTATGACTTATAGGGAGCCTTATTTTATATGAATTATAGAATCATCTTGTCATGTGTTATAAATATTATGTTGGGAATTATAGTGAAATTCCACAATGAATATGTTTTTTATCAAGGTGACAAGGGGACATTGCTGAGAATTCTCCCTTGGTAGTAGAGCAAGAAGTCATGGTGATTTTGAGGAATAGAGAAGAGATGTTATGTGAGAACATTGATAGATTTAAGAAGATTATGGAATGAGACTCAGGGCGGGTTGTTATGTTTGATATGACAAAGGAGTTTTATTTGTAGTACCATCTAACCTTTACAGAAGAGGGTGGGCCAGAGGAAGAAGAGTTCTTGATAAATTACATAATGAAAATTATCTATTATCTAGAGAATTCTTTCAAGATGTGAGTCATGTTAGTGACCTAAGTGTTGTGAGTCCAGGAAAAGAGTTGGTGGGACATCTTGGTTTAGACTCACAAGTCTGAAGTAATGACATGGAAAAATTTTCCGGAAATGTTTTTAGAACAATTTTATCAATAGACCTTAATGTAGGATAAGGGTGCAGAGCATTTGAGTTTGACATAGGTGGAAATGTTGGTGATGGATTATTCTATCCATTTCACCTATTTTTAACGCTTCATTCTCACATTGGTATGAGTGAAGGTATATATGGGAAAAAAATTCATAACGGTATTATACATGAGATTTGGACTCAGGTGAATATCTTCTTCTTGATATAGTTTGAAGAGGCAGTGGACCATGACCTTATCATACAAAGTAACATGAATGGGTGCTTCGGGTAGTGGATTTTTGGTACCTACTAGACAGATGAGTGGTGAGGATTCAAGGGGAAGGAAGAATCATTTGGGAAACTACCATCTTGGTGAAAATGTGATGAGTAGTCAAAATAGAGGTCCAATCTGTTAGTTGGGTGATCAGGTGTTCTGTTATCAGTGTGGTAGGTTAGGGTCCATGCATGGCCTTTGTTTCAAACATCCAGTAGTGTGTCACTTCTTTGGGAGGTTGGGACATGTAGAGTGGTTTTTTAAGAACTATTTACAGATTGTCATAGATGGAGGGAAGAGGAATATTCCATGTTCCAGATGGGGTTCGAACACCCCATATCAAGAACGATGTTGGAGCTCTATAGGCGGCATCAATAGGGGTTGTGGATGTTGGACTCTGGGTCAAGATAATCCAGACTAGCAGTGAAATGTTTTTCAAGATACTATGGATGGAGCCCATAGTATAGGGTTAGGTAAACTTCACATAATTCCATCTACACTGGGAGTTGGTGAGGATGGACCATCTGTTATTTGAGGAATGATTTTTGTAGCTTCCATGGTCTATGGTGATTTATTTGACACAAGTTCCACACATTAAATACTAAAAAATATTAATTTAACATCACGAGAATATGCCTTTATCAGTTCTAGAAAAGTGAAGACAACCCCAGTGCAGCTAAAAGGACAATGTTTTTATCCGCGATTGAAAAGTTCAAGTAAAGGGTGTCCTTATAAAAAACCCCCAATAAAAGGATCCATTTATCAAAAAAATTTATTTACCACTGATAAGGAGTCCATTTACTGATGCTTTTAGAAATGAATATATATATTTTTTTGGTACTTTTAAAAACAATGGATAAAGATACTTTTATCGATGATTAAAGGAAACCCTTATCAGCTTATATAAAAGCACAATGAAAGGTGAAAACTGAAGTGTAATGTTACAACACACTACTGCACCAGAAACATGTGTAGTTTTCTATAATAATACACCACACCACTAGAAATAGAGCATAAATATCCAAAATAAAATAAAAATACTGAGTTTCAAACAGAAATATAAGAAAAATCATTATTAAAGAGTCTGTATATTGTTTTTTAAATAACATTAATATAAATTTTGAATAAAATGTCTATATGGGGTTATACCGATCACACAATGACTCGAATTATGGTGTGACTGATTATAACATGTCAAAAATAACTTAGGGATCATTTTCCTAAAGTACCAAAAAAATGAATATGTTTTATTTATTTTGAGTAAGTGAGTTGTTTTTTATTTAAATTAATGTAAAATTTAATATCTTGGAGTAATACTGGCCACACCGTTCATCATACTGAGCTGTAGATGATTCCTACATATCACAAATGACTTCTAAATCTATTTATAAATGTACCAAAACAATCATAAGGAATTTTATTGGTTTCGAGTTTATATGTTTTTTTCCACAAAAAATTGATTTCAATTTTGAAAAAAATATTCACTTGGTGTCTTACAAGTCACATTGTATATCAGATTGAGGTGAGACTAATTTATACACCTCCCAAATCACTAATGAACCTCTTTCCTATATTATTAAAAAAAAATATTGTGTTTCATCAGTTTTGAGAACACCAATTTTTGTTTTTACTAAAATTACATTTCAAACAAGAAACATGCACTTTGAGTCATACATGTGGAATAACGTGTGGGTTTTACCTGAGACTCATTCAAACATATCACATAAGAATTATGAATCAAATTTTGAAATTATCAAGACTAGAAGCACAGGGTTTCAAATTGATGTGTGGCTAATTTCTTCATCTCAATAATGACTTATGGATTTTCATCCTAAATTAACAAAACAACCTGATGTCATTTGGTGCATTTTGATTATGTTAGTTGTATTATCACTAAAGTTATTTTAAATTTGAAAAAAGACACACCTGGAGTCATACCAGTCATACTGTTCATCAAATTGAGGTGCGACTAATTTATAATTACTCCAAATGAATAATGGATCATTTTCCTAAATTATCACAACATTAAGAATGTTTTTCCACTATTTTGTGTATTCTAGTGGTTTTTCATACTAAAATTTCATTTTAATGTATAAACATTCACTTTGAGCCATATAGATGGCATCATGTCTTGGTTTGACATGAGAATAATTCCTAAACCTTAAAAATTAATTACTAATAATTTTACCTAATTATCAAGAAAATATAACATACTTCTCTTGGATTTCATTGAGTGACACTTTTTTGTATTAAAATGTCAATTTGAAATTAATAATAGACACATGGAGTCATACCACAACATGATGCGTCAGAATGTGGTGTGGATGATTCCTCTACAAGAAAAATGACTTATGGATCATTTCCCTAATGGATAAAGACATTCCGAATGAGTTTTCAGGGTTTTGAGTATGTTAGTTATTTTTTCACTAAAATTAATGTCAATTTTGATTAAAAATAGCACAAGGAGTAATACCGACCACACTGTATATCATATTATTGTGAGGATTATTTATACACATCTCAAATGACTCATGGATCAATTTAATAATGTCTCAAAACAATAAAAATGCATTCCCTCTATTTTGAGAATGCCACTTTTCCTTATAAAAATGTCATTTTTATCTAGAAACACGCACATGGGGACATACATGTGGAATATTATGTGGGTTTTACATGAGACCAATTCATAATCATAAAAATGAATTATGAATCATTTTCCCAAATTATAAATAAAATACTATCATGATTGCATAGTATTTAGTGAGGGGAAATATTTTGTATGAAAATGTCAATTTTAAACTGATAAAGAACACTCAAAGTCATACCGATCACATCGTGCATCAGATTGAGGTATAGATGATTTTTACATGTCAAAAATGACTTATGGATCATTTTACTAATGTACCAGAATAGTATGAATGTGTTTTCATAGTTTTGAGTGTGTCATCTATTTTTTTCACAAAAATTAATTTCAATTTAGAATAAAAAGACACAAATGGAGTCATAGTAGTCATATTGTGCATTGGATTATGGTGGGTATGAATTCAACACATCCCAAATGACTCATTGATCATTGTATTAATCTTTAAAAACAATCATAATGTGTTTCGTCTGTTTTGATTATGCCACTTGTGTTTCATAATAAATTTTCATTTTAAATAGGAAGAACACACACTGACCCATACATGTGGAATCGTGTGTGGGTTTGACATTACATTGATTCACACACATCACAAATGAAGTATGAATAATTGTAAAAATTATCAAGACTAGTGGTGAAAAAACTTATTTCAATAAGTCACCAAAAACACTTTCACAATGGATCTGATCTTAAGTGAAATGTGTTTTCTTCACTTTTAGACAATTTTTCAGCAACACAATCTGATTATGAACCTCATTCTACCACATTTCTAAAAAATTTAATTGTCTGCAATCGATGGCTTCTAATCCTCTTCTTCCAAGGTCAACATCATGGTCCTAACCTCTTCCACCTCATCTACGTTAGTCCATGCCTCTAAATCATATTTCTCTTTCTCCTCCACCTCCGCCTCCACCTAAACCTCGACCTTCTCATCCCCCATCGTGATTTATATGCAATTTTATTGTTTCTAGGTCATTACTTTTAACAAATTTGAGTTTATCCATTATTCATATCCCTAAGAAAGAGATCAAAATTAATATATTAGAATTTTAACACTAAATCTTCACACCCAAAATATCAATTTAAGGTCATAACTTATAATAGATCACATACATAATAGGTAATCAACTAAAATTATTATCAGTATACATTCTGAAAGAAACAATGATGCCTAATCATCTCTAAACAAATTGATATTTTCATTTCAGTAACTAGTCTTTAATCAGAATTGATTGTACAAAGAAAATATAGTCAAAAAATTATTGTGAAATTTATTTAATGACATTGTAATTTCATTTATAAATTACCTATTGGAAGATGATGTTTTTTTTCATGTTTTAGGATTTCTCTCTTAAATTTGATAACATCATATCCAAAATCTAGGTCATTATCTTTTTTCATACACTTCAGAAACATTGAACATAATAAATATATTATTTTTAAATGTTTTGATAATAAACTATTTCCATTTATTCTTTTATTTGTATCCATTTTTAGTAATACATGGGCATTATCCCTTTAGACACCAAACATCATTCGATGATATATCTTGTATTGAGCAAGCTCCCTCTCATTAAGAAATTCTTGTTAAATTATTGATCAAACATATATTTAAATTTTTTCTATAAAATATTCATTTTAGTGTATTACATATTCACAATACCCCTCATGTGTGTTATGTTAGTTGAATATCCATGCATTGGATCCAAAAAATAAATACTCAGGGTGCTCATATTGACTACTATTAGCATCTAGTGAATCCTAAAATAATAATTAATTAATGAAAAAATTAAAAATATATATTTATTTGATTTGTAACACCCCAAGTTTTTCAAAAAAAAATAGAAATGCATGGAACTTTGTTAAAAGTAGATATTTATAACTATCCTTTTAACATAATTGTTTCACTTCTATGTTTTGAATTTCAAGAAACTGTCTTCAATAATTGTGTTCAGTACGTTATTTGGAGTCTATTGGAACCAACTTTTTTTGGTGAATAGTAACATACCCTTATGAATAGTAATATGAATAGTAATATTACCCTAATGAATAGTAAATGATATTTATATTTTTTATTAATGATTTATGATAATAACATCTAGGTTAATTTTTCATTGTGATATAGAAGTAGTTACAGAATTAGAATTGTTAATTTTTGAATTAAGTATGATTTTATTTCCAAATTATATTAATAATATATAGAAAATAATTTTCAAGAAATGGACTTCATTTTTGAAATTTAAATGTCGATAAATGGATAGGGTGAATTTTTAGAATTTTTCTGAAACAGTTGTTTTTTCGGTGAATAGTAAAAAATACAATTTTTAGTTTCGGTGTGTTAATGACATCATTAATGATATAATAATATTTCCATAAATCTGGTAGACATGTTTATAGTTAAATAATATGTGATGTGTCCCAAGTGGCTTATACCATGTGAAAATACCATGTGTAGGCCCACGGTTTGGCAAATACCACTCATGAGGTGTCCCTTGAAAATTATTAAAATAACCCCTTACTTTCCTTATAAATACCAACACATTACTTCATTAAAATAATTAAAAATTCCTCTTAAAAGAATCTATGGACTATTTACCTTCATAGTAGTCCTCCCAAGGTTTCTTGAAGCCACCTTGGTCCCAACCATCATGTTCTATGGGTTACTCTACAAGGTAAGAAAATTCTAAATTTCTTTCTTTTACCATTCAAGTTCTCTTTTATGTGGTATATCATTCAAGTTTCCATAACATGTCATTATTTACCCCTTTTTCATGATCTATTCTATATTATTATTAATTTCAGGATGGGTTACCCTTATCCCTTATCTTCTTAATGTTTTCTAAAACCCTGTCACATAGTTATTGGGTTGCCGATTTTTTGTAAGAGATTTCTCACTTATTCTTTTATTTTGAGTACCTTCCATATTCATTCTTAATATATCCTTACCCAAGAGGCATTAAATCTCTAGAAATAAAGATTATTATGGATTTTATCATGTTTATGTAAAATTACACATCATTATTCTTCTCCTCTCATGCTTTTTAAGGAATACAATCACTGTCTGTTATGTGTCGAATTACTGACATCGTGGACGATGTGTTTTCAATTTCAAATAATTCTTTCAAGTATGGTCATGAAACAATTTATATGGTTGAACCAAGTTATAATATATGTTTTATGACTCACCCATTTTTCTTTAATTCATTTTTACTCATGAAACTAATTTATATGATTAAACGAGGTTGTTTTTATCAAAGAACCGCTAAAATGATCTAAACAAACATCATTAATGATTTAACATATGAATCAACATAATATTAAACATAAAAATGATAAATGGTATAAATTATGGTACTGGAAATATGTAAATAACATTCTATTCCAATTCTGTAATTTCACTTCCAATCAATAAGAGAATCCATCATGAACTAATCGTGGAAATCATGTTAAGAACTCACCCAAAAACAGTGCAAGGAGAAAAACACTAACAATTAATGATTGAAATGATGTTTTGAAATGTTAATATAAGATGTTATTAACATTAATATGTTTCTTTAAAATATTTATAACACTCTTTTAACCATTATATAATATATTTAAACAAGTTGGAAGTAAGGAAAACCCGAGGTAAGGGAATTCTTAACCCGATTTCCATTCTCTGGGTTAAACTTCTACATCATTATTTATGTTCTATTTAAATTATTTTTGTGATGGGGTATGTTTATATTATGTTTTATTATGTGTATTTACAGTATATATACATACTCCAACTACTATATTAAGTCTCTCTTCAAATATATGAAATTTATACGTGGATTTTCTTTAAAACTCCTCTTTTTAAATTCGGTTTTATGAAATTCCCACACAATGTTTTTATGGAATTATTCATGTTGTATGATAATGTTTTGGTTCATGTGAAATATTTATGAAGATGGATGTGACCTATATCTCCCTATAATGCATTGGGTATGAGTAATTTGGAGATCATACTTATAGTTACTCCAAGTGTAACTACGTTGGTTACAAAAAGTAAGGTAGTCGTGAGGGTTACAAATTATAAGGTAGCCAAGAATGATTACATGATTATGTAATTAATGCCCCAAGATACCATTATTATTATATTTATGTTCTCATGTTTGTGTGGATCTTGTGTAAATCTCATGATACATGAAGTCCGTATATATGGGTGACATGCATGTGTTTTGGAAACGTTTTCATACGTTACGAGTATTCTTGGACTGAGGTTCTATTTCCTTATTTTTCATCCTTCACTGAGCTTTCATACTCATCACATGTTTTTAAATTATTTTAATAGGTTAATGTATGTGTAAGACAAGGAAGTAATCCATGTTAAATGTTGAAGAATTGTCAGGGAGTCTTGTTTTAAGTTTTAATGTTTTATATTTTGAAAAAAAAGAAACTGTTTTTATGGTATCCACTCTAAATAATGTGTAATGTAATGAATTTATTGTACTAATTCACTAATGCTATAAACATGAACGGATATTTAATGTAAAAGGAATTAATTTCTTGACTTAATTCATGATTATCTATGTAATAAGTTCAGGTCCTTATAGTTGGTATTAGAGGATGGTTTGGATAAATTTAGGGGTTAGGGTGATGTTAATAGAATACCATAAATGATTTTCACTCTATTTTTATTTTGAAATGTTTTATCATTTAATGATTACCATGTTTCTTCTTTTAATACATGTTTCTTCAGAATTCTTTTCTGCATAAGGAATAGGGAGGTTGAAGAGGAGGGGCACCGACAGAATGACATCCTTCCGAAACTACAGCCCAAGATGGTAGGGATTTGAATCGAGCTGTTTGTGATAGTAATGACTCAGCTAATACAAGAAATAAATATCGGTGGAATCCATTCAAGAGAACCAATATAGGTACCATAACAGAGCATGATAGTAGTGGAACATTTTATGAGACAACATCCTCCTGTCTTCAATGGATCTTCTGACCTAGTATTAGCTGAAGGTTAGATCAAATCCATTGAAATGATATTTGATGTTATGGGATGTTCATAAAATCAAAATTTAACTCTTTAAATTTATAATTTTGAAGCGGAAGATGATCATTGGTGGTCAATGGTAACGAATATCAGGGGTAGAGAGGATTTTGATTCCTTATAGTGGGATGAATATAAAAGCCTTTTCCTTGAAAAATATATTCCTAAGGTTGTACGAATTAGAATGGAGAAGAAATTACCTAAATTAAAATAGATGATAGAAGAATCATTGGTTGTGTATGTTGCAATATTCACCCGACCGGAGAGGTATGCTCCAAATCTTATTTTGGATCTTGATAGAAAATCAACCACTTTTACTCAGGATTGAAGCCAATGTATCGAAGTGTGTTGGACTCCCGTGAATTCAATAGTTATGCGAAGCTTGTCTGATGAGCTTAGACGGTAGTGATGGAGTTAGCTTACGATCATGTGCATTTTGTAAACAATGAGAAGAACATGTCCAGTTTGCATGAAATGGGTAAGAATCAACCAAGAAAATGTGATGGTAAGAAAATCCAATTTCCAGTTTGTGAAAAGTGTAGTAAGAAACACCCAGGGGAATGTCATAAAAAACCGAGAAGTGTTTTAAATGTAGTAGGTTTGGACATATGGCCTGATATTGAAACAAAAATGGTCCAAAGAATAATCCTGATAAGAAGACTGTAAAGTTTTTTAAATATGGTGAAATGGGTCATTATGAAAATTCATTCCCAAAGAGAGATCTGAATGAGTCAAAGAAGCCATACAAAAATCAGAAAGGTGTAGTATGATATTTTACAACTACGCCAGCAGATGTTGGGCATTCTAATGAAGTTGTATCAGGTACTTTGTTTGTTCACATAGATTTTGCTAAAGTTTTGTTTGATATGGGGTTTAGACATTTCTTCTTCTCTGAGAATTTTTTTGGTAAATTGGAAATATCACCTGAATCAATGAAACCTGAACATGTTGTTAAAACACCACAAAGAAATTTTATAGAAAATAGGAATTATAATAATCTTTCTATAGTGGTATGTGAAAAGACATTACCTGTAATCATTATGGTTTTTCCATTAGTCATGTTTGATGTTATTCTAGGAATTTACTGGGTTTTGGATTATCATGCTTAGATTGATTGTAGAGTTAAATAAGTTGTCTTTTATAATGAGTTTCAGTTTGTATACAATAATGAACACAGACAACTGATAACATATCAGGAAGCTGAGAAACTATTGAAAGATGGAAATGAATGTTATCTTGCTCTTATTGTTGAAAATAAGGGAACTATTCAAATTAATGTCATGCCTATGGTAAATAAATACATTGATGTTTTTCCATATGAGTTACTTGGTGTCATACCTGATCGAGAAGTTGAAATCACAATTGATTTAGTTCATAATTCTATGCCTATTTCAAAACCCCAATATCATATCGATCCAATAGAACTTCTTGAATTGAAAAATGATTTACAACCTTTTCTTGACAAATGCTTCATTCGTCCAGCACTTCACCATGGAGAGACCCTATTTTTTTGTTAAAAAAAAGATGGTTCCATGAGACTTGGAATTGATTATAAAGCTTTGAATAACATCACTATTAAAAACAATTATCCTTTGCCTCATATTTATTACTTGTTTGATTAGCTCTTGGGATGTCAGTACTTTTCCAAGATTGAATTGAGATCCGGATACCATCAGTTGAAGGTGAAGGGGGATGACATCCTGAAAATATACTTTTGTAATAGATATGGGAATTATGAATTTGTTGTTATTCCATTTGGATTAACTAATTCACCTTCTATATTAAGGAATCTTATGAATAAATTATTTCATGTGTTATTGGATAAGTTTGTGGTTTTATTTATTGGTGACAATCTGGTATTTTCTAAAAATAAATAGGAGCATGAAAAAAATCTAAGGGTTGTTTTGAAAACATTAAAATAATGGAAACTATATGGAAAAGTCAGAAAGTGTAATTTTTGGTGGCAACAGATTTATTTTATTGGGAACATTGTCAATAAATTTTGAATAACATTTGATCCTTCAAAAAAAAGTAGTTGATGAATAGCCCTGACCCACAAATGTTATAGAGATTCATAGTTTTTTGTGATTATCAAGTTATTACTGAAGGTTTGTTAAGAACTTTTCATAGTTAACTAGCCTAATATTTAACATCAAACAGTAAGGGGTTAAATTCGATTGGACATAAGAATTTTATGTTTTCTTTCATGAACTAGAGAAGATATTTGTGAATGCTCTAGTTTTATCCTTACCTTCCCGAAATGGGGAGTTATCCATCTACAGTGATGCATCTTTGAAGGGAAGTGGTTGTGTTTTGATGAAGAATGATCAGGTAATTGCTTATGCTTCGAGACATCTTAAACCTCATGAACTAAATTATCCCACTCATGATTTGGAATTGGAAGTTGTGGTATTTTGATTTGAAAATTTGGAGGAATCATATATATGGAACCAAATTCCAAATATATACAGACCATAAAATTCAAAATCATATATGCACTAAGAAAGAATTAAACATGAGGCAGAGAAGATGGATTGAATTGATAAAGGATTATGACTGCATGATCAATTACCATCTCAGAAATGAAAACAAAGTGATGGATGCCTTCGGTTAGAAACATCATTCATCATTAACCATGTTACATTTGGAACATGATCCCTTAATTAATGATTTGATTAATTTTGGCATAGAAGTTGTTGGTACATTGAATAAATCTGTTTTGATTCATGTTTCAGTGCAGTCTTTGTGGTCAGATATAATTAAGTGAGCATAGAAGGAAGATTGTGAGCTACAGATAAAGTTATAATTGGTTAAAAAGAGCAAGTTTCTAGAATTTATCCTTGATAAAGATTGTGTTTTATGATTTGGAAAGAGGTTGTGTGTTCCTAGTGATTCTCAGTTGAAGAAATATTTGTTGTGCAATGCTCATTGTTCTCTATTTTCTGTTCATCCTGGTAGTACTATGAAATATAGAGTCCTTCAAGAGTATTGTTGGTGGGATTTAATGAAAAGGGATATTTCTAATTTTACCATGAAATGTTTAACATGTAATCATGTTAAAGTAAAGAGATAGTTACTTAAGGGGATGCTTCAACCTTTTCTAGTACTAGTGTGGAAATGGGAGAATGTATCCATGGAAATTGTGGTGGGTCTACCCAAGAATTCTCAAGGTAACAATGTGATTTGGGATATTGTTGATCAGCTAACAAAGAATTCACAATTTCATTCTAATCGAGATAAAATGACTTATGATCAGCTTTCTCGATTGTACTTCAAGGAGATTGTTAGGTTACATGTAGTTCCTCCTTCCATTCCATCTAACCAAGATCCCATGTTTACTTCTAAATTTTGGATTGGACTTCAGAAGTCGTTGGGCATAAAGTTAAATTTCAGTACATCATTTCATCCTCAATCAGATGGGAAGTCAGAACGAATGATTCAAAATTTGGAGAATATGCTTTAATAATGTTAAATGGACTACAAGGGAAGTTGGGATCACCATATTTCTTTATTTATGTTTTCATATAATAACATTTTTCATTCCAATATTCAGATGTCACCGTTTGAGGCCTTGTATTGGAAGCTGTGTCAGACTCGAGTGTTTTTTGGATGAATTTAGTGAAAGAAAGTTGATCGGCCAGAATTAGTAGAAGAAGAGTCCGAGAAAGTGAAGATGATCCAGCAGCACATGAGGATAGCTCAGAGCAGGCAGAAAAGTTATGCAGATAATAGAAGGAAAGACTTTTCTTTTGAGATATGTGACCATGTTTTCCATAAAATCTCTCCATGGAAAAGTGTTATGTGTTACGGTAATAAAGGGAAGTTAGGTCCACGGTTCGTTGGACCTTTTGTATTATTAGAGAATGTTGAAACAGTTTCATACCACGTATCATTGCCTCCAAGCTTGTTTTAGGTACACAATGTTTTTCATGTTTTGATGTTGAGAAAGTATGTGCCAGATTCATCACATGTCTTGAGCCTAGAAGTAGTTCAGCTAGAAGAGAACTTTTCTTATGATGAGAAACCAGTTCAGATTATTGATCGAAGGGAACATGTATTGTAGAATAAGTCAATCCACCAGGTGAAGGTTTTGTAGAAAAACCACATGGTTGAAGAAGCAACATGGGAGTTTGAAAATGCTATGAGAGACAAATACCCTCAGTTGTTTAATAAGTAAATAAAATTGCAAGGACGCAATTTCCAGAATTTGGGGATAATGTAAAACCCAGTGTTTTTCTAAAAATAAATAGAAATGGATGGAACATTGTATTTTATAGATATTTATAACTAGGCTTTTAACATAATATTTCCACTTCTATTTTTTGAATTTCATGAAACTGTCAACTACAATTGTGTTCAGTATGTTACTTGCAGTCTATTGGAACCAACTTGTTTATTTTGGAGAATAGTAACACACCCTTATTAATCGTAATATGAATATTAATATGACCCTAATGAATTGTAAATTTTATTATTAATTTATTTCATTAAGGCTTTAATATAACAGCATCTAGGTTAATTTTTCATTGTGATATAGATGTAGTTACAGAATTAGAATTGTCAATTTTAGAATTAAGTATGATTTTATTTTGAAATTAAATTAATAATATTTTAAAATTTATTATAAAAAATGAAATTCAATATTGAAATCTACACGTCTATAAATGGTTAGGGGGAATTTTGGTATTTTTTCTGAAATAGTTGATTTTTCGTTGAATAGTAAAAAATACAGTTTTTAGTTTCAGTGTCTTAATGACATCATTAATGATATAATAATGATGTTATAAATCCAGTCAACTTGTGTATAGTAAAATAATATGTGAGGTATCCCATGTGGCTTATACCATGGGTAAATACCATTGTCAAGCCCATGGTTTTGCAAATTCCACTCATGAGGTATCCCATGAAAATTATTAAAATAATCCCTTACTTTTCCTATAAATACCAACGCATTTTTTCATTAACATCATTACCAATTCCTCCTAAACGAAGATCTCACCTCCTTACAATCATATTAGTCCTACCAAGGTTTACTCAATTCCCCAAGGTCCCAACCTTCATGTTTTAAGGGCTACTCTACAATGTAAGAAAATTCCCATTTTTTCTTTTTCAATTCATGTTATCTTTTATGTGGTATATCTTTCATGATTACATACAATGTAATTATTTACTTATTATTCATGATCTATATTGTATTATCATTCATTTATGGATGGGTTACCCTTGTCCTCTCTCTTCTTAATGTTTTCTAAAACCCTGTCGCATAGCCATTGGTCTGCTGAATTTTTGTAAGAGATTTCTCACATATTATTTTATTTTGAGTTCCTTCCTTATTATTTCTTCATATATCCTTACCCAAGAAGAATGAAATCTCCAGAAATAATTTATATTCTGAAGTTTTTCAGGTTTATGGAAAATTACTAATCATTATTCTTCTCCTCTCCCACTTATTTATGGAATAAAATCATTGTCTGTTATGTGTCGAATTACAGACATCGTGGACGATGTGATTACAATTTACATTAATTCTTCTAGTCATGAAACCATTTATATGGTTGAACCAAGTTATAATATATATTTTATGACTTACCCTTGGTTCTGGAATTATTTTTTACTCATGATTCTAATTTATAAGATTAAACGAGGTTGATATTATCAAAGAACCACTACAATGATCTAAACAAACATCATTGATGTTTTAACTTATGAATCATCCTCATATTAAACATAAAAATGATAAATGGTACAAATTATGTCATTGTAAATATTTAATTACCTTTCCATTCCAATTCTTAAATTTCACTTCCACTCAACAAGAACATCCATCATGAACCAATCTTGGAAATCATGTTATGAACTCATGCAAAAACAGTGCAAAGAAAAAAATACTAACAATTAAAGGTTGAAATGATGTAATTAAATGATAACATAAGATGTTATAAACATGAACATGTCTCTGAAAAATATTAATAACACTCTTATAACCATTATACAATAGGATTTAACAAGTTTGAATTAAGAAAAACCTGAGGTAAGGGAATTCCTAACCTGATTTCCATTCTTTGGGTTAACATTATAATTCATTAATTATGTGATATTTAAATTGTTTGCATTATGGGTTCTATTTATATTATGTTTTATTATGTGTATTTATAGTATATATACACACTCCATCGACTCTATTAAGTATCTCTTCAAAAGTATGATATTTACAAGGGGCTTTTCATTAAAAATCCTCTTTTTAAATTCGGTTTTCTGAAATTCCAAATACCTTTTTTATGGAATTATTCATGTTTTATGATTTTATTTGGTTCTTGTGAATTATTATGATGAATTTTGGGACCTATATCTCCCTCCAATGCATTGGTAATGAATATGTTGGAGGTCGTCCGTATGGTTACTCTAAGTCTAACTGCGATGGTAACACAAAGTAAGGTAGCTGTGAGGGTTACAAATTATATGGTAGCCAAGAATGGTTACAAGATAATGTAAGTAATTCCCCAAGATAACTTTAGGATTTTATTTATTTTCTCATGTTTGTGTGGATATTTTGTAAATCTCATGATACACGAAGTACGTATATATGGGTGACATGCATGTCTTTTGAAAATGTTTTCATACATTATGAGTATTCTTGGACTAATGTGCTCTTTCCTTATTTTTTATCCCTTACTGAGCTTTCAAACTCATCCCAAGTATTTAAATGATTTTTATAGGTCAATGGATGTGTAAGACAAGGAAGGAATCCATGTTAAATGTTAGATAATTATCAATGTGTAACACCCCAAGATTTCATAGTGTGTTATTTCTTCAAAATAATTCAATAACTTGCACTACACGCAACACCGAGTTCAATCACATCATGACTTAAAAAAAAGCCATTCAAAAGAGGTTATTAATAGTATTATCTAAATTTTAAACTTTATATAATCCTTATAATTTTAGAATCCATATTATGAGTTTCTTAGATATAATGCAAGAACAAATTCATTTTCAGTATTGCACTTTTATCAACTTTTAATAGTGAACCCTTTTTAAATACAATATTTTAAACTTTTTGACTAAATGGGGACATCAAAAATTTAAAATTAAACATCCCAAGCTTCCACGGTACGCTTTCTTTGAATAATACAGTAGCGTGTGTTGTACGCAACCTTGAGTTTTAACACACACCACAACCAATCAAACTAGCCGTTATGAATAGTAATACCTACTTTTCGAAATTATATATACTTTATATTTCAAAATGGACTTCATTTTTGGATTCGGAATATCGAATTTAGCCTAAGGTGAAATTTTGGTACTTTTCGGATAACTTTAATATTTTGATGAATAGTGAAAATTACTAAATTTTAATTAAAAACAACTTTTTTAATCAAAATAATTAATAGTGATAAATTATGAATTTGAGTGGTTTTAGAGTATATTTAGAATATATTTTTACCATTTAATATAATGTTGGTCATTGGACATAATTTTACAATTAAACCGAACATAAACATGTGTCAATCTTTTGATGGTTATTATCTCTTAAAAAACACGCTTTTTGTTTTGACAGCGGGAATTAATTTTAAATTAATTTCTGCCACTTCTGTGTTTTGAATTTAGAAAAATGGATTCCATATTTGGAATCAGGATGTCCAAATTGTGTAAATAGGTAACTTTTATTTTTAGACATTTTGAATAATTACTGTGGTAAATATTTTATTTACCATGGTTAAGGGTAAATCCGGTAAATAAGGGTTAAAAAATAATATTATAATAATACTAAATTACCCTAAAACGTGTCTTCACCCTATTGGTTGATACATGGTCGACCATGGGAATCTTTGGGTCTGTTTTGGGACCCCATGGATCCACTTGTAAGTGATAATGACACTTTATTTTAATTTAGTTAAAATGAATACAAAAATGACACAAGCATATATCTTTTAGAACAACAATTTTTACATAGGGTTATATATGTTGGATTTTAGATTATAAATATTCATTAGAAAGCTAAAAAGATTTCCTACATAATTATATTTTATTTATAATTTTTAGACATTAAATAATTTATTTTATTTATGACGCAATGATGATGAAGTAATTACTATAATAGTGAAAAATTAAAATAATTGATATTATAAATACCCAAATAAATATAATATGAAACTTTTAATGAATTAAACTACTTTTCTAGGCTAATATGATATATTAGGATTGATTTAATGGACTTTGTTAGAAGTAATCAATCTGTTATGAGTTTCACAAAAATCAACTATTGAATAGTGTCAAAATTGACATAAAAGAGTTCTTAAAACAAATATTATATTATTAATTAATATTAAATTCCTAAAAATCTAAGGTTCGGCCAAGAGACTTATATTATGATAGGTTAATCATTAATGGAAAACTTGGGGGTCTCTTGGATGTATATAGTAAGTTTATTAACCATATTATATAAAAATACAAAGAGACATTGTAAAAGTGAAACTAATTAACTTAGAGTTAATACTTAAAGAAAAGGTTAATATAAGTACCCAAACCTGTCTAAATTCTATTGGTTGAGTGGTTTTCGACCTATCCCCACCTTAACCTTTTAATAATCAACTTTGGAGCCATTATAAACCGAATATGAATTTATTATAAATTAATATTTCTAGCTTTTCCAAAGGTGCCCCTCACCCCTCTTATAAAAGGGCACTCCTCCTTCTCATTTCTTCACACCTTCAAAGCCTTTTGGTTCGGCCAAACTCTGCCCAAATACTCTCCCAACATCCCTCAATACAACCTAGAGGCCTTAGTTTGATCAGAAAGCCAACCTAAGGAGCCCTTTTGATCAAACAAAAAGGAAGAACCTGAAGAAGAGGTAATGATTTCACCACCCTTTTCTAAGTTCATTTCTTCTTCCACTTCTTCTTCCTTTGTTCTTACCTTTCTAAAATAAAAACTCCAGTATCTCACATATACTGTGATGTTATTATAAATATGGTACAACAATATTCAGTATTCTATCCACCATTTGAATAACATGTCACCATACGTGCGTACGTACGGCTTACCGTCTCCACGTCATGGTGTAATTGTTATTCAATATAATATTATTTGGATGGGTATAATAATGATGTGTAACTCATGTAAATAATAAATATAACATGTTAATGATTCTGTATATATGATATACCATCCATTTATATATTATTTTGATATCAAAAGAATGATATTGTCGCTCGTGCGTACGTACGGACTACCGTCTCCACGAACGCGATGAGATTCATTCTCCATCGTATCCATTCAAGTATAATTATCATTTGATGATTTAAAAATGATGTTTAAGGAATTGATATCATTCTGGATTTGAATAATATACAACCTATCCTTTACAAACATGTCTTACCTAACAAAACATATAAACGAAAACGAGTAAGTTAACACCCGAAACAACGATAATACTAAGATATTATTAACAAAACAATGTTAAAAGATCATATATGATATCATATGAATGCATATGATTCTTGTATAATTTAATAACAATTATTTCACCATTATACAGGAGGTTAACCTACCCCAACCAAGGAAAAGTACAAGGTTAGGGTTATTTCACAATCTCTTCATTATCCGAGGTTGTTTATACGTAATAATCTACTCGGATCTCTTTATCATCCACATCCATGTTTCTTAAAAATGTATTTCAAAACATTTTTACTATTTACAAGAATATGGGTTAAAGTCATTTATACCCTTGTTTGACTTTTTATAAGAGGTTTATAAAGGAATCTTTCCGTCGTTTTCAAAACAAGGTCCTTTTTAACCTTTTCGACAGAATTGAGGTAAGAATGTTTTTTTTAACTTATACGGCGGGTGCGGTTACTTTCCGCCGTTATAAAATCGTCGAAGCTTTCCTTACAAGGTTATAAGAATATTTTCAAAGAAAATGTTTTATTTTATATGGATCTTAAATGTTTTCAAAATAAAAGGAGATACTTCTTTTAAAAGAATTTTGATTTCATCTATGTCAACATCCTTTGATGGATTTTAAGATTATTTGAAGTTGATTTATTATAATACAATACTTCTATATTTTATTGAAGGTTTTGTGATATGTTTGAATGTGGATGTGCTATTTTATACCATTCATAGTTTATGGTGAAACTATTGACATTTCGTATGCTAGTTTTAACCCAAATGTTTATGTTATATTTCAAACTTTTCTTCAGATGAATGTGCTAAACAAGTATGTTCCGGGTTGGGGACCGGTAAAAGTAAGCCCTCCAGGTTGGGGACTGGTTAAAGTAAGCCCTCCAGGTTAGGGACTGGTAAAAGTAAGCCCTCCGGTTTGGTCTCCGGTTATTAGAGGTACTCCGGGTTGGTGTCCGGTTATTAGAGGCACTCCGGGTTGGTGTCCGGTTATTAGAGGCACTCCGGGTTGGTGTCCGGTTATTAGAGGCACTCCGGGTTGGGTTCCAGTTAGAAGTAACCCCTAGGTCTTGGGATGAGGCCTAGACAATGAAATTAACGTTTGACATTATGCATTCCATAATTATGAAAGGGGTTATTGATATTGCATGTGATTATTCGATTAGTAGAATATCCATGTGAACAAGTAAATGGCATTATTTCATTTTACTTTTTCCATACTATGTTGAAGTTCAATTTTAAAAGGCTTTTGTTTTAGTAATTCATTGCCTTAAATGTTTATGCTTATTTTGAATGTTCCGCTATATTGTTATCCTTACTGGGCATTTGAGCTCACCCCTTTTCTATGTTTTCTTTTTCCCAGGTAGTGAAGAAGTAAATTATGAATGACTTGCAGGGATATTATGAGGGGTTAATAGTGTGGATATGAAGACTTTGTTGTTGTAGTAGTTTTTCACTTTTAAATGTAATGTAAAACATTATGATTATATCTAGTGTTTCCAAGGCTACTAAACCAATCGGTCTTTCGGGATTTGATCTTTCTTGTGATCATGCCAATGTTACGAAGTAATGCACCGACTCTGGGCAGCTGGGGTCGGGGCGTTACAGTTGGTATCAGAGGAAGTTTAGTACAAACCTTGGAAGCTAGATTTAGATAAACTCTGATTAGAGCACGTAGACCTAAGATGAACTTTGAGGATTAGTATAGAATAACTTCCTAGAATTTTGGTATTGTAGAGATTTTGTGAGTTTTCCGAGCAATACATCCCTGTCTGGATACGAGCAGGTAGAGGCGGCTCTGGCACAGATGTACCTAGGGGTAAAACCCGAAAACACCGCTTTGAGCTAGACTCTAACGGGAACTGGTGCACGACAACGGGCCTTGCTGCACTCTTGGTTACGACACTCCCGGGGGATATGCTTAGGATAACTCTCATTTTCTTTATAAATCATTTTGAAGGGATTATTAGTATATACTTCCTCAAAGAAAACATTCTTATGATTATGGATTATATCCATAAATAGTTCAACTTATGTTAACTGTTTTATAAGTATGGGATTATGTATTTTGATTCATAAACTGATCTAGTGTATGCCATTGTTTAGAAATGGCGCCCAGTAGAAGGAATGAGAACTCCAGAAATGCACATGATCCAAAGAGAAGGAAGAATCATATCTTCCATGGTCTTAAGCTAGAATTTATAAGAGAAATAGTCTCCCATGTATTATCATCATATGAAGAAATAATATCATGTGTTGATAAGATAAGTAAAGAGTTTACTAAGTCCTATGGCTTTGAAGGGAAGCAAGAGAAGAAAAGGATGGAAGAGAGAAAGATGGATAAAGGGAAGAGGGAAAAGAAGAATTTCCCCATATGTGGTAACTGTGGAAAGAAACACCCTGGAACTTGCCTGAGAGGAATGGGAGTTTGTTATAAGTGTGGAGGAAAAGGGCACAAAGTACGTGACTGCAAGGGTAAGAAAATGGTTTTAAATGTACAATGCTTCATTTGCAAGGAGTTTGGACACTACGCGAACCTATGTCCCAGTCATCAGACTATGCCGCAAATGATGTTATTGGATAATAATCAAGTTATGATACTACCACAGATGAAGAGGAATGATTAGAGTTCTTATGTTGATTATGTCAATTGTGTGTTGTATCAACAATGTACTTGTTATAATAATTATGGAGTATATAAGGATTGTACTGCAGTACTATTTCATTAAGGACTTGAGATTGTGAGGAACAAAGAAAAGTGACTCAATAGCAGGATAAATTTTTGGAAAATATATGGTTGAGAGAATGATAAATCATAATATAGTTCTGATACTGAGGTAGTGATTTTGGAATAATATGTGATTGTTTTGGATAAATTATATTGGATATTCTTGACTACCTTGGAACTGATTAATGATTTGTATATTCCATCATTGTTGGGGTTTAAAAGATTTTTGGAATAATGAAGTATATCCAGCATTCTATATGGAATAAGGGAGCATGAATGTAATCAATAAGGAATATGGTAATACATGATGAAGGTATTCATATGCTATTACGGGGTAAAAAGGATCTATATTATGTTTACCTTCCTTATAAATGTTAGACTTTGAGTTTGGACAGAATTATTTTGGATAGTTCTAGTTTGGATTATTTTGGATTGCCATAAAAGGACAACCCGGAGGTCGGGCGGCAACCCGTCGCATCCGGTAAGGCTGCGAGACTTGAACCCGCAACCGAAGGGCGACAAGGGTGTATCACCTACCACTGGACCACGAGATGTCCTGAATTAAATAATGTAGTATTTATTAAAAGATCTTGTAGATGAATTATAAATTCGTTTATTTTGGAACCCTATACGAATAGTGTAAATAGAATTTTTTTTACATTCTATTATGTTTTAGAGTGAAAGATGAGTTTGTGGTTGAAATTTATTAATGGATAAAACTCTAATTATAAAGTAAGTATATCTCCTTATGATCTTATCCAATCTCATAAATAAATTCCCCAACATTAATAAAAGAAACATAGAACAAAAATGTTGTCCTAGATGGTACCTTAAATCATCACAAATTTATGGCTTTGGGATTTTTGGCCTTTTCATAGCCATGTTCTCGACCACTCTCCATCAGATAATTGATGGTTAGATTTCTCTTCCATATCCATATTTTCCTACATGGAACTCTAGTATGTGTTATTTTCGGTAATCTTTATACTTTCCACTCTTTATTTTAAATAGAGACCTCATTAATTCATTTTTCGATGTGGGATTTCAACTACGATATTTTGAAACGTCAAAAATGTGTTATCCTAATACCCTATGTTTTGTTGAACCGATGGTATTTCAAATCATCATAGATTGATGAATTTAAGGACCTCAATTATACACTTGTTTGTGATTGATGACCTCAATCACTGCCTATAAATATTTACGTTTTTCCTCCGATTTTATGTCTCTAATTGCCACCAATGTTCTCCTAATCGAGATCATAATTTGGTGGTGACCCTTTGATTTCTCTTTTCCTCAAATTAAGACTAAATTTTAGTAACCCAATTTCCGATGTGGGTTTTCCCACAAATATATTTTCTATTTTCAACCTTTTATTTTCGAAGAACAATTTCAAATTGCGAGGACGCAATTTCTTGAAGGAGGGGAGAATGTAACACCCCAAGATTTCATAGTGTGTTATTTCTTCAAAATAATTCAATAACTTGCACTACACGCAACACCGAGTTCAATCACATCATGACTTAAAAAAAAGCCATTCAAAAGAGGTTATGAATAGTATTATCTAAATTTTAAACTTTATATAATCCTTATAATTTTAGAATCCATATTATGAGTTTCTTAGATATAATGCAAGAACAAATTCATTTTCAGTATTGCACTTTTATCAACTTTTAATAGTGAACCCTTTTTAAATACAATATTTTAAACTTTTTGACTAAATGGGGACATCAAAAATTTAAAATGAAACATCCCAAGCTTCCACGGTACGCTTTCTTTGAATAATACAGTAGCGTGTGTTGTACGCAACCTTGAGTTTTAACACACACCACAACCAATCAAACTAGCCGTTATGAATAGTAATACCTACTTTTTGAAATTATATATACTTTATATTTCAAAATGGACTTCATTTTTGGATTCGGAATATCGAATTTAGCCTAAGGTGAAATTTTGGTACTTTTCGGATAACTTTAATATTTTGATGAATAGTGAAAATTACTAAATTTTAATTAAAAACAACTTTTTTAATCAAAATTATTAATAGTGATAAATTATGAATTTGAGTGGTTTTAGAGTATATTTAGAATATATTTTTACCATTTAATATAATGTTGGTCATTGGACATAATTTTACAATTAAACCGAACATAAACATGTGTCAATCTTTTGATAGTTATTATCTCTTAAAAAACACGCTTTTTGTTTTGACAGCGGGAATTAATTTTAAATTAATTTCTGCCACTTCTGTGTTTTGAATTTAGAAAAATGGATTCCATATTTGGAATCAGGATGTCCAAATTGTGTAAATAGGTAACTTTTATTTTTAGACATTTTGAATAATTACTGTGGTAAATATTTTATTTACCATGGTTAAGGGTAAATCCGGTAAATAAGGGTTAAAAAATAATATTATAATAATACTAAATTACCCTAAAACGTGTCTTCACCCTATTGGTTGATACATGGTCGACCATGGGAATCTTTGGGTCTATTTTGGGACCCCATGGATCCACTCGTAAGTGATAATGACACTTTATTTTAATTTAGTTAAAATGAATACAAAAATGACACAAGCATATATCTTTTAGAACAACAATTTTTACATAGGGTTATATATGTTGGATTTTAGATTATAAATATTCATTAGAAAGATAAAAAGATTTCATACATAATTATATTTTATTTATAATTTTTAGACATTAAATAATTTATTTTATTTATGACGCAATGGTGATGCAGTAATTACTATAATAGTGAAAAATTAAAATAATTGATATTATAAATACCCAAATAAATATAATATGAAACTTTTAATGAATTAAACTAATTTTATAGGCTAATATGATATATTAGGATTGATTTAATGGACTTTGTTCGAAGTAATCAATCTGTTATGAGTTTCACAAAAATCAACTATTGAATAGTGTCAAAATTGACATAAAAGAGTTCTTAAAACAAATATTATATTATTAATTGATATTAAATTCCTAAAAATCTAAGGTTCGGCCAAGAGACTTATATTATGATAGGTTAATCATTAATGGACAACTTGGGGGTCTCTTGGATGTATATAGTAAGTTTATTAACCATATTATATAAAAATACAAAGAGACATTGTAAAAGTGAAACTAATTAACTTAGAGTTAATACTTAAAGATAAGGTTAATATAAGTACCCAAACCTGTCTAAATTCTATTGGTTGAGTGGTTTTCGACCTATCCCCACCTTAACCTTTTAATAATCAACTTTGGAGCCATTATAAACCGAATATGAATTTATTATAAATTAATATTTCTAGCATTTCCAAAGGTGCCCCTCACCCCTCTTATAAAAGGGCACTCCTCCTTCTCATTTCTTCACACCTTCAAAGCCTTTTGGTTCGGCCAAACTCTGCCCAAATACTCTCCCAACATCCCTCAATACAACCTAGAGGCCTTAGTTTGATCAGAAAGCCAACCTAAGGAGCCCTTTTGATCAAACAAAAAGGAAGAACCTGAAGAAGAGGTAATGATTTCACCACCCTTTTCTAAGTTCATTTCTTCTTCCACTTCTTCTTCCTTTGTTCTTACCTTTCTAAAATAAAAACTCCAGTATCTCACATATTCTGTGATGTTATTATAAATATGGTACAACAATATTCAGTATTCTATCCACCATTTGAATAACATGTCACCATACGTGCGTACGTACGGCTTACCATCTCCACGTCGTGGTGTAATTGTTATTCAATATAATATTATTTGGATGGGTATAATAATGATGTGTAACTCATGTAAATAATAAATATAACATGTTAATGATTCTGTATATATGATATACCATCCATTTATATATTATTTTAATATCAAAAGAATGATATTGTCGCTCGTGCGTACGTACGGACTACCGTCTCCACGAACGCGATGAGATTCATTCTCCATCGTATCCATTCAAGTATAATTATCATTTGATGATTTAAAAATGATGTTTAAGGAATTGATATCATTCTGGATTTGAATAATATACAACCTATCCTTTACAAACATGTCTTACCTAACAAAACATATAAACGAAAACGAGTAAGTTAACACCCGAAACAACGATAATACTAAGATATTATTAACAAAACAATGTTAAAAGATCATATATGATATCATATGAATGCATATGATTCTTGTATAATTTAATAACAATTATTTCACCATTATACAGGAGGTTAACCTACCCCAACCAAGGAAAAGTACAAGGTAAGGGTTATTTCACAATCTCTTCATTATCCGAGGTTGTTTATACGTAATAATCTAATGGGATCTCTTTATCATCCACATCCATGTTTCTTAAAAATGTATTTCAAAACATTTTTACTATTTACAAGAATATGGGTTAAAGTCATTTATACCCTTGTTTGACTTTTTATAAGAGGTTTATAAAGGAATCTTTCCGTCGTTTTCAAAACAAGGTCCTTTTTAACCTTTTCGACAGAATTGAGGTAAGAATGTTTTTTTAACTTATACGGCGGGTGCGGTTACTTTCCGCCGTTATAAAATCGTCGAAGCTTTCCTTACAAGCTTATAAGAATATTTTCAAAGAAAATGTTTTATTTTATATGGATCTTAAATGTTTTCAAAATAAAAGGAGATACTTTTTTTAAAAGAATTTTGATTTCATCTATGTCAACATCCTTTGATGGATTTTAAGATTATTTGAAGTTGATTTATTATAATACAATACTTCTATATTTTATTGAAGGTTTTGTGATATGTTTGAATGTGGATGTTCTATTTTATACCATTCATAGTTTATGGTGAAACTATTGACATTTCGTATGCTAGTTTTAACCCAAATGTTTATGTTATATTTCAAACTTTTCTTCAGATGAATGTGCTAAACAAGTATGTTCCGGGTTGGGGACCGGTAAAAGTAAGCCCTCCAGGTTGGGGACTGGTTAAAGTAAGCCCTCCAGGTTAGGGACTGGTAAAAGTAAGCCCTCCGGTTTGGTCTCCGGTTATTAGAGGTACTCCGGGTTGGTGTCCGGTTATTAGAGGCACTCCGGGTTGGTGTCCGGTTATTAGAGGCACTCCGGGTTGGTGTCCGGTTATTAGAGGAACTCCGGGTTGGGTTCCGGTTAGAAGTAACCCCTAGGTCTTGGGATGAGGCCTAGACAATGAAATTAACGTTTGACATTATGCATTCCATAATTATGAAAGGGGTTATTGATATTGCATGTGATTATTCGATTAGTAGAATATCCATGTGAACAAGTAAATGGCATTATTTTATTTTACTTTTTCCATACTATGTTGAAGTTCAATTTTAAAAGGCTTTTGTTTTAGTAATTCATTGCCTTAAATGTTTATGCTTATTTTGAATGTTCCGCTATATTGTTATCCTTACTGGGCATTTGAGCTCACCCCTTTTCTATGTTTTCTTTTTCCCAGGTAGTGAAGAAGTAAATTATGAATGACTTGCAGGGATATTATGAGGGGTTAATAGTGTGGATATGACGACTTTGTTGTTGTTGTAGTTTTTCACTTTTAAATGTAATGTAAAACTTTATGATTATATCTAGTGTTTCCAAGGCTACTAAACCAATCGGTCTTTCGGGATTTGATCTTTCTTGTGATCATGCCAATGTTACGAAGTAATGCACCGACTCTGGGCAGCTGGGGTCGGGGCGTTACAAATGGGTCTTGTTTTATGTTTTAATGGTATATATTTTCAAAAAATGGAACTGTTTTTATGGTATCCACTCTGTAATAATGCATAATGTTATGAATATATTGTACTATTTCACTAATTCTCTAAAGATGAAAAGATATTTAATTTAAAAGGATGTTTACTCTTGACTAAATTCATGATTATGTTTTTAATAAGGTCGGGTCCATATATGATTATATTTTACAGTTTTACATTTTCTTTTTATGTATAAAAAGAGTTTGTTTTTTGATTCTTTTTTTTAAACGCTTCATGTAACTCAAGCATTTTCTTATTAATTTCTTCTACATTCCAATTAATTTTTAACGTATAAATGATATAGGGATTAATGAATACAAATTAAGATTCACACAATCTTCATTTTATAGACTTCTTATATACACATCTTTACATAATATGGATGGTAATTAACTTTAATAATCATATTAGATCACTATTTGGAAAGACATTTTATGAAAATACACCATATGTATTTATTCACAACTAACATCCCCAACTATTCTACATGAGAATCTCATTTATATTCTCAAGACCAATTACATCTATTCTTACATAGTATGGGTAATTTTATCATGTGATGAATAGATTTTATAAATGAGTAGTCAAACATTTAATTTTTCTTCAATAAAAACAATACAATGCAATTCTTGTATAAAAGAATAAAATTACGTGCATCTTCCATGAAAATCATTTTTCTCTTGAACAAAGATACAATACATCAATACTAAAGTACTAATAACCTTCACTACCTTTATTTAATTTGTCCTCAAATGTTGACAGTCTTAAATCTCTTAATGATGGAATGGAATTATTCTTTCAAAATCTATATCCTCCGATCACTATGGTTCCCAAGATCCTTGATGACTTACCTATTGAAAAATTATTAATGCATTTTGTTGTTTGATATTTATCTCCCATATTTTGTGGACATCCACCAATGTTTCATGAACTAGGCAAACCAAAAGTCATTCCATGATCATTTTGGATGACTACTGCTCAGAGTAGATCAAGAAACATAGAATATATGGAGGACGGGTATCAAGTAACAAAATTTAATAACTGTTTGGGAGGTGAAATTAGAGTTTCCATCAAGGTTACAATATAACAAAAATTAAATTTTAATTTTAATTTATAACAAATTAAATTACTAAATTAAGTAATGATCTTTAAAATCCACATGACATGCACTTGCAGCCATTTACATCCTCTCAAATACATTTATTTTTTCCACTTCCTCTGAAATTATTTTTGGTAGGGCTTAGAAGAGACACAAACTAGTTGTTGAATTGATGTGAGATGTGTGTGCGACATCTAAAACTCGTCATTTATCCATTATTCTAACATAAATTATCCCAAATAGGAATCTAAAATTAGGGATGGAGAGTTCTTCTCACAATGGGAAGAAAACCATCAATATTCTGATTAAATGACTCGTCGTAGTTGTATTCTCATACAATTATGCCAAACTATGGAGTTATAATATAATACAATATGAGAACACCGAAAATAAATGTTAATTTTCATGAAGGGTTCTCAAAATTAACTATGGGAGTTATATAAAAAATTCATATAAAAAAAGAAAAAATATTCATTCATTATATTTTGATTAATTTAGCGGATTCATTGTTTTCCATTATAATAAGTAGTAAATGCGGTGGATGATATGATGAATGATTTAATGAATGATTTCGTAGGTAAATTATTTACAACTAGAGAAGCGGATTTGATGAAGATTAATGAATAAAATATGAGTGAGAGGTACGTCTTCATGTAACTTTTGAACTATAATGTTGGGAGGAAGGCTAGTTTGAAATATGGAGTCTAATCTATCATCAATAGATGAAATACCATCAAGAATCTCATGACATATTAATTAATGGTAGTTTATGTTAGTTTTACTATAATAATTAAATATTATATCTCTGGTCTTGATAGTAAATTTTTTATGGAAGCCTTTTATGAATGCAGTGTATTTTATTGTATATCTATCTTATCAAAATTAATCCTTATTGACCCACAATTAATTGTGAATCCCAAGGTAGTTTTAGGAAAATTTATTTATATTACTCAGGACTATGATGTATTGAATGCTTCATTCAGAATAATAAATAGAGATGTAATTTGAATTGGTCTAGTATGAAGCTGGATTGAGATTTCAACGTTGAGGTGGCATTGTGTATGTTTAGGTAAGGGAGATAGAGAGATATAAGATACTCATTAATTCAATTGACACTAATTACTCTTTTTCTAAATGATATCTTATATAGAAGATCGATGTTAATAATATTATACCAGATGAAATATAAGATACTTGTAAATAAATATTATCATGATTTTACATCCAAAGACCATCGACAAGTGTATAATATACTAGGATTGTACCTATCATTATATAATAACCCTTTATAGAATCATTCATAGACTACTAATACATAAATAATATACCAACCATATCAAATGACCCTACCTTGAATAAATAGCTCAAAATGACCATTGGAGGATCCCCAACATACCACATCAATAAAAATGTTTCACATCAAATAGGAAATAAGGATTAATGTATCCTAGGAGTCATCACTGATTGAATCAATCAAAAGGTATCTTAATATGAATAGGAATTGGAATACCTGAACTCTAATAGTATTTGAGAAATTAATCTATCCCCATATAAATTTTACATCACTTTTTTCAGATCATTGATTCCTTACCATCCAATTTTGTATATTTTTTAATACATTATTATCCAAACAATCCATAAAAAAGTCTTGTTGTTCTGGAATTCACATTCCAATAGTGTTTAATGTGATTTTCAACAACATATAAATAAGTCTATATAAATTACTAGGTATAAAAATTAATTCACATCTTGACGGATTTTAACCATTTTATTCTCAAAATTTGGTCGAAGATATCCATATCATGAATAGAGAAATCCTAGAAGAAATTATCCTCACTAAAAATTATAGAACGTGATTCACAGTTAAATGATATAAATTACTATTGTCCAAGAGGTGTTCAATGATTGAACACATGAGGCTTATTTCAACATGTAATCCCATTTGATCCACACAATGATAAGAAATAAAATAGTGAGATGTTTAAGTATCAAACATGTAACATCTCGATTCCGGGTGCCACTAAAGGGTGCCCCGTACCTGGTTGGGCACCTGAAATCAAGCACATTTCCCCAAATGGAAGTGGATATTTGCTAGCAGTGAGGGCCAAGGTCTTATAATGGGGAAACTATTCCCTCATTGGCCGAGTGAATATAGCAGAATAACAATTAGTAAACAAAAGTGGATGTAGTTATACCATACAAAAAAAGTCATATAACAACTAGAGTATATATAAATGCAATAGAATTGCAAGCCCCAGCTTGGTCCCATGCTTCCCATCTCCCACAAAAATCATGTTCCTAATGAAGAAGGGCTCATTCCCTTATCTATGCATGAAACACTATAGTCTGGTTGGGTCCAAAAGCATGAAACTGACATGGTGTGAGATGAATCCTAGTAAGAAACCACCAAAATTAATTTTCATAACTATCAGTTAATATATATATAGCAGGAAATATGCAGAAATTAAGAAATAAACTAGGAGGTACGCAAATTTAAACAATCTATTAGTTTTCAATTACATCCTTTTAATTTATAAATTATTCAAACCATTGAATAATGAATATGGGATCTATACTATGATAGTTATCCCCCCATTTAATAGTAACAAAATAGATGTCTCAAAAGACCATCTCAATAAACCAGTCTGGAAGAGTCCAGGAATGTGCTTTTTCTTGGCAGACTTTCAACAATCAATCATTCATTCATAAAAAACTCCGTTGGAAATCAAACATCATTGAACCTATTTGGGGTAAGATATCACTAAACATTTAGAGACAACCACCTCATCCACTCTCACGGTCAATACCCCAGGGTCATCATGATATCAATATCTTATAAACGACGTCCGAGTATCTCTTGCGATCAATACCCATGGATCAACATTGAATAAATAATCATAAAGGACCCCCTGTGTATCTCTCAAAGTCAATACCCCTAGGTCAAAGTATACACCATGTCTCTCACATTTTGGTTTAAATAAATGTAGAATCCCCACAGTTTTCCTAGTCCAAGGCTCTTACAGGCCATGGGAAAACGTCAAACATATAATAACAAGGAATCACATGTAATATATAACTACTACATGCTTAACATTCACAAGAACAACACATTAAATTCATATAATCAATCAATTCCATCCTAATAAATTCAATGTATGGAAACATGGAATTCCTCATAGGAAACCAAAGCCAAATGGCTGTAAATAGTCAAACTAGGGAAACACACCCATTGGGTGTCCCTTAAAAAATTTATTTAAACACATACTTATGAAACAACCCCATTTAATCTAT
This sequence comes from Viscum album, assembly GCA_963277665.1. Taxonomy (NCBI): domain Eukaryota; kingdom Viridiplantae; phylum Streptophyta; class Magnoliopsida; order Santalales; family Viscaceae; genus Viscum; species Viscum album. The sequence goes on from OY728133.1 coordinate 539,483,412, forward strand.
TAACCGATAGAAGGTAAATAATATGGTTAAATTCCACAACTCACAATACCCCAAACAATGGAATTCTACGTTTTAGGCATATATAATCCAATGATGAATTACGATATGCAGAAACCATCTACCTTGATGTCGTACAGTCAACACTCATGAACGTCGACCCTTGAATCCATTATAATGAAATAGATCTACAAAAAGGGTAAAAATGATCATCTATGATTACTCATGAGAGAGGAGGAATACAGAATAAAGGCTCTAGGGAAAAAGGAAACTCACCAATGGGAATCCAATACAACCAAGATGTATCAACCGGAGGTCAGACGAAGAATCCGAAAAATGTCGATAATCATCGGTGTTCTGTCACTCTCTTATATGAACCGATGGGTGAAGAAACTGTTTCTGGTGGTGACACGCAATTCTGCACTAATATATCAAATTAAAAATAAATTACATGGTGTGTTCATTTAATGAACATATCAGGTAGAATCATCATGTTCCCCTACTTTATGCAGTATACTAGGTCACCTACACAGCCATGTACTCAGCCGTTACATGGCCAGTACATGGAGTGTTCGAAAAAGCACACTGTGTGTCCCCAAAAGTACACAACATGTACATAGAAAATTTCCTTTTATTCATTTTTCATAATAAACACCTAAAATAAAGATACATACCTGAATAAGATAATCCAGATTCTCAAAAACGTCCCCCTTAATGTAAATAATCCATGAATTTCCCTTCTAAGGGAGATGAAGAAGAAAAATCATTCAGATCTGGCCACTGAGATCGTATGTCAGCCTCCATCTCTGAAGTCTCATCCTATACCCACAGATGATGCCATAAAACTTGTACTAGAGGAATAGCCCAGCCAGGGAGAACCTTCGTGATGTGATCCACAATTTGAATACAGTGCTCTTTGAAGGATGCATCCAACTACAACTCAATCTCCTCAGGATAGAAAACATGATATGGGTCTGAAAATTAATGTCATCGCTGGGAACCATGATAGATGTCATGCATAGCCCAATACCTATTGGGTAACTAAAACCAATTGGAAACTGACCCGACTCTCTCTAAAACCTCAAACGGCCTGATATATCTCAGTGAAAGAATTTTCTGTCTCCTAATCCTCTAGTGCCCCAGCCTCGATGTGACATGTAAGAAAACTTGATCTCAAACCTCGAACTCCGGAGTTTTTCCCCACCGATTAGCATAATATTTCTACAAATAATGTGTAGTATCCATCATCTTCTTAATTGTCTGCACCTACTCAGTGGTCTCTTAGCTAAGATGAGGTCCCTTCATTGTTTCCTCTCCTCCCTCCAGCCAACATAAGCGTGATCGACATGGCCTACCGTGCAAAGCCTCATAAGGTTTCTCCTGAATCGTTTCCTGAAAACTATTATTGTCGGAAAAATCCACTAGGGGTGTGTGTCTCTCCCAAGATCCCTTAAAATCCATGATTCAAGCTCATAGCATGTCCTCCAAAACATGAATCATGCTTTCGTATTGGCTATCTGTCTGAGGATAGTATGGCGCACTCAGAAGAAAATGTGAACCCAAATCCCTCTATAGTCCCTTCATGACATTAGAAGTTAAATTTGAATCCATGTCTGAAATGATAAATTGCAGAATCCAATGAAAAAGAACAATCTCAATTATGTGAAACCGTCCAAGATAATCAACACTAAAGGTTTCCTTAATCAATAAGATGTGTGAAAACATCATGAGCCTGTTAATAACAACCCAAAATACATCATTACATTGTGTAAACCTTGGTAAACCTATCATGAAATAAATCGTGGCATCATTCCACATCCACTCAAAAAATTGGTAACTGCCTTAAAAGCCATAATGGTCGCTGATTCTCTACCTTCACCTATTGATTGGTGGAACATCTCATAACAATCCCAGAAACATCCATCTTCACGCATGGACACTAATACAAATAGTGTAGATCCTGACACATCTTGGTGACACCAACATGAACTTCCCATGTTGAAGCATGAAAATATCGCCATATCTCCTCGAATTTTTCATCTGACACCCATACACACCCCTGAAAATGAATGTCATCATCATCACCTAAGGTACATCCAGGAATTGCGTCCTCTCCTAACATGCTCTCCCATAGTGCTAGGACTTTAGAATCTGATAGCTTCTTCATTCTCACCCGATCTGGTAGAGTAGAATCAACAACTATATAAGAAAGAAACATATATCCCTATTTTCTCTGAACCTCAAAATGCATCTCAGAGAACAAATCCATAAGCTGTCACTCACTACTAACCCCTTGAGATGCCAGTATTTGACTCCTCTTTCTCAACTAATCAGCCACTACATTTCCATTCCCAGGAATGTAGGAAAGATCAATGTCAAAGGGAATAATGTACTCTACCAACCTTCACTATCTCAAATACAGATCATTCTATGTATTGATTTACATGAGGCTTTTTGTGGTCAGTGTATACCACAAAATTATCACCCAAAATATAATGTCCCAAACAATGTAAATCATGCACAAATGCATCTAATTCAGGATCATGCATTCGGTAGTTCCTCTCATGTGGCCTCAACAGCTGAAACCCATATTCAATGACTCCATCACATTTCATAAGAACTTCTTGCTTCCCTTTACATGAAGCATCACAGTAAATGTTGTAACTCGTTCCTAGCTCTAGAAAAACTAGTATTGATGATGATGTAAATCACTATTTTAGCTACTTAAAGGCTTAATCATAGGAATCTATCCATAAGTACCTCCCAACCATCATATCCAGGAACATTAGTGGTGCTTCTATGCATGAAAAGTCATATATAAAATGTATGTAGTAACCAAACATCCCTAGAAAACTCCATACCTCAACGTAATTCTTTGGCTACTCCCAGAAAACTACTAAACTCACTTTCTCTGGGTCTAGTGATGATACTTTATCAGGAATAGAATGACCAAATAATTGAATCTTGTCCATAATAAATTGTCATTTTGAGAGCTTAGAATATAACTGATGCTCTCTCGGTGTAATCAACACAATATCAATATTGATGGAATGGTCATGTCGATTGTGAGAGTACACCAAGTTTTCATCCATGAAGACTACCAAAAATGAATCCATTTAAGGTGGAACACTTGGTTCATTAGTTCTATAAAGACTGTCATCAGGTTCATGAGACCGAACGACATTACCAAATACTTGTATAGACCATACCTTCTCTGAAAGGCTGTAAGAGGTATATATGATGGTCTAATGTGCAACTGATGATATTCGAATCAAAATTAAATCTTTTATAACACCCAAGATCCTCGATACTAATCATAGAGATCAGTAATCCTCAACATGAAATATCTATTCTTAACTGTCAATTAGTTTAGCATCCGATAATCCACAAAAAAGCTGAGGCTATAGTCCACCTTCTTCGTGAAAAGGATAGGCGATCCCTAAAGAGAAGTAATTGGTCAGATGAATCCCATTTCCTTCAACTCCTATAAAAGATTCTTAAGCTCATGTAACTATAGTGTATCTATCATATAAGGAGAAATGGACACCAGTGTTTCTCGAGGAACCTGCTCGATAAATAAATCTACATCTCTCTCTAGAGGTAAACATGGAATGTTTTTTGAAAATAAATCTCTGAAATGATCCACCATAGGAAGAAAGTCCATCATTCAAGTCCCATGGTCATACTAATATAAACGTGAAATATCAGCTGTAATTACTACGAATCCATGATACTCGGGTCCATAACTTTTCACCTAGATATCCCATTAACTTTTGTTTATAATAGACTCACCCTCTGGTAATTTGAAAGTCATCGTAATGTGATAGAATCCAAAAAAGGACTTGAATGAGCCCAACAAGTCCATTCTGATAATTAAATAGAATCATGTAATATCAAAGAAATTGAGGCCCCATAATAACTAAAACCCACCAACCTCAAGAGGGAACTTCTTGCACTAACATACACTTGTCATCGTAATACCCAACAGAGTTTCTAGAATCATAATATCCTCATATGTAATGATACAGAGCCCTGTCTCTCCACAATAACAACATATATAATCCAATGGGAAGCCCTTGTATCAAAAATAGCAGAAGATAAAAATGAGGCAACTAGAATCGTACCTATAACCATTGAGGGTCGAGATCCTTATTTTACTAGGTCTACTACACTAAAAAATTATGACATGTATTGTGGCCTTGAAACCCTTTCTAGCAACCCTTAACTGATCCCCCCTACTATCACTGAAAACCAGTAGCCTGACTACCACGTCCATAGCCACCACTATAGTCTGAACAACCAGAAAAACTCTAGTTCCCTGACTGATGAGAAACCGGTGGTCATGATCCTGAACATGGATTCATAAATAATCCCCTCTCACTAGATTCTTCAAAGAAAAATCAGAAAAATGTTGAAGATAACCCTTCATGTAGTAATATCAGCACTCAACTGGGTGTCTCAGGCACTGGGTTGTCATGTTCCCACTCTTCTCTTACTGGTAACACCTCAACCGGATATCTATATATACATCCATGCTACTATAATCACCATGAAAAGTCTCCCTAGGGTTCATCCATCTGTCAAACGAAGGAGTTACAACCCTTGATGCGGAACTTCCATGGCTCGTAGATCCCATCACCCTCAGATTTCTCTTAGTAATCAGTGCTTGATTTAATATATAAGTCACCATAGTCTGCCTAAAAACATTCACCTATGATCATATGGCATACCTAAGACCATCCTCAAATCTTTTAGCCAATGATAACTTTTCACCTCTTAGAAAACCTGTGAAGCACTGAATCTCTTTAACATGAGAAGATTAATTCATCAATGAATGATAACCCTTCTCCAAATTCATGAACTCCCGATCTCGGGAAACCCTAAACATATCAGAGTATAAGTAATCATATATGGTTTTATAACACTCTTCCCAAAACATATCTTGTTGATGAAAAACATATGTGATAACATCCTACCATCTCTTGGTGGAATCAGGTAGCATGTAGGCTGTGAGGTTTAGCCTCCATTTCTGAGTCATCTCTTGATGCTCGAATATAGAAGGCATGGCCTCCAACAAAGTGTCTACAGCTTTTGGTCCTCCATCCTTAGAGAAGAGGGAGGATTCTACAACTATAAAAACTGTGTCAACTCTTCCTTAGTCGGTGCATGATGTGTTTCTCATTGAATTTTTGAATCATCCTCATAAAGCCTTCACCAAGAATTTCATTATCACCCATGTCCATTATTACAGTTGTTTCCAAAAAGGGGCATAAAGAGAGGATCTGATGGTAGTCTGTGATCTACAATTTTCGGTGTTTGATCATCACCTTGCACCTGGTGTACAACCAAAGGTCATCTTGGAGGCATTACTTTGCAGGGTCAATCACACACATCATTTCAATATTATTAAGGAAAACAACTTAAATGTGAAATAGAGGAGTAAGAGAATGAAATCAATAAGTTTTTTCAAAGCAGGGTTACATTGTATATACAATCCATAAATTCTATGTTACCATAAGCCTTAAACATGACATGTTCCACTTACAATCTAGGTCATGTAACACCCTTACACATGATTTGTTCCTCCTTAGACACATCATGGACATGAAATTTCCCTCCAACCCAACTACTTATACACAGTTAGAAATGGACGGTTCTCTCCTGGTTAACACTACATGGCATGTTAATCATAGACACAATGTGTAATACTTACGTTCTAATAACCCATGGCATTAGTCTGATGCTCTGATACAAAATTGACTCTACACAGAGTGCATAACCTAGACACAAAGTGTACCATCTTAATTTCTTCAACTTGTGTCATTAGTCACATGGACGAACACATGGTCTTTAGAGCATGACATGTACTCCAAGTTCATGGCATGTTCTATCAAATTGATAACAACTCTATTTCTCTTCTCACAACATCATTCAAATGATTATAGACTACACAACATGTTCATAATTTACATAGAATGTAATTAAGAAATGTTGTTTCTCAAGAACACAAGAAAACATGGCATGCGTTCATAACATCACACACTGTGTTGTCTAGGTTTTGGGATAGTAAGCCTCTAAAAATTCTCAAGAACCCTAAGAAAATTATAATTTTGTCCATGGAATGAAAAATTACGACCCATGAGAGCCCATACTCCTCGCGAATCAATGTTTGTAATCCTTTTTTCACATCCTAACTTGAAAAACCTCAATTAAATTTCAATCATGATCCACCAAATTCTAATCTAAGAAGGCCCATAACACCTCAGGGACCAATTTTTGGAATCTATAAAAATTAATCTTTGCATATTCAAATACCATATATATATAAGAGGTATTATATCACAGAATCGATCATAGATCATGGATATATATCACAACAGCATGCAATCAGTAATTCATCCAAAATGTCATGATAATAATGGATGACATGTGATCTCTATTAAGGGCATTTATGATGCATGTTATGGCATACCATCATCTCACCAGGTTTCAATAGAAATAGAACTATAATGATATAAATCATAACACTACAGGACATGTGAATCACCAAATGGTGAAATCAAATCAACTGTAACAGTTGAAAAAACCAAAAAAATTGAAAAAATCGAGGTAACATACCATTTCCCAATAGACAAGTAAGTTGCTCAAAGACTTGTATTTTTAATAACTACCAATTCTTTCTTATACCAATCTATATGGTTCAAATTGTATGCCAAATTATAATATGAAACTTCTATGATACCCCTTTGTATGTCTCAGTTCCGGGTGCCTCCCAAGGGTGCCCCGTACCAGGTTGGTCACGTGATCTCTAGCACAGTTCAAAAAATGTCAGAGGCTGCCGACTAGCATAGAGGAACAAATTATGATAATGGGGAAACTATTAACTCATTAGAAGAGTATATATTGTAGAATTAAAAATAGTAAATAAAATAAGAATCAGTAATACCATACAATAGAAGAAAACAATGGAAGATTGATAGTAATACAACAACTATAGCATATTTAAATGATGTATGTCATATGTATCGAGGAAAGAATCCAAACAAGTCCCAATTATGGAAATACAATACTAAAACTAAATTACATATAAGTGTTAAAATCCAACAACATTGCAAGACTCAGCTTGTTCCCATGCCCTCCTGCTTTAACAACTATCATGTTCCTGATGAAGAAGCATTCATTCCCATATCTATACCTGCAACCATATAATATTTTTGGGTCAAAAATCATGACCCGGACAGGGTGTTAGATGAATCCTAGTAGGAATCCACAAAGATTTATGTGCCTAACTATCAGGGAATATATATATAATAGGAAATATTCAAAAATGAAAAAATAAACTAGGAGATACTCTAATGTAAAAAATCCTATAGTTTTCAATTACATTCATTTCATTTATTTAATATTCAAACCACTGAATAATGAATACTATGATCTGTCTCAAGCTCTGTATCCCGCATATATTAATAAAAAATAATTGTATCAAAATTCAATCGTAAAAAATTTTTATGATTGAGTCCAAGATTGTTCTTTAGCTTGGTAGAATCGTCACAATAATTCAATCATTCATAAACATCCATCTTGGAATTCTCACACAGTATAACCCCTTTGGTTTTACATAACACTAATGATTTACAAATGAACACTTTGGTAGCTCTTAGGGTCAATACCCCTACATGAACATGGAATCAATAAATTATAAATGACCTTTAGGTGGCTCTCACGGTCCATACCCATAGGTCAAAGAGAATAAATATCTTTTAAACGACCTCCAAGAAGCTCTCACTGTCAATACATCCTGGGTTAATAATTGAATAAAAAATCATAAAACCACCTTGGTAGTATTCATAGTCAATAACCCTAGTTCCAATTAGACACAAGGTTGTCATAGTCCTGTGTAAATAAAGATGAATACTCCCATAGTTTTTCTGGTCCAAGGATCTCATGATCCATTCGAAATACAACATTGATATTGTAACACAGTAGCACATGTAATCTATAACTAATATATGGATAAAATTCAAAATCATAACACATGAAATCCATATAATCAATAAAAATATATCCTAATAAATTCACTACATGTAAAAAAGGTATGCCTCATAGGCAACCTAGGACAAATGGCAATAAACAGTCATACTTGGAAAACACACCCATGGGGTGTCATGTAAACAAGGCATATAACCTGATACATACGCAAAAACCCCCTTTCAATAAATAACACTATAGGTTATAAATAATATGGTTAAATTCAATGACACAAAATACTGCAAACATTGGAAATTGACACATTAAGAAAATATAATCCAAAGACGAACAACAAAATGCAAAAACCGCATTCCTTGATGTCGTATAATCAGCACTCTCGAACATCAACCCTTAATCAGTTTTGAATGACATAGATATTCAAAAAGGTTAAAAAACCATCCTAGAAATACTCATGATAGTGGAGGGGTCAGGAATAGAGGCACTAATGAAAGATCGAACTAAATGGTGATAATCCAACGCACCAGACAATGTCTTAATCGAAGTTCGGATGAAGAATCGAGAGGAGCTCAATGTTCTTCGGCATTATGTCACTCTCCTATAAGAACCGATGGGATAAGAAGGTGTTTATGGATATGAGACATTCCCCCAAACTGATATATCCAATTAAAAAGAATGTATATAATGTTTTAATTTAATGTAGATGTCATGTAATGTCCTCAACCGGCCCCCGCTATTAGCGGTCTGCGAGGTCACCTACATGGCCATGTACTCGGTCGTTACACAACCGGTACACAGTTATACATGGGAACTGGGTACACGGTGTGAACTCAAAAGTACAGAGAATGTACTTAGTAAATATATATTTCCTCCTTTTTCCCCAAAACACCTGAAATAAAGATCCATACATGAAAAATAATATTTTGGTTCTTACTAAAAAACATTTCATGGGAGTGGAATTTAAGAGAATCATATAGCACACTATCGAACTGTCATATTTATCCTATGTGGACATCATCTCATCACTATAATATTATTTACTAGCAGTGCAAAAAAATTAAATATTCATTTATTATGGCTATAATGATTTTTGGGGTATCATTGTTACACCAAAGTCACAATGGGTCACAAATTGTATTTAAGTGGTGAGGAGATGAGATGTATGGTTTTTCATGTTTATGAAAAGTGAAAAATCCCAAAATATGGAACCCAAAATTATCATAAAATGATATAAGGCCCCAGCCTTAAACCTTACATAATCTTGAGTTACTACAAGATTACACATTGAGGCTCTTTTCAGGTTTAGAGTTGTAGAGAATTAGATCATAAAACGTGCATTACATTCCACATTTAAACAAAGTGGTTACATAAAAGATAGTATTCATTTTTCCCATCAACGGAAACATATTTAAAATAAAACATGGATTCTTTCTTGACACTTCCTTGACACTATCATCATATCATGTACCCTTCCCTTGACCTCTGCAAAACATTTCAAAAACATGGGATGAGCATAAAAAGCTCAGTAAGGGATATAAAAATATGGAAAGGAAACATGTGTACATGTATACATAAGAATGAAATCATACTTTACCCATAATTCATAAGCACATTAACATACATCATATAATCATGAATAAATCATAGAAATCATATGACATAATGGTAACTTGAGGCATTCATAACATTCTTATGCAGGGAGTAACCCTCTTGGTTACATTTGGAATACCCACCACAGTATATTCCCTAAATCTCTCCGGAGAAACCTTAACGTTTCACTCTTTCATGTTACCCAATGAATTGGAGAGCTATATCGGGCTCACTTTCCCTTAGTTTATCACAGAACCACCCGTATTCATAACAATGCCCATGAACCATAACATAATCTTATCACATAAAACATGCATAAAGGAAACATAACATTTCCACATTTCAATAACAAGATATCAATACAACACATTGATATAAATACATTATGAAAACAATTTTCAATAGAAAAATAAAAGAAAAGTAAAAAATGGTATTTATTTTTCTTTTAAAAAGAAGTTATGGCTTGTAGAGGAAGTCGAAACTCAAATAATGGTCACGGCGGTGGAGAAGTCGTTGTCGCCGCATACGTACGACAAAAACATTCCCTTTTGTCGTTTAGTAAAATGCTTCATATAAAAAAATTCCTTTTGGATAAATGTAAAATTCAAAGGGTTTTATACACCGTTTAAATGAATGTTATGTATAAAAAAAATATGCCTCAATGAGAGGAGATTGAGAAGAAGTCCCATACAAAGATGGTATCCTCGTATTAAGGATAAATCAGTTACATAACTATGTGTGACAAACGAATACACGAAATATAAGTGGGTATTAAGTGTAAAACAATCAGAGTACATTCACACATAATCATAAAACGACATATTCAAGGTGTACAAGTTTATCCCAAAGAATCGAAATTGGGTTAAGAAGTTCCCTTGCAAAAATTCGACAGCCTAACAGCGTCACTTCAAAATTCAGAAAAAGAGTTGATGAGAGATAAAAAGGGGATCTCATCACTTGGACATAAAATATACATCAATAAGGATATATAAGAACATATCCCAAAATAATATTATGTGAATTAAAATACATAACAAAATAAGTCTTTTTAAAAGAGGAGGGTGAAAGGTTCCCTTACCAACATGGGTATCTTTCGAAACATACACCCCGTGATAGAAGGACAATAAAAAATTGATGTAAATACTCATAAATGAAAGAATATTACAAAATGAGTAAAATAATGGTCAGTACATACACCACTCAAAGGAAATTGTGGCAAATGTAGCATAAATATCACGGGAATAAAAGTGAGATGAAAAATCCCTTATGAAAACTCGGCAGCCTAACGCCACCACATAAAACATCCAAAAATGGATTGATGAGATCAAATAGCGTATCTCATCACATTACAAAAAAAATTTACAGCAATAGGAATATAAAATAACATCCCCCATCATAACAAAGAGGATCTTAAAAGAAGTGACATAAAGGAGAGAACTTAAAGAGTAAGAGAAAGGTTAGATGTCTTACGAAAATTCGGCAGCCTAACGGCGCCACTCCATACTTTCAAAATGGATTGATGAGAGAGAATAGGGTCTCTCATCATATGAACATAATAATTAAAGTAAGAGTATTATAAAATAACATCAGAATAACAAGAATGGTGAGCTTATAAGGAATGACATAAAAGAGTGTACTTAAAAAGAAAGAGAGGAGTAGGATCCCTTACCTCAGGTTCGACATGACTCGATCATTCTTTAACGTCCTGAATAATAAACTTGAGTTAATTTCCAATTTATTAAGAACCTTTTTCTAGTTAATTATTCCTTTTATATAATTTATTGCCATGTTATAAACATTATGTAATTATTTAAGTTAATAATGTTTGTTTTGTCAATATTTGGTTCTTAAGTCGAATGTGGACTTCTTACAATTACATGTTGTTCATGTTGTAAAATGTTCATTATATCCAGAATTATATTCATGATTTGGATATCATATATATCATATATATCCAGAATATACATGTATTTATAATATTACATAATCATTTAGAGGTAATAAATTAAATGCACCGTTTATGGAGACGGTAAGCCGTACGTACGCATGAACGCTACTTTCATTTCTATGTCATATTAATGGAATTAAAACCAAATGAGAGGTATGTATATTTTAATTCCAGAATTATATTCATCATTTATATGTAACATAAATCATATATAATGACTTTAAATCCATCCTTTATACATCCCACATAGGGCATTAACGAATCAAATCACTTTGAGGGGGCGGTAGTCCGCACTTCCTAAAATTAAATTATCGTGTTTACCCACAATGGAAACAATAAAGGTATTCCACAAAAGAATAATACAGAAACATAAACATATTATATATCATATATAAATATAGTGACGTCTTAATGGCCACCTTTTAAGGTGTTATATGAGTGTTGAACAATCATCATTTCGTGAGACAGAAATTCACCATCCACAGAAACAGTATGTTTTTTAACCATTTGATGTAGGTGTGTGTAAGTGTAGCTCGAATGCTTCTTATAAAAACAGACTAGTATATTTAATATACTGTATTTGTTAAAAAATAAATTAATAAAAAGAGTTTAGGGTGTTGGAGAAGCAAAATAAAACAAAAGAACACAAATGAAGAAATTACCTTAAAATCAGGTAACTCCCTTTGGTTTGATCTCAAAGGCTTTATTGGGAAGACTTCTGCCCAAAGTGAGGCTTTAAGGAGTTAGAGAGGGATGTGGAGAGACAAAATGGGCACGGGATGGCAGAGCCAAAGGCTTTGGAAGTGTGGGTAAGGAGGTAGAGGTGGGGGCCTTCTATAAGAGGAGAGGAGAGGCACTCTTGAAAAGGTATAAAATGTTACTTTATTTTCAAATGAGATTCAGATTTTAATGGTCCCACATTAACGTGTTTCGAGGATAAGGTGATACGGGTTCGAAATACACCCATCCAATAGGTTTTGGACATTTTTAGGTCTTAGTGTTTACATTATCATTCCATTTTATTTAAATCGTTAAATAATGAGGTCGTCGCTGCATCATCATAATGTCATAAATAATTTAATTTATTTAATGTCTAAAAATTATAAAGAAAATACTATGATGTAGGAAATATTTTTAGCTTTCTAATGAATATTTGGAGTCCAAAATATCCTTTATGTATACAAAATTAAAAATATTTTACAGAGGTGATACATTATTTGTTACATTTAACATTTTTTAAAAATAAAAAGATAAAAAGTCACTTTATCACAAAAGTGATTCAATGGGGCCCCAAAGCTTGGCACAAGGCATCCCATGGTCGGCCATGAGACAAACAGTAGTCTTAGTACAAATTTTTTGGTCGTTTTTTATTATTATGATATTATTTTATTTTCATTAACTACCGGATTACTCATTAATCAAGATAATTAAAGATAATTACCATCATTACTATTCCTAATTTCCAAAAACAACAGAGTCTTAATTACATAATTTGGACCTTCTGATTCCAAATATGTAATTCATTTTACCAAATTACAAACACATAAATTGAAATAATTAATTTTAAAAAACTTCCTGTTGTCAAAACAAATAGCGGGTTTTTTTGAAACAATATTTATGAAAAGTTTGGTACTTGTTTATGCCTAATTCCAAAGTGAAATTAATTCCAATGACCAACATTGAATTACATGGTAGAAATATATTCTAATTAAACTTTAAAACAAATTAAAAAGATAATATAACCATATAATTAAATTATATGAATGTGCAGTTTTGATGTAAAATGCAGTATTTTTCACTATTCATTGAAAAATGAACATTGTTTGAAAAATACCAAAAATTAACCCAAGGTAAATTTCAATGTCCCAATCATAAATAATATGTTTATTTTGAAAAATAGTGCTTATAAAATTGTCAAAAAGTGTATTTAAAAGGGGTTCACCATCAAAAGGCGGTTAATCGACCTTTTAATGAATATTAGAATGTTTAGGCTTAAAAAATGGATTCATTTGCATTTTTAATCCTCTAACATTTATTGTAAAGAGTAAAAATATTTGGAAAACATATAGAATCATTTTGTAGTTAGATATGTTCATTACCGCCATTACAACGGCTAGGCGTTAACTACCATTTAAAATAATATTATTTTATTATTAGAGTGCAATGTAAGATTCCCAAGAAACTCGTTGTTTCATATTGGGTACGCCAACGAGCATAGCATCCCCTTTAAAGTAATATTAATATTTTATTCACAAATATGGATAAATATAAAGATGTCATATTCTTTATTTACCTAGGGTGTTACAAATGATATAAGAAATGATTAAAAAAAATAAATTGGATTTTCGCATTGATTTATCAATGGAATATAGAGGAGTTCTGCAAAGTCATGAGAATCATGAGTGACTGAGTTGTAGAAAGAGTTCTTTTAAAAAGACCAGAGACACATTTCACACAACTTTGATAAATACCCTGATAATTAAAACACGTATGAACACTTAAAAATCATTGATAATATCATAATTATCAATGCTAATGTTTTAGTGTTGGTGAAGATATATTTTTAGAGGCATTTTTTTAGCACTGATAAATATTGATCTTTAGTAGTGCTACGAAAACACTGATAAATAATTTTTTTATCAGGGATAAAATATTATTAATGATAAAGGATTTATAATTATAATTATTTAAATAAATTTATAATAAATTTATAATTATATTTATATATTTAAATAATTAATAATAATTTTTTAAATACTAAATTAAAAAAATTTATTTAATTATTTATAATATTTATAAATAAATAAATTTAGAAATATATATTATAAATATGGATTTATAATTATAATTATTTATAATTATTTATTTAAAAATATATTTTTCATATTTTTAGATGATATATACTCTTAAAAATGTGTTTTTTGAAAGAGTTAAATTGAATAATTAAAAATAATTACACTTTATAAATATTGAAAAAATGTATATGTTTTTTTAATTAAATAAAAGTTATCAAAAAAATATGGATATATATATATTGAAAATACAAAAACATAGTAAATAAATATATATAAATAAATAATATACAATGATAACATTTCGAAAAAAACTATTAAAAATGAATACCCTAGCTGTTATAGATTTAAAATAAATAAGTAATATTGACTAATTAAATACATAATATATCAGGATATAATGAAAATTATGAAATATTCTAATACTTGAATAAATTAAATAAATACTAGTTGTATGTGTTTCTATGTATTGAGTAAATATATTTGAGTGTACATTATTATATTAAAATGCAGTAATTACACACACACACACACAAACACAGACACACTCACACAGATATATATATATATATATAAATTAAATCAATATAAGTCATAACGTTCACAATATATTAAATTGAATAGTCCAGAAACATTAAAAACGAATAATCCCCTAATATGATTTTAATTAACATTTTATTCATTATATATATATATATATATATTAATTTTTCATATATATTATTTATTAAAATTTATAATAAATAAATATATTAATATATATATATATATATTATTCTTATTAGTTTTTATTAAAAATTGTTTCAGTAATAAATTCTTAAATATATTTTCAATTTACTCATTATATTTTTTTCTTTAATTACTAAAATCTATTTATTTTATATATCTATATTTAATATGTTCTATATATTTATATTTATAATCTATAAATATGTATATTAAATTTATTAATTTTTATCAATAATAATTTATATTCAAAAAGATTTCAATATTTATAATAATTTAATCATTTTTAATTTTAATTTTCTTAATTATTTCATTTTATTCAATATATATATATATACTAAATATGAAGTATTTATGAAATTTTAAAATATATATAAATTTATATTCTATTAATTCATTTATAACAACAATTATATCATTAATGAAATCTCAAGGTTTTTTATGTGTTTACTTCTACCATTTACTGTGGACCTTTTTCTGCGTTAAAATAACGCGCTGATAAAGATTTAAATTTTTTAGTTATTTTTTACCTCTAATATAGTACTCCCATTATTAGGACATATTTTAGTGATGATAAAGATTCAATTTTTCAGTTCATTTTTCTAGTTGTTCTAAATTCCATCATGATTTAAGGCTTGTTTTGAAGTAGTGATGCTTTTATTTCATCATAGTTGGTAGTTGTGTTGGGCATAGTAGTGGAACACGAATTTTGGCATATGTTAATTGATACTCCATTGGGGGTACGGGATGAGGATATCATACAATATATAGTTTTTGTTTTGGAGGTTTAGGGTGATATTTTCAATGGGACATGTTCTTCCTCTAAATTTCAGGTTTTGACCGGATTTTGGGTATGGACTGGCAGGTGTTGTACCAAGACCATATCTACTTTCACTGAAGTCAAGTAATGGTCACTTATTTTGATGGAGTCATATATATATATTTCCATGAGTGGAACATTAGAGAAATCTATATAGGTTGAATTTTATAGGAATTTGGGTAACTCACAACCCAATTAGCTTGTATTGTGATCGATGAAGGAGGAATGGAGTAAGTACTGTCTCCCCCATTGTAGATAAATTTATGAATGTGTTCACTAAATACATCTCGTAGCTACCTCTCGAAAGCGGTGCAAATTTTATAACAATGTTTCCACAAGGGCAGTACCAGTTTCCAGTCATCCATGTCGAATGTCATCAATTGAACATTAGGAAATAAAGGATAAGTTAGAAGAGCTATAGCATGAGGGTTTCATCCATCCTCGTATATCACCATGGGGATCTCCCAATTTTCTTCCATGATGGATGATGGATCACTTAAGTTATGTGTCAACTATATGATGTTGAATCAAATGATGGTCATGAACTAGTACCTGGTTTCTAGAATCGATGATGTTTTTCACCATATGATGGGTGATTCATTGTTCTAGAAGGAAAATTTGAATGAGGTAGACCACATATTGAGGGTGAGAGATTCAAAAATAATAATTATGGATTTTAGGAGTAGGTACGGGTTTTATTAGTTTGTGGTGATGAAGTTAGTGTTGACCAATGTACTCAATATGTTCATTGATTTAATGAATCTTCTATTACAATCATACATGGATCAGTTCATGTTTGTCATACTTGATGAAATCTTGGTGTACATAAAAACTCAAAACAATCATTCGAAACTATTTTTGATCGTCCTGATTAAACTAAGAGAGAATATGATTTTTCCATGCTATCAAAATTTAATTTTTAGAATGACAAATTTCTTTTCATGGGTGACTTCATCTTGAAGGAATGTGTGTCAATGGGTCCAAAAAAGCGCATGATGTGGTCTCTTAGGAGTATCCCATGAATTTTTATGATGATCAGGGTTTTTGTGAGTAGACAATTATATTTTATGGTTAATTAATGATTTATCCCATTTTGGCGTATCGATTTTGGACATAAACAAGAGGGAGTTATGGTTGAATGGTCCATGGAATGTTATAATTTTTCTCAAGAGTTAAAGAATCGGTTGACGACCGAACTATTCCAGATCTTACATGAACTAGGTAAGAGGCACATCATGTTATATGATGGTTTTGAGGATAGACATGGGGCGGTATTTATGTAGTATGATCAGGTTGTATCATATGGGTCAATACAATTGATGCATAATGAAAGAAATTACCATACACATGTTCTTTAGTAGGCTATTGTGGTTTATGCCTTAATGTGTTGAAGGAAATACTTGTTGTGATAGTGGTTCACAATGCATAACGATTTTAAAAGTCATAATTACATCTTTTATCAATTATATTTGTATATTAAGAAGAAAATATTGCAAGAATACATATATTATTTTGAATCATGGTTGGTTTGTACCACAATATAAGGTAATAGTGTTGTAGATTCTCTAAGCTAGAAGACTCACAATCAAGTGGTTCATGAATACAAATATGAGTGGAAAATGATAGCCTTGTTATCTGAGATGTATCTGGAGGTGTAGGATTGGCATGGGAGGTTTACATTTGTGTCCATATAAGTTGAGTACTCACATTTGATATGGTTCACAAAGAGTCATCTTGAGGACCTAGAGTGGTTAGCTATGAAGGAAATCATTTAAGGTGTGGATTCACCTTTTATTTGAGATATAGTTAATTATGAGATTTTCAATATGTTTGGCTATGTGTATGTGAAAGTGTGTATGTATGATGTGTTGAGTAATAAATTATATAAATTTAAGTGGGTAGTGAATCTATTAATGAATAAGATTTATTGTGATCATTGTAAGTAGTATTTGTGGTCGGGGATGAAGAAAATGGTTTCTGGTTTTGTCGGCTAATACCTCACCTGTCAATAGGCGAAGGACAAGAATTATCACCAAGGTGGTTTGTTACATCCATTACCGATTCCACAAGAAAGTGGTATGACATAAAAATATAATTCATAGTGGTTATTCGACGGACTCCTCATATGAATGTTGCAATTTGGGTAGTTGTGGATCAGTTGACTAAGGCGGCCCATTTCATACTGATCTATGAGACTTCCACATTAGAATAGTTGTGTGAGATATATGTTCAAGAGGGAGTTTATTTTCATGGTGTTTCGGGAAACATAGGTTTGAATCATTATCCAAATTTCACATCCCACTTCTAGTAGAGTTTACATAAGGCACGTGATACCTAGTTTTTATTAGTACATCTTATCACCCACAGACGGACAAGAAATCAGAGCATACAATTTCGGTGTTAGAGGATATGTTGAAATCTTTTCTCTAAGATTTTGGTTTCCAATGTAAAAATATATATTATTCATCTTTCATATGAAACTATTTTCTAGGATATGATTCAGATGGAAAATTTTGAGGCACTCTATAGGAGACCATGCATATCTCGCTGTGTTGGTTGGATACTGAGTAGTTTGAGCTATTGGGACCAAGGCTTGTATAGGTGACATCAGAAACAGTTCAATTGATTTAAAAATACATGGAAACTACTCTTAGTAGGTAGAAGTTGTATACAGAATGGTGTCGTTGGCCTCTACAGTTTACTATTTGTAATAGTGTGTTTCTATGGGGTTTTTCAAGGTTGGGTAAGCATCATATTCGAAAAAAGTGAATGTTAGAACCCATGTATTTGGGGTTGTTTGAGATTGTGGAGAGTATTAGACCAATGGAATATTGATTTTATCTTACACAGTGATATAGTAGAATGCATTATGTATTTCATGATTCACATCATAGATATTATTACCTTGATCCATATCGTTTTATTAACATTGAGGATATAGAGTGTGAGGAATATGCATCCTTTGAGGTGCACCTAGTTTGTATAATGGATAATCGAGAGAAGGTCTTGTGGGGAAATATTATTCCCATAGACTGAGTTTTATGGAAAATTATAATTAATAGGAAGACGCTTGGAAAAGGGATTATGATGTGAGGGCCCAAGGGACTGATCACATTTCCTCAGAACCTCAATGATTATTGGGAGTGCAGCTCGAGGAAGAGTTGTTATAGAGTGGGGAGGTTGTAAGATCATATTCATCGAGGAGGTATTTCATTGTTTATGTTTGGTTTTCAATATATTGTTTTTAGATAATTAAATTACTCTCATGATTATGATGGGCCTCAAAGGTGTCCTACGGGTTTGGGGAATGACCGAAGGGAAAACCCGACCAACCTGTACAAGGTGCACAGTTTCCACATGGTTATGTAAATCGTACGCCTTTCCCCAAAAAAGAATAAATCATTGCATAGTGGCATATAACATAGTTGAAACAAGATATGAAGAAAATTTTTGCATGCCAAGGTAACCCTGTGACCCAACATCCCATGGACAATGCCTTTCATTGGGTTTGTACATGGTTTGGAAAACCATGCAGGTAAACCATGTTCCCCTTAAAAGATGGGAAAACTGAAAATATTCCACATCGTTGTTTTTATGTTCCAAATGATTCCACCACCCTTATCCATCCTTCATCCCTAGTGTGGGATAAAACCCTAAATGGCTTCCACGAATAAGTCTCCCTCATTTATTCCCATATTTGGAGGGTCTTCGGTTGCAGATCGAATCTCCGGGTATGTCAAATCTCCATATTTCTTCTCTGTTCTGGATTAGGGAGTGTATCATAGGAAATCATCATAAGATGCCAAAAGAAAATATTCCTATGTTGGTTTTTATGTATAGTCTTGTTGTGGTGTTTGAATTAGGATTTAAGGCCACAATTATGAGTGCGCATATCAACAGATTCGAGGTAGGTTGTCTACAAGTTATATCCCACAGTTTTGTTGCAGAGTTGTCCTTGTCGGGGTTTTTATTGGTTATTACATATTCTGTTTTTGTTTCATTTGGTGATAATTTGTAATTTTTTAATTTTATTAATTAATTGATCCCCTCATAGACCCCATGGGTTATATCAAGGATTATTTGACTGATTTAAGGGGACCCATGTGGTGTGCATGCATTCCCGGACATAGGAATTTGTAATGTAAGTGAATGGATACCACCTGATAACTTATATATCTTGTTTAAAATATTTATATGAGTAATTTAATTGAAATTGGAATATTTTTAGTGTTCTTAGATTTGATAATGGCTTACTTGTTTGTTTGGCATGGCATGGAAATGGGTTATATGGGTTAATAAAGATCATGTGAAGTGGATTATCAATTATGTTTGAAATTACTAAGGGAGTTTTATTATATGAAATGACGAATTTGTTAAATTTCTAATGAAATTATAAATTAGAAATACATTAAATGGGTTTTCATAATGGAATTGATGAACATATGTAATCAATTCATATATTGGAATTAGTTAACATGCATAGTGTGGTAGGTATGAGAATGGGAACTGGGATAAATGTGTGATGTAATGTGAATGGTAAATGTTTTAATGTGTTATTGGATAATATCAATTCCTATATAGATATTTTTGGATTGTGATTTATATATGTTTTGTTTGTTTTTGGTTCTGATATGGTTGGTGTATTGAAAATGGACAAATATTAGCGTGCACATGGAATGGTTGTGTGGGGGGTTTTGAATGAGGATATATTCCTTAGGTTCGAGTTAGACATATGCTCTAAACTCCCCCCAAAAATACACTGGTTAGTGAAGGGGATAGTGAAATATTCTCATAGCGGTTCCATTCAACTAGAAATGAGGGATTCATGGTGAGGAAAATTCGTTTATTTTTATATGTTATACCTAGTGACATAGTGACTTGACCTATTCTTTTATGTATAGTGATTAATTCCTTACGACCTTGTGAAAATTATGTAAATTCCTAACCTATGGAACACATGACACAAATGATTTCTGTAATGAAGAGGATTTAAATTATAAATTTGTTAATAAGGTTACTAATAATTATTGTCATTATTGTTAACTATTGTATCCCAAATGATATTTATTTACTTTAGTTTATTTAGTACATTCATGAACTATCTATTCAAACTAGATATATCTTAAACACTATTTGTGGTGGCATAATTTTTTGTACTCACACCCTTCTCGAGCCGTTGTTGGGTATCCTGGTAGATTTCAAATTTTTGAGTCAGAATAAGGGAAAAGGCCTTGTTCTTGGGAGTTGAGGGGGGCTTGTGATGTGCATTGATGAGGTTCCAAACATGGATTCCGGACCGTTTTGGTGATTCCATATTTTTTATTTTTTATGGGTTTTGTTCACGTGGAACTATTAGCATGAAATGACATATTTAGTTTTGGCTTTGGTTTGTACCAAATTTTGGGAGATACTGGTTTATAAATGTTCACTGTTTATGGAATGTTGTTTTAACTATTCTATTTATTTTATTATATGGGTATGTATGTAAAATAGGGTATAATGTCCTTATAAAACATTTTAGACCATAAGTACTAGTCAGAAACCTATTCCATAAGGGGAGGTTCACTTGAGGTCATGAAGATACCCATATTGAGGCATTGGTTTAGTGGCCCAATAGTCGGTGATGTTACACAACCAAATATTTATATATATTTATCATAATGAAATGTGAATAAATTATGTTCAAAAGAATATGGGCTAGCTTTATAGGTGCTAAATATTGTTTATAGAGAAAACACTAAGTTATTCAGACCTTTAGTAGTAGGCATAATATTGTTATATGATCTCCTAATTGAGGAAATACCAAGAAGGGGGAATTAACAACATATTAAAAATTTTAGGCTAGTAGAAATATTATAATCCCTCCCGAAAAATAAGATGTAGAAATGTTTTCTGTTATGGAAGCCATGGATCACCAGATCCTACACTATGATATCCCTATTGGTCATGAAATGGTAAAAGATGACCCAATTGGGGGATTATATTAAGTGATCCAATGGAGCCATGTTGTTTTCATTGATCCTCACTAGAGAGTCCAAAATTTGATTGTGAATGTTCTCATACAAGGGGGAACAAGGATAATTATCAAAAAAAAATGTATAATTATAATTAAGATAAGTTATCCATATTATATTTTTCATAATCATAGAATAAATCGACAAAAAACAAGTCTATATGAATTATAATATGTAATTCATATTCCCATATTAAATCATATTAAAAAATTCATTCATTTGGAATATATTTGTTTCTAAAAATTCGTTTTATAGTCTCTATACAAATTTTTAATGCAATGATTTATTAAACAGATCCATGTTCATGAAAACCATATCTCCATATTTTTTCAGTTTATAGCTTGTGTTCCACATAATATAACCAAGTGTCCTCTTCAAAAAACATATACTCTAAAATAAGTCTATAATTTATTAATTTATAATTTTAATAATGTAATAAAGAATTTATATTACATTTAAATTAAAAACAACTAGATGTGAAAATTCCTTTTATAATGTAAATTCTCCCAACATGGGAAAGGGGTATACATCACTAAGAACCACATAATAAAATGATTATATTAAACAAAAATCAGATCTATATATCCTTGGGTATACACTAAAACAAAGTCATTCCTAAATAATTGAAAGGAAATCTTCCTTCCTTTACACTAAGGACTATTTTGATATAAAAATCCATTGATATTTGATGACATTAATACCAAATTAGATGAATTGGACGAGTTTATATGTTTATTATTCACCAAGAAAAAATTACATCCTGCTTCCTTAATATTTTCAATATTTTTTCCCCCAATAAAAGAAAATCAGGTCATTAGTATGAAAGAGTTTACAAGGATCCTTGGTAACCCTACAAAATTAAATGAACTTAATATTTCCACTATCACCAATTTATAAATGCATCAACTCACGTAGTATTCATAAATTATAATCTAGATGGAAGATAAGTGGTAACATTGTCCAATACAATAGTATCACGGGAACAAACCTTCAAGTGTTTCATTGAATATGATTAAAATACTAATAGTGTTTAAGAATAAAACAATAATCAATATGAAAATATTACAGAACTAAAATCTATACAAAACATTTCTCATATTCTCCAATTTATGGTATTAAATGTGTTCATGGAATCCAATTTGTAGTCTTTACTCCCCTACTAGCTATATTTATTTAGTAGATCAACATATTAAGATATATTAAAAAAATATTATTTTTTCAATTTCCCTAAAAACTCAATACTGATTTTTATACACCACCTTTTTTATGTATTTAGAGAGATTTATTTCTCTAATTTTACTCAAAACCATATATACTAAATAACCTAGAACCACATGAATTAATAAAATTATGGGAATTTGTCACATTATAATTGAGAGGAAGAACTATAAATTGAGATGTGGTGATATTTATAATAATATTATTGCTAAAAAAATAATGATCATATTTATTAATTCACACAAAGAAAAATTATATAATTCCAAGAAGAACATATTTGAGAAAAAAATTTGTCTAAGAGAAATCCCAAGACAAAGGAAAAAGACTACATTCCTAACCTCCATAAGATTTGTTGTACTTATGAGATCTACATTGTCAAAGCTATCCACAATGCTGTTAATAAAAATACCCCTTTCTTTAAAATTATCATTAGATAAACTCCTGAAGTGATCCTAAATATAACGAACAATGTTATCACTAATTTCCTGCCTACAAGATATAAATTTAGTTTAATTTTTTTATATGAAATGGGATTTGAATATTTTTAAATCATAAATAGTTTTTTAATGAATGTTGTGTTCATTCCACCATCACAAATATATTTTTCACTAATATTTTCTTTAATATGTATTAATTAACATGTATTATTGCATTAATAATTTTGGATAACACAGTGTACTTATTGAAATGGGAGATATCAAATTCAACTTCATGTTTGTTCTAATTATCTTCAAGATCCCAATATAGTTCAAAAATTTCTCCATCCATTCATGGGAAGGATTCCGTTATCCATTATATTAATATATATTTAATGTTCATAACATATAAAACATGCAAGAAGATGATCATTACATTTAGTATTGTCCTATACCTATTGTATAATCAGTCATGAATAGTATATTAGGAATATTACATGCATAATATGGTAAAAATTATACCATTATAATTTTATTGCAATAAATAGTTAAATGATGTCATATAACTCGTATAATAAGAATTTTAAATCTATGGATGAAATAATAATATGAATTAATAACAGTGAGAATAATAAATAATATAATATGGATAGAAATCATAATGTCAGGTATAATAATTTTAATTTCAGGTCCTCATAACAAATAATCTGTTAGCCAAATATTCAATTCCCAAATGGGTTTTCTCAATAGTGTGATAGATGTCTCAAGGTGATATATAAATCTAGGACCCACATACCACATTATTATTTTAATTAAATCATCATATGGAATAAATTGATAAACAATGTAATATATAATTTTACTTGTGTATCCTCTTACATAATTTTGGTTAAGTGATAAATTGTTACATGTACATCATCAATTGATATATTAATTGTTAGTGATTTCACATTCAATATAATAATATTGGTATAATGGTAAATATCCATCAATAATATTTCTTAACGTAGGAAATTCAATATGCAATGTAAAATTATATTATCAAAGGAAATATAATGGATTGATAAGGACTGGTAATTTCTAATAAGACATGTGGAGCCTAATATAATGTTGTTTACCCAACACACTAGTCCCAACACTAATGAAATAGTTGTTTCATGTGGGATACACATTGACATGTAGAGGTTAATTTGTCCATTGGATATGTATATGGAGGAATGGATAATGTAATTAAAATTGAACAATGTTTTAACTTTGAAATTTATTATCAGGTATTTTTCATTGATTAATACTTTACATGGTTATGATAATATTTTGTGTTCCACTATATAAAAAATCTGTGTATCTCCCCTTGTAATTATTAAATTATTTCTCCATTTCTTGAATGTAAGGTATTCTAGTAGAATCATTTAAATCATTATGTTCTGTTTTTCTTTCAATTTATCAATTATTTTTCACAAATTTCAATATTGACATTGAGTTATAATGACTTATACAGATGGTATGTTGATAGGGAATGATAATCTCTTACTTAAATTTAAAAAAGGGAATTATAGTAATTAAGAATAATAATATTTGAATTATTCATATTAAATAATTAAAAAATGATTAAAATGGGAAATGAAAAAATATAATATGAACCCTTACTATGATATGTATCCTTATAAAATATAAGAAAAAGCACATTATAATCATAATATACTACGTGAAGGACTCTTTTGATGGAAATAATGAATATAACCATCACCATTGTTTATATAATGGAGATCAATGGGTGTATGGGGGGATATTTATATCAAATTAAGTTATTTAATAATTTTTTGATTTAGCCTTTATAAATCTAGGGTGTGGATAATCCAATACCATTAGATTTTATATGGTATTAAATGAATGTAATTGACATGTTAATCACGTATTTGTATATTTATTACATAATGAACCATAATCTTTTTTTTATATTTGGGATGGAAAGTAAATTTATTTATAATGAATTGTTTTTAATAACCATAAAATGAATTATTTACAATGAATATTTTTTATTGGTTTGTAAAATTGATTTCATTTATTTTTTAACTTAATTTTTTTAATGATTAAGAATATTTTCAATCAAATAATTTATAATATTTATTACATAATTTTTCAATTGTAATGGATTCAGAATACCAACAATATACTTATTCAATATTTTATTATTCCCTTGAAAATGAAATTATCTTTTAAAAAAATCAATAAAATAAACCATTATATAATTTTTATTTGAGAATTATAAATTTGAAGTCAGTTTTATGAACAAAAATTTCATACATGTGAAATATAACTATTAAATAAAAAAGCTATATGTTGTAAAATTAGGTACACAACCCAAAATAATTAAATAATTCATTTGAATATATATTTATTGTTATAAATATATAATTTAATTGTCAATAATTTATTATTTAATTTTATTTACATTTATTAATTACACAATTATGATAAGATATATTTTATTTTTTTGGGCACAAATATCTTACACGTAACTGTAATATTACAGTTATGATGACCATATAATTATGTTACTATTCCAATAATCAAAATACCCTTCTAATATTAATACTAACTCTCTAAATTCACTTTATTCTAATGATAAAAATCAATAATTTCACCCAATTTTTTTATATAATATCTATTCCTTTTTATATATTTTTCATTATAAATGTTATTTATCTTTTTTTATTATAATTACTTATTGAATATTATCCATCAAAAGTTTAGATTATTGTTATTCTATTTATTTTTTATAATTTATATCACAAGTAATTTTTGTTCTATAAAATTTCTCTTCATACCATATATTATACAACTATTATTGAATAAAATATATTTTAATATTTGAAGATTATTTTAATATGTGTTTATTTATTATAGTAAAATCTCATATCATATAACCATTCCACCTCAACAAAAATTAGATATGGTGTTTTATTCCCCATATTCTATGTTTTTTAATTATAGAGAGACAGAAGAATGGAGTTGGGTGGGGAATTTAGAAGGGTGTCTCGGAGAATTTATTCATTTTCGGTATATTAAAGTTATGTATTTTAGAAGGTTGTTTTTGGTTATTTGATTCCTAGTTTGAGAGATGACAGATCAATACTATTGTTTTTGAATGACATATCATAGATTCAAAAAAATGGTTCATGTATTTTGGTGAGTCGTAGAGAATGATTATGATTTTGAATCACTTTTGAAATTGAATATGCTGGTGGTGGGGTATTCTAAATGGTTATGTTGAAATGGTTTAAACCATTTCAATGGTAGTGGATAGACTAAAATAATCACTAGTTTTTCAAGAAAATTTCCTAGTAGGGGAAATGTCTATTCATTTTGGGGAATGTGCTTTGGTGTTTAGTGACTAAACACATGGTCATATGTTATAATTTTATTTTAACATATCGTTGAATAAATTTAAATCCATTCCTACCATTTCTAAGATATTATTTTTATTTACACTATTAATTTAATATCTATATAATATTATATATATTTATTATTTAAATGCATGTTATATATTATTAATAATATAAATCACATTGTGTGGAAGCATATAATATTTTTTATTTTTCAACCTTTTTTATGTTCACATTATTAAATTGAAAATTTTATATTTTTTACATATTGATACGTATGATGTGTTTATTTTTTCCACTACAGGGAATTAATAGAGAGTTTGTGTTTGTTATATATTTGGTCATCAATATTGTTAATATCCTGATTGAAAACATCAAAGGGTGTTCTAGTAGTATTTTTTCTTATCTAAACCATAATGATGAAATTAATTGACTAATTTAGGGATAAGGAGATATTTCATTTAAGAAATTAATATCTTAAACATTTATATTCATGCTGTTGGTCTAGTGAATTGTGTGAAAATTATAATACCTTAGGGGATACATGTGGGAAATATAAATATAGATATTACAATGATAATTATTTGAGACCATTATTTTAGGTTTTAATAATTATTATTAAATTCAATTAATAGTTATGAACCATTATGTAAAATTTTAGAACAATAAAATTTAAATAAATTAGAGGGCTGTTATTCATATTTTAGTTCACTTTTTTTAAGAATTTGTTGGTGGAATGTGGATCAATAAATGAACCTAATGTTTTGATAGGGAGATATGAAAACACCATGATTTTTTTGTGCCAATAAATAATCATTGTACACTATGGGAATTTATATGATGAATAAATTTAGTGGTTTGAATGAAGGTGATATATTTAAACTGAAAATATATGTTAGTATTAACAATCTCTTACTTTATGTTATATAAGGATATAGTTTGATATTGAGTATCGTTTAATCTTAATGCGAGTTAACAAATATTCATATTTTTAATTTGATGGTATAACTATAATAGGAATGAATTAGGTTAAAATTTTATTCTTCTAACTATTTCAATTAATTTTAGAAGATTACCTTATCATTGTGGTATTCTATGATACATATTTTAATGAATACATCACCAACTTATCTATAAGATAATTTTTTTGTTATACGTGTGTAATTGATTTAGAGATAATGAAATGATCATGAATTGACACATTACCAAGTAATTTATATTAATAAAGAGGACTCTTCATATTTCTCCCTCCTACTTGTGCCATTGTGGATGGATTGGTCTATGATTCCTATGTATTGTTTAATGCCTCATCAATAAAAATACTATAGCCCACCGTTATGATATTCATTCTCATCACAACTTTAAAATTGAGATAGGGTTCTTAGTATCCATAATTTGGGTCATGTTTTGAAATATTATAATAAAATATATATTTAAAATTACTAATATTTCTTAATTTTTTATCGGTTCATTTATTAAAATTAGTGAAATAGTTATTAAACAGGTTTTAGGATATAAATGAAGGATATATGAGGAAGGGAAATGTAGTTTTACTGCATAAGTGGAACAAAATTGCTGGTATAAATTAGAACATGTTTGTATAATGTATTTCTTTTGGAAGCTTGTTGTTATATTAATGTATTCCTAGTTCACTTACATGAGATGGATTGGTAACCACTGATGATGAGTGGAGGGTTGTTGATGGGTTCATGAGATGGATTGGTAACCACTGATGATGAGTGTACATATGGGTGTTGGAATAGTCTAATGTTATACTAAATGGGTGTTGGGGATGATATTTAGTGGCGGTTTGGTAGTTGATATCATTATCACTTTTGGGAAAAGGAAAATATAACAGTGGTGGTAGATGTGGAAGGGACAAATGTTAGAGATTTTAAGGAAACGTGGTGGAGACGACAACATTGGATAGATAAATGTGTGTGATATAGACTATATGTGATTCGTTTGGTCCATTGGAATCCATATACATGCATTGGTAGACCATCTGTGGGGCCATTGTAAGGGTGAATTTTGGGGTCTTGGGTCTTGATCCTCCATACAAGGTTTCGCTAAGGAACACGCTTCTAGGACTATGGGATATATAATGGGTTTCCCTATTACAAATAATCAAAATTATATCTCTGATTGGTCTAATAATAAAAATTTTCATCATCCCCAAATTTATAAAAAACCTATCATAAGGAAACTTGAGATTAAACCTAAAATGAATTTATATATTGATCAATTTATTCTCCATACTGGTTTTTTTCCAAATCATTCTCTAGTTGATTTATTTATCATTATTTATATTACGTATTACAAAATTAGTATGTAAACATGAATAATTTCCTATTTATTATTATTATTTTTGTTATGTATATATTTCACAATGACTTTAAAAATAACAATAACATTTAATTTTTCCAGTTATTATTTTTCGGGATTTATATATGTGTATTATTCATGTAATATGATGCTGAAGGGAACTAATATTTCTATGAAATTATTATATGCACGATTGACCACTAGTAATGTATATTGTAGAATTTTAAGATTATGTATTTGGAACTCATTAAACTTTTCTGTTCCCCCATATAGGATTGAATCCTAACACAAAATCCATTTCCCTTATTCCCTTTATAGAAATTCTATGTGTATATGAATAATTATTTCTAAATTTCCACTATAATAGATTCTAATCTTTACAATAATATTGTATGGTTGATTTCTTTTATATCTTAGTATCATTTAAAATATAACACCTTAGAGTAGATTAATTTATTAATTTCTTCAAATAGATAATGAACTAGTTATGATAATATCATAAAAACCGTTAATTCAACTACAATAATCTAGTTTTCGTTTATTAAATTATCAATTACCATAATAAAAATCATAGTTGTTTTAAGATACTGGATATATATTTGACAAATACATTAAATTAGATATTAAATGAATTGAAAAAAATAGATAAATATTGAGTTTTCCTTAATTTCTTATTCATATATTATATATATAATTCTCCATGGTTTCCTTGGGAAATGGTGAAAATTTAAATTGGTGTGGTCACTAATCAGTAAGTAGTAGTGTATCATGAAATATTTCCAAACATCAATAATGATTACTTAATATGGTAGGAAAAAATAACCAAATAATGGCATATAACTGATAACTAAATAATAACATATCTATTGAGTGAAGAACCATGATTTTAAAATATATATTTTATTAAATATCAATTCATTTGATAGATCTGGTTGTACAAAACACCATGATAAGAATACGCTACACATAGTAATGTGTTGTCTGGTGTTACACGCATGAATGAGTTTTACCAAAAAATAATATATTATTAAAATATTTTTATTTAATATTATATGATATAACCTAGATTGTAATTTTGAGGTTATTAATATTATTAACTAACATAGGAAAATATATGGTTTAATTTATTGGTTACAAATTAATTATAAATGAATATATAAACAAACTATTTTATGAAGAACTATTTTTATACTGAAATAGTAACTTTATAATAATAAAATAAATTAATTACTAGTTGAGAATGATATTGATGAAATATATAAGTTATATATTTAATAAAATATTTTTTTAAAAAATAAAATATATTTGATATGCATAATATAAGAACAAAACAAATATTACACAGAAAAACCTAATTAAAAAACGGGTTTAATGCCATTTAATGAAGAACCTATTTGAAATAATTTTTTAGACACTTATAGATAATATATTTGAAAAAATAAACATCATATTTTAATGAAGAATATAAAAATATAAATTGTTAATTTTTTTTCTAAAAAGATTCATATCAGGTAGAATAACGATATTACAGAATTTTAATTGAAAACAACATTTAAAAAAAATAATTTTAAATTATATTACTAAATGGTTTTATAGTATAAATATGTTATTTTTTAACAATTTAATCCATTTTAGGTAATTGTAATAAGTTTTAAATAGAATTTAGATATAAAAATGTTTCTATGTTTAACATGATCAAACTGTAATAAATATTTTTCTCACCCCACCAATTGGATTAATTTTAATTTGAGTACTGTGACTTATGTGTTTTTAATTTATAAAAATGGATTTTATATATTTTAATTATTGGGGAAAAATCAGTTATATAGGATTATTTTATTTTTGGTCTTATGAATAGTAAAAAAATTTAAGATTTTAATTACAAGAGTTAAGTATAAATCAATGAATTATAAGAAAAATAATATTATAAAGAATAAAATGTTTCTTTAAATCTTGTCCTAATGTCATTTTTGGAGTTTTTTCCAACAAATAGTATCATTTTTTTGAAATTATTACCCATCTAATTACAATACTATTAGAATATGAAATTCATTATAATTTTTTTAAAGAAGAGTTAAGGATTGTGTAATCATATTTTAATAAATATTTAAATATTAATATATGGATATAAAGAAGATAAAATAGACTATAAATATTAATTTTAAAGATAATTTTTTTTATTTTTTATGGTAATTTATTTAAAAAAATTATTAAATATATAAATAACTTAATGGCTTATACAATTATGATGTAGTAATTGTCTATTTAATGGAAATATGAAATTAATAATATTGAAAATATTAAAATGAATATAATTTGATTTAATTAATATCGTCCAAGAATTTTGTTGATTAAATTAACATTCTACAGATAATTTAATAGAGTTTTATTGAATATATCATGTTGTTATGATATGTTTAAAATGATATATGTTGAGTAGTTCCAAAATTGATACTAATGATATCTTTTCAAAATAATATCTTATTAAATTATTTAAACAATATAAAACATCATTAATGAAAAAATAATATTAATATTGTCCAAAATGTTATAAATAGTGCATTTAGGGTCTAGTTGATGTAAAAAAACTACAAATTGAAACACTTTAATATTGAATTTTTTTTTCCTTTGTTTAAATTAAAATAGGTTAACTATGTCGCAATCAAATGGAAAAGGTTTTGATCAATTCAAAAACATGTCTAAAATCTATTTTTTGTTATATTAAAAAATTATATAATCTTATATTATAATAAATGAAATTTTGGTGGTAGTTTTATTCTTATTTAAATTATTATAAATAAATATTTTTAGAAATTATAAAAGCGCCCCACACCACAATTATAAAAAAGAACCTCCTACCTTATCTCATTTCCTCTTTTTGATCATTCAAGGTGAATAAAAACCAACCAATTTATCTTATGAAATTCCCTAGGCACATCCTATATATTCTTTTCTTCTCATAAGACCAACCCTAGTGTCCTTAAGATGATATCCAAAGGAGGTTTTTAAGGAAGAGGTAATCGCCTTTACCAACTTATTTATGAATATTTTTTCTTATAATTCCACATTATGTGATTTTTTAATTATAAATTATTATTTCCAGTATCATTTATATTCTGATATTTTATTATAATTATGGTACATCCATATCCCAACATTTATCTATCCTTTAAAAAATTTAATCACTAAGCATTCGTATGTCCAGTTTACCATCTCTACACCATTGTGTATTTGGTTATTCATCACTACTTTACTTATATGGGTATAATAATAGAAATAACCAATATATATAGTACTAATGAAATTAATTTTTTCTATATAATTAAAATTCCATCAAATTCTTCACCCTTTTCACCATTATGATATTGAAATCGTCAATCATTCGTATGTACAACCTATCATCTCGGCGATGCGATGAGATTCATTTTCCACATTAACCATTTAAAAATGTCTATAAAAAGTTATATAATGAGTGAATATAATATCTTTGAAAATAATATCAATATATATATATATATATGAAATATATATATACTATTCATAAGAAACATGACTTACACAACAAAACAAGCATATAAAAAAAGAAAATTACACCCGAAACAAGGGTAATAATGAAATATTATTAAAAAATGATATAAGAAGATCATTTAAGTTATCATTAATTTGTATACGATTCCGGAAAAATTTAATAACATGATTTCAATCATTATACATGAGTTTATAAAAAATTTAATTTAAATGAAGTATAATGTAATGGTTATATAACAATCTCAATATTATTTGGGATTACTTTTATATAAGTATCTATTGGGGATTATTTATCATCCATTTTTATGTTTCTTAAAAATAATTACCATTTTTTTAAATATAATAAAAAATATTAATTTATTTTACCCATGTTTTACATTTTGTGAAATTTGTTAAAAGAAATAATTTTTTTCATTATCTGGATGAGGTTCTTTAGGATTTTTCAGTGGAAGGAATGTTTTTATCTTATGCGGCATTTCAAATTATTCTACTATCATGACGCCTTAAAATTTTGTGGATTACCATATAGGATTAGAAGGTTATTTTCAAAGGATTTTTTTCTCATTTATATTACTTTAAATAAAACATTTAAATGAAAAATGGTGTGTGTCTCTAAATATATCATTAATGATTTTATTAGAGTATTTTAATTGATGTCAAAATCCTTTGTTGGATATTTTTATTTATTGAATTTGATCTCTTATGATATCATTTACCAAATTTTATTGAATTGATTATGATTTTTTTAATAGTGGATGTGCAATTTTGATACCATTCGAGGATTATGATTGTAGTATTCGAATATCATATTCTAGATTTTATTGGAATGTTTTATTGATTAGGATTCATCACCCCTTTCATATGAGGAATGAATTAGATATAAAATGTGATGGGAAGGGCCAAGTATTGAGTTTATATGCAAAAATTGATCTTAAAAGACAATATAGATAGAGTATTGGAAGATGTCTTATCCGTGAATGTATGGTGTCTTAGCCAAATCCTTGAAGGTATGTTTACAAAGTCTAGATTATGCATTCCTTTATTAAGAAATTAATTATTGATATTCCATGTGATTATTTTATTTTGTATAATATCCACGTGATTATTTTAATGTATTTAGAATATTTTTTTCCATATTATCCTTGGGATTATTTTTAAATTTATAGTGTTCTATCATAAAAATTGACATAATGTTTATTATTTATTATTAATGATAGAATCTGCTATACACTTATGCTTACTGAGGTTCAGAGCTCACCCATTTCATATGTTTTATTTTTTTGAGGATGTTAATTTGTGTATTATGATTAATAAGTAGGTTTAAGCTTGGATATTATTGAAATTATCAAAGTAATTTCAATGTTGTGCTTTACATTTAAAATTTTAATATATCTTAATCATATGTAATCTGGATTCTGAGATTGATAAACTAATCAATCCTTTGAAATTAATGTATTTTATCTATTCCAAGGCACTGATTTTATGCTACTAAGGTCAGGGACATTCCACATGGATGGAATAATAATAGACAAAATAATCCAATGGATAGTAATAAAAAACACATAGTGATGGAATGCCTAATTATAGACATCATAACCATATAATCATGGCCTTAATAATGAAATCAGGAAAAACATTCCATGAACACAACGAATATAAAAACTATTTTATCACATGATTCTAACAATGCATATAGAATATATATAATTTTAATCCCCACAAATCACTCACTATGAACAATAAATCAACCATATGATAAGAATAAATGGAAAAAAATATACGTAATATTCCCAAAGTAAAATCTCACATAAATATATAATCATAAATAATAATTATCTATATTGATATAATGTGATTACATATTTTAAAAATTATACATTTCAAAATATTTGTATGAAATTATAGTTAAACATCATACAAAATTAATTTAGAAATATATAATTTTCACACTGTATCAAGTAAAATATTTTTATAAAAAAATGGTTAAGAACATATACAATATATCAATTAGGTAAAACATATAGACATAGAATAAAAATATGAAGCAAATATGGAGAGATTGAAAATTATACAAAAATATAATCACAATAATGAAAAAAAGGAAGGGGAGATACCCCTTAAATAAATAAAAAAACTAAAGAGATAATAAAAAAAATGATAAATATAAAAATATAAGGGAATAATTTTAATTAATTTTTTATACGTCATAAAAGAAATGATAGATAATTGAAAATTAATACCTGGATAAAATGAGGATTGTGAAGAGAAACCCTTACTTTTACATTGCAATAGCATAATAAATGGGTTTCAGGGGATATAATGACTAATATATCGTACATAATATATAAATAATGTGATAATTTCATTGAATAATAAGAATTTATGAATGTATATAAGCTGGTTAAAAGGAATTTTTACAATATAGTTTCAAAGATAACGATACTGAATTAGGAACCCTTACTTTGAGTCCCTTCTCACAATGTATATCCAATAAATTCTTGATTAAAAAAAATATTATAATTATTTACTTTATTGATAAATATTTTCATGTTTATTTAATTATTATTATTACATTTAATTCATTTATTATAATTTATAATTCATTTAATGGATATATTTTTCTTCAATTTTTTATTTTTAGGTCTTTTGGAACATACTTCCCAAACCACATTGATGTAATGGTAATTTACAATATTCACTATCCAATATTTATAGAAGCATTAAAAGCGTTATAGAACTAGTATTTATGTAATTCCAAAGTTATAAAATTTCATTTTTTAAAATATATTTTAAAATATCTATAGATTAATAAATGTGTAGTATGTATTATTATTTTAAGTAGTTTATATAGCAATGAATTTTTATTTTTAACATCATCAATATAATTCACATTTTCTATTTCATTAATCTTTTTTATTTCATTGATGATATATATATTCACTAAATTCTTTTTTAATCCATACATGTGTGATGATAGTGGTTTATTTATGTCATTATATATATATATTCTTATAAAAATAATCCAAATTGAATGAATGTTATGAAAAACTATGGAATTTAGTTTTTTGAATTATGTGATTTTGTAATAGATAATAAATTGAAATTACAAACTTAGTTTTAATATATAATAATAGTTTATTAATATTTGAAATAGGATGATGATGGAATAAAAATAATGGATTTGGAATGGATTAAATTAGAAGGCTTAGATCAATCAGAAGAACTACACAGATTATTGGAATTAACCTGTAATGATATAAAAACATCAAAAACATGAATGATATGGTTTACAATATATTTGAGTAGATATATTTAAATGGAATATGTTTTTTTAGTGAATTGAAATGGGTTGATATGAAAGTATTTATATTGAATGGGAGTTTATTTTTTTATTAAATAATTCATTAATTGATTATTTATTCTCAAGGCTATGAATATAATTGATTATTGTGTTTATTTATAATAATTAATACATGTTATTCAATGGTAATTGTTTATAACAAATAAAAATATGAAATTAATTTTGAATTTAACTTCAAGAGAAAAGTATTTTAGTTTACCATAATCACTATTCACATATGTATTTTACTACTCATGAATATTATAAAAACATAATCCTTACCAGATTTTAATATCCTCATTAAAAAATTATATCCATAATTCAAAACTATATTTGTAAATTTGATAATTTTAATACCTAATTTTACTATAAAGATTATTTTTTTAAACATGATATACCAAACATGTATAATTATAATTATATTATATTACAATGACTGAGTAATTATTTCACGGTATTTTGATTCTTATTTTTAATTATGTAATTGTTTGTATAAAATATTAAAAAATTTAATTTATTATTTACTAAAATGGTCATTTTACTACTCTTACATCAATGTTACCTCTCTAATGGTCTTGTTTCTATAATAATGATTATATTTCCAACAATTAGATTATTTTATACATTTTATAAATATCTCATATTCCATACATTTAATTTTTTTTTGTGTTTTATATAAATGTTATCTATACTATCTATAAAATTCAAATCATTTTTGTAATGTTTTGCTTCCATTTTCATGTAGTTGTTCCTCTGAGTGATATTTCTAGGCGACCATGACCCTAGGGATTTAAAAATTGAGCATATGATATTTATTTGTTTTTCGAATCCCATTATTGTATTTTTTATTTTATAGGCTGTATTTTTTCTTCATATGTATTGTTTTTTATGAAATACTACAACAATATCCCATGTTTGAGTTATATTTCATTTATTTATAACATACCATTATATATGAAATAATAATTTTTATACAAACATGTATATTATATTGAAAACGAATTTAATAAGTAATAATTATATATTTCTGGAAGTAATCAGAAAACAAAAAAATAAAATGAATTATATATATATATGTATATTTATAAAAAAATTAATAAAAATATACTGTAAAATTCTCAAGATACTACATTCCCCATCCATAAATAAATTTAATCCTCAAAATTTTAATTTACTTCCACCTATGAAATATAGATCTAGGTATCATTAAAATAGGAATGATGATTTTTATGAATTATTTATAAAACTGAATGTTTGATCAAAAATTAAGAACATAGACCTAATTATTTACCTTAAAATATGCATATGTTGGTTTTTGTAAATGTGCACCCATATCGACCATGATTTTCTCATTTGATATTCTCATTTAATTTTTGACTTATCAAGACCCAAGTCATTGTTAAGGGTAGTAGATTAAATTTAACCTAATATAGGACCATATATATTTTTTATTTTTTATTTGATGTCTTTTTCTAGGGTTTACCTCTAGTTTGGTATTTGGGGAATTTTAGATTTTTTGAGTTATCTATTATTTATAATATTTATTACCTAAATAATATTACTCATTGATCACATATAGTGATGTTTAAACACCCAGGTTTTATTGTTTTAACCTTATAATGTTTGTACATTAAATTGAAGATAAAATTCTATGCCATCATTAAATTGTGGGTGCGACGACTCTCAAAATTAATATTTTTAGTAATAAAAAATAAATTTTTATCTCACAAATACACACCTATTAATTTTGATTTTACATTAGAACAAAGACATATTTGGAATTTTTGAGACTACTATTAAATATAAAATTGTAGATTTACCCAAGGTGCACCATTTATTATATTTGCATCGAGAATATGGGGGGTAGTAATCATAGTAAGAATTTTTATTTAATTGATTATTAAATTAATTAACTAACTAACCCTAATCCTAATAGATTTACTACCTCTATACCTCTAATTCTTGTGTTAACATAAATATGCATAGAATTATAGGTGGGATAAGCATAGTTGGTGATCTATTGGATGTTGTGATGGCGATCGAATGATTGGGGTAGTGAATATAATCATCAGTGTTTTTCCATAATGATGGGATTAAATATTTACATTGTATCTATTTTTAAGAAATATGTGTAAGATTTCATTGTTACTCATAGGCATTTGGTGAAGGATGGATGGTTTCTGTAAAAGATAACAAATGAATTTGGTCGAAGAAATTACAGGAAAGGCCAAGTGTATTTACGACTAGCCGCATTAGAGGAATAAAGACCATATTACATTCAATGGAACTGTGGTAGGGTTTGGAAGTTTACGAATAGAAACACTGAGGAAGTGATAGTTGATTATTGTATGGGGGAATCATAGAGGGTCAACATCATCATGAGGAATTATGTTCTTAGAGGAGGTTTCCTTTATATTCACCAGGACACAATAGAAGAACAAATGGTCGGGGATATAGTTTCACCCCAATCATCCAATCCCATATGATCAGATAGTTCCCCACACTCCACATGATGGTAAGGGGACCCTTGCTCCACCCTCTCATGATCCTAGTAACATACACTAATGTGCGGTAGTTGATGAAACCAAATCAGATCGGGTCCACCTGACCCAACCGAGATAAATGGTGACTGCATTCATGGTGCACATGTTTTTTATGTTTTAATTGATTTTTATAAGCGTTTTTAAAATAATTAATAAAATAATGATAGTTTATTTGAAAAAACTAATGCATAATGTCTACATGGACATTTATAACTATGTGATATAATTAAAAGGAAGAAAGTTTGATGTTGACTTAGTTAAAATTGAATTTAGAAAAAATAAAAAAAATAAAAAATATATATGCTTTTTAATTTTTATTAATTTATATATCACATATTTTAATTTTTTTAGAATAATATCTTTTAATATTTGACATTGAAAAAGTTTTTGTTTTAATAAATAGATTTTTTTTACATGAAAATAAGATTTGTCTTATTATATTTATGATTTTTTTATTTTCTATTATGTTTTATGCGTAGGGTATTTTTCTCAAATTTCAATTAGATTTTAATTAAATTTAATATTTATAAGCTTTGAAAGTAACCCATTTGAAACATAAAAAACGTCTTGGTAGTATTAATTGAAATCCTATAAATACTAATGTAGAAATATCATCATAAATTAAATTTGGTACAATTACAAAACTTATAAAAAATAATTTAAAATAATGAGAATTTCATAAAAATAATTAATTAATATAAATTTTTGTGACAGAAAATATTTTCATTTTAAACCATTACATTGGTTTTTAATTTCTTTTCATCCCTTATATTTTCAATTATTTATTATATGTTTAGTCAATAAAAAAATTTCATTTTTATTTTAATTATATTATATTTTATGAGAATTAATTTTTTACTATATATATTACGTTTTTAATCAAAAATATTTGTGTCAGGTTGATCTAATTTTTTATTTTATATAATTTTTTTTCAATATATTCTATGATTCTTATGATATGTTTGAATTTTTTTAGATTGTTATTATAGTTTATATTTTATAAGATTTTAATGTTTCTTACTTAAAATTTAATAATTTTTCATATGTTTTATGTAGTTGAATTTTAAAGCATATAAAATATAAATTATATGTAAAATATGAATGAAAACTGAAATAGTGTCTAAATATGAAGAAATTACTGACAGCAAGAACAATTCCATCATTTTAATGGACACATAATCAGACATTTCATAGAATACATTGTTGTTTCAAATATATTAACTCAATATGACACATATCTATAAATGAATATAATCAAAAGCTAGGTTGTGGTCTAGTCCAAAAATATAGTGTGTGAATGGGATGCCTGTATCGAGATAACAAACCATTAAGATGGAGTAAAGTATGATGATTTTGACAAAACGCATCCTTAGGTGTTGGCAACTCATATGTTTGAATATCTTCTTGTGACTCGTTAGGAGAAGATAACATATGTATATCATTATGTGTACCAGATCCTACCCCCATTACATATGTTGAAGGACCATTCGTTATAAGCTGGGGGAACGATAAGGTCTATAATGGTCCTATGAAGATTGGCCAAGGCATGAGAAATGACCCTTGACAGAAGCTCACATTAGATATGTCCATGAAAAAATATGGCTTTCCTGACAATATAAATGGATCTCATTCGTCCAGGCATGTACCCACAATCAGATGAAGCTAGACTATTAGAGGTGTTCCCTCCACCTTTGGTATTGGTGAGACCTCACATACAACATGATTTAGTTAATGTATCTACCATCACAGATCCAAAACATTGGTAACTACTAGATGAGGATCCTAATATGGAACAAACTCTCTCTGGGAAGGAACAAAATCTCCCTGAGACAGATGATAACTTATTCTATTGGGTATAACATTATACAACTGAATCATCCCCTACACTATTGAATGTATGCTGGCTGGATAAACCCCATCCCTTGGATAATACATGTTGATAATGTAATTTAATGGAGTATGTTGTGAAGGTATTCAAATTGAATTAAAAAATGAACAAAAAATAATCAAATTGAAATATATTAACTTACCAGATCTTTGATCACTCTATCATGTGGAGTAACATATAGTATAGACATTAATCAATACCATGGATCGTACTAAAGAATGTCTACTATAGGCAATCTCATAGTATAAATACCCTTGAAATGAAATGATTATACTCTATCCCAGAAGTCACCATACTATAAATTTTTTCAATTACAATTTATATCCATCCTCCCTATTAGCTCTATGGAATGATGCATTACTGATTATCTAGGTGGAAAGGGAATGTGATTAACAAATCCAAACTGGTGCAAGAATTTACCAGGCTGATTCCACTCAACAATATGAATTTCAATTAGTGAAAATAAAACCACGAAATTGTGAATAACATAAATGTTGTATGTGGGTTTTTGGTCAAATAGAGCCTAATAAATTAGAAATGAAATTAGAAAAATAATGTGACATTTCAAAATATATTTGTTACTAAACACCAAAAAAATTAATATTATTAAATTTATTAGTCATGTAAAGACTATATATGTTGGGACAAAATTGAGAATGATTTTTTAACCTAAATGGTGACTATGCTTAATAAATTTAATTTGTTATCAAGTAGAATAAATCAGCTCACATGGTATTTATTGTAGATTTGATTGAAAATCATAATTATACTATCTGAAAAAAATGATTCAAAAATTCCATCATATGGGGAAGACATTTCAAATAATAAAATGATCATCAAACTCGCCATATGTCTTGAATTAAATTTCAAACAGTAATGATGTAGTGTTTTAGAGTCTGAAAGGTTTTGATGAAAATTTGATTATGCATTAGTGATATATAAATTCACTAATATTTTTATTGGTTTGAAAAACATGTAATGAAATCCGTTTGATGGAGTGGGAGAGATCCAGTGCTTCTAATAATATTGTAGTATGTTTGGGAAGAAACAAGATACTAGAAGAATGAAATTTTACAATACATTCCCATTTAATTCAGAAGATGTTATGCCGAACATAAAAAATTCCAAAGCCACAATGAAGTCATAACACAAGTAGAATGATTTTAATGATTATTGTTGTTGAAGAAAAATTATTCATATCTGAGTTCATCATAGTGATATCACTGGATGAATATTATTTTGAAATATATGAGTTTTTTTTGAAATGATAGATGTTGAATATTATGGTTTTCAATCAGATCCAGAAGCTGCAATATACAAATCATTAGAGGAAGAGGTTTTCCTATACTATAATCATAAATTATAATTTTCTGAATTCGAAGAAACTAATAACAATCTATCGACTTTGTGTGACAAATATCATCAGATTTAACATAATATTAATCATTAGATGAAGTGATTGTTACAAGAAGAAATCAAAGGCATAAAATTTTGTTGAAGAAGACCAGTAAGTGGATCTTTTTGAGACAAACAAGAATGAAGGAGTAATTAGGACTTATAAAAAAGGATTTAGAGACCATTCAATAAAGTAGTCCACCATTTTCATTAAGTTAGTTTATTTTTCAATTAGGTCATGAATGAAATAAGATCTCTAATTTTTTAATCAAATTGGTCAAGAGAAATCATACATCATGTGGTGTCGATAATCAGACTGGAGGTGACACCGATTAAATTGGAACGAAATGTAGACCAATCCATAATTAATTGGTGAACACTGATAAATTTCTTCAGGTGTTATATTTAATAAGTCACATGATCTTTGGTATGAGGAAAAGAAGAAATTGAGAAATTTTTTAAAGTAGTTCCTTAATTTTCACAATGTGTTGTCAAGGTAGTTTAA
Organism: Viscum album; assembly: GCA_963277665.1. Taxonomy (NCBI): domain Eukaryota; kingdom Viridiplantae; phylum Streptophyta; class Magnoliopsida; order Santalales; family Viscaceae; genus Viscum; species Viscum album. The sequence goes on from OY728133.1 coordinate 539,525,832, forward strand.
TGTTGTTGTTTATGTTTTTACATGGAAGTGCATGAATATTTAGAATTTATGAGTATGTTTATTTTAAATGAAAGAAAATTGATGTCTAACAACGTAAGAATAATTTTTTTGGAAGAATGGATTTAGTTGTTGCTTTTCTTCCCATTGGTACTGATTAGTATAATGAGAAGTCTCTAGTTCTGAAGTAGTATCATGTCGGTTAAAGAAACCATTGTCATAATATTTCATCATATTAATAGAGAAATAGTAATTAAAATAAGAATCATACTTGATAATAGTTAGAAATTATTATTCAAACTGAAGTTCTCAGAAGATTCTAGTTGGATTGAGAAGAAAGAAGAGGAATTGAGAATAACTGATGAATTCAAATATGTATTTGAAATAAATTTAAATTTAAATATAATAGATACTTTTTAATTTAGGAAAACATTTTAGATTCACGCCAAAACCCCTTTTATAGATCATATATATAGATGAATGTATATCAAATTTTTTGATGATTTTATTGTTTTTGAGTGAAGAGAGATAAATAGAGAGTAAAAATGTTTTCTAGTGAGAATGATATGTTTAATTGGGTATTCATGAGGAGGTTTTATTGAAAAAAGAAGAAGAATAGGGATTAATTTATTTTATGAGTCATCACATCAAGAAATAAAACATATATTTATGGACTGATGCAGAAGCAGTTTAGAATTGTATCATCAGTATTTTGGAAAAGGTCTGTTTCCACACTGAGTAATTATACTTGGTTATCAAATTAAGTATCATTATGAAGTCCACTTACTTTTATTCATACAATATGTAGAAAAATGAATATTATTTTGAATATAATATTTTTTAAATGGTGATAATGGCGCACAATAACTTATTTTGAAGAAATAGGTGAATTATTCTTTACTTGTTACAAATATTATTATTAAATCATTTTGTGATACATGAATAACATGAACTAATTTATTAAACAAGGTGATACAAATGTTGAAGGTTATTTCCTACCTATTATACCCATGGAAAAGGAGTGTTTTCTAGTGGATTGTGTGGTATTATATTGTTTCCATTCTATACTAAGGATTTAGCTACTCGTTTTGACTAGTAACACTTGAAAATTATTATGTTTCAGGGAATGTGAAATTATTTTTTTCATGAAATGTGATAATTATTTAACCAGAGGTGTTATTCATTTCAAAATAAATGAAACATAAATGAAAAAAATATCACAAATTCACCCATCCACCACTCAGTAATAATTGGATCCTGTATGGGTAATAATAATTGGTATTGTAGTGAAGTCCCCCTTCTTCCAATCTTTAATAATTTTATGAAGAAATTTTTTTATGGATAATATGAATTTTGTGACTAGTAAGAGTATTCTATAATTTTATGTGAATAACTATCTTATATGGTAAGATATAATTTTTATATATATTATGTCTCCTGGGTATGATTTTCATGAAGCCGTAACATATGGTTTTCTTCTTATGTATGAAAATAATCCTCATAAATCAATATAAAATATGAATATTGAGATTGATAGAAGAGATAATCATATTTTACTCCCATCACATTCTAGAATTGTGTATTTAATAGTAATGGGGGTTTCCACTTTCAAAGGTATCTTAGAAAAGTTTTAGAACCATTATAATGGAATAAAAAATAGATGACTGTCACGTTAATAATATGGAGGATTAAATATGATGATATCAAGATGGTTGAGCATGAACCTTTTGGGTAATTATTTACCAGTTTAAATGACATTTTTAGCACTGTTAGATGTCTTGGTGAAAATGTGGAATATTCTATAGTTTTTTAAAATCTTTTGATAAATTTTCATAACCATGTTGTTACCAAAGTTACATCATCAGGAGATAGTGACCAGGAAAAATAATCTAAGGATGATTTTCAATGCACACTCATCACCTTTGAGATGATAAGGGATAATGTTGTGAATGGTAAAAAAATTTAATAATGAAATTTATTTAATGGTATCTATGAAATAAAAGAATAAAAATATTCTAGAAGAAGAAGAATCTAGATATAATAATTATGAATATCTGGTATATAAAATTCATTATGATTTTTTATCATTGTTTTCTAAAAATTTGAAATGATGTATTGGTATATATAATGTAAAAATAAACTGAAATTATTTGAATGTGAAATCGTTGGAAATTTTGTAGCTAATTTTCTTCAAACAAATAATGAAGATAATAGTTATTGAGGTGAAAGTAGGCCATCAAGATCATGGATTAAATAGTGTGATAAGGATAAATAATATTCAAAATGGAAAGATAAATAATTATGTAAATTTATAAAGATAATTTATTTTGTTTGAAGATTATGAAGAAGAAGACATTACAGTTGAATTTGAAAATTCTACTAAGTATACTGGAGATAATACTTTCATTGCAATATTTACAAAAGAATAGTTAGGAAGTAGCAGTTCTGAAGGAGAAGATGTAACTTGATTAGAAAATCCTCTTCTATAAGAGTTTATAGAATTTATGAATATTATTGGACGCCTTGAGAAAGAAATCATGAATTTCAAAAAATTTATATTCCTAAAAAATGAAGAATTATTTCAACATTATTATTTTATTGTCATCAAGGACAATATTGATTTCAAAAAATCTTTTGATAAATAAATAATTATAAATAAAATAAAGAAATAAAATTAAATGAAAAAAATGACTTGGGGAATTTAAAATAAAAACATTCTAAACATTTGTAGAGGGTTACAAGTTTCAAAAATTATATATCTGAAGTTTATGAAATTTATTGAAATAGTAAAATATAAAATGGTCAAAAGTTACCTTCAATGATTGAGGAGAAAGTTAAAATGGTTCAGTGTATATGAAATCTGGGAATTTTATGTGTTTCGACAAAACCAAAAAGGTGGGGAAGTCCGATGTTTATAAAATATCAGAGTCTAAAAAATATTATATTACTTGAAGTTCCAATGACACTAAAAAATTTGTTCAAAAATAATATATTGATTGATAGAATAAAGGTTTTTGGTCCATAATTTTTTGATAAGGGAAAAATAATGCTTTTTAGAGACAACATCACATTTTTAGAAAGAATGATTTTTCAAATATAAATATTCATTTCTTAATAGTTATATTAATGTGGTGGATTTAGATACATGAAATATTTTTGTTGATTTAATTAATCTATTACAACTATTCCAAATATTATATAAGGAAATGTTTGAGGGGGATCTATCCACTCAAGGAAAAGATTCAAAAAAGGATATTTTGATGAAACTTGAGGAGATTGGTGTGAAAATTGAATACTGGTTCCAACCACTACAAAGTATTTTTGAATGATGTGAACAACCTTGAAATTTTTTAAATTTATGTAATTTTTTGGTTATGGGTACAACAAATAGTTTTTGACAAATCTCAGAATTTGGAATGGAAGACTGATAAAAGGAAAACACTATTTATTTTGAAACATTTTCCAAATATACAAAGGGGGAAAACATTGGGTCCTAGATAGTGGGTGTTATTATCATATGATAGAAGACATAAAATTGTAGAATAATATTATATAAATCTAATTAGGATCATTTTTATTTGGAAATGATGAATTTCTCAGAATCAAAGGTGTTGGATCATCCATCATTAGAGAAGAAATGTTGAAATACAAGAAAAAATTGTTTTTTACTTGAAAAAAAAACAACATGTTAATTGTTTCAAAATGATGTGATGAATGAAAAAAATTTATTTTAGAAACAAATTGTATTTTTTGGAAAATAGAGGAATATGGAAATATATTTATAATAGGACAATCTGAAAAAGGAAACTTGTTTCATGTTTGTGAGGCTCTAAACTCTTATTGCATAGGAATGGTGGAAGATAATTAGTTTTGGAATAAATGTTTGGGATATATGTGTTATAAAAACATGATCAATTCATCTAATATATATAATTTTTTTAATTTGTGATATGTTAATTAAAAGAGATTAGTCTTTCAAAATTTTATAGAACGTAAAGACTACAAACACTATAAATAATAAAGTGAAAAAGTTTTCAATGGAGCCCCTGTAACTAATTCCTTCTGCTATCTATGGGCTAATAAGTGAACAATAAACTCCTGGATATTGGTTTTTGATTACTTTAATGGATTAATTTACTCACATTATAGGTTTTATGTGGATTAATAATAATTTAGATGCTCCAAAAATGATAAATGGTTTTATGAAGAAATATGAAAACGAATGTGAGTATTCCGAGAAGATGATGAGAATATAGAATAGTGGAAAGTACAAGAATGAAGAATTTGAAAATTATATTGGGAATTGTGGATTTCAGAATGAGTTCAGAACACCATACACTCAACAAAATGGTGTTTTTGAAATGTAGAATAGAAGTTTGGTTGAAATTGGGAGGACAAGGTTACTTGAACATGGTATCTCTATTACTTTTTGATTCCATCCATGAGAACTTTTGTTTATAATAAAAATAAATTTTTCTATAGGCCATGTTATGATAAAAATTCATAAGAAAATATTTATTAAAAAACTCCATGTTTGAAATACCAAATGGTTTTCAAGAGTCCATGCATCATAATGAAGAATGGTGGAAACCATCAAAATATTGAGAAGAGAGGGGAAGATAGAAGTTTCCATGGATATGATCTAAAAGGAAAATGGCATATATGTTTTAACATAGAAGAAATTATGTTATTTGAATAAATTTTTGTCAATGTTATTGAAACACAAAATTAAGATTCTAATAGAAACTCGTGCATTTTAGAATGATGAAAATGATATATTAAATTTTTATTACAATTATAATATAGATGAAAATTATTGTAATCCTTCTCAAAAAAATGAATTAGACTCATCTATTTCAAGTGACGATGAAGAGCCTCAAAAATCTCATCCCATGCTGAGGAAGAAAATGGAACCTCAAAAAATAATTTCTGATCTACATCAAATGGTTTAACCAAGAGGCACATCAAAAGATATTACACAGACTTAATTATATTCTAAAGTGGAGAAAAAAGATGTGAATGATGATTTTGAGCATATGGAATGGGTTCAAGCTATGGATAAAGAGGAGTATCAAATAGAAAATAATGATATTTATGAAATAATAATTAAACCAAATAAAAAAAACATAATCAGTTAAAATCTAGGTTTCTAAAAAAAGGTGAATTTATATGGTGAAGTGATAAGAATCCAAAAACGATTAGTGTGAAATAGCTACTCAAAGGTCAAGGGAATTTACCATGATGAAAATTTTTCTCCAGTTGAAAGGATAATAACAATAAAAATATTTATATTAATTACTAAGAAATGAAGTTACAAATTATTTCAGTTGGATAAGAGGTCTACATTTCTAAATTGGGATCTTAATGAGGAATTGTACATTGAAAACCCATGAGGCTTTTTTGTTGGGAAAGAGTAATGTTATTCCTGTAACATGAAGAAAGTCATGTATGGGAAAAACCAATAAAATATGCATGGTATTCCAAATTGTATATCGGCTTATGAAATATTAGTATTAAAAATAGAAGGGTTGATATTAATATTTACATAAAATATAGTCAAACCTTTTCCATCATCATAATTGATTATGTTTATGCCATTATATTTATATGAAATTATTAAAGAACATTTGAAAATTTTTTAATAGCCATGTAGATGTTTTTTGAGATATATTTGGTGGTTGAATTAAATACTTTATTGGTTTCAAAATCTCACAATAGAATATACAAATATTTTATTCTCAATAATATTATTCTAAAGAACTTCTTAAGGATATCTTCATGGAAAATTCAAATCCAATTTGCACACTAATTTTAGAGGGAATCAGTTTATCTAGAAATGGATAAGGTAAAGAAGTTGAAAGTAAAATGTTTTAGAAGTTTAATGGATGGTTGTTATAATTTATTTCTTCATGAATAGAAGTTTTTTATGCCATTACCTCATGCACAATATTTTATATTTATCCAAAATAATAACATCTATTTCCTGTATAAATAATTTTAAGATATTACAGAGACACAATATAATTTTTGATCAATTATAAAGACTTATAAAATATTTACCTGTCTGCGTATTGAAATGATGATTATTTTGGAATTCATGATGATAGAAGTTACACATATGGTAGAGTTTTTTAGGGAAAATGTTATGTTAGTTGTTATATAAAGAAAAAGAATTCAATAACTCTATGCCTATTGGAAGCTAGGTATGTTTCTTCCACTCAATCTATGAGAAAAATTATGTTGGTAAAGACTTAGTCGGATGAAATACTTATTTAAGTAAGGGTACTATTTCTCTTGGTTTTTGATAATTAAATTGAAATAAGCCTTAAATAAAACTATGTACCACATTATCATTAAAAAAATATTGACATCAAATAAAAGCTCATTAACAATAATGTGAAGAATAATTAATTTAAGATGGTGTATGATCCTACATCATAAAAGCATTCTATAATGAGCAGAATATTAGTACCAAAAGAAAATTTTTATAAACTGAGGTTGAACATGGGATTATAACCTCTTTCACGTCATTGTTGAGTTATGTGTCATTTTCCCCTCTCTCATCTACTATTTGGATAGTGTTCTTATGGGGGTAATTGTTTCATTAATATAACCATTGATATGTGCTAAACCTTTTATGGGATCTTGTTTGTATGAAGAGTTTTGTGAAAGTTGTGAACTCGTTATTTATTTCTTTGAACTATTCTAACATTTTTTGAGTGGTTGTAGGAATCTTTTGTTTTCAGGAATGTTGAATAAGTGAATAATGATTTGAAGAAAAGATGAAGAAGATTACTGAGTGACTACATTATGAAATCATGACTTTTTTACAATGATCCTTGTTTTCTATATTGAGTTAGATCATGTACGCTTAGAATTGTTGATATGTAATCCATTTATTGTGGTTAAATCCCTAGTGATTTATGAAACTTGGTTGAAAGAAAATCTAGAAGGATGATTGGTGGGTCCAAGTAAATAAGGAGTTGTTTTTGGAAGGCGAAAGGAGTTTTTATTGATGTAGTATATTTTAGTGATGGAAAAGAAATTACCTAAATTTTTTTATACATTATTGGGTTGAAAATCATAATTATATTATTAGACAAAACATTCATTAAAATGTCCAACAGATTAGGTAGTGTTTTTTTTGGAATAATAGGTTCATCAAAATCACCTTGAGTCGGAAGAAACCATTTGATCATATAGAGAGACTGTTTAAAAATCTATATGTATCCACTGTAAATCTTATAATTATTTATTTTTTCGTTATTTATAAAATATCACATGTTTTCTGAAAAATAAGTGATGCCAGCCTTTTTAAGGAAATGAGGAGAACAAGGGCTTCCAATTAGATTAAATCTTGGTTAAAAATAAAGAGGATTCTATAAGGATGGGAAGATAAAATACATTATATTTTTAGTTAGATGATTCCATTATAATATTTAAAATTTTAAAATTCAGGATGAATTATGATATAAGAAGTTGTTTGTGAAAGAATACTGTTGTCGAATACAATGTCATACAATCTTAGTTCATCGGTGTGAGTTCATTGGATAAAAATTATTTTGGAGGGTGGGAGATTTGTTAGTAATGTTAGAATATGATGATGATGATTTTCAGTCATACAAATAATTAAAAAGTTATAATTCATTGGAGAAAGATGTTGGTGTTTACAATTATTATAAAATAAAAGATTTTACTCATGTTGAAGTTGTTGATGCTGGTCCATCAGTGGGTTCTAACACTGATCATTAGATTGAACCTGATATCAATAATTTCAAGGATCCATGTTATCAAAAACGAATCTATGGAATAAATATTTGTTAACCTAGATCAGTAAAATTAGTTAGTTGAGATCGATGTGAATTGAGTTTTTTGGGCCTGATGCAATATTGGATCAGAGATCAATGAAAAATGTATTCAACCATTTTTATCAGGTTTATTTTTTTCAACAAATTAAATATCAAAATAGGAACTTTAATTTTTTCATCAAATTTTTCAAGAGACATAAGACAAAACAAGGTTCTGAAAATCAGATAAGATGTGACACTTATGAAATTGAAATGAATTAGAGACCGATTAATCATGAACATGCTGGAATTGATAAAATTCATCATATGCTGGACATCATTGGTCACAGGATCATCAGTCCGAGGAAAAGGGGAAAATGAAGAATTAATAATGTATTTAAATAAAATGATGAAATGTTTTCCCATGGGATTTTGAATCTTTTGCGGATGTTATTCCAAGGATGTACTAGAATATTTATAATTTGAAACTATGTTTGTTGGAAAAGAACAAAAAATGATGTCTAATAAATAAGAATCAATGTTTATAGTAGAATGACATCATTGTTTTTTCATTAATTTTTCCCTGAGTATTATAATGAGAATTTTTGAATACTGATGTAGTTAAATGTGGTTCAAGGGTATTATAATGGAAATATATATTAATCATAATGAAAAAATCAGAATAATAATAGGAATAATACTCATGAATGGATAGAAAGTATGAATCAAGATGAAGCTGTGAAAAGATTTGATAAGGTTTGAGAAGAACCATGAATAGTTGATAAGCACTCTACAAGTTAAAGATGGAGGGAAAATTAAGGGGATTTTATTAAATACATTTGCTAAAATATTTTTTGTACCAAAGAGTGAAATATGCTAATATTACTTAATAAAGGCCATAAATTACTATAGGAGAATAAAATTTAATGGTTTATCAAACAATTATAGAATAATTTCATCTTATGGAAATTTATTTGTAAATAATCTCTAACAAAATGAGATTGTGCAGTAAATACTTGAAAATAAAATTACATTGAAATGAGAATAAGTAAATGAATAGATTGTGTGTGTGTCATGTGTAAATAGACATCAAATAATTGCAAATAAAAATAGATATTAAATAGTGATTGAACACATAATCATATAATATTCACAACAATGGGGACCTAATATATCCCATTACTAAGAATAGGTTTATTAAATTATTTTCCACTTGGTAACTTTTATCCCAAATCCTCTGAGAAAAAAAATTCACAATGAAACAAAAAATAAAATGAAAATAAAATAATTTATCATATAATATTTCCAAATGGGAATGAAATAAACTTTACAAAATAAGTATGTGGTAAAATGACATTTATCTCACAGATGTCAAAAGTGAGATGAAAATCTACTACCTAACATTTCCTATTCAGTAAAATGTATTTAATATTTGGTATAAGATGATTGAAAATGTTAATTAGTAATTTAATAACCAAAATAATATATATTATAGAATATATTATCTTTTTATAATATCTTTTTCCTTTTGTTAGTAATATTTCATTGTTTTCCATGTTTTGGGTGATAACTTCCTAGTTTCTCAAGTATTTTTTGGTTTTTTAGTTATTCATCTCATATAGATATTTATTTTATCATATGCATAATTTAATAGATTATTTAATTATATTATATATTAATGACATTTGAATTTATAATAATCCATAATATTTTGAGTTATGAAATGAAATTCATGCACTATGGAGATGGTATGCTGAATGTACGCATAAACACCACTTTCAATTCATTGTCATATTAAAAGAGTGGAAAGTGATTTATATATATATATATTACAATTAAATTATAATATTTATTTTATTTATATCACATTTTTTATTAAAACCATATTTTATAAATTCCATATATAGATGGAATAGATCACATTTCATTGTGGTGATTGTAGTCCACACTTCCCACAAACAACGTTACTGTATTTATAAAAAATGGAAAGAATAAAGGTGTCTATTATATAAAATAACATAATAATAAATAAATAATATATATAATATATATATATATATAATATTAACATAGTTTCCATAATGATTTCCAACCTTTAATGGTGGAATATTAAAAACAAACAATCATCGTTTCTTTAGGTGATAATTTGTTTTACACATGAATGGTAAGTTCGATACTGATTAGATGGAAGTCTGTATACGTTATTTTAGAAACATAAATATTAAAACACTCAGTATATTTAATATAATGGTATTATTATATAATCATGGAATAATGTGATTTTGGGGGTGGATAATGAAAATTAATAAACTGAAAATATTGAAGAAATAAGTTACCACTTATTCGGGCAAACGATTTTGGTTTATATCAATTGGATTTGTTGGATAGATTCAATCCCAAAGGGAGTTTTATAGGATTAGAGGAGGTATATTTAGGATATATTTTGGGAGATATTTTTAGTCTTAATTTTAATTTAGAGGTGTGAGGATGTTGGAGGGGTAAGTTTCTTTTTATAGTTGAGGATAAATGGCAGTATTGTAAATTTTTTTGTAAGATAATTACACCCATGTTTTTCCAAAGTCAAGATTCTCCAATAATTGGAAAAATAACATAAAATTATATATGTTTTATATATATTTCAATAAAATTTATTTCATACTTGTTTATCAGTCATTTTTTTCACATAAAATCATGGATCAATCCTTTGTTAAGCGTAATTTCTCATTAATCATTGTAATTAATTTTTTCTTCATTCAAAAATATTTTTGCTTAAAAATAAATTGAAATTATAAAAAAATATATTTCAATAGAATTAAAAATATTTAATCAATTTTTATAAACTATAGAAATAGAAGTAAAATAAATTAATATTAATTTAATCACACTAAAGGGATGAGAGTGCATGTTTTTAAAGTTAAAATATTCAAAGGATTGCAATGTTTTTATTCCGAGATCATAATGAAATTAATTCATATGACATAAATTGTATTAATTTATAACAAAATGATATAATTAAACGTTAAAACCAATTATAAATATAATTTAATCATATAAATAAATTATCATAAAAAGATGTTTTCAATTTAAATTCAGTAATTTTTCATTTTTCATAAAAAATTGAAAATTCATAGATTAATATCAAAAAATTTCACTACGATAAATTTTATGTTCCTATTTAAAATATTAGTTTTATCTTACAATTAATAAATAATAAGTTTTTTAATATTATTACTTAATATATTTTCTCTACTAATAGGCGGACAAATTACATTTACAAAATAATTCTTTTTTATGTATAATATTATGTTTGTTCTTATCATATGCCAATGAAATATATTGGATGAGTATAAAAAATACATTATCGAATAAAATATATATAACATCAGTAAATAAAAAACACTAATATTAATTAATATAATTTTCTAGAATAAAATAATGTTGTGACAAAAAAACAATTTATATTAAAATACACTTTTATATTCAATTGTACCATATATTCATTTATAATTAATTTATAACCAATGAATTCAATTCAAAATTATGTAAGACATATATTTTCATAGGTTAGTTAATAAAATTCATAATGGATAGGTAATATCTTATTAGATTATATTATTTTAATATTATATTAATGAGTAGTAACCCTTGCTCTTGTGTGTAACACAAGTCATCTAAGAAAGTCATTGTTGGGTGCGATGCAAGAGAAATCAGTATTTAACTTATTAAAAGATATATAATAGATTAATTTTTTAAATTGTAATTATATTTTAATTACTCAGTACATTATGTCCCTTTATGTATAAAGTTTTTCTTTCCATACACACTATTGAATACAATGATCTTAATTTAGATTTTTGGGGTGTTATCGGAGAAAAATGGATAAGGGAGAAATCTATTGAGATTCCCACCTAAACCACTTATGGAATTCCAAAAAATAGTAGGATGTATGTGGTACTATATTACACCTATATTGATCATGGATGAGGTGAGAGAAATCAAGAGCACTAAAGGGTTCTAGTGAGAAGGAGTTTTCTAATCGAGCATTCCTGAGGATGTTTTCTAGTCCAATGAACAATAAGAGGGAAGATAATATTCATCATGTAATTGGATCGGGAAATCAGACTTAGGATTCTAGGAAAAGATATAAGAATTTAATAATTATTTTAGTGTTTTTAAAGAAATGTTATAGTTCAATACTATGAAATGTGACTGTGGAATCATACCAGGGTATCATACTAAGTGTCATTATGAATTCTATATAATTTCTTACATACTACTGGGTGGTAATGTGGATAATTGTTTTGGAGATTATATTTGTGAAAGATGAAAAGGAAGAATAGTAACATGTTTTGAAGAAACAATTGAATGTTTCTGATCATGTTACACATACATCTATTACATAATTTTGTGCTACTTGAAACATATGCACTTTTGTATTGAAAATTATGCAACACAAGTGTGAAGGTATATCCAATTTTTGTTGCCCACATGATATAATTTTCTTCAATTAGATTTGGTTGTATTAGGGTATTTACATACCATACCAATTACCTATCTACTCTTGTTGAGTAGTGAACCTTGTGAAATCTTAAGTTCCTATTAATTTTGATTGTTATATTTTCATAATAGTGATAAATATTTTTAGGAGGTGAATTTCATTTCAAAAGGTAGGAAATTTAAATGAAAAAGATACCACAGATTCACCTCGTCCACTTCTTAGTGATAATTTTATCATATACTGGAAATAAAAGTATATATTGATATTGGTGTGCACTAGAATATCCATCATGATATGATTAATAGCCATGTTGTGCCTATACATCCTAAAAATATGGAAAGGCTGACTCCACGTGTCACATAGAACATAGAATGTGATAAATGAATATTAAATTAAATTTATTCACTCATATTAGTTTGAAAAAAAAAATAATGATGAGTTATCCTACTCATATCAACATATATCATCATACAACACATCTATATGAATCTCCATACTAGTAATAGTGGGGAAGAGGGGAGGGATGTTCTCTCATGTCGACATCTGAATAAGGAATAAATGTCCCCTGATATTAGTGTTATGTGATCGGCATGTCGTGCATAATGCACTTTAAGTTTAATCCAAGCACATAGATCCCGAACCATATCCCCCATCCCGATCAAAATCCCCTAGTATCCCCAAATACATCAGGTGAACATTCATACCAGAGTGATAAGTGTATAGGGTCCCTCTAATAAGAATGAATATATATGCACAGGGGTGATAGATTATAGTTTTCTAATTAGCGTTATTGAGTAACCTTGAAAGAATATTCTTAATCTATATCATAGATATCGACCCACCATTAGTAGTATCATTATCAACCACAATATCAATTCCATGAAATCTCTGTACATGATCAGGTTAGTCTCCATTGGGGGATCCAAAAACAACTTCCCCATGGATAGAAATATCAGATTTAACATCCACCACCTCATGGGTTATGGTAATCCCTCCCAAATGAATGTGAAATTTGTGTGTTTCAGGTCTCCATATATCAGTTATAGTGGAAATTATATGATGATCAACGAGTTTAAATTCGGATGTTGAAGTTCTAATGAATCCATCATGGTCAAGGTATGGTATAATGGTAATAAGATGTAGAATTTGATACTAATGGTGAACTCTATGCACCCCAACCCACCATTCCTCATGGTTCACTAGAACATCACATTAAACATGCCTATACTGATATTTGTGTAATATAATATCATTAATTTATATTTATAAAAATGAAATAATCCTTAGGTGTAAAATTTGAATGTAAAATTCTGGTTAGTATAATGTTATGAATATAATAATGTAATACATAACATGATTATTCTCATATTTTTGTGTATATTTTATTACAAGATGAAATGGATCTATCATTATTTTTCTCAAATCATTTTTTTAAAGTGGTTTTACATTTGATTTTACATTAGAAAAGGTTTCTTTATGTTTGTAATGTTTTATTTATGAAATAGCTTGTTCAATAATGCCTCATTAGTTTTTTTGATCCATAAATGGAATTTTAATTGGGAAAATATATTTTTAAAAAACTAAATCCAAATGGAATTTAATGGTTTACACGAGGTGGGGTTATTTTCAAGTGGTTTAGTTTTGAAATTATTTTCAAACTAGTTTATCAGTTTTCATTTATAAATAGATTAAATAGATTGATGGTGGTATCATGCTGTGACTTTTTCCTCAGACCCTAATTGGGTCCTCCATGTGAATTTGTAGGTTTCATCTTTCCAATCTTAGTTTTTGAAGCTGAATGGATTTTCCTCTGTTTTTATTGTAATTGAGTATTTTTTAATGGGTTTTGACTTTTCAAATGAATTTTTTTTCACATAGAGGTTGTAACAGTTAGTCCCACTTTATGGATATAAGATTTCATTCATGTATGACACATATACTTATATGTTATATTCCAAATTGTGTACTTTGTAATTTATGTAGGATTTCTTTCAAGATGGTATTTTTCATTATTATTTTCTCCCATTCATTCTTTACAGTGTATCCTAGGATTTTGGATTACGATTTCACTTCCTGTCACATGCAATTTTCATATTCCTTATACTATTGATATGAAATATCTTGTTCCCTTGAGCCTAATTTTTGTTACATAATCCATGTTTGGTATTGTTTTTGAAAACCATTATTATTTTAAATAAGAAATCCAAAGAGAATTTAATGGTTTAACTGATGTAGGTTCAATTTCAAGGGGTGTAGTTTTGAGTTTTTTAAAACAAGTTTATTGGTTCACATAGATAAAATCTTTAAATCGATTCATGGAGGTATCCTACTAGGATTTGAGCCTCACAAGCTTTGATCCCCCTTTTTACTAATTTTCATAATCTCTTTTTTCCAATAATTTTTAGTGGATGATTTTTAATCTTCTATTCTTGTGGTAATAGTGTCATTTTTTAAAGGGGGTTACTTTAAAAATATATTTTCACACACATAAGTTATATTAGTTGGACCCAACTTGTGGGTTGAGGCTCTATTTGATGTCCAGTACATATACCAATAAGTTTTCTCCCAAATTCTGTACTTTGTAATTTATGTATGATTTCTCACATAATTCTAAATTTTCTAATTATTTTTCATAGGGTTACATTTTGATGTATCCATGGATTTTTTTATTACAATTTCTTGTCTCCTCACATGTACTTGTAATATTCATTATAGATTTAACATGAATGTCTTTTAATTATTTGTTAGTACATGTTTTTATAAAATTTCTGAAAATTCTAAAAAATTGGATTGTATATTGAAGACATATAATTGATTGTATTAAACGATCACATTGGAGGTAATACATCATTGTTTTTAATAGTGTGAACTCAATCTATAAATGTCAAATAATTGTTTCTTGTCATTAACATCCCTATGATATATTATCTGTCTCAAATTTTTCACTTGTTCTTAAGGCCAATCCATCTCATTACACATTCTAATGGACTTATGTTTCATTATTTGTTGCTAGTTGTTGATTTAGGTATCAATATATTTTGTTCTTCAAGCATTGGTAAGTCTTGAAACTCACTAATAGGCATCAACAGTGAAGAATAGTAGTTAGAAATGGTGTCTAATCTATACATTGGAACAAAAAATGCTACCCATGATATGTTTATAGAGGCACAAGGTGCAATGACATGTCCGTATAGAAACCATAATTCTTTTACGATTTCATATTGAATTTTCCTATCTTCTTGTAATACCTTTATCACTCGACCGTTGCTATTTTGAATTTTTCAGGACACTCTTGAACATACAATTTTCAGTCTTATCATTTGAAAAAATCTCACTCAATAAGAATAAGATTCATCAATTTTCTTTTCAATCCCTCGTTGATAGTTTCTCTAATTCATTATCCCCTTTGGAATCTCATCCAAAATATGGTTTTCTCAATAAATGATAAATAGTACATAATGATGAAATGACTCATGAACTGGGGAAATCATATGAAACATTGGAATCCTCGTGAAGAGACCATTGATGAACTCTACAATGTTTTTGGTCCTATGTTCATACATTATCCCCCCATTAAATGCTAATGTTTTCATTTCATCTAAAATCAACATAATATAATCATACAGTCCTTGATTATCAATATGGATCTCTTCAAAATTTGGTTTAATCTTTAATTGTTCGGTATAATATGCTACATATAAGTGATCGTATTTCCCATAAATTAATTTTATCATTATGTTGAAATATCAAAAAATAAGAAAACGAATTGATAAAAAGCCCCATGATTTATTTCTTCATATCTAAATTATGAATTTTTTTCTCACATTTCTATAAATGTGTCTAGTACAGTACCAATGATTTTTTGGGGTCTCCATATGTTATGATCCACATTGATTTCCCAATGATGATCAGATATCAAATAGACACCCCTAATTCAGTTGAAATAGCTTTTGATAAAATCCCCAAACTAACACCGTGTTTCATATTTTTCCATACCCAAAAATGAAAATGAAAATTATAGAGGTAAATTGATTCCAACATAGGTATCCATTATCAAAAATATGATATTTTATTTTCCATATATATATGTTTTGTCAATTTGTACAAATTTTTTTGCAGAAAAAAATTTATAAGTACAAGGATGGAAGGTCCGGAACAAGTAAAAATTTTGACATGGGAATGATCATGTTGATAATATTGAGACACTTTTTTTATATCAAGAATGAATTCAACTTGGTATTTTAATACAACTATGGATAAAACATTATAAACACCTGATAAAAGTCATCCCATTCACCATATACCTTGACAATTTCCTTATATTACAACATCAATGCCTTATTATTGGAAATATTATAAACAATGGTATGTTTCATCATCTATTTGACAAGGGATAAAAAAAATATTGGTATTTCATAATCATATCAATGATAATAGTTGAATTATTTCCAACATTCAATGATAAATGATATTGAGTCAGGTTATACTGAATGCAAGAATGATCTCCCTTAGTATTATAATTTCTTTAACCTCCAAATATATGTTCATGAATCCCACCAAGAAGAATCAATAATTATCAGTATATTTACCAAATAGTATGATGTTTTATGTATGGAATTATTCTGGAAATAAATCTCTATATTTATCCTAAAATGAAATATTTTTAGTATGTTTTTCATTGAATATTTACTATAAAAAACCTTTAATATATATATATTGTTTATTCCATTTAACATTACATGTCTTCTATAACTCCATGAAAATTTGTTATAGGTTTGATAATATTCCAATTGAATTATGAAAAAATTCCATTTCTTCCAATAAAGATGTGAATTATTGTGGATGATTTATTGTGTGTTGAGGTTGATGTACAATTACTGAATTTGTACATTCTTCCCCAACATCTGTAACATTCTCTACATTATCAAAATTTTCTTCATTTATTATATCATTAGAAAATTCCTCATCTGAATATGGATTTATATTTTTATCCAATAATTCATCTTGGTTTCCTACATCCACATCATAGGTAATAGCTTCATTATCTTGGGATATACCTTATTTAACTAATCTTGTATGTATAGACCTTCAAAGAGATGGATGTTACCATTTCACACTAAAAACCGGACCACGTAATTCTATCAAGGCATCATCTGGTGTAACACCCCAGGTAAATAAAGACAATGAAATTTTCATATTTATCCATATTTGTGAATAAAGTATTAATATTGCTTTAAAAAGAAATGCTATGCTCGATGGCGTACCCAATACGCAACAACGAGTTTCTTTGAAATCTTACATTGCACTCTAATAATAAAATAATATTATTTTAAATGGTAGTTAACTCCTAGCCGTTGTAATGGTGGGAATGAAAGTAACTAACTATAAAATGATTATATATGTTTTTCAAATATTTTTACTTTTACCCAATTAATGTTAGAGGCCTAAAATGCAACTGAATCCAATTTTAAGCATAAATCTTCTAATATTCTTTAAAAGGTCGATTAACCACCTTTTTATGGAGAACCCTTTTTAAATATAATTTTTACAATTTTATATGTAGTATTTGACAAAATAAAATCCCTCTATATAATCTTGAAATCAAATTTTACTTTGTGTAAATTATTCTTATTTTTCTGATAAAGATCATTTTTATTGAAAATCATGCATCTTAATTGAAAACCTCCATTTAATCTGATATATTTAAATGGATAGATTATATTTTTAATTGAGATTAAAGTGTATTTATAATATTTTTTTACCATTTAATCCAATGGTGGTAATTTTAATTAATTTCACTTTGAAATTGTACTTAAACTAGTGTCAATCTTTTAATAGATATTGCTTCTTAAAAACACGCTATTTGTTTTGATAGTGGGAATTAATTATTAAATTAATAAATGCAACATAAATTTTTTGAATTTGATAATCAAGACATCATTTTTTAATTTGGAATATAAAATATATCGTAGGATGATTTTTTGGTATTTTTCTGAAAAACATAAATTTTTGATAAATAGTGAAACCACTAAGTGGAAGTTAATGAAACTGATTTTTCATTTAAATGATACTTTTACACATATGTGATTTGATTTTCAAAAATCCTACATACATGGTTCTCATTAAGAATTAAAATTTGGTTCAATGAGATTAAAATAATTGTTGGTGAATAGTAACTTTTGAGTTTTATTAATCGCAATTAAAGGTAATTGGTGTAATTTAAGGTAAAAATAATGTTTTAATAATATGAAATGACCTAGAAACATATCCAAAAGTAATTGGATGTGTCATGGACGACCAATACAATCCATGGGTCAACTTGGGGACCCTGTGGAGCCACGTTGGTAGGAAAATGACATAAATAACTTTTTATTTAAAGTTAAAATAAAAATTTCACAAACATGAGTTTTTTTACTTAAACAATTTTTACATGGAGTTATAAAAGTCATATTTTTGACTATAAATATTCATTAGAAAGATAAAAATATTTCCTACATCATTATATTTTTTTATAATTTTTATATATTAAATAAATTAAATTATTTATGACACCATGATGATGTAGCGATTACCTCATTATTTAACGATTTAAATAAAATGAAAAGACAATGTAAAATATAAGACCTACACTTGTAAAAAAACCTATTGGATGGGTGGATTTTTAACTATTATCACCTTATCCTTGAAACATATAATTTTGGGACCTTTAAAATCCAAAATTCATTTTATAATAAAGTAAGAGTTTATAACATTCCAAGAGTGCCCCTCCTCTCCACTTATAAAAGGCCCCCACTTATACCACCTTACCCACACATCTCAATCCTTTTTCTCAAAAAATTCCTACCCATTTCATCTCTCCACATCCCTGTATTCATCATTGAAGCCTCACTTTTGGGCAGAATCTTTTCTAAGGAAGCCTTTGAGCTCAAATAAAAAAGAGTTACCCGATTTGAAGGTAATGTCTTCCCATGTGTTCTTTTGTTTTATTTTGATTCTCCAAACCTCTAAACTCTTTTTATTCCTTTATATTGTAACAAAACCAGTATCTTAAATATACTAGTATGTTGTTATATGAAGTATTTGAGCTACACTTACACACACCTTCGCCTAATGGTTAAAGAACATACTGTTTCTGTGGATGGCGAATTTCTGCCTCACGAAATGATTATTGTTCAATATTCTCTTAACACCTTTCATGGTGGCCATTATGACATCACTATATTTTATATATGATATATAAGGTATTTATGTTTTCTATATGCTTCTGAATTTTATATTTAAAACATGCCTTTATGCTTTCATGTTGTGCAAATGCGATAATTTCATACGAGGAAGTGTAGACTACCGCCCCCTCAAGTGATGTGACTCGTTCATGAAATACATGGAATGTATAAAGAATAAAATTAATAAAAATATGTGACCTATATAAAAAATATATTATACTGTAATTATAATATATATATCTCTCAATTATTTTTAATTCCATTAATATGACAAAAAATGAAAGTAGCATTCATTCGTACGTACGACCTACCGTCTCCATGAACGGTGCATTTCATTTATTATTATCTCCAAATGATATGGAGTATTATATAATGAATATGTACTGGATATATATGAAATTTAAATCATTAATACTATTCTGGATATTATTTACTTATAACTACATGGAAAATCATTTTTCAAACAAATTCATTTTTGACTCATGTACCAAACATCGACCAAAATGTCTGAAATGAACTCACATTATTCACCAATTATTATATCATTATAATATGTGATATGAACTTAATAATATTATTTAAAAGATATCCTTAAGCAATTATAAATTTACCAATGTTTATTATACAGGAATATAAAGAAACGAACAAGACAAGTCAAATTTGAGGTAAGGGATCCGACCTCTCTCTTTTTTTTCAAGTACACTCTTTTATGTCATTTCATTTATGCTCCATGTTCTTATGCTATAGGATGTTATTTAATATTCACCATACTGACATTTGTATTTTCATATGATGAGTTACCCCCTCTTACTCTCATCAATTCATTTTAATAATTTTAAAGTGACGTCATTAGGCTGTCGGATTTCTGTAAGGGAACTTCTAAACCCACTTTCAATTATTTGGATTAAACCTCTACTTCTTGATTTTATTATACCGAGATTATGTGTGGAATATCTATGTTGTAATTTCCACAAAACTTTGTGTGAATATACTATTTATATACATAATCATCTCATTAATAAATTCTTATGAACTTGTATGTGAAATCATAACTCAATCTCATTTCATTGAGTTAAATATCTATGTCATTAGTTTTGTTTTTCCAAGATTATGTGTGAATGACCTCTGATTGTTTCAAACTTAATATCCACTTATATTGGGAGTATTTATATTTCTCACACATAATTATGTGATAGATTTATCCTTAATTTAAGTGTACCATATTTATAATGGATTTCATCTCAATTTACATTTCCATTGAGACTTCATTGTTGTTATGCACCAATTCGCTCTTATATGGAGTGTATACTGTCATTTGACATATTATATCTTGAATCCCTTTATTCTCATGATATTATAATGTTCGTATTAGATGTTATTCCGCAATTATTTTTATTCAAGTGTCTCTCATTTTTCTAAAAACTCTTTAACAAAAATATCGTTTTAAATGTTTTAAAGATTCATTATTCTAAATATTTATCTTTAATGTCCATGTTTCCAAAATGGTTTCCAGTATTTATTTATATGGACATTAATGTTTTAAAATTATAATTCCATTAAAATCTTCAAAGTGTTATGGGACACTTTGATTAAAAAATATCTTTTAAATAATTTTTTAAAATGGACTGTTTAATTCAATATCTTGGAATTACTTATTGTGATTGAAAATAAAATGTTGTTATTGAAATGTTTATATTCTCAATATGTTATGTATAATGATGGTATTTGGACATTTTACGGGTGGTTACGTGATAAACCATATGACGGGTGGTGTCGTGAATACCAGGACGGGTGGTTACGTCATAACCTCCAAAGCCTTGGGTATGGAAGTCGACCGTATGGCTATTCCATTAAGTATGTGTGGAAGTAGACCGTATGGTTATTCCATTTAAGTATGTTTATGTCCCAAGTTACCTCTATATTTTTTGTGTTATTTATTTGGTTTTTATGTTAATTTTTTGGTTAAAAAGGGTACGTAATGGTCTTATATTCAGTGAAGAGTTTTTACTACTTCATAAAGGTGAAAATATTACATTGGCAAAGTACTCCTGGTTTACTTATTGTTTTGAAAAACTAACAGTTTTCCTTCTTTGTGTATCCTTTACTTGGCTTTTTATGCTCATCCCACGTTTTTGAAATGTTTTCCACAGGACTTGAAGATGAATAGGGTCAAGGATGTGATCAAGGAAAGACATTCTATCTAAAACATGGAACTAGACATGTTTCTTTTAAAGTGTTTTTTATTTTATGGTATCTTAGTAGAAGTTTCTACTATGTAATCTTTTGAGAAGTAATATTTATGACCTAATTCTCTATAACTCTAAACCCGAAAATATCCTCTATATGAATTATTCATTTAATACATGATTAGGTAATGTATAAGGGTGAGGCCTTATATTTGGTATCAGAGGTTGGTTTAGATAACTTTAGAGGTTAGGGTATTCTCTAAGCATATGTGACATTAACATAATGGTTAGGATTTCAGAAAGAGTCCAAGTTTTAGATAACTTGAATGAGTAAGTATATCTTAGTGTTTATCTTCCTCATTAGTACATGATGGTTTTGTTGATATACTCACACTGACCTTTCTGGTTTTAGTAAATGGATGGATCTAGTTTCAACCAACGTGACAAAGGGTTTGAAGGAAATTGTGGTGGTTCTCGGATTAAGAGACTGGATGAAATGGGGTATTCAATGAGAAATCTCATGGTTATTCTAAACCAACTATCAGGAGTTATGATCAACCACTAGAACCATGTTGAGTTCCCTAATGCATCATGTATGAGAGAACTAACTCAACATGGATGTTCAGGTAATAATTATAAAGGTAACCATTAGGGTTTATATGATCCTTAATTTTGATGTAATTATGGGTTACTCTACTTTATGATGGAATATGAACGACATGAGATAAACATGAGGTTAAATTTTGTTATGGTTATTTTTGAAGAATTTTTTAAGAATTATATAGTTTTGGAAAAAGGAAAACACACAGACTATGTGACAACCCGTCGTATTAGACAAAGCTGCAGGAATCGAACCCACAACCAAAGTGCCACTGGTATTTATCGCCTACCACTGGACTATATGCAGTGCCTGGTTAGTATGACTTATTATTTTTAGTTAGATTATTTTATGAATTAATAGTAAGTTGATTTTGTGTTATCTATGGAAATTATTAACCTATCACGGAGGATATGTGATTAGGTTAATAGCTTTTCAATATGTGACTTTTAGAGAAACTGATGTTATTTGTAGATAACTGTTAATTTGTACCTTGGAAGACGATGTGATTAAATCCATAAAATATTTTGGTTTCAGTCTTAGTTTTGATTACTTTGAATAATTTTATGTATATATGTATATTGAATGATCCATGATGAACTTTGGGTATTGATTGAAAAATTTTAGAGATTAAGAATATATTTTTTTGTATAATGGATTATCCTTTTTGGGTATTATCTGATCTCGTACAAAACTTTTTGGTTTGGTTTTGGTTGATATATAAATACATGTGAAATATATAGTTATCTTCTTTGGATTATGTGATTCTCAAGATGTTGATTATAGTACTCTTAATGTGAAAAAGTCGTCCTATAAACTCATCTTTTTTGAGAAAATATGAGTTTGATTAAGGAATCTAGTAAAAGTTAAAAGTCTACGTGAAAAGTAAGTATGTTCCATTATGATTTAGTTAAGCCCAAAAATAAATTCCTCAATTAATTGTAACTTAAAACAAAAATGTTGTCTGTTAACTCTTCACACTGGGGAATCAAATACCGTTTAACCCATCACAAGTTTGTGATTTTCTTGTGATTAACTTTCTCCAAGACAAGTTTACTATCACTCTCTCCATCAGAACATGACCCCTTGTTTTTTCCACCATATCCATATTTTCATACTTGGAATCCTATTATGTGTTAACTTGGTTGACCTTTGTACTTCTCCCCCACTGTTTTAAAGTGATAGTTTTACTGACTCTTGTTCTGAGGTGGGATTTCAATTAAGTTTCCAAGCCCAAATTTAAAATTGCGAGGACGCAATTCCCAAAATGGGGGGAAGGATGTAACACCCCAGGTAAATAATGAATATGAAATTTTCATATTTATCTATATTCTTGAATAAGGTATTAATATTACTTTAAAGGGAACACTGTGATCGATGGCGTACCCAATACGCAACAACGAGTTTCTTTGAAATCTTACATTGTACTCTAATAATAAAATAATATTATTTTAAATGGTAGTTAAAGCCTAGCCATTTTAATGGAGGGAATGAACGGAACTAACTACAAAATGATTATATATGTATTTCATATATTTTTACTTTTATACAATATATGTTAGAGGCTTAAAATGCAAATGAATCCAATTTTAACCATAAATCTTCTAATATTCATTAAAAGGTCGATTAACCGCCTTTTGATGGAGAACCCTTTTTAAATATACTTGTTACAACTTTATATGTTGTATTTTACAAAATAAAATCCTTTTTTAGAATCTGGGCATCAAAATTTTCTTTGTGTAAAGTTTTGTTATTTTTCCGATTAAGTTCATTTTTATTGAAAATGTTGCATTTTAATTCAAAACCTCCTTTTAATCTGATTTATTTATATAGATAGATTATATTTTTAATTGAGATTAAATATTATTTAGTATATATTTTTTCCATTTAATCAAATGGTGGTCATTGGAATTAATTTCACTTTGAAATTCGACTAAAACCAGTGTCAATCTTTTAATAGATATTATTTCTTAAAAACACGCTATTTGCTTTGACAGCGGGAATTAATTATTAAATTAATTAATGCAACTTATATGTTTTGAATTTTTTAAAATAGGCATCATTTTTGAGTTCAGAATATCAAATATAGCTTAGGGTGATATTTTGGTATTTTTCTGAAAAACTTCAATTTTTGATGAATAGTGAAACCACTAAGTGGTTGTTAAAGAAACTGATTTTTCGTCTAAATGAAACTTTGCCACTTCTGTGATTTGATTTTTAAAAATCTAACATACAAGGTTTTAATTAAGATGTAAAATGTGGTTCAATGAGATTAAAATAATTTTTTTATGAATAATAACTTTTAAGTTTTAATAATCGCGATTAAAGGTAATTAGTGTAATTTAAGGTAAAAATAATGTTTTAATAATATGAAATTACCTAGACACATGTTCCACCCTCATTGGATGTGTCATGGGAGACTGAGTAAATACATGGGTCAACTTGGGGACCCCATGGAGCCACTTTGGTAGGAAAATGACATAAATAACTTTTTATTTAAATTTAAAATAAAAATGTCACAAACATTATTTTTTTACTAAAACAATTTTTACATGGAGTTATACAAGTCATATTTTTGACTATAAATATTAATTAGAAATATAAAAATATTTCCTACATCATTATATATTTTTATAATTTTTAGACATTAAATAAGGTTAATTATTAATGACATCATGATGATGCAGCAATTACCTCATTATTTAATGATTTAAATAAAATGAAAATATAATGTAAAATATAATACCTACACTTGTCAAAAACCTATTGAATGTGAGGATTTAGAACTATAATCACCTTATCCACGATATATATAATTTTGGGACCTTTAAAATCGTAAAATCATTTTATAATAATGTAAAAATTTATAACCTTCCAAGAGTGCCCCTCCTCTCCTCTTATAAAAGGCCCCCACCTCTACCACCATACCCAAACCTCTCAAGACTTCTTCTTGGCCAAACCCTGCCTATTCCATCTCTCCACATCCCACTCTTCATCATTGAAGCATCACCTTTTGGCATAATCCTTTTTAAGGAAGCCGTTGAGTTCAAATCAAAAAGAGTTACCCAATTTAAAGGTAACGTATTCTCTTGTGTTCTTTTGTTTTATTTTGTTTTTTCCAACCCTATAAACTCTTTTTATTTATTTCTTTTGTAACAAAAACTGTATATTAAATATACTAGGATGATTTTATGTAAATAATTTGAGATACACTTACACACACCTTCTTCTAATGGTTAAAGAACATACTGTTTCTGTGGATGGAGAATTTCCGCCTCACGAAACGATGATTGTTCAATATTCTCTTAAAACCTTTCATGATGGCCATTATGACATCACTATATTTTATATATCATATATATGGTATTTATTTTTTCTATATGCTTCTTAATTTTATATTTAAAACATTCCTTTATTCTTTTCATGTTGTGCAAATGCGATAATCTCATACGAGGAAGTGTGGACTATCGCCCCCTCAAGTGATGTGTCTCGTTCATGAAATACATGGAATGTATAAAGAATGAAATTAATAAAAATATGTGACCTATATAACATATATATTATACTGGAATTATAATATATATATATATCTTTCAATAGTTTTTAATTCCATTAATATGACAATGAAATGAAAGTAGCAATCATGCGTACGTACGGCCTACCATCTCCATGAACGGTGCATTTCATTTATTTTTATCTCCAAATGTTATGGAGTAGTATATAATTACTATGTACTGGATATATATTATATTTAAATAATTAATACTATTCTGGGGACGATTTAATTATAACTACATGGACAATCATTTTTTAAACAAATTCATTTTTTCCTCATGTACCAAACATCGACAAAAACGTCTGATATGAACTCACATTATTAACAAATTATTATAACATTATAATATGTAATATGAAATGAATAATATTATTTAAAAGAGATCCTTAAGAAATTATAAATTGACCAAAGTTTATTATTCATGAATATAATGAAATGAACAAGACAAGTCAGACTTGTGGTAAGGGATCCGACCTCTCTATTTCTTTTCAAGTACCCTCATTTATGTCATTTCATTTATGCTCCATGTTCTTATGTTGGAGGATGTTATTTAATATTCACCATACTGAAATTTTTATTTCCATATGATGAGTTACCCCCTCTTACACTCATCAATTCATTTTAAGAATTTTTATGTGGCGCTGTTAGGTTGCCGAATTTTCATAAGGGACCCAACCTCTCTGTTTCTTTTTATGTACTCTCTTTTATGTCATTTATTTTAACCTAAACTTTCTTATGATTGGGGATGTTATTTTATATTCCTAATACTGTAATGTTTATGTTCATATCATGAGAGACCCTATTTGATCTCATAAATCCATTTTTGAAAGTTTTAAGTGGCATCGTTAGGCAGCCAAGTTTTTGTAAGGGATTTTTCATCTCACTTTTATTCTCGTGACATTTATGCTACGTTTTCCACTATTTCCTTTGAGTGGTGTATTTACTGCCATTATTATACACTTTTTGTAGTATAATTTCATTTATGTGTATTTACATCTTTATTTTATGACCCTTCTTCCATGGGGTGTACGTTTCGTAAGTTACCCAACTCGGTAAGGGGACCTTTCACCCTCCTCTTTTAAAAGACTTCTTTTGTTATGTCTTCAAATTCACATACTATTATGTTGGGATATGTTCTTCTATATCATTATTTATGTAAATTATATTTCCAAGTGATGAGATACCATTTTCTCTCTCATCAACTCATATTATGAATTTTATAGTGACGTTGTTTGGCTGTCGGATTTTTTTAAGGGAACTTCTTTACCCACTTTAAATTATTTGGGTTATACCTATACTTATTGATTTTATTAGTCCAAGATTATGTGTTGAATCTCTATGTTTTAATTGCCACAAAAAATTGTGTGGATATACTATTTCTACACATAATCATCTCATTAATAGATTCTTACGAACTTTTATGTGCAATCATAACTCAAACTCATTTCATTGAGTTAAATATCTATGTCATTGGTTTTGTTTTTCCAAGATTATATGTGAATGACCTCTGATTGTTTCACACTTAATATAAACATATATTGGGTGTATTTATATTTCTCACACATAATTATGTGATATATTTTTCTTTAATTTAAGTATACCATCTTTATAATGGATTTCATCTCAATTTACATTTCCATTCAGACTTCATTGTTGTTAAGCACCAATTTAATCTTATATGGTGTGTATAATGTCCATTGACATATTATATAATGAATCCATTTATTCTTATGATATTATAATGTTCGAATTAAATGTTATTCCGCAATTATTTGTATTCAAGTGTCTCTAATTTGCTAAAAACTCTTTAACAAAAATATCATTTTAAATGTTTTGAAGATTCATTATTCTAAATCATTATCTTCAATGTCTACGTTTTCAAAATGGTTTTCAGTATTTATTTATATGGACATTAATTTTTTAAAATTATAATTCCATTAGAAGCTTCAAATTGGTATGGGACACTTTGATTCAAAAATCTCTTTTAAATGATTTTTGAATATGGATTGATTAATTCAATATCATGGAATTACTTATTGTGATTGCAAATGAAATGTTGTTATTGAAATGTATATATTTTCAATATTTTATTTGTAATGATGGTACTTGCACATTTTACGGGTGGTTATGTGATAAACCATATGATGGGTGGTGCCGTGAATACTAGGATGGGTGGTTATGTTATAACCGCCAATTCATTGGGTATTGAAGTCATCTGTATGTCTATTCCATTAAGTATGTGTGGAAGTAGACCGTATGGTTATTCCATTTAAGAATGTTTATGTCCCAAGATACCTCTATATGTTATGTGTTCTTTATAGGGGTTTTATGGTAATCTTTTGGTTACAAAAGGGAATGTAATGGTCTTTTATTCAGTGACGAGTTTTTACTACTTCATAAATGTGAAAAGTATTACTTTGGTAATGTACTCATGGATTACTTATTATTTGGAAAAACTAACAGTTTTACTTCCTTGTGTATCCTTTACTGGGATTTTTATGCTCATCCCAAGTTTTTAAAATATTTTCCACAGGACTTATAGATGAATAGGGTCAACGATGGGATCAAGGAAAGATATTCTATCTAAAACATGGAAATAGACATGTTTCTTTTTAAGTGTTTTTTTATTTTATGTAAACTTAGTAGAAGATTCTACTATGTAATCTTTTGAGATTTTATATTTATGACCTAATTATCTATAACTCTAAACCTAAAAAGATCCTCTACGAGAATTATTCATTTAATTCATGATTAAGTAATGTATAAGGTCGAGGCCTTATATCTGACCATTGGGAAAATAGTGTTATTTATAAGACACATGACTAACTTGTATCCAATGGAAAATATATTTTCCATGTTGTAGATGATAATTGAAAATTTCTATAGCTAATAGAATATATCTCGTGATTTTTACCCATATTTAATTAACCAAAAATTAAATGATAATGTTCTCTTATTAATACACAATATGAGGTCCTAATTTATGTTCGTTTTTGTTCTATGATATAGATAATAATTTCCAAATATCTATAAAATATTCAATAAATAAAACCCCTCTAATTAATCATTTTGAGATTATTTGCATCATTTTAGTAATTCTGTTGAATTTTGGGATTAATTGTGAAAATTTATTAATTCATGAAATTTATCTATCTTATGTTCATTTAGTTTTTTGATCATAACATTTAAAATTTCGATCAAAATTGATTGATTCCTTTATAGGCTTCCATTAATCTTTGGAGTTATCTTTTTATTCTGGAACGATACGCAATTAAAAATACATGGGTCTAGAAAAATCAATCAAGGTGAAAATATTTTAAGCCCAAAAAATGGACCCACCATATGTAACAGTGGAATATCAGAGTATATAGACATCAAAATTATGTGATTAAGGATGGATTAGAAATAGGACTCTGGCTCAATTTATAAAATAAAATTTAATGAATAAATTTATCAATTAATGAACTGAGTTATTGTTCCAATGTACAGGGAGTTGAGGTGTCTCCTCAGATAGACATATTATTTTTCAATAATTTGGGAATTTGTTTTTTCTACATGTTCAAATAATATTCAATTTTGTGTGTGTATTAAAAAGAGTGATAAGAAATAATTTTATGTATAATACTTCCCAAGGATTTTCCATTTAATGTGAGAAGTAAAATCCAAATTGCATAAGAATAAATATGGAGTAAAAATTCATATCCTCTCAACCATATAAATATATGTGTCCAATTTCATTCAAGGTTTATAAAGGAGGATAATGAGGGGATGTTCTGAAGTATTTGAATAGTTATGTGATGTAAATTTCATATGTTTTCCTTTTATGTGTTTTATAGTTCTAAATTCTTACCCATTCAAATATATTACCCATCTCATTGTAGAGTAATGATTTTTACGGATTAGGGAAGGGGCAGTTTTAATTTTTTTAATAATATAGTATTGTGATTTAATATAAAAATATATTTTCCATTGGAATGATTTATATTTTCAATGGTGCTCATTTTTTATAATGTGGTCACATTTTAGGTTTTGGTGTAATACATTGATTATAAATGTGGTTTAAAATCATTAAAATTCCTCCACCATGTGTATTTTTTCTATATCGACAATTTTTTTTGGACTGTGAGTTTCTATAGATAATTGGTATACATAATGAAATAGATTATTATGGTTAGATTTATAATTTTAAAAATTTCAGAATCAGAACCCGCCTTTATTTTTTGGGAATGTTTTATGAATTTTCTTGCCCACATGAGTGGTTTACATTTATTTCTTCATCCAATGGTGTTTGATAACTTGATCATAGATTCATTCATTTATCATTAAATAAGAAGAGAAAAAGAATAATTTTAATGAACATTATGACATTAAAAAATGTGATCACACCCTAACCCCATCAATATATTCATCAATGCGGAATTAAACAATATTTTACCTCCATTAGTATTTTATAAAAACAAATAATTTCAAAAAAACCTCAACATCATTCTCAAATTTTAATGTAACAACTTGATTTTTCTACACTAATCTTTGGAGATAACTTATGTTACACACATTACTTTATTTTTACGTAGGAAATATTTTTTTCACACTCCATGAAAAACAAGTGTCAAATAATGGAATAATTTCTAGGGAGGCAATTCCAACAATACTATAAAACATATTTGACTATTTTTAATTTATAAAACATAATAATATATTTTATTATATTATTTTGATATGAAAATTTATTTAATTCATGTAAAAAATTTACCACAAGTGAAGGAACCAATTTATAACTCACTTTGGTCTATGAACGATATTTTTTATTCCTTACTAAAAGGATATGGGGAGCTCTAGTCCAAATCATTAAGGATGATGATTTAAAATATCTCATCTATTAACTTAAGGATAACCCTGAATACCAATTGTGGGAGGGATTTTCTAGGTAACTAATTGAATTCCAATAACATATTATGGAATTTTATCTTAAAATGGTTGTGACACCATAAAAAGAATAACTAAAAAAAGATCAATTATACAGGATTTTGTAAGAAATATAAGACCTCTAGAGACAATTTAAATGGCTACTTGAATATGTTAATACATACAAAGTGAAATCCAATCCTAACATTGATCTAGTGGTAGAAGTGGTTTTTCGACTTATCTTTGATGCTTATGAACATGGGGAGACCTTGATATAATTAAATGATGATCAATTTTACCCTGATCAAATATTGATGAAGGATATTTATGTAGAATATTTTCTATATGAAGTTGTAATGGATGATAAAAATGATTTTAATCACATCTGGAGTGAGTGGGATGGACTAATTGAACCCCATATCCCTTGCAAAGTAGACGATCCAGAACCATAGAATGAAGACACCAAAAAAAAAAGAATTTAAAGGTAATATGGAGGAGCCTTACTATCAAACTCTGTATAATGATATTATACTCCAAGTGTCACTTACCACTAAAAATGAATGTGAAGTTGAATAGTCACAGGGAAATAATCTTTTTTCTAAACTCTTTTCATTCTTATTTTGTAGAAGTTAAAATTATTATTAACACCCCTTATTTTAAATTTTAATATTCAACCAACCATATTAATGTAATAGATGAATAAGAATAAGAAAAATAAGGTTCCCATATAAAGGATCATATGGAGCTCCCAAAACATGATGAAAACATATTGGAGGGAATACAGGAGGAGATCGAAATGGATCCTCCTAAGGAAACAAAGATACGTGATACACAGATCAAAAGGGATGATTTTGATATTGATTCATCATGATTTTTTCCAAATATAATTAAACAATGACATTCCATTTTAATATTCATATTATTTATCATTCCATAAAAAACCACTAGGTAATATAGAAGAACTTGTCAATCTGGAAACCATAAAAGAGAAGGACTCATTATTTGTACTAAACCCACCATACAAGAAGAGTCTAATTTTTATTAGGGTGTATTTGGAATTCTAGATCCATGTTTTACTAAAAAAAGAATATGTTCATGATGTAAAGAATAATTTTTTATGGATCACTTTAAATAACTAGTACCCACCATCAGGTTATGGATAACCAACTAAAAAATCAATCTAGAGGTAGTCAAAACCCAATACAAACATAAGGGATTAAATCGAGATATATCCTTCCATTATAATAATATTTATAATTTATTTTCATTCAATATGTTTCTAATTTTTTCTCTACTTTTTCATGTAGGTTTTCATAAAGAAACACTTTGTAGCTCAACTCATTGTTGCACTACCACTCAGTTAGGTTATAACTCTCATTAACATTATCTTGGTTTCTTTGATTCAATATTAAATTTTATTACATGTTAAAATATATATGAATTAATTATAGACACTATATCATTTATTTTTGGTAGTGGGAACTATTTTATATTTATATTTTCATGTGTTAATTTTTTTAATTTTTTTTAGAAAACCTGTTTTTTATTTTATTCTATTTTATTCATTGTTTTTGTGTTTTTTGAATGTTTTAAGATGATAATAATTTCATTTAAATTTTTAAACCCTTTTCATGGTGTGAAATAGTTAATCACATGTAATTTTTCTTAAATTAATGCTTAAAATAGAATTGTTTAAAGTTCAAATACTTTTTAATTTATGGAAAAATTACTCTCAATTTTGTATCCCATGCAACATCTCACTGACTTTATTGTTCAAATCACATTCTTCTGAGGCTTCTGAACCATTATTTTCAAATTAATTTCATTCATCTCACTACTTGAGATAACAAAAATTTGATTTAATTAACCACAATTTCATTCACTCCGATCAAAACCTGATGGTTTGAGGTACATTCATTTTAAATGATTATGGAATTTATTTGTTTTTAAATCCCGTTTTCAAGAAAAAAATTTCATTTTTTCATTCCATTTACATTTAATCCTATTATCCCATATAATACATAAAAAATTTATTAATTTATCCAAATGAAATGGAATTTTTCTTTATCCAACCTTCTTTTTATGAGAAATTGCATAATCTAGTTGAACATAAGTGTCGGGAAAGTTTTACAATGTTTTGATAACTCGTTTAGTGATTAATTGAATGAAAAGTAAAATTACTTAGATATGTTTTTTCTACTAAAAATGTTATTATATTTAAAATCATTAATTTTCTGGATCTTTCATGATAATGGAATTTATGCCTTTCTAGAGATTCTGATGGAGAAAAAACATTGTTCCTCTCTAGAGATTTCAAGAAAAAATATTTTCTAGAAGATTGAAATTTTTTAGATTAAAATATAAATATTGTGAATATTCCTTGATTTTTCAAGGTCGTCGAGTTTATTTTCTTCTAAGGGTAGTGAGAAGGATACCATACATAAGTTAAAATAAATAATGAGTAATTTTTCTTCAAATAGTGCTAAACACTCTTTATTGGGCCTTAAAAAATTTCTTAAATCTAAATGCAAAGAACATGAATCCAAAAAACCCAAAAATATTCCACATGAGAAACACATGTCCCTAAATTTAATTGAGTGGATATTTCAGAATTCATCAAGCGTATGGTGATCCTTTCATGAGTATATATAAGAAAAGCCTTTTTGAAAATTAACATTTCTGATGCGAGAGAAAATTCATGTGAGGTATGTGTTTTGTATGGATTTGAGGAGAAATAAAGAGGAAAAATATTGAGAGATAAACTGAAGAATTTTTAATAATGTATTTTATAAGGCATGATATCTTTTGTTTCTTTGTGGGGAATTAATTGATCTAATGGGTATGTGTTCTGAATTTTCTATGATTTGATTTTGATGTTCCATGTCTAGGAGTCTGAGTGCTATGTGTAGGGGGATTGATTGAAATAATATTTTAATAATTATATATATGTATATAAATTATTTAATCCCTTTAAATTAATTAATTTTGAATTATTTAAATCATTTTAGTGTTTTTTAATTTTGGGGTTAATTAGGAAATTTTCTAAATTATAGAAATTTAAATGTTTTTTGGATATTCATTTTTCAAATCAATACATTTACAATTTAAATCTTAATTTCATGATTAAATTATTTATAATATTTTATAACACATGGTCTTTAAATTTTTCTTTTTGTAGCCATACCAAATTTGAAACACCCTGGCCCAAAAAAACATCAAGATGAAAGGATTATATGGTTGATAGAATGGACATACCAATGTAAAGGAGATATATCTCAGTATAGTGTTATCCACATTATGTGATTAAAGTTGGATTAGAAATACAAAATTGATCCTCATCATACCACTAAATTTAATAAATAAATTCGGCCCTTAATAAATCTATTTAATGTTCCATGTTAATAGAGTTGAGGTAACTTCTCATACAGAAAATATATTTTTTAGTAATTTGAGAATAATTTTTATTACACTTCTCAAAATAAGATGATATTTATTGTTGAATGAAAAAAATAGTGGGGAAAACATAATGAATAAAACTTCCTGATATTTGACTATTTATCATGCTAAATGATATCAATCCGTTGGAAGATTGAATCTGGATGGAAATTTTACCACCTCTCTTCCCTATAAATATGGGTGTCCACTTCCATTCAATGTTGTAGAAGGAAGAGTATTTGGGGTTGTGATGGTGGATTTGAATCTTCATTTTATTTTAAATTTCTCTATTATATTTTATATGTTTTACAAGTTTCACATGTTCTACCCTCAAATATTTTAGCATTAACATTGAGGGATAAGGATTTTGAGTGATCGAGGAAGGGGGGTTTTTTATTTATTAATGTCAGATTCCTCTAATTTAATGTAAAAATATTTCTAACCATTGAACAAATTTTTTAGTTGTTTAAAATTATTTAACGTGGTAATTTTTTGGGTTTTCTTCTATTAAATTTTGATTGCATTGGTTGAAGATCTGTAAACTCCTCTACCTAGTGAAGTTTGTCTCGATCGAGTAGATTGTATTATGTGGTTATTGTTTTGAGATTGATTTAATGTGTGTGGAATTAGAGAATCATGTCTATATTTATAAA
The DNA here is from genome assembly GCA_963277665.1 of Viscum album. Taxonomy (NCBI): domain Eukaryota; kingdom Viridiplantae; phylum Streptophyta; class Magnoliopsida; order Santalales; family Viscaceae; genus Viscum; species Viscum album. Next base: position 539,560,670 of record OY728133.1, read on the forward strand.
TATAAAAGATTCATGATCGGTATGTTCCATCATTTTTTTACTGGTTTGTGATTTTTCATGCAGACGGGAGTGGATAACATTTCATCCTTCAAAAAAGGGTGATTAACAACTCAATCAGTGATACATTCACTTATCATTCAATATGTTGATAGAAGGAATATTTTTTATTACAATGATGACATTTAAAAAAGTTAAAATACCCTGACTCCATCACTCTCTTCATCAATTTATTTTCAAATATAATTTCAATTTATTAATTATTTATAAAAACAAAAAAATATATAAATACAAACCAATACTCTTTGTCAAATTTTATGGTGAAAAATTAATTATTGTGATATCCTTTCTCGATACAACCTAAGTTATCCATGATACTACCTTTTAACATAGAAAATATATTTTTGTCACATCCCATTATAGGAATGTGACATGATATAATAAGAAATTTCTTTGTTTGAATAACCAACCCATTTTAGTTCTAAAAGTTAAACATGATTTTTTCTAAGAAAAATGTTTTTACATGAATATTTTTAATGTATATATATTTTTTAGAATGCTGAATAATATTGTAACGTTAAATATAGAATATTTATTATAAATAAATTTATAACGCCTTATTATAACCCAAAAGATGATACAAATTTTTCATTGTACATATTTTAATCTTCTTAAATCATTGTTTAGTATTTTATAATGAAAATATGAATCAAATAAATCATATACCATGGTAATGTCAAACTAGGTGTTATGAAAGGATAGTTTCCATGAACAAGTTCTTTATCATGTAAACCATGTTGTGGTGTTTCAGGATTTAACCCTAGGTATATGTATAGGAGTGACACATCCACTTGTAGTATCCAAACATGGATTTCATTTCATATATTAGAACATATTCATTATTTAACTAATATTATAGAATGTATTATTATATCCAAAGAGATAAAACTAATGAATCGTAGTAATGTTTTTAATTATCCTAAAGGTATGATGAATGGTTTATAGAAATAATATGAATCATGTAAATCATATCCCCATGGAGTATCAATAGTGGTGTGAAGCAAGGGCAATTTTCAGGCACTAGTTGTCGATTGAATATATCTCAAAGACGTGTTTTCAGTTTTTACCTCTAGGAACTTCCACACAATATATACATCCACTTGTAGGACCCAGATAAATATTTAATTGATTAGATAACCACATTATCATTATTGTATCAAAATTTTAAAATTTATGGTTATTTCTTAAAAGATGTCTATAATGTTCCGTGGTAAAATTTTCAATATTTTTAAAGGTATATTCGGTGGTTTATAAAGAGAAAATGAATCAACATAAACATATCCATCGAGAGTGTAAAACTATGAGTGCAATAATGTATAAATCATATAAATTGTGGGAGTAACAAATCATGTGAGAAGTTAAGCCTCTTTGTCCTACAGTAATCCATCATTGATCCTATGTTAATTCATTGTAAATATTTAGTTAATAAGTAGATATTCACAATTTAATAATAAGTTAATATTTAGTTATTCATTACAACGCAAGTAGTTAAGAAATTATTTATTATAAGTTATCGAGTATCTTATTTAAGGATAGTTATTTGATATCAAATACATACATTATAGATATTGAATAGTTAATTAATATTTAATCATTAAAAAATTATTAGTTAATCTTATCTTATACATTAGTAAGTTATTATCGAATCATTAGTTAATAATTAGTTAATAATATATAAATTACTCTTAATCATTCATTAATCACTATCAAATCATTAAATAATTAATATATATCATGTAGTTATTATATTTCTATTTATTATTCAATCATAAGTTAATCATTATGTAATTATTAGTCAATAATTATTTACACATTGGTTAATAATATGTTCTAAATTATTTAATCATTATCAAAAATTTGTTTAGATTTTCTTGATCCTATATTAATTTTCTCTTAGACATTCATTACTCACTTTTTATTCATTACTTAATTAATATACATTAGGAACTCACTTTATACCTAATTATTAGTTAATTAATAGTTTATAAATAATTAATTATTAGTTAATCATATTTTATTCATTAGATAATCATTACATTTTAATTAGATAATCCTATATTAAATATGTCTTAATCATTCCATCAATAGTTAATCCTCAGTAAATTAATAGATATAATGTAGTTAATTTATAGACAATAATTTATAAACAGATAGTGAATAATTATGAAATTATTAGTTAATAATTCATTACACATTAGTTAAAAATTATTTATTCATTATACAGTCATTAGATAACAATTTTTTATCCATTAGTTTATCCAATATTAAATTTTCATTAGACATTCATTAATATCATGTAAATAATTAAAAAAATAAACAACATAAAATAAAAACATTATAGATAATTATTAGTTAATTAATATTTTATCATTAAGTATTTGTTTGTTAATCACATGTTATTTATTAGTTAGTCATTATTTAGTCATTACATAAACAATATTTATTCCTATATTAGTCATTCCTTAAACATTCATTAATCACTAGTTAAACATTATATAATTAATAGATATCATGTTCTTAATTTATAGATTACGATTAGTTAATTAATAATTAATAATTAATAATTAATAATTTTTTAGTAAATCATTATTTAAGAATTATGTAATCAATTTTTTTCATTAGTGAATTATTAGTTAATCATTAGTTATGAATTACTTAATCCTATATTAATTATTCCTTAATTGTTCACATTTCAAAAAAAATCATTACTTAATTAATATATATATAATATTTACTATTTAGATAATTATAAGTTAATTAATAATGAATAATTATGTAATTTTTAGTTAATAATTCTTTTCTCATGAGTTAATCATATGTTATTCACTTGTAAAATATTATCTAATAATTAGTTAATTATTAATTATTCCTATATTAATTATTCATCAATAATTAATTAACTACTCACTAATCATTACATAAATAATAAACTATATGTTTTTACTTTATAGATAATTATAATTTCAGTACTTTTTGATCATTAATTGATAATAAGTTAAACATTCATTAAACATTTTTTAACTATTTGTTAATAATTAGTATTTTATTTTCTAATCAGTAGTTATTTATTACATAATTCATAATTAATTATGCCTTAATAAATATTTCATTAATATTTGTTAATCATATAGTAATTATTAATCCCTAATTATGTCACTAAAATTTAGAAACTAATATGATATACTAAATAATATAAATATTTTAATATTAAATTTATTATAAGGACTAATTATAATTTATTTTCTCAAAAGGCATAAATAAAAAATAAAATTTTATTAAAATTATTTAATATAATTTCTAAACTATATATATTTAACTAAACAACTAACTAAAAAACATATAAAGAAAAAACTGGAAATTAATCAAATAAATAATGAAATTACATTAAAATAAATAAGAAAAATACCTCTAAATGATTCATTACAAACAATAAATCTCCCTTTAGGCCATAATAACCCTTGTTCATAATGGTTGGTAATGTATAGAGAGAGAGTGAATAGATTTATAGAGGGGGTGGTTGAAATAAGCGAGGAGAATGGGGTAGGGTGGGTGCCCTGTTATAGGGGTTTGGCCCAAAGGTGTCATCAATGATGCTGCCTTTTGATTTAATATACTAGAAAGGGGTATATCCGATGTAACTTTTTGACATAATTTACCAGAAATATAGGATTTTTAATTCCATCATTTCAATGTCATTGATCAGGGTCAATTGGAGGCAAAGGCATCATTAGCCTTTCCTATTTTAATGGCATCCCAAATGCAGCAAAATTTTTTTCCCTTTTAACATTATTTTTATTTGTCTAACCTTGAATTATTTAAATAATTATTTTAAAAAATGTATAAAAAACTATCTCAAGTGATTTTTTCATGTGTTATTCTTGTTCATTGTTTCTTGTTCATGCTTGAGAATGGATAACACATAGATAAGCTTGGAAACCCCAAACTATTGCATGCATGAGAGTGGTGAAACAAATTCCAGACACAACAACCCCACCATCGCTAACCCCCTTGCTAACTTGATGGGTAATATCTCCCTTGTGGGGTTTTTCTTCAGAATGTGTACACCTGGTGTCTATTTAAAAAAAAATTTATCTTATACTGAGTATTTTTTCATACAGATCACATTGGTGTTTCTTTTTTTCCTATGTGATTTCATTTACAGGAAGTGATAAGAATGTCTTGAATTTAACATTGTATCATTGATTATTGATTTAGATTTGGTTTTCTATAGCTCACGATGTATATTAGGGTGGCCCTACGAGAATTATTAGAATATGTGAGACTCTAGGGGTCTCTTCTAATTTCTAGGAAACTAGGAGTACGAGATGGTTCGTGTAGTTCGGACAAGAATACAGGGAGTTTATTTTTACACTATTATGATAGGGATTTGATGTATAGTTTACGGTCAGGAGTAATGGCTACCATATCCCAAATATAACACAGCGTGATATTCTCTTTGATGTAGAGGGATATGGTTATGAATCATTCCTAGAATCCCTTTTATTGGACCATCGGTCCTCATGAATGTGAGGTAAGAGTATGATTATATGGATTTTTGGACTCTCTTGATTTGATATTGTAAAATGAGGTTCGGTTCCTCTTTTGTGGAGTTGAATTTGGTGATCCCCTAGATATTTTGGATGTGGTTCCACAATATTATTCTAATACTTCGTAGATTTTCCTCTTTGTGGTTAATGATTACACATGCATAATTGCGGATTGTAAATCCCTTGGTCAATCTAGTCATATGGTTGAGTGTGGGTTTCGTGATGTTAATATTGAATCGGTGGTGTGATGGTTGTTTTATTCATGTTTTATATAAAATATTAGCTTCTTTATAACCATGTCATTTAGGATCTCTTGGTTTCCATTTGGCATGCCGCTTCTATGGAGTAGGGTGAAGTAGATCCGGTTTCACCTTGCAGTTCATTTATCTTTCCTCAAATGAATTTTCATTTTATAAAAGTATTAATTTAGACATAACACTATTTCGGAGGCATTCATCCCCTTTATGAAATGGAATGATCTGTTGTTCACAAAATCTAATGGGTCAGTAGCCATCATGTATCACATAATTTTCATGTTTTGTGTTTAACCCCTAAATTAATCAATCATTTCTAGATTTTTGGTGTGAGGTGTTCATAAGTACTTTTATGGAATGAAACATTATTCTGAGAATAGAAGTGCATTGATGACTGCAATTATCAACATTAGTGATGAGTGGGTTTGTGATATTGGTTCATGAGGAATATTTTATGGATTATGAACCTCATCGATTAGGATAATCTTTGAACGGTCCCGTGGTTATGACTTCATGTTTTGTGTTGTGGTTTTCCTCATGTGTCCCTCAGTTTTATGATCACATATATTGTGAATGTTTAGGGAGGTATTTTACCATGAGGTAAATTAGTTGAGATGTCTATTCTTCTGAGTTTTGGGGTTGTTTATGGATCCCTCATCCAATGTATTTGTTATAAATTTAAAGCATATTTATTTTTCATTATGGGGATTCAGTTGTGGTTATTGAAAAGGAAAGCTATAACTATTCTATAATTTTTATTCATCAATCTTATATTGAATTGGGATGATATATAGTTCATTACTCTATATTGTGATGAATTAAACCTGATTATCCTTTTTTTGGGGTAACTTACTCTGGTATTTTTATTGTCACCACGATAAAAACAATTTTCCAACACTTATCGTGTCTATGAAAATGGTTCATAGTTCTATAGTGATATTAGTAAAGCATAGAGATGGTGATGCTAGTAAATTAAAATATTTTCTAAACTAGTGGGATCCATGGGTTCCAGTGTTTAGGGATGCAGTTGGTGAAAATTGGTGATCTCATTTTCTAGGCGTTCCAGGTCAAATTATTCTGAGATCATTGAAACTTTCAATTTCCCTCTTTTTTTAGTCGATCTCAAATTGTATTCAACAGGATGATTAGAAGATGCTTGTTTGAATATTTTTTTCATAGACCTGTATCACTTTATTGGTTGTGGATATATTTTTGGATCATGTTGTATATCTGATGCATGATTTATTAGCTACAACCTGCCATTGTGATTTATTACTTCTTAATGTTAGTCAACATCCCCTATCCTATTTAAGGGGAACATTTCTAGAAAAATTAGCTCAAAATAAGACTATAAATTTAACGAATATTTTGGTTCATGAATGATTAATATCATTTTGAGGTTGGTTTTATGGATGGAGTTTTGAGATAAGTGTATTATTAGATTGGTCTAATATATTTGGGGTGAAAATGAATAAAGTATCTTATGTTTATTTATTCTATAAGGGGACCATGTTATGCTATTTGGACCAAATGTTTCTTATAAAAGAAGTCCATAAATATACATTAATACATGATTATATAGGGTAATGGTTATATGGTAAAATATTGTTTTCCTTGTATCATATTGAATTTAATGCATTATTTATCCCAAAGGAGGACATCATACCTTAAAAGATGTCATTAGTCATTGAGGATATTGATTTTTCTCCTGGAAATGATTTAACTATTGGTTCAAGACATGTCGTCTACAAATAATGTAGGGAACTATGTTACTAGCAATTCAGTTATCATTATTAGTGATTCCATATTAATAATCAATGTGGTTTGGTGATGAAATGATTTAGCTCTATAGATACGATGTTGAGGTTTGGGCATGACAGCCTTAAAATATAATTCTTCTGATACAGTCGGTGTCCCCCATATACCCAAGGTGTGGTATCCCCCATATTCTAGTCATTTTAATGATATAGTCAATATTTATAGAAACCTTGTATTTTTATATGTAGATATTACATCAATTTTTGACGAACATTTATTAAATAAATGAAACAAACAATTGAATATCATAATGTTATAATACATTTGGAATCATTGAATGATAAACAATGTGTTTATATGGAAGCTAAATAATCTCCCACATTGTTCTTGATAAATAGAACGCTTCTAAGTCATATCATACACAATATATATCTTCATAAAATAGGCAATATGAACATAATAATGGGTGAACTTTGATTCTCATTACGGGTATGAAAGAGATATTCATAATTTTAACATAAAAATGATGGTATTAGAACATAATGTTATGAGAACATGAGAACAACATTTAAAAACTATACCCTATATATCAATATTCATATAATTACAACATGAGATTAACATTTGAAGTTAATAATATATGAATCATAAGTGAATCAAAGAACATGAGCCATCATATCATAACATTGTGATAAGACATATATTTTTGTCATACACGTAAGCATAAAAAACATTTTCATATTAGTCAAAGAGTACACCCAAGGGCATCATAGTGGAAGAGGTTCACTTACCAAACCATCATAGTAGTTATGTTTTACTCCCAATAAAATCATTTTAGAAAATGTCACTAAATGAATTTGGTTCAGTCCACATTACAATAATGTATATCCTAGGATATAAAAATCATTACAAAATTAATAAAAGGGGGTATATGTCCCAACCACTATAGAATGAAAATGTTATGCATCTATGCCACAATATCATAAATAATTAGTCATATCATTACACATGAAATGAAATGGGTTTTATAGAAATTTAAACATATCATAAACTATGGAAAATATATATGTTTACTAATCAATTTATAATTTCATCATAACATAATCCATGGAAAAGAAGTAGGTTTCAAGCAAATTTTATCATGTCATAAGCTATAGAAGAAAAACAAGTTTCATAAACATCATTTCATCAAAAAACAATCACTACAATGAATAATAATGGTATCCTTGGTTCATATACTTAGTATATCGAAATTTATAATAAATTATTTCATCATTGATGGTAAATTACTTTCAATGATAAATCCCAAGGAACAATTCTTTTGGAATATAATTTTTATTTAAAATTATATTTTTAAAACAAAAAATAAAAATAAAATATTTAGGAAGTACTTTTCTTGTAAAATAATCTTGAAAACTAATAAACGAATCATTAAAACATTGAAAGGTTTTGGTTAGGGGAAATTTTGTACATATTGTACACGCAAAAACAATGATTCCTTTCATATTTTCTAAAAAATACAAATAGACATTTTTGGGAAAAAACATGAATATAATTATAAAAACATTTTGTAAAAAAATTAAAACACATACAACATTTTCTTTAATAATTTTTTATAATGCTAAAAATTAAAACAATTTTAGAAAACATGTTTTTGGAAGGAAATGAGTCTTTGAATAAAGAAAGAAATAAAGATAATTTTTCTTAAAAAAAATCATTTTAACTATTCACTACATAAATAGAGTAAAATGATGGGAAATATCTTTTATCATGAAATAAATAATGTAGAATAAAATTCAGTAATATCATGAGAGACGTATCATATTATTTTATCATCAGAAATATAATAACAAAAAATCCAGATAAACGATGAGAGTGTGACATAAAATCATTACCACATTGGTATCATTGAATTAGAATACCCATAAAGAAATAATATTAAATGAAACTTTAAAAATAGATGATAATAAGTTAATTAACGATATAAAATGTAAATGGGTCTATATATACACCTTATAAAATAATATAGGTTACTAGCACAACATATGTCTCATGGATAGAAAATTGAGAAAAAAATCCCTTACATTATGTCTCAAATTATCTCATACTAGTTTAAACTGCTTGTATAATAAATATAATATTATTTTAAATATATTATCTAACCATAATTATATATATCATAAAATATAATAATTTCTCATGACCTTTTATTACCTTTTTAATAACAATTCTATTTTAATGTACCATTTCACGATATAACTGTTTTATTTTTCATAATTTATTTGATTAGTTATTTTGGGACCTCTTAATTTTATCATAGTTACATCATCAAAAGGATATTATCCATGAAATAAATATATTATATCTTTATTACAAATTTTTATTTACATTAATAAATAAAATTTAGTGATAGAAATTAATGTACTTCATTCAAAAAGACGGTAGGTCGTATTTATGCATGAATGATGTTTCCATTTTGTTGAATTATTGAATGAAAAATATTGACTAATATATTTCCAATATAGAATTATTTTTAGGAAATATAAATAACATATTTTCATTAAATCCAATATTATTACTTTCCATTTAATCCATGAACGAATCATATCACTTCGCGAGGTGGTTGTCCACCAAACACATGAGCGACATTATCGTATTCCTACAGAATGGATTGTATGAAGGTATATGTGATAAAATAATTAAATAAGGTTAATAATATAATAAATATTATATATAATCATTTATTAAATCAATATATCCATTCATTAGAGGTGCTGATGTAAAAATATTGACATCAGTTTTGAGGTGGTAGTCCGTTGTATACACGAATTATGATTTTGTATCACATTTGATGGAACAGGATATTGTTGTTGGCAATGACAATAAAATCAAAATATCTCAATATATGGAATATATGGAATATAATTAAGTTATTATATCAGAATGTTATAATACAGATTTTATTCGATGGAGGAAGAAATAAAATAAAACACCCAGTTTTTCATTTTACATACTATCTAAAAATATTACTATGGTTTGAAACAAAACCATTTTTTGATAGATATCTGACCTAAATAATGATTATAGTATGATATAAGGGATGTATATAATTGATTTTAGTAGGTATTGGAAGAAAAAATGGCTTTGTATCTATGAATAGTATGGGAAAATGGTGGCCATTTATAAGTAAGGTGAGTGTCACACTATTAAATTTTGAAATGAAATAGGTATACCCATGTTTTGCACATGCCACCTGAATCCAAAATGGTCCATTATAAACCCTAGAAGTGAAATGTTATAAACTTTTCCATCAATTGTTTTACCTATTTTGGTTCATTTTTTACCATTACCTTTTCTATTTAATGAAAACTCCTTTTCATGCATGATTTTTGATATATAAATGCATCAATTTTGATGTATAAATGATGAAATATGTATATTTAATAATATTGTTCATATTTGTAATGATTCAATGTTTTATATGAATTGTGAAAAATAAACCAAAATCTAACTTGATTTCTACTAAAATACAGATTTCCTGGATTAATGATGTGAATGGGATTCTACTAGGAATTGAAACTAAATAAAAGTGGTGAAGATGGAAATTATTTATTGTAAAAATATTGAAGGATGTGAATTTATTGAATGATATGAAAATATTATCGGCTTTGAAAATTAAAGCACTATTAAAAATTAGATGCGGTGAAAATTTACACATTGTGAAAATGTACACATGGTGAAAAATATATATATGGTAAAAGTTACAGGATGACCCTGAAAATGACAAACATCAACGTGATGACCTAATTTATTACCTCAGGACCACCTAGGATTATTTTATGACACATTAACAATGAAAAAATGCATCGTGATCCCCAATAGTTTTATTAATAGAGATTTTCTCAGATGATGTTAAGGGGATTCAGAGACCGAACTGTAGGGCCTCACTCTACGCTACTATAGGGTGCTCCACCACATTCTCTTTGGTTTTATTTCATGTTTCCTTTTATTTAATTCCTTTCCTATTACAATCTCATCACATGGGTGAGGGGGTAAATCCCGCCTTTTTCTAGGTTATGTAGTAAAAGGGGTATGGTGACATCGGAATGTTTTATTTTTATTTTATTCAAGTATTTGGGTTGACACAATTCAAATAAAATTTCCAATTCATTTATTTTTATTTTCCTCATCATTTAATTGATTATAGAAGAAATTAAAAAAAAACAATTTATTACTCTAATTTAAGAATAAGAATTTTAAAATTTATGGTATTAAGGTTTAAATATGGAATTGGGAAAAACTAAATTCTATAAAACACTAATTTATCAGGAAAATGAAAATATAGGATTTTAGTATTGATTTGTAGAGACCATTTCCATTAGACCCACCTCATTTTAACTCTAACTACAATATTGAATGAACAATATAATTTCTAAAGTCCAATTTCACCAAAACCATGAAAATAAAAAACCTCGTGAGACATTTCTCAATTTATTTATAAAACAAATATTTATCTTTTTTATCACATTCAATGTCAATCAACTTCCTTTCTTTCCTCATTCCTAAAATCAAACAAATAAAAAAATTCATTAAAACCCAATTAATCTAATTTTACAATATATGTGGGATATATCATTTTCTTTATTCTATATTCATTTCAATTATTTATGTAGCATTGATCATAGTTTTGTAATTTATTATTTATATTATAATAATAGAGAAATAGTTAATCCATTTGAGGCTATCAAAAATGGCTCTATTTTTTGGGATAGTTTCCATTTAGTTATGACATTTCGTTAATTTTTTTATTTATTTTTATTTATTTGTTTCAATTTATCTTTTTTACACATGATTTGTACATGATTTGGATTGAATATTTTGTAATTATTAAATAATTACTCCTATACACATGAAAAAGGAATATATGCCTTTGATTATGATTCCAAATCAGAGAAAATCCTGAGAAAGAACAAAACTTCAACAAAGGATGTTGCATAAAAAAAGGAATCAAATGGTGTATAGAGGTGTTTTTAAATGCATCTTGGTCTGCATAAACTCATGGATTATAGGAGAACATCAAATACATAATTTAAACCAATAATCATATAACCTCCAAACATTTCAAATCATTTCAAGATCAATATTTCCAAAATTAAAATGATCTCAAACATTGTGCAATTTACCAAACTACTGTAGGAATATCCTAATGACGTTTTTTAATTTTTACATGAGATTTGACACCTAATCGAATTCAAGAATGTTTCATGAAAAATGTAAGGCTTAAACACATTAAATTTTTATTACATGAGTTATATTATGAGTGGATTCTATGATTTCTAATTCATTCTATCGAGAGATGGGATAAGGTGGTCCAAAACATTATGACCCAATTCATTCCACATTCCAAATCAATGGACACCTTAGTAAATATTCTAGTTTTTTAATTAAATGATAAATCAATCTAATAAAAATTGAAACATTAAATATATATGGATTGTATATTCCCCCCATCATGATATAGTAATATTACTATTAATACAATCATTTTAAGGGGTTTCTACAAGGAAACCAGTCGATCCTTGATATTGTAGTCGAACGTTCATTGATGTAGAGGTATCCTAAAGAGTAATACAACATGTTAGACAAAAATGAATGAAATTTTTTATATTGGAAATGAGAAGGGTTGAAATTAAAAGGAATTCTTGCAGTAAAAAACAATGACTCGATGGAAGAATGATTATATCACTGACCAAAAATATGGACTCGATCACAGAACTATAAAAAACCCCAGGTGCGTATACATAAGTTATAAATTATGATTATTTAAAACATTTTTATCAATTTTAGTATTGGTTATCATCACAATATCAATCCCAATGATATAAAAAAAGTCCACAAATTTAACAACAACAACCAATAAAAAGGGCTCACATCATCCATCTAGGTCAAAACATTGGATGCAACAGTGGAAATATCCATTATCATGTCTGGAAAAATAAAAAAATAAAAAAAATATGGAATTTACAATCCAAAACCAAAAAATGGAATCTTGAGGATCAAGGCGGAGAAATCAAGGATCATCTGAATGAGACACCAATAGGAGTACTTATAAGAATCCCTAGAGAATGCCTATGGGAATATATGAATGTTGTATTTCATATAAGAGGCTAGAAGACACAATGAAGTGATATTAAATTTAAAGTAGGTAATGAAGAAAAAATATTGGAAAGAAGTGAAATATAATCTGAAAGAGAAGCTGAAGTATAACCACTATAGTATGAACAAAGAACATCATTTCTAGAGAAACTAACATAAGGGAAAAATGACCCACAAAAATGAAAAAATTTGGAACCCTTCAAAAAGCATCGTTTTTATATCCCTTCGTTAGAGGATCTTACAAACATGTAGACTTATGAAAAAATTTATTAATTGGATGCTAACCAATAAGAATAATATAATGAAATATAGCACTATTCTACTCACCAGTGAGTGTACGGTGGTGGTATCAAGGGACCTGCCTATGAATAAATGTGATCTTTGTAGCTTTTTGATTCCCATAATTACATGAGATAAAAAATTTTGTTTTATTAGAATTATGTTTTAATAAAAATATAATTTTATAAATGTTGTTCATGATATTGTGACTTCAAGGCCAAAATCCCCCAACAGTTTTATATTTATAAGAAGAATCAATAGTGATATACACCCGAGGGGTCATCGATGTTATTATAATAAAAATAGAGAAATTATACATAACCAATGAATTATTAGTGATCGATATGGAATATGATCAAAATGCACTTATTCTAGTGTGAATTTTTTTTTCCATTGGTCATGCACAGATCAATGTCTAAAGTAGTAAACAGTGTCTGAGAGTTGGTCATGAGCAGGTAAGTTTCAATAATCATCATGGGATGAAGAAATGTGATGTAAGGGAAGAACAATATTTCTTATAACACAAAATACCCAATGTTGATTGTATGAATAATGTTGAAAAATTATATAATATAACTATGGTTGTTGATGATAATAATCGAAATAAAATTTCTGATAAGAATATAGAGAGGATGAAGAAAATTTCCAATGAAATCAAGGAGTAAAAAACACCAGAAATTTTTCGAAAGAAAAACATGTATGGATTGTACATGATAATTTGTTTTGTTATTTGGTATTAAGGAAGAAATGGTGGATCATTTTGATGTATATCAAGCATGTGTTATGTCATTAAGAACAAAGATGTTTATTAAAAGAATTCATGGATAGACTTACAGACAAATGAAAAAACCTAGAACATTTTTAGACCCCGTTGAGGTAAATAATTTTTAATCATTTTAAACCTATGATGACCCCGAAATTGGTATTGTCTAGACATGGAACATAATCAAAGTCCCTTCTGAGATGGAACTTGATTTTTATTTATTTTTTTCATTTTTTTGTCACACAAGTCCTCACACCAAATATTTAAAAATTAATTTTTTATGTAATGTATATTCACATGTGTGTTTTTATTTTTTCAGGAACATTGTTACCCTATCTCTATGTAAGAAATACGAACCACCGAAAGATTTCATAGGACTAATTCATATTCACATTGTTAATCCATGTAAATATAAATCTTGAACAATGAGTAAGAAAGTCATATAAAATTGACCTTAATGAATAATTAAAAGGTAATTAAGCGTTTCAATTAGGAATTCTTATACCAAATTCCACATCTTTAATTTTTATTGATTTGTACTACCAATTTCATGGTCTCATTCGATTCCTACATTACTCAACTAATCTAGGATACATATACAACTTTTTAAAATTACCATTACATGAATTGAAATTCCTTTTTAAATAATTTTGAATGAAATTAAAGATGAAAATAAATAGTAGGGATAATCATGTGGATCAGGACTTCGAAGAATCATGATTTAAGAAAATTTGTTATCATTTATAAATGAAATTTTTTTTAGAAATATTTCCTACCATAAATATTTGATATTTTTTTCTATTAATTAAAATTTTTGTATGAATTTATATGATCTATTCTCCCATGTCTTTTTAGAATTCCCATGACATCCTATGAGCCTAATGTTTTCAGTTATTTCTATATTATAATTCTCATGAGGCATGGTTTTTTCCCTTATCAAACATATTTTTAATCTAATCAACACTTTTACTGAAGAGAATCAATTTTAATAACATTGATACCTCCTTTTTTTACCTTTATCCATGTACCAACATTAAACTAATCATTTTTAATTCCCGTTGAATCCATGAATTTTCTTATTTATAAATGATTTGATATATGATCAAATCTTATTAATTCATACCATCATCTAAATATACATAATGATATTTAAAAAAAATTCAGAGAGATATTTTTCATGAATGGTTAGGATATAATTTATTGAGAAGACATTGTTGGGGACATTTCATTACGATCTATTCAGGGGCTAGGTTATTTTTTACTAAACATTACCATTATTACCCAATCTTGAAAAAAACATTGAGAAAAAATTATATATATATATATATATATATATCATTTGTGCCCTAGGTGAATCAACTAGCACCATTACCAGAACGAAGATATTTTGACCTTATGTAGTTTGTTGATGGGTTTATTATTTTTCATATATATTTTTTTCAAAAATATAGAAACTGAGGATGATTAATTCTTTGTTCTTACTTGGTTCACAATCCTACTTTGAGATTTGGGTGGGAGAAAGAGATAACATATATAAAGGGAGATTTATTTGAGCAAAAATTTTAATATCACGAATTCTTATTATGATTTAAAACTCATTTTATGCATTATATTAAGATAATTTACACACCAACCCTAAAGCCTCATGTTTATTAGAACCTAATGATGAATACCTCATAATTTGTTTTGATTTTTCCCATACACAGTAGAGTTTTTAGATACCTTTCAAGCCCATGGTAAGTGAAATGATAATAAGGTATGTGTTGAAATCTATTTACAATTATACCCTAATGATGAGAATAACTATTCAAGGTGAATTAAATTGAAAATGGAATGATGATTAATTTTAAATTGAAAAATATAAATGTAGGACTGCAAATGAATTAATATTTCAAAAGGGAAAAGTTAAATACATGATTGTTTTTTTTCATTGAAATTAGAGACGTTAATTTAATTTAAATGTTTTATGAATTAATAATTTATGTCCCAATTTATCAATTTCTATTAATAAAATTAAACATAAATAATTATATAGAGAGTGTGCATTGTTGTGTATTGAGATTCCATTCTTAAGGAAAAGTTTTCATTCAACTATGCAGGATTTTTATAAGACCATTTCTTGCATTATTTTTGATATATAAATTCATCAATTTTGATGAATAAATGGTTCATTATTTCCCAACCATTTAAAATAATTTATCATATTCGATATAAAGAAATGATTAAATGGAAATAAGAAAAATAATCCAAATGAGATCAAAATTTATACTAAAATACAGATTCTCATGATGTCTGATTTCAATGGGACGCTTCTATGAATAGAATCAAAGAAAAATGGTGAAGATGGAAATTATATGTTGTGAAAGTATTACAAGATATAAAAGAATTATAGGACATGAAAATATTACTGGCTATGTAAATTTACACATTGTGAAAATTTATAAATGCTAAAAAATTTACACAAGGTGAAAGTGATGGGATGACAAAAAAATAGATATATTTGATGAGAAGACCTAATTTATTACCATGGGACCACCCAATATCACCACATGACACTTTTTTATCACAATAATAATACTCACACCCACTAGAGTTATATAAATAGAAGGCCATGTTGCTGCTCTCAATGGGATTTGGAGACTAAACACTTGGACCAGAATCTACATTGTTGTAGGGTCCTCTACCTCATTCAATCATGTTATATTTTATGTTTTCTTTTATTTCATTTCATCCCTCTTACTCTCTCATATAAAGGATGAGGGGGTAAATCAATACTTCCTCTAGGGTTATGTAGTTGAAGGGGGAAGGTATTGTTGGATTTTATCCAATTCATTTCATTCAATTGATTATGTTGAATCAATTATAATTTATTTTAAAATTCACATCATTTTCTTTTCCTGATCATTGAATCGAAAATTGAATCCCTTAAAAAATTATCCAACTGATTACCCTAATTGGGGCATGGAAATTTTAAAATTTAGTTTAATCAGGTTTAAATAGGGTATCAATACAAAACTTATTCGAAAGAACAAAAAAAATTCTAGACCAAGAGAAATAAGATATTGCTATAATTAGGTGGGGATACCATGACCATTATATCCACCTCATACATCTTCATCAACAATAATGATCGAATCATTTAATTTCTAAAATCCAATTTCACTTGAACCCTAAAACTTAAAAACCATGGAATTCTTTTTTTTAATGTTTTTAAAAAACAACCCAACCCTACTTTGTTCTCTATGTCATTCAAAATCATTTATTCTTATTTCTTTTCAATTTCTTTAAATCATTCAACTAAATCATTTTCATTAAAATAAAAATTACATTAAATTCAACTTATCATTGGGATTGATCACAATCATTAAACTATATTAGTTTTAAGAAATTATTTCGCATTGATTGGAGTTTTAAATTTTATTATTTTTATTATACCAATATAAAAATCACTATTCCTTTTGGGATATTCATTTTACCCCCATTAAAATCATTTATAATTTAATTTTGGTAAAAAAATTTCATTCTTTTTAGTATTAATTATGGTAAACAAAATATTTTTAGATCATTATATAATAACTAGTCTGATTGCAAATATATATTCCATTTTTTTAAATTAAATTCTAATAAGTATAAATTTTTAATTTAAAATTAATCTCAATGACATGATGAAAAATCAGATTTCCAAAGAGAAAATGTCCAAAATATTGAAATGATTTTATATAAAAATTCAATATAAAAATAATTCCAATGAACTAAATTGGATTATGTTTTATTTATTTAAATTAATTTACTTGTAATCCCATTTTAAAAAGATGTCCTTTTCAATTATTTAAACAAAAAGAAATATATGCATAAAATTAAACGTTGTCAATATTCACTAAAAAATAGTGTATTCAATTTTTTTTTTAAAAGTCACCCTAAAATAAATTTGACATGATGATTTAAAAAATGATTTTTAATTCAAAAAATTAATTTTCTATAAGTTTCAAAATTTATTTTAATTAATGTTCATAAAAAATAGAAAATATTTTTTAAAAAAAATATTATTTTGAAAACATATAATTACTTTTCTAAAAATTAAGAACTTTTTTATCAATAATTTTTCATTATATAAAAATATTATATCATATATTTTAAATAGATTTATTAGTAGTAATGTACCTTATTCATAAATTAGGATACAATGGTCATGATTAAATAGTAATATTAAATTTTATTATAGTCTGTTAAACCTCGGTGTTTCGTGTAACACATGATAAACATAGTGTTGTTTGTAACACAAGATATCAAAGATATTTAATTTATATAAAAAAATTCTTAAAAAGCCAATATGTTACATTATACCCAAAAAACATAATTTCTCCCACGAAATTCATCACTATAATACAATAAAAATGAAGATCCTTATGCCTCATCATTTCTTGAGGCTCCCATGTAGATTCTTAAATCATATGGGTTTTCATAAAAACCATGAACACGTGAGTGGTATTATTTTATAAAAAATTATCTATTTAAAGTAGAATATTAACTACTTTTTCCTCATAATTAGGATCATGATACAGTGGTATGACCATAGTGTTCAGTACATGTAAAGGATCAAATATGTTCTTCCTTTGGAGAGATACATGGAATACATCATGTACTTTAGATAAGTTTGGTTGAAAATCCAACCTTTAGTTAACTTAATTGATATGATCAGAAATTTAAAATGGTCTGATATACCTTGGTCTTTATTTACCCTTTGCACCAAATCAAATTACCTTCTTCCATGGTGGAAATCTGAGAAACACATTTTCACAAACATTAAATGTTTGATGATATTACTGATTTTTATCCTAGAATTTCATAAGATTATAGGCTTCAATTATTTTTTTCTGAAAGGATATAACCTTATGAGTCATTTCATCATATATCTTAGATCCCATTGTATTTTTTCCCCATCTTGAATCCATAATTTTGGTGCTAAACATTTCATTCCATAGATGGTTTAGTGAGGAGATATTTGAATTTTCAAATGAATGTTATTATTATATGAGATATAAAATAGGGAATGGTGTTAATACCAACCTACATTGGAATCTATAGAAAAATATCTCAGAATATCCATTAGGGTTTGAATTTTTATCTCATACTATCTTTTTTTTTGAGGATGATATGTAGTCATGAAACATAACTCCATATCTAGAGCCTATTGAATACTAACATAGAACATCTTGGTAACCTCTATATATCGATCAGTCACAATGGAATGTGGTACTATATACAAGATTACCACTTCTATATTATAAATTCTTGATATATGATCAATATATAATTCCTAATTCAAAGTGATCATGTGTGATTAATTGAAAAAGAGATCGAATACAACCCATATATCATTATCGCTTTTAAACATTTTGTGGCATCTGATGAAAAAATAAATTGTGTTATGTTTCACATTTAAATTATAGTATGGGTAATGTATATAATGTAACATGATACCTTTTTCTCTCAAACGTATCATTTTTTATATACCAATTATTAAGATACAAACTCTACAATATCTCTCATTAAGCCAACCCACAATAAATAATCATTCAAATGGAATTACATATTCATACTTCCAGGATGAATATAGAATGATGAACTATGTGCTTCATTTAATAACTCCGTCATTAAATTTTCTATGGTTGTAATACATAAATGGATTTTGAACCATATCATTCCATCATGATCAAGGTTACACTCAGTAACATTTCTAAAATTATTTTTAATATCTATATCTTCATTCTGAACTACATTAAGAATTAATTAGATAGATACCTGACCATTCCTTTGAGAATGATAAGATATATCCCATACCTTATATATTTTTTGATCCATCGATTGAAAATCTAGAAATATTGGTTTTTTATCCTCATTAAGGATAATCAAGCGTGATCCTATCAACTCAAGGAATTATCCACCTTGTTCTCTTTCTCATGGTGGAAAAGAATTGAGTAGTCATAATAATTCATAAACATTATCCACATTCTATATACAATATTCCACTCATTCAGTGTCAATATATACAATAATATTATCGAAACGTTATATATATCAAACTTTTATCTGTAATTATAAATCTTTCATATCATTAATGGAAAAATTATCCCAAAAAACTCTAAATCATGAGATAGGGAAATTTCCTCTTGGACATTAAATTATTGTGAGGAATAAGATATAACTATTTCATTTAGAATAAGGACTGATTCTAATCCCTTTTGGATTAATCAATATAGATTAAAACCCTTCTCATTTATAGGTTCATGTATGAATTGGTGCACCGATGAATCTTCACTTTATCTCCTTCAATGTTTCCTCATATTAATCTATCTAATGGAATTTTCATCGCTTCTAAGTTAACATTGTGAGTGGATTAGATAGTGGTGAGAATTTTTCCACAAATAATCTATAATATCTCGCCAAACTAGGATAATAATATATATAAGTAAATGTGGGTTGTCTATGAAAATACTCAATATCCTATGTCTCTGATGGATCTACCAATATACTCTCCGTTATGATTATGAATCCCAGAAAAAGAAATCTTTTGTAGACAAGATTCATAATTTTTGAATTTTTAATAAATTTTATCATTCATTAGGGTCTTTAGTATGCTTCTCAAGTGATCTTAATCCTATTATAATATCTTTCAAAAGATATTATTTTAATTCATAATTACTACCAATGATTGATCAATTTATTCATAAAAAACTATAGTTATTATATAAATGAAGTCATTTGGGGTAGTAGTAAGATCGAATGGAGTCACTATATATTCATAGTTTCCATGCCTTTTATGAAATGTTTTATTTGATATATCCTCATTTTTTACCGTCAATTCCTAATATACACAACAATATCCAATATTGTAAAATAATTGAGCTCTGTATCATTGATCAAGCATGACATTGCTATAGGGTAGAGGATATTTTCTCTTGATCATGATGTTGTTCAGCTCCCAATAATCAATTCTTATTTTTATAGATCCTTAATTAATTTTAACAAATAGAACAACTACACACAAAGGTGACATGCTTAGCCAAATGAATCTGTTATCAGGTTTATCCTAGAGTTTTTTATCAATTCTGAAAACTCAATTTCGCTCATCCAATACAGATTCATTGTAATTGGGGGAGAACATGGTATGTGTTCTATTGAGAACTCATCTTCATGTTTTTGTCTAAGGAATTGTAAATCTTTAGGAAAAACATAATAAAACTACTGAAAAATAGGTATGTCATCAATGTTGAATTTCTATCCAACCATCTGAGATAAACACCCCTCATAAATTGGAATTTGAACCCAAATAATTGATGATATTTCATTGGATGTTCATACTTACCGTCACACTGATATAAGATCATAAGTTTGTTTTCAAAAAACAAATGTGACTTCCCTTCCTCAGAAATTGATATAGGATTTATGTAGAGAAATATAATCGATGGATAAGATAAAACCAAATACAACCATAAAATAATCATAAGGTTTTCAGGAAGCTCATTATTACAAACATCAATTTGAGAAGAATCATAGACTTGAGATGCAATTATTATACCATTATTTTTTCACTAATAATTCTACATCTAATAATTTGGAAGCAATTTAAATAAGCTAATAATATTATTTAGATATAAATGATTTGTTATATACATAGTCAAATAAGACAATAGAATTTCTAGTGTGTCGATAAAGTGTGCATTTCCCCATGTCCTTAACATGAACCTCATTAGAAACAATGATCACATAATATTTCCTTTTGTCTCTTGGATTATGATGATTTTGACATCGATCATCATCATTAACCATAATATTTGTGAAATGGTTTTATTATTTCTCTTACTATATGAATTTGAGAAACTAGAGTGTGGGTGATGAATTTTAGGAAGCTTTATCTCTATTATTATCATTATCTAACATCTTCTAGTTACATCAATATTTTATTTCCCAATGATCATCTCTTATAAACTTAATAAATGTAATACCCTTATTAATAAAATTGTATTCCAACTCATTGAGCCTAATATAAATCTTATATTCTTATATAATTGGTTTTCCAATTATTTAACTCCATTTCTATCTTCTTATCAAAACCCTGATATTAATATATAACTCACACTCCATTTCAACCATGATAGAAAAGTGAAAATTATGATCATTGATATTGAATTATCTTATCGATAATTCATTTCAATGACATAGTTTTAATCCAATGTATAATCAATCAAACATACTTTTAGGTAGGATGATAATAATAAAATCATGCCTCACAAGTCTTTTAAAATATTCCTTATAGAAACAAATTTATTCATCATATTTTTAATTTATCCCAAGAATCTTCATTTCTATATTTGTATGAATAAGAAAATGAAACTACATATTTATTTTTTTGTAGGATAATAAAACATGGAGTCTGTTTCATCATATTCACTTTTAATATTGATAAGAGTCCACCATTCATATTCTTTACCTTCAAAATGATAGACAGTAGAAAATTAATTTTTATGTTCAGAAAAATAGATAATGTAAAATACCTTTATAGTGGTACTAATCCATTGATCATCAAATGGAATATATAACAAACCTACTCTTTATTTCACACAAAATCATACTTTATGACCTAAAATATTCACTTGATACAACATAGAAGATCGAGTGTTATAGTGTCTTTTAGGCTTAAGAACATTACATAACAACTTAAAACATGAAATACACATCTTTATTGAAGACTTATTTTACAAGACCAAACACATTCCGTCGTACATAGCATTGCATGGGATAACATGAAGACTTTTCGAAGAAAATGGTGGACAATTAATCAATTTAAGGGAGTAAACAACGCTTAATATGAAGAATACATTACATGTTAGGAAATAGGAATATCAGTGGATCACAATAGAAACATGAACATAAAGGCATGGTATGACATGATTATCATAACATGTAAATGTTGAAACAACATTTAACAAGATATATCCATGAGACCAGGCTCATTAAACATGGAGAATGAGTAAACCATCATTGAACTTGAATTATCATGAGTAAACCCTCATTTCACTTGATGTATCATAATACTAATCGTTCCCCCATTGCATTGGAGCGCTCTCAGGGTGAACCCTTCTTAATCATTTCATTTCATTAATATTTGTGCCACATGGATAATATAACAAGGATTTATTAAACAACATCATTTATTCCATGGTAAATTAATGTGGAATTCATTTGGGAAACTATATAATCAATATGAAAATTTTCATAAAGGTGAATTTATATGATAGGTAAATGAGCATGGTATTCACAACATAATGACATTGTCCTGTAAAATCGTGGTAAAATTTCTACAACAAAAAGGTGTGAGATAAAAATTCATAAAAACTGATTGATGAGAGAGAAATAGATATCTCATCATATTTACATATAATTTACAATATGGTGGTCACATAGATACATGTCCAAATATATTTAATGGAATTTAGATGTATAACATAAATGAATTTCTTGAATGTAAATGAGGTGGGATAAATCTATTATAGAATTTAGGCATGGTAATTAGTGTACATGGGAGAAATTAATGAGAGAGAAATGGGTATCTCATCATTAAAACACAAGGAGGTCAGTATAGGTGAGGTTCAAAATTATAACCCGAGCATTTGTAATTGAAAACAAAACTGTATAACATCATAATGAAAGTTGGACAAAATGTGAAAGGAAGAAATCTCTTACTTGGATGTGTGATCTCAAAGGATTGGGAGAGTCTTGAGAGAGGATTCATGGGATCGAGGGTGGTCTTGGTGGGATAAAAGAGAGAGGATATAAGAGTATATATTCGATCCAAGGGTGTTCAGTGAAGATATGTGGGAGCTTCGGTGGGACTGTATTGGAAAAGACAGGGAACTATTTATTTGTTAGGTTTTGCACACCACACATTCATCAAATCAAAACCACAAACCAACCCATGGATTTTTCAAAAGGGGATTTGAAAAAATTATTTTATAATTTCAATGGCCGGAATTCTTAAAATAATAGGCTTTGTTATGTGGAGGTGAGTCACATGCTCAAGGAAATCATTTTAAAAGATAAAATGTTTTATATGTCCCGGAGGGTTCACTATGGCACCATAAAATTAATCAAATAAATATAAAATGACATTATTTTTAGTGTAAATAAAATATAGACTGATAACACCATTTATAATATTTTATTAAACCACTATATTTTCATTATGATGTCATAAAACTAATTATATACTTAAATAGTATTTAATTTATTCCCAAAAATTCGAATCTCTTAGAAAATTATAAAAAATTCATCGTTGGATAATTTAGACATCCTGATTTTAAAAATATTGTTCAATTTAACTAAATAAATTTCTAAATATGACCATTATCACCTTCTAAATTGTCATTTATTGAAAATTCATCGGTTTTGACAAAAATAGTTTTCAAACATTAAAAAGAATTATTTTCATAAAAACTATTCAATCATTTATACTTAATAAAACATAATTTAGTTATAATAATATTTTATAATATTATTATTTAATTCAAAAAATAAATTAATTCATAAAGATATGTGTCTTAATTTTATATTAACAAAAAATACAATATGTGCTTTAAAACCCATTTACAATGTAACAATAATGCAATGAATGTATATTATTTATAAAAAAATAAAGCACTTAATCATTGTGATATGGTATGGTTACATACCCCCCTATAACACCCACATAGAACTTAAGGATAAGGAGTGTGATGGGGGAAGAATCTTGGGGAGGCTCTGATAAATCGCTAGGGTGGTAATATCTACCAAAGACGAGAATATTTTTTATAAAACTATTTACATAAGATTAAATTTTATTAGATCAAGATGATTTTAATTAGTAAATGTTTGCGACGTTACATAAGATTTAGAGTTACACTGAAAGAAGGTGTATGTTTCCTCATGAAGAACTCAACAGAACATGATTGACTTCTTTTATATTTGGAATTTTATATTTTTTCATGGCATGAGAATTTTTTGTGAGAAAAAATGACTTCTTTCATTCCCAGTCCAATAGTATTTTCCTTATCAAGAAGAAAATTATTTAATTTTCCATTACAAAAAATATTAACAAGGTTCCTTTAGGTTAGAGCTATTGAATAAAACTAAAAAATATAGTGTCAGAAAAAATCATCATAATGGGGAAACACATAATCCCGAACAATTAGAAATGTTGACTAAATCATGACACATTTTTTAATCTACAACACATTATAATTATCCAAGATCATTCATAGTCATCATATATTTAAATAATTCATTAAGATTACTTAAGAGTTTGTGAATTTTCGTTTCATATCCTAGGGTAGTGTAAAAAAAGGTGGGCAGTAAGGCTATTGTTGTGTAGGAGATGATAATCGAGTCTAGATGAATGACCCATTTCATATTTATTACCCCTTGGTATATCGTTTCCAGATCCACATCCCCTTATTATATCCAAAAGGGGTGTAGTTTATCGAAAACCACTCTCTCTATTCTCTAAAAAAATTCACGAACATTTTCCAATAATTTGACTCATCTTCATAATTGTCCTTATATATTTCCTTAGGTATATCAGTAATGTTTTCACATAAAAGTTTCTGTATATTATCCAAAAAATTTCTCAGATACCAACTAATGTGACCTATGATTTTTATACATAGATATTACATCATTTTATGATGGAAATTTATTACATTACATAAAAACATGCATGAGTATCGTAATAGTATAATTCCATTTGAGATAAGGAAACCCAAAAAACTTATTCATAGGTTAACTGTAACACCTCCCACTATGTTCTTCATAAATAATACCTTTCATATACATATCATACATAATAAATTTCTTCATAACCTCAGGAATAGAAATATATTTAAGGGTGAGAACTGATTATTGGTAAGGGGAAACAAAGGATAAAACTATGCATAACATGAAAATTGTGTTATGTGAACATGATACTAATATTTTAAACCCATTCCCAATATATAATATATCATAAACTCTTTTCCTGGAAGAAAATTTTAAATTTAATAAGACATTAATCATATGGATATCAATTAACCTCGTCTATGAGAGTATAACATTGGAATAAGACATAGTATTTTGGAATACACAAATAAGCAGAAAATTATTTCCCTAAAAGTAATGGATAGTATCCTTGTAAATGATAGTGTAACGGGTTCACTACCAAAACCTTCATAGTAGTCATGGTTCACTCCCATACCATCACAGGGGAAAAAGTCTCACAATGAATCAGGTTTGATTAATATTCCAGTAAATTCTATCTCATTAGATATAAATCATTACTCAATTAATTAGAGGTAGATATAGGTTTCACACATAATATAATTAAAATAATGTGTATTCATGTCACAGGATCATAAATCATTCATCATATCATAACCTAAAAATGAAATGGGTTTCATAAGCATCTCATTATATCATAACTCATGGAAAAGAGAAATGTTTCATATTCAATTTATCATTAAATTAATGAAAATCATTGTAAAGTAATTTGGTTTAATATAAATAGTAAATAATAAGTTACATCAAAATATGTCATCTAATATGGAAATGTTTTTAATGATAAATCACATTGAACATTTCGTGGGGAAGATAACGTTTTTTTTGAAAAAAATGCTTTCTACAAATAAAAACTGATAAAAATTTATAGAAAAACATTTATTTTAAAAAAAAATTGAAAAAATTTAAATTAATATTTAAAAAATTATGAGTTAATGATATAATAAATTAAAAAAAAATCCATACAGGTTAGCAAAAGGGTCCCCTTATTATTTTTTGTAAAATCGAAATAGGAGTTGTTTCGAAAATTTCATAAAGATTTATTTCAAAAAAAATAAAATATATTTTAAAAATGAATAAAAGTTTAATTATAAAATCATTATTATAATAGTAGATTCAGTGTTTAATCAATTATAGATAACCTGGTTTGAGAATCAAAATTAGTTTTCGACAAAAGAATGAAATGGAACAGAATTTTATTAAAAACATTATATTAAATTCTGGAGTATAGCAAGAGAGGAAAATGACGTAAAAAATGAATTCCAATGACCTAAATTTAAGAGAATAAAAATAATAATTTTATTTATATATGGATCATAAAATATTAGCATCCGAAAAATAATCATTAACAATCCTGATAAACGATGTGATTGTAATAAAAAATCTATACATATTTGGTAACATTGAATTATAAAACCCAAGAATTAATAACATTAAAAAACATAAAATATCATGATAATTAATATTTTAATTATATTACATGTACAATTGGAGGTATATACACCTTGTAAAATTATATTGGTGCATAACATAAAAAATGTCTCAAGGAAAGAAAATTAGGACAAATTTTTTTTACCCTACATATTGACTTCCATTATACATGTTAAATCCATGTGTATGATGAATATATGTTTAACATATATAAAATAATGAACCATAATTATATATATCATTATGTATATGTTTTTAATATGAATTTTTATTACTCTTTTATTAAAAATTTGATGTTAATGTCCCATTTCGTGCAATAACTGCAATGTTTTTCATGCTTGTTTTGTTTTTTATTTTTGTTCATCTTGAATATATCAAGGTAAAGTCATCTACATAATGTTTACCATGATATAAATATCATATATATATATTCATTATGTGTGTTTTAAAGTAATATAAAATATTTAGATACAGAAATTTAAAAACACGTGGATACAATAAGATGTGTATAATAACGAACGTCGTTTCCATTTTCACAACGGATTGAAACAAATAAAATTAAAAAAAATATTAACATGACAGATTATTATTTACGTCATTTATCACAAAAAAAAATTATTAAACCGATCTTCGTTACCTTAAATGTAAGGTTTGACCGAATCACATCACCTCGTGAGGCGGTTGTAACGCCCCGACCCCAGCTGCCCAGAGTCGGTGCATTACTTCGTAACATTGGCATGATCACAAGAAAGATCAAATCCCGAAAGACCGATTGGTTTAGTAGCCTTGGAAACACTAGATATAATCATAAAGTTTTACATTACATTTAAAAGTGAAAAACTACTACAACAACAAAGTCTTCATATCCACACTATTAACCCCTCATAATATCCCTGCAAGTCATTCATAATTTACTTCTTCACTACCTGGGAAAAAGAAAACATAGAAAAGGGGTGAGCTCAAATGCCCAGTAAGGATAACAATATAGCGGAACATTCAAAATAAGCATAAACATTTAAGGCAATGAATTACTAAAACAAAAGCCTTTTAAAATTGAACTTCAACATAGTATGGAAAAAGTAAAATGAAATAATACCATTTACTTGTTCACATGGATATTCTACTAATCGAATAATCACATGCAATATCAATAACCCCTTTCATAATTATGGAATGCATAATGTCAAACGTTAATTTCATTGTCTAGGCCTCATCCCAAGACCTAGGGGTTACTTCTAACCGGAACCCAACCCGGAGTGCCTCTAATAACCGGACACCAACCCGGAGTGCCTCTAATAACCGGACACCAACCCGGAGTGCCTCTAATAACCGGACACCAACCCGGAGTACCTCTAATAACCGGAGACCAAACCGGAGGGCTTACTTTTACCAGTCCCTAACCTGGAGGGCTTACTTTAACCAGTCCCCAACCTGGAGGGCTTACTTTTACCGGTCCCCAACCCAGAACATACTTGTTCAGCACATTCATCTGAAGAAAAGTTTGAAATATAACATAAACATTTGGGTTAAAACTAGCATACGAAATGTCAATAGTTTCACCATAAACTATGAATGGTATAAAATAGCACATCCACATTCAAACATATCACAAAACCTTCAATAAAATATAGAAGTATTGTATTATAATAAATCAACTTCAAATAATCTTAAAATCCATCAAAGGATGTTGACATAGATGAAATCAAAATTCTTTTAAAAGAAGTATCTCCTTTTATTTTGAAAACATTTAAGATCCATATAAAATAAAACATTTTCTTTGAAAATATTCTTATAAGCTTGTATGGAAAGCTTCGACGATTTTATAACGGCGGAAAGTAACCGCACCCGCCGTATAAGTTAAAAAAACATTCTTACCTCAATTCTGTCGAAAAGGTTAAAAAGGACCTTGTTTTGAAAACGACGGAAAGATTCCTTTATAAACCTCTTATAAAAAGTCAAACAAGGGTATAAATGACTTTAACCCATATTCTTGTAAATAGTAAAAATGTTTTGAAATACATTTTTAAGAAACATGGATGTGGATGATAAAGAGATCCCAGTAGATTATTACGTATAAACAACCTCGGATAATGAAGAGATTGTGAAATAACCCTTACCTTGTACTTTTCCTTGGTTGGGGTAGGTTAACCTCCTCTTCTTCAGGTTCTTCCTTTTTGTTTGATCAAAAGGGCTCCTTAGGTTGGCTTTCTGATCAAACTAAGGCCTCTAGGTTGTATTGAGGGATGTTGGGAGAGTATTTGGGCAGAGTTTGGCCGAACCAAAAGGCTTTGAAGGTGTGAAGAAATGAGAAGGAGGAGTGCCCTTTTATAAGAGGGGTGAGGGGCACCTTTGGAAAAGCTAGAAATATTAATTTATAATAAATTCATATTCGGTTTATAATGGCTCCAAAGTTGATTATTCAAAGGTTAAGGTGGGGATAGGTCGAAAACCACTCAACCAATAGAATTTAGACAGGTTTGGGTACTTATATTAACCATATCTTTAAGTATTAACTCTAAGTTAATTAGTTTCACTTTTACAATGTCTCTTTGTATTTTTATATAATATGGTTAATAAACTTACTATATACATCCAAGAGACCCCCAAGTTGTCCATTAATGATTAACCTATCATAATATAAGTCTCTTGGCCGAACCTTAGATTTTTAGGAATTTAATATCAATTAATAATATAATATTTGTTTTAAGAACTCTTTTATGTCAATTTTGACACTATTCAATAGTTGATTTTTGTGAAACTCATAACAGATTGATTACTTCGAACAAAGTCCATTAAATCAATCCTAATATATCATATTAGCCTAGAAAATTAGTTTAATTCATTAAAAGTTTCATATTATATTTATTTGGGTATTTATAATATCAATTATTTTAATTTTTCACTATTATATTAATTACTGCATCATCATTGCGTCATAAATAAAATAAATTATTTAATGTCTAAAAATTATAAATAAAATATAATTATGTAGGAAATCTTTTTAGCTTTCTAATGAATATTTATAATCTAAAATCCAACATATATAACCCTATGTAAAAATTGTTGTTCTAAAAGATATATGCTTGTGTCATTTTTGTATTCGTTTTAACTAAATTAAAATAAAGTGTCATTATCACTTACAAGTGGATCCATGGGGTCCCAAAATAGACCCAAAGATTCCCATGGTCGACCATGTATCAACCAATAGGGTGAAGACACATTTTAGGGTAATTTAGTATTATTATAATATTATTTTTTAACCCTTATTTACCGGATTTACCCTTAACCATGGTAAATAAAATATTTACCACAGTAATTATTCAAAATGTCTAAAAATAAAAGTTACCTATTTACACAATTTGGACATCCTGATTCCAAATATGGAATCCATTTTTCTAAATTCAAAACACAGAAGTGGAAGAAATTAATTTAAAATTAATTCCCGCTGTCAAAACAAAAAACGTGTTTTTTAAGAGATAATAACTATCAAAAGATTGACACATGTTTATATTCGGTTTAATTGTAAAATTATGTCCAATGACCAACATTATATTAAATGGTAAAAATATATTCTAAATATACTCTAAAACCACTCAAATTCATAATTTATCACTATTAATTATTTTGATTAAAAAAGTTGTTTTTAATTAAAATTTAGTAATTTTCACTATTCATCAAAATATTAAAGTTATTCGAAAAGTACCAAAATTTCACCTTAGGCTAAATTCGATATTCCGAATCCAAAAATGAAGTCCATTTTGAAATATAAAGTATATATAATTTCGAAAAGTAGGTATTACTATTCATAACGGCTAGTTTGATTGGTTGTGGTGTGTGTTAAAACTCAAGGTTGCGTACAACACACGCTACTGTATTATTCAAAGAAAGCGTACCGTGGAAGCTTGGGATGTTTCATTTTAAATTTTTGATGTCCCCATTTAGTCAAAAAGTTTAAAATATTGTATTTAAAAAGGGTTCACTATTAAAAGTTGATAAGAGTGCAATACTGAAAATGAATTTGTTCTTGCATTATATCTAAGAAACTCATAATATGGATTCTAAAATTATAAGGATTATATAAAGTTTAAAATTTAGATAATACTATTCATAACCTCTTTTGAATGGCTTTTTTTTAAGTCATGATGTGATTGAACTCGGTGTTGCGTGTAGTGCAAGTTATTGAATTATTTTGAAGAAATAACACACTATGAAATCTTGGGGTGTTACATTCTCCCCTCCTTCAAGAAATTGCGTCCTCGCAATTTGAAATTATTCTTCGAAAATAAAAGGTTGAAAATAGAAAATATATTTGTGGGAAAACCCACATCGGAAATTGGGTTACTAAAATTTAGTCTTAATTTGAGGAAAAGAGAAATCAAAGGGTCACCACCAAATTATGATCTCGATTAGGAGAACATTGGTGGCAATTAGAGACATAAAATCGGAGGAAAAACGTAAATATTTATAGGCAGTGATTGAGGTCATCAATCACAAACAAGTGTATAATTGAGGTCCTTAAATTCATCAATCTATGATGATTTGAAATACCATCGGTTCAACAAAACATAGGGTATTCGGATAACACATTTTTGACGTTTCAAAATATCTTAGTTGAAATCCCACATCGAAAAATGAATTAATGAGGTCTCTATTTAAAATAAAGAGTGGAAAGTATAAAGATTACCGAAAATAACACATACTAGAGTTCCATGTAGGAAAATATGGATATGGAAGAGAAATCTAACCATCAATTATCTGATGGAGAGTGGTAGAGAACATGGCTATGAAAAGGCCAAAAATCCCAAAGCCATAAATTTGTGATGATTTAAGGTACCATCTAGGACAACATTTTTGTTCTATGTTTCTTTTATTAATGTTGGGGAATTTATTTATGAGATTGGATAAGATCATAAGGAGATATACTTACTTTATAATTAGAGTTTTATCCATTAATAAATTTCAACCACAAACTCATCTTTCACTCTAAAACATAATAGAATGTAAAAAAAAATTCTATTTACACTATTCGTATAGGGTTCCAAAATAAACGAATTTATAATTCATCTACAAGATCTTTTAATAAAAACAACATTATTTAATTCAGGACATCTCGTGGTCCAGTGGTAGGTGATACACCCTTGTCGCCCTTCGGTTGCGGGTTCAAGTCTCGCAGCCTTACCGGATGCGACGGGTTGCCGCCCGACCTCCGGGTTGTCCTTTTATGGCAATCCAAAATAATCCAAACTAGAACTATCCAAAATACTTCTGTCCAAACTCAAAGTCTAACATTTATAAGGAAGGTAAAAATAATATAGATCCTTTTTACCCCGTAATAGCATATGAATACCTTCATCATGTATTACCATATTCCTTATTGATTACATTCATGCTCCCTTATTCCATATAGAATGCTGGATATACTTCATTATTCAAAAAATCTTTTAAACCCCAACAATGATGGAATATACAAATCATTAATCAGTTCCAAGGTAGTCAAGAATATCCAATATAATTTATCCAAAACAATCACATATTATTCCAAAATCACTACCTCAGTATCAGAACTATATTATGATTTATCATTCTCTCAACCATATATTTTCCAAAAATTTATCCTGCTATTGAGTCACTTTTCTTTGTTCCACACAATCTCAAGTCCTTAATGAAATAGTACTGCAGTACAATCCTTATATACCCCATAATTATTATAACAAGTACATTGTTGATACAACACACAATTGACATAATCAACATAAGAACTCTAATCATTCCTCTTCATCTGTGGTAGTATCATAACTTGATTATTATCCAATAACATCATTTGCGGCATAGTCTGATGACTGGGACATAGGTTCGCGTAGTGTCCAAACTCCTTGCAAATGAAGCATTGTACATTTAAAACCATTTTCTTACCCTTGCAGTCACGTACTTTGTGCCCTTTTCCTCCACACTTATAACAAACTCCCATTCCTCTCAGGCAAGTTCCAGGGTGTTTCTTTCCACAGTTACCACATATGGGGAAATTCTTCTTTTCCCTCTTCCCTTTATCCATCTTTCTCTCTTCCATCCTTTTCTTCTCTTGCTTCCCTTCAAAGCCATAGGACTTAGTAAACTCTTTACTTATCTTATCAACACATGATATTATTTCTTCATATGATGATAATACATGGGAGACTATTTCTCTTATAAATTCTAGCTTAAGACCATGGAAGATATGATTCTTCCTTCTCATTGGATCATGTGCATTTCTGGAGTTCTCATTCCTTCTACTGGGCGCCATTTCTAAACAATGGCATACACTAGATCAGTTTATGAATCAAAATACATAATCCCATACTTATAAAACAGTTAACATAAGTTGAACTATTTATGGATATAATCCATAATCATAAGAATGTTTTCTTTGAGGAAGTATATACCAATAATCCCTTCAAAATGATTTGTAAAGAAAATGAGAGTTATCCTAAGCATATCCTCCGGGAGTGTCATAACCAAGAGTGCAGCAAGGCCAGTTGTCATGCACCAGTTCCCGTTCGAGTCTAGCTCAAAGCGGTGTTTTCGGGTTTTACCCCTAGCTACATCTGTGCCAGAGCCGCCTCTACCTGCTCGTATCCAGACAGGGATGTATTGCTCGGAAAACTCACAAAATCTCTACAATACCAAAATTCTAGGAAGTTATTCTATACTAATCCTCAAAGTTCATCTTAGGTCTACGTGCTCTAATCAGAGTTTATCTAAATCTAGCTTCCAAGGTTTGTACTAAACATCCTCTGATACCAACTGTAACGCCCCGACCCCAGCTGCCCAGAGTCGGTGCATTACTTCGTAACATTGGCATGATCACAAGAAAGATCAAATCCCGAAAGACCGATTGGTTTAGTAGCCTTGGAAACACTAGATATAATCATAAAGTTTTACATTACATTTAAAAGTGAAAAACTACTACAACAAAAAAGTCTTCATATCCACACTATTAACCCCTCATAATATCCCTGCAAATCATTCATAATTTACTTCTTCACTACCTGGGAAAAAGAAAACATAAAAAAGGGGTGAGCTCAAATGCCCAGTAAGGATAACAATATAGCGGAACATTCAAAATAAGCATAAACATTTAAGGCAATGAATTACTAAAACAAAAGCCTTTTAAAATTGAACTTCAACATAGTATGGAAAAAGTAAAATGAAATAATGCCATTTACTTGTTCACATGGATATTCTATTAATCGAATAATCACATGCAATATCAATAACCCCTTTCATAATTATGGAATGCATAATGTCAAACGTTAATTTCATTGTCTAGGCCTCATCCCAAGACCTAGGGGTTACTTCTAACCGGAACCCAACCCGGAGTGCCTCTAATAACCGGACACCAACCCGGAGTGCCTCTAATAACCGGACACCAACCCGGAGTGCCTCTAATAACCGGACACCAACCCGGAGTACCTCTAATAACCGGAGACCAAACCGGAGGGCTTACTTTTACCAGTCCCTAACCTGGAGGGCTTACTTTAACCAGTCCCCAACCTGGAGGGCTTACTTTTACCGGTCCCCAACCCGGAACATACTTGTTTAGCACATTCATCTGAAGAAATGTTTGAAATATAACATAAACATTTGGGTTAAAACTAGCATACGAAATGTCAATAGTTTCACCATAAACTATGAATGGTATAAAATAGCACATCCACATTCAAACATATCACAAAACCTTCAATAAAATATAGAAGTATTGTATTATAATAAATCAACTTCAAATAATCTTAAAATCCATCAAAGGATGTTGACATAGATGAAATCAAAATTCTTTTAAAAGAAGTATCTCCTTTTATTTTGAAAACATTTAAGATCCATATAAAATAAAACATTTTCTTTGAAAATATTCTTATAAGCTTGTAAGGAAAGCTTCGACGATTTTATAACGGCGGAAAGTAACCGCACCCGCCGTATAAGTTAAAAAAACATTCTTACCTCAATTCTGTCGAAAAGGTTAAAAAGGACCTTGTTTTGAAAACGACGGAAAGATTCCTTTATAAACCTCTTATAAAAAGTCAAACAAGGGTATAAATGACTTTAACCCATATTCTTGTAAATAGTAAAAATGTTTTGAAATACATTTTTAAGAAACATGGATGTGGATGATAAAGAGATCCCAGTAGATTATTACGTATAAACAACCTCGGATAATGAAGAGATTGTGAAATAACCCTTACCTTGTACTTTTCCTTGGTTGGGGTAGGTTAACCTCCTCTTCTTCAGGTTCTTCCTTTTTGTTTGATCAAAAGGGCTCCTTAGGTTGGCTTTCTGATCAAACTAAGGCCTCTAGGTTGTATTGAGGGATGTTGGGAGAGTATTTGGGCAGAGTTTGGCCGAACCAAAAGGCTTTGAAGGTGTGAAGAAATGAGAAGGAGGAGTGCCCTTTTATAAGAGGGGTGAGGGGCACCTTTGGAAAAGCTAGAAATATTAATTTATAATAAATTCATATTCGGTTTATAATGGCTCCAAAGTTGATTATTCAAAGGTTAAGGTGGGGATAGGTCGAAAACCACTCAACCAATAGAATTTAGACAGGTTTGGGTACTTATATTAACCTTATCTTTAAGTATTAACTCTAAGTTAATTAGTTTCACTTTTACAATGTCTCTTTGTATTTTTATATAATATGGTTAATAAACTTACTATATACATCCAAGAGACCCCCCAATTTGTCCATTAATGATTAACCTATCATAATATAAGTCTCTTGGGCGAACCTTAGATTTTTAGGAATTTAATATCAATTAATAATATAATATTTGTTTTAAGAACTCTTTTATGTCAATTTTGACACTATTCAATAGTTGATTTTTTGTGAAACTCATAACAGATTTATTACTTCGAACAAATTCCATTAAATCAATCCTAATATATCATATTAGCCTAGAAAATTAGTTTAATTCATTAAAAGTTTCATATTATATTTATTTGGGTATTTATAATATCAATTATTTTAATTTTTCACTATTATAGTAATTACTGCATCATCATTGCGTCATAAATAAAATAAATTATTTAATGTCTAAAAATTATAAATAAAATATAATTATGTAGGAAATCTTTTTAGATTTCTAATGAATATTTATAATCTAAAATCCAACATATATAACCCTATGTAAAAATTGTTGTTCTAAAAGATATATGCTTGTGTCATTTTTGTATTCATTTTAACTAAATTAAAATAAAGTGTCATTATCACTTACAAGTGGATCCATGGGGTCCCAAAATAGACCCAAAGATTCCCATGGTCGACCATGTATCAACCAATAGGGTGAAGACACGTTTTAGGGTAATTTAGTATTATTATAATATTATTTTTTAACCCTTATTTACCGGATTTACCCTTAACCATGGTAAATAAAATATTTACCACAGTAATTATTCAAAATGTCTAAAAATAAAAGTTACCTATTTACACAATTTGGACATCCTGATTCCAAATATGGAATCCATTTTTCTAAATTCAAAACACAGAAGTGGCAGAAATTAATTTAAAATTAATTCCCGCTGTCAAAACAAAAAGCGTGTTTTTAAGAGATAATAACTATCAAAAGATTGACACATGTTTATGTTCGGTTTAATTGTAAAATTATGTCCAATGACCAACATTATATTAAATGGTAAAAATATATTCTAAATATACTCTAAAACCACTCAAATTCATAATTTATCACTATTAATTATTTTGATTAAAAAAGTTGTTTTTAATTAAAATTTAGTAATTTTCATTATTCATCAAAATATTAAAGTTATCCGAAAAGTACCAAAATTTCACCTTAGGCTAAATTCGATATTCCGAATCCAAAAATGAAGTCCATTTTGAAATATAAAGTATATATAATTTCGAAAAGTAGGTATTACTATTCATAACGGCTAGTTTGATTGGTTGTGGTGTGTGTTAAAACTCAAGGTTGCGTACAACACACGCTACTGTATTATTCAAAGAAAGCGTACCGTGGAAGCTTGGGATGTTTCATTTTAAATTTTTGATGTCCCCATTTAGTCAAAAAGTTTAAAATATTGTATTTAAAAAGGGTTCACTATTAAAAGTTGATAAAAGTGCAATACTGAAAATGAATTTGTTCTTGCATTATATCTAAGAAACTCATAATATGGATTCTAAAATTATAAGGATTATATAAAGTTTAAAATTTAGATAATACTATTCATAACCTCTTTTGAATGGCTTTTTTTAAGTCATGATGTGATTGAACTCGGTGTTGCGTGTA
This sequence comes from Viscum album, assembly GCA_963277665.1. Classification (NCBI taxonomy): domain Eukaryota; kingdom Viridiplantae; phylum Streptophyta; class Magnoliopsida; order Santalales; family Viscaceae; genus Viscum; species Viscum album. The sequence continues at coordinate 539,598,027 of OY728133.1, forward strand.
GTGCAAGTTATTGAATTATTTTGAAGAAATAACACACTATGAAATCATGGGGTGTTACAGCGGTTGTCCATCGTACAAATGGGTGACGTTATCTTATTCCCACAAAATGGAATGTATGATATTTTAAGTAATATAATAATTACATAAGTATAATAATATCATAAATATATTATATAAACATTTCATCTATCAGTATATTTAACCATCAGAGACAGTTTTGGAAAATGAATGACATTTGTTCGTGACTTGGTAGTTGTCTATACACATGAATGAAGATTTCAAATCGCATTAAATAGAAGAGTAAATGGTTGTAGGTAATTAAATAAATATAAAAATATCTTAGTATATGTAATATCCTAAGATAATTACATAATCATTACTTAATAATAATATAATGATGTGTATTAATAAATAATATAAACCTCTCGGTTAGGGTTATTATTTCTTCTTCGGACATCCTCATTTAGTTTTCACTAAAATTATTAATATGTTAGATTTCTATTGAAACTGATGATTATAAGATATAATTAGGCCTATAATGTTGTGATTTGGGTAGATATTGAATAAAATGAATGATATTGGATATTTTAAGAGGAGATAATATGGGGTGACCTTTTATAAGTCAGATGAGTGTCATACTTATAATTGTTTAAAACAAAAAAGGTATACCCATATTTTTAACATAATAAATGATAAAAATTGAATATTCAGGAAAATATATTTTTAAGATCAAAATGAAAGATTAAAATGTGTATTTTACATTTTAGGGTCATTTTTAAACCTTTTCATTTTAGTTTAACCCCCTGTAAACAAATTTTACCTCAATGAAGGTAAATAATTGTAACTGTTTATACTATTCATCATAGTAAAAAATAAATTCTAAATTATTATATAATATAAATTGTATTGATTCCAATTATATAATCTATTTTTTTTTCAAAAAATTCCCATAATTGTAAAATCTTAATTTTAAAATTATATCCCATAGATGCGATGAGAAATCAGTTTTCCAAAGATATAATGTTCAAAATATTAAAATGTTTTTATATAAAAATTAAATATGAAGATGATTTTGATGAACTAAATTATATTAATTGATAAATAATTGAACTAATATTACTTTTAAACCCATTGTAAAATAATATGGGGCCTTATAAATTCTGTGAACAAAAAATCATTTTTGAATAAAAACAAATGTTTGTCACAATTCACTAAAAATAAACATTTCTAAAAAATCCATAAAATTCATCATATTTATATTCTGAAATTATAAATTCCAAAATAATGACTACTTTATGAAATAAATTTTCTAAATGTTCTAAAAATATTATTGTTATTTTTCACAAAAAATAGAAACATTGTTTCTATGAAATGAGTTTTTTCCAAACATATGATGACTTTTCTATAAAGTAAGTACATTTTTATCAATATTTTTTCATTATCTAAAACTATAATAGTAAATATTTTTAAATTTTTATTAGTATTAATATCTATACATTTATTTTCAATGTTATAATTATCATGTTTAAGTAATAATAATCTTATTTTTTCATGGTTCATTAAAACTCGGTGATGCATGTAATGCAAGATAAACCTGGCATTGTGTGTAGGAAAAGATATAAAAGAAATTTTATTTCATTCCCAAAAATAATTACATTAATACTCATTATGTTACAGTATTTCCCTTGTATACTAGGTGTTCGGGATCATCGGTCATATCCTTTAGATATGTGCTTTACTCCCCTTATTTACTCGATGTATTTGATCCTCTATATCTAAGACATTTTACATAGAATATGAATATTTATCCCATATACTTATGGTCATTATTCTCTATATACGGATTCAACATTCCCCATATTTAAAAGTATATTCATGTTTGGGATCTTATACTATTGTTGGTAATCTTCGTTCTACATATTTCTGAGATCCTACATAATAGTTATAGAGAGGTTATGTTACAAATGTGGTTTGTATTACCCCTATAACCAAGGTAAGGAATCATAAATACCATCCATTGTATCGGGTCAGTATTCCCATTATATTCACATGGAGTGATATTCTTTATATCATCCTTAATGTCGAATTGGTATTCAACCCATATACCCAACCATTGGACCCTCTATCTCATATTAAAGGGTAGTTGGTACTAACATATATGATAAGGGAATGAGAACATCAACTATAAAGGTGTATGTGTTGATGATTAAATAATTTTTTGGTTAGTTACACGATTGAAAAATTGTCAAACCATTAATTAAGTTTTAGTATATCAATTTAGTATAACTATTTTTGTGAATCTAATCAATGTGTGGTATATGATTTTCACCTATTTATTGAGAGTTTAGTTCCATGATAAATCATCAATAAGTATTGGTTTATCCTATTATGATATTTTTTATATGGGGTGATAAGTGTGGTGGGTCAGATTTCAAGCTTGACATCTTCTTCTATTTGTAATGTTTCTCCTCTTATCTGTGAGTCACACATGGTGCAGAGAAATTTTTTCATGAGTGGTGGGAAGATGAAAGATTATAGAAAATATGATTAATATCTCATAGTATGCTCAATGAATGTCAATGTGGGAATGTTATTGATGAACCCTTATATGTAAAATTTATATTATTTACTTATCACATATATTCATTAGAATAAATGTTATATATTATATTTTGGACGAGATTATGAACATAATACTTAGATATCATTGTACCCTTTGGACTATCTTCATTGGTTCAATGACTCCAATTAGAGGCAATCATGTAGTTTTGTATTTATCACTAGTGTGAGATGGTTTTTGTTCAAAGAGTTTCTAGGGAACCACCATTAAGGGATAGAGACTAGAAATGATTTATTAATGATTATTGGCAACCTGATGTGTATGTTTTTATGGGGTTTTATCACTGTTGATCATTTAGGGATCGACCAAATAAACCTAGGCACACATCCATTCGGAAATGAGACAACTATGATGAGGTTATCCACCCACCAACCAAATGTTGAAATCAATTCATTCACATTATAGTGAGTTTTTTATTATTAAATGATATTGTTTGGGAGGATTAGTTTTATAGTTTTAGAGATATGGATTATTTTTTCTCGGAAAATATAGTACATAAGTCCAATGAATTTGGATCAAATCTTGTAGGAATATATTATTTCTAGCAATCCAGAGTATCTGATGTATACATTGATCTATGCTCCCAACTAGTGATTTATAAAGGATATTATCACATAAGTAGTTATTTGTGACATCCATATTCATGGTCATTTCTATAAGATAAGGATGACCTGGGATAAATAGTGCATGTTCAGATGTTTTGGGTATTCAAAAAATAAGTAGTATATCTTATTATTCTTGTGAACACCTAAGTTGTGTGTTGTGGATTTCAAGAAGAGTACACTTATGGTATATTAGTATGTTCTTTGAGGTGTATCGCCCTATAGGAATTTATTTTTTGATGATTTCTTGGGAAGATTATAACTTTACATACTAGAGCGTGTAGTAAATTTATTTATAGTCGATGATAACCTGATTGATGCTATAAGTGATGGAATATTCTCTAATAATTGATTAGAGAGGGAAGGATGGAAGTAATGGTGTAATCTATGCAACCAAAGATAAAAAATTTCCATGTTTATGATATTTAGAAATGGATACATAGTGGAAGAATGATAGAATTTTATGATGTTATATGGTACACTTATAGATTCTCTTAGTGGAAATATTTTTGTCACAATGTTGTGTATATATAATAGTCTTTTAGGTATCCATTTAAAATGTGGGGATAATTATTCCCCATGGGAAATGTTTTGGTAGATGAATATATCTAATGGATATCATTGGTTCATGAAATTTCATTATATTAGTATTTATGGGTGTCTTTTGTTTGGAGGAAATATCTTGATCTATAAAATCTTGGTTAGATATTCAAATTGTGAGCTGTGATGATTTCAAGAGATTCCCTTGAGCTAGGTTAAGGCTGTTTAGATTATCTGGGAAAATATCAATATCAGATGTGGTGTGTGTGGATTAAGTTATTTATAATGGATCAGATCTAGGGTGGGGGTTAATTCATCATACATTAGTATAGAAAAATGATCAAAATATGGAGGATCTGATGGATGGTTGTGTCCCCATCCCATATGTGGATGTCTTATGGTTAGATAAAATAGTCATTTGATATTTTTTTATTATTTTAAAAAGAAATTTATTGAATCTAGGAGGATTCATGGACCTATGTTTTCTTGTTCACAAGGATTATCAATTTTTGAAGTTTGAAACCTCAATAACTTGATATGGCTAATTTGGTAATTTTACCCAAGAAGATGAGCAAAAAAATTTGATGGTTCCTTTGATCTGAATTCAATTTGATTACAACTTGATTAAGATACATTGAATTTATAAGTGTGTTGAGTTTTTCAAAATTATTAATATTCATTTCTTAAGTAAACATTTCTCATAGAGCCTACATAATATTTGATGACCCTCACCATTTGTGTTTTTATATTATAATAATTCTTTGTTACATTTCAGATGAAATGATAATCTATCATAAGATAGTGGGTTCAATGGGACCTAATAATAATATTTTAATCATAAAAATAATAATTTTATCCATGTCATGAAAATTATCTTGATTGGAGCACTTTTTATTAAATGAAGGCCCATATGGGAAATATGAGGCATTAATTGAATCTAAAATTGTTATTCTACCCAAAAACAAATATTTCATGATTTTTGATCAGGATTACCAAAGGATATTATCATGAGTGGAATAATTAATTAATTACCTAATCTAAATACCCCTATATTTATGATTTGTTTCGCTTAATTCATGGGCTACCATCACAAACACCATATATATATGAGGGATTGGGAGTGGTAGTTATGTATTGTTGGTAGAAATGATGATCCAATAATGACAGTGATGCTGAATTAAAACATGAAATTTTTTACATTAATATTTGATTAAATTTTGTTGTTGGATAAATTTTTATATAATCATTTGATAAATTATTTCTAAAATCATATTCACCCAGTGAAGGTCAAATTACTATTGTGGGGGTTGGATGTGGATTTTGGCTAGTGATAATAAATGGATGGTCAACCACATTATAAGAAATATGTTTTCTTTTCCTCCGATGATGAGGGTGTAGGCTCAGTCACTTTGCATGTAGTGGCATCGAGTAGGTCCATATGCATTAATTGATGAATAGTGATTAGTGGCGGAAACCCCTATGGACCCTTTGACACACTATAAGAATGTGGGTATAGGCTAGGGTTTCCTATTTGAAATTCTAATATCATGGGATGATATGGTTCCTCACCCACCACATGGTGGGAAGGATTTACCTAGATCAACCCTCAGTAGATGGGTATTCCCTACCTGAACCAAATATAGGGTGTTTATGGGTGCCCAAAACTGATGAAATTATTTGATAATGGGAGCAACATAGAGTAAATTGACCAGTTGCTTCCCCCTTTTAGGCTATGTTTTGCATCAAGAGACCACAACATGTCTACATAGATAATGGGTGTATGCTTTGAATGTTATACATCAGGTGTTCATTTTATCCATATTAATAGAATATACAAGGTATTTTTGTATATTTATCATTCGAATTAATCTTGTTTGTTCATTTGTGGTTGTTAATGTGTTTTGATAAGATCATCCAAAATTAATCTCTATATGGTTGATGTTAGAGTTGAAGATTGTCATATATAGCTTCTTTTATATATTAGGGAATTCTAATGGGACATTCAGTGTTCATAGAACATAATGAGACTCCTTCCTCCCAATATACCCAAGAGTGAGAGATGGTTCGTGTGGTTTGGATAGTAGAATGGGGAGTAATTACATTACTATTGTTTTGTAGGGGCCTTCATGGATATATTTTCATATAAGGAAATTCTTTCCATTTATCAGATGTATCACCCCATGAGATGTTGTGAAATGTAGACTGAGATTATTTATAGAGTTTCCATAGAACCCCTTTCATCGGACAATCAATCCCAATGTTTGTGAGGTGAGATCAGCAAAGTTGTTGATTTTGGTACCCCATTGGGTTTATATTCTGTGATGAGGTTTGGTTCATCACATTTGGTGATAGAGATAGTCCTCCCATAGAAAATTTTGTTACTATTCCTCTATTATGTGATAATGCCTCTTGATTCTCCCTCTTTGATGTGTGAAAAGCCCCATACATGTATGAAAATTGTATCATCAATACATGATATTGGATTAAGGTGGGGAATAGGTTTCCCATTGGTAGTATCAAATCAGTGGTGTAATAGTTGTCATTTTCATGTTGTGTGGATGGGTTAAGAATATTTTTTATTGTTTCTAGTAGGGTATTTCAATTGACCTTTATTATACCACTTCAATAGAGTTGGATATAGAAGATGGTGTTTCACCATATTTTCGGTTGATCTTTCTAAAAATATTTTTTTGGGTTGCACAAATTCTTTTGGCTCTAGATTGGCTGAGGTGGTGTACATCCACTATTTTTGGATGGAAATTGGAGTTATCCACCCGATCCGAAGGTTTAGAATCCCCCACGTATTGTATCTTTCTCAAATCAAAGGATTCACTAATTAATCCACTAATTAATTCTAGATACCCTGTGAGATGAGTTTATATTGGCCGTTTTGGAATTAGCTTTTGGTCTAGGAACTATGCGGCACAGATGAGTTTGGTTGCCTTCATATTTGATTAGTGGTTGGGGATGTTTGTAAAAGGTACATGTTTCTCGAATAACGAGCCTCTTTTGTTGGGATAATCCTAGAAAAGTCCCCAATTTATGACATCATGGTTTAAGTTTAGGATTCCCTCATGTGTTTGTTAATGGTTTGATTTACTCCATGATGGATATAGATGGATGTTTTTCCCTCAAGAAGATGAGTATAGACATTACTTCTCATTATATTTTGGGCTATTTATGGATCCATCACCCTATGTATTGATTATACATTCCTGAAATCTACATTTTATCCTATTCGGCATGATTTGGGATTATTATGTTGTAAATCCATAACTATTCCACTATTTTTATTATTCCCTCTTTTTATGATTTTGCAATCTATATTGTTCATCCCTAAGTGGTGTGTCGTCCTAAAACTAGATACCATTTATATTCTTGAGGCATCCTACAAGGTAGTTTTATTCTCAACCATATATGGGAATTTTGACCACACTTTTATTTTCTATGCACATTACGCGTAGTTCTGTGATGATATTTCATGGTTTTGGAGCTACTTGTGATAGTGGAGACAAAGCCAATACATGCGGGTGGGATCTATAGGGGTCATTATGTGAAGATATTGGTAGAGTGATGTACCGATTTTCTTACCCGTTAGAACAAGATCAGTATATTCTAAGATCATTAAGAAATATATATTGACCACTTTTTAATAGAATTTATATTTTAAGACTTGGGATATTTAACCAATGTATATATAATAAATTTCTGGGTGTTTTTCCCTTGATTATAAAACTTTTTAATTTAGATTATGTGAATATTCTAAGAGTAGAATATTAAATAAATTTATTATGACATATTGATAGTTTTCCAACAGAACTTTAATGTTGTAATGTACTAGATTATCTTTTGCACTAAATGGTCATAGATGATACCCACTATAATGTGATCACTGATGTTCTATGGATATATTACTAAACATATATAAAAAACAATGATAATATTTAATTATGTGACACATAGTTTTTTGGATTATTGGGTGATTGATTCTTGTAAAAGGATGAGACTTTAACTAAAGAATTTCAAACTTGGTAATATTTAATATGATATATTATGTTTAATGACTCACTATTATGAATTACATATTCCTTGTGTGTTATTGGATAATCATATATGTTAATGTGTGTCATGATCCTTATAGTAATGATTTTTATCATTTCTTATCATGAGTCATGTATTTTTATTTATTTCAAAAAATAATGATAACATGATTTAGTAGTGAATTAAGATACATTGGGTTCATCATGAGTGATATTTCATTCAGGATTAAGTTAATGAACCTTCTAGTTTATGTTTGTCTATATCACATGACTTTAGATTTAAATGAAATTTTTTGACTAAATCCAAATCCATGGTGTATTGAATAGATTATTTAAGATAGTAAAAAATGAGATATCGAGTAGATAGGTTGATGGCATAGGTATAAAACCATATTGACTATGATATTCCAATACAAAATGTACTACATTACACATTGATTGTTCACTTATGGATGGTTTGATGAAATATTAACATTATTCACTATGTGTGACTTAATATATTATTATATTATAATATTTAAATCTATGAAAGACCACAAAATTTCATTGTGAAAGAGGCCTAGAGGCTCACACTCTATGTATATCCATTATCGCAGTTAAATTCTGTTTTAATTTAATAGTAAAAAAAATAATATTTTGAAGACTGAGGAATAATATTTATCCATGATATTTTATCTAAATATAGTGTAAATAGTTATATTCTAGTAATAACATATATGTGAGTAGAATAATAAGTAATTTATTTATTTTTATGCTTATCAAATAAATTAATTATTTACCTTTAGTAATTATTCACAATTTAAGAAATAAATAAATATTTATTCACAAAATAGTTTATAAATTTATATTTAAATGTTTATTTTTTTGAATATTTACAATAATATTTATTTAAATATAATTTATATTAAATTAAATATTCAATTAAATATATATATATTTAAATATTTATTCAATGTATGATAAATACTATGTAATATAGTCATACCGAATTAAGGCCCCAGTAGTTGGAATGATGTATTTGTTAAATATAATTTAAATATAAAGGGATTTATTTATTTAATAAAATAATCTATAACATTAAACAATTATTTCAGTTTTTGGAGAAATAATAATATTATTACAATTATCATCATGTAAATAGGATATGATTAATGATTGGTTAAGGGAAGTCGTGAAATTATAAGTATAAAACTCTAGCTCAATATGTTCCCACTTAACTAATTATAGAGAGAGAGATTAATAGTTTCTCCCACATAACATTACCAGAATTCTCCTAACAACATTTCAAGGGTTCCATAAATAATTATAGAAACATTCGTCCACCTTCTCCCGCTCAAGACTGAGACATCATGAGGCGAGACCATTAAAATATGTGGATCAACAGTTATAATCCACATTAATGACCTGAGGTGACCTATTACTTCATGCTTATAGCTAAGGATTCATTAACATTGTTCAGATATTGTAGATCATGTGTGGATAACCACTAAATAGATTCTATCTCTACTGTAGTGAGGGTAAAAATCATATGATGTTGACAAAATCAATAAATTAATCCAAGAAAGAATCTAAAGGCCATGTTAATTAAATAAAATACAAAATTAATGATAAATTTAAGTATAAAAATTTTCCTCTCTCTTTTTTGGGATTGTTTTTTCTAATTTTAATTATGTATATTCATTAGAAATGATGATTTTTCATCATCATCTTATTAAGTATACATTAGATATAATGAAAAACCAACACTAGGAATGCGTATGACCAACTTTGTAACACTAAAATCATTAATGTGGCATCAATATTGTAAAATTTAAAATTTTAGTTTTTTAATATTCATTTCAAAAATATCTCAATTTTTGCATTATTTTATTTTGTATTTTAATTATTAATCCATGAATATTAGATAACGAGTTTTTTCGATATCATATGATGAATAACAGTTGATGAACACATGAAGATTCCATCCAGAAGTGTGAAATATCCACGTTGCATGACTAGATTACATAATGAGTTACCTAACTATACACGTTTTTATATTTGGAAACCACACATGCACATGGTTTTTCTAATCATGAATTGTCATTTGGTTGATCATTATGTAGAATGTAAATATACAATATATTTAATGTCACGGTGGCACATGGTTTCTGAGGTTACACAACATATAACTTACCTAAAAGTTGTGTAACCCCACATGACCCAGTGGCCATGAGTTCAGAATTAATGGGGTGTGATTAAAAACACATGTGTCATAATTGATTCACATTATGTGGACTAGATATCATCTGAAAAACAAAGGATAGATCTGTTTACACATAATGTAATTTTTTACATGTCGTGTAATGTATTATTATCCCACAAAGTGTACACAATGATTCTCTATTAATGTAATGGTGGATTGAAAAAAATATATAACATTGTATAGCCCATGTACACACCATCTAATTCATGTTATATTAAACATAGAACAAGGTGTTATAGTCTTTTAGTGTCACCTAATGCGATGGAAATTAAATTTATTTTGAGTAAAAAAATTATATGTTATGTAGCTACTTTGACCCATTGTGTGAAAGGGATTTTCCACATGCTGATTAAATTTTGGGTGATCATGTGGAATAAATGAATCAATTAATTTATTCTGTGTTATCTTCAATTACACACCATGTATAATCATTATAAACATCGTTTAATGTACACACCCCAATCCAACAACACATGTCGCACATACTCAATCATGCCATGGGGTCAAACGATACTTTTTGACTACATATATTGACACACATAACTACACTCCAAGTAATATAATAACACATAATTTTTTATGATATTTATGTAAGTAAAAAATAGAAGACTATAATAATACACTGTGTTAGTGAACCACAGTGTAATATTTCATGTTGCCTCAAATACATGTCATGTACTTTATTATCATAAATATCATTAATTCAATTAATTTAATTAAAATTATAAAGGATTATACTTGTATATATCTCTATAACTTATTGTAATAAAAAAATTATTATTTAATAAGATCCTTATTTATTAATTGAAGATAAATATATCATAATTAAAATAGTTGTTTGAAAATTATGCTAGCCTGTAAGAATGTGTTTTTATTACATGTATGTGTGTAATTAGGAGATTTATTACCCAATCTCTGTGTTAGGGTAAAATTTAATTTAAAAATATTTCATGTTTTTTATATGAGAGGATGTTTTATTAAATAATATAGGATGTTTTTCATGTCATCTCTCCCAAATTTACTATGTAGGACCACTTGTTCCATGGTTTTCATAACCTGGCCCAATGGGGTACGGGCCACAAATATTCCAAGCCCACCTATATAGGCAAGGGGTAGGTGAAAATATCCAAATGGAATAACTAATATGGGAGGAATTTATCAAGTGTTCATGTACGCATTCACTTAACCACCTCTAGGTAGAAGTGAAGAGTAAAAATTATAAAAATATACAACATATAGATATTAAACCATGCCTGTAAAATGTTTAGGGATTAAAATTGTATGATATTGTAATTTGAAAATTAAAGGGTGAAAATTCATTCCAAACTCAGTAGATGTCCCAACCTTATAATAACTAAATGTTAAATGCTATGATATCCTAACTTTGAATCTCTTATCTCTGACCATTGAACATAGTGAAATCTACCAATATATCCCTATTCTCCTTGATTATATCCATATTCTTATTCATTGTTTTAATAATATGTGACACGTGTTGGAATATCCCATGCAAGGGTGTGTGTATATAAATACATAGTACGATTCCTTGAAAACTGAAAGGGTTGAAATAAGAGACACAATAAAAGTAAAAACCTCTACCCATATAAAGAGAGAAACAAAAACCAATCAATGGTGATATATTCTCATAAATGAAACCCCAATGAAAGATAAAGGGGATCTCCATCACATTTCCCATCACATGAAAAGAGTATGACATCAATTCAAAGAATTCCATAAATGATGCCCTACATCACTGACATCTATCTGAACAAGAATAAAAATTTGTCAAAACCACACCATTGTTCAACATAGTTGAGGGGTCATAATCTCATTGAATAGGACCCATTCCCTAATATGATTGGTGGGATACACTTATTATATAAATAAAGGACACATTCCTTGTCCCAAGAGGAGGGATCCACTCTATTGATATAGTACCCCTAAATTGTCCAAACAATAGGATCCAACTCCTCAGGTAGATAGGTATATGACCAATACGCTATCATATAAGTGAGGTTACACTCAAGGGGTTTTAAACTCATGACATGTCCTATAAAGAAGGATCCACTCCGATGGTGGATATAATACCCATGCCCTTTTCCACTAAGGGGTTCCACTCTATAGATAGGTAGTTGATCCATGACATATCCCAATAAGAGTCTTCCAATTTGATGATATCTGACCCATTCTCTGACACCATAGATGGTTTACACTCAATTGGTAAATGAACCATGCTTCTACACAATAGGAGGGTTCCACTCTAATGGTAGAGGATTCATTCCCTGACCCCATATGAGGGTTCAAATCTAATGATTGATAGGGTACCCACTCCATACTTCATCAGGGTGGGGGGGGGGGGTCCACCCTATAGATTGATATAAGACTCATTCCTTATCCCTATATGATGATTCCACATAGATGGTAGAGGCCCCATGGCCTGACAGAGCTAGAGGGTTCCACTATAATGGTAGATATCTCATTCCCTAAAACCACATGACAGGTCCACATTAATTGTAGGGGATCCATTCCCAGAAACCACATGAGGTTTCCACTCTAATGGTAGTAGACCCATGCCTTGACTCCATAAGTAGGTTATACTCTAGCTATATAGAATATATGACCTGAAACCACAGGGGGTTACACTTTCATGATGAATATGGGACACACACTCTATTACCATAGTGGGTTCCACTCTATATAGTGATATAAATTGAGGACCCATGCCATAATCCAGTTGTATGGTTCCACTCTGACGATCCTATCTGAACACTATCATCTTCGAGGGTCACATAAATTTGCATCATAGTAAAAAAACCTCTCATAGAATCTCAAAATATACAATGAAATCCACCATCACAATTTTCATCAGAAAGCACTCATGATATTTTACTTGAAATCCAAAATCCATGTACAAATGAAGTGAATATAAGAACTAGAATCTTCAAAAAAAGGAGGGTACACGGTATGTAAGAGGACCCACACAACATGTGCTACCACCATGTTTCATGGTAGTGTCATATCCATTATACAGATCGCTAACCTTGTTGCCCTACATGACAATTAAATGGAACACACTATGTTAATAAACAACTTTGGGTCCAACCCCTGAACTTTCCTTGTCCATTTCCTCCCAGAGTACAGTCCAAGTCACCATCATGGAGTCACATGGCGTGTGGGGATCCTAAGAAATATATATATTTATATCACTCAAAACCCAATTCATCACAGCTAGGGGGCTACAGGTCATGTGTTATTTAGGCTACATAGTAGGTAGACATGTTTTTCCTAGAATTCATGTTCTTCTCCCTAACAACCAATTCAACTTATATAGTGTTGTTCTGCTTTTTGATAGCATGAAATGAAAGGGAGATGCTTCTATATGATGATTTTAACCCTCCAGGGTCAATAATTATTATCTTTCAACACCTTTTGGTATATTTCACACCCTATACTCATCCCATAATATTAATTTTTTTTCTAATACTAAATCCATGATAATCACCACCCATATCTCTAAAATTATTCCAATCCTTCCTCTTATTGTTTATCTATATTCTACACATGAATCGACTACAAATTTAGGGGTTCAATCATGCTTGATCTCCACTATAATATTGAACCATGGTCTCATTAGAAATCAGTGATGATTGTGAAGAATGAAGTCGGGAGATTAAAAAAATGGTGGAAAAGTCATTGGACACATATTTTGTTCCAATGAATAAAAATTCGGAATAACTATTGTGGGAAATCATGGCATAATTAGGTTAAATCAAATAAATTTTTAGATATGAAAAGTAGGTGAAACAAAAGGATTAAATAAGATTCAAATGAAATAAATAGATTTGATTTTTCTCAATATTTTAATTATATGTATAGAAATAAATATATGAGGATTCCTACCTCAATTTGTTCTATCATTGGTGAAGATAATTACTACCAATGGAGGAGGAAGATCTGTTGCATTCAGTACATTTTATTTTTCATTGATCCAGTGGTTGATCCTTTCCCGATCATGATCCACCAATGAAGAATGTGGGATCCTCCCCTAAATAGTACCATGGTTTTATGGGTAACCTAGTCAATTTTTTATAACAATAATCATATATACATAAGTAGGTTTAAATGAATTAATTAAAATAATTAATTAATTTACTTAATGCACCCAACAACCATTGACTTATCTGAAGGACCCATAACATCCAATTTTTTGTCAATCCTTGGGTAAATCCCACACATTAGATTCTATCGTTGTATTCGATTTATGAACCAACAATCAATTTTTGATTTTTCCCATTATTTGAGAATAATATGAACCCATAATATTTTATATATTAATTATATTTATAAAATAAATTCTTGGAAAACTAGCCCTTGGAAATGCATGTCATCTTTTCCTGTAGCTCCTAAATTATACCTTGAAATATTTGAAAGTCTTAGATTGAAAAAATAGTGTCTAAATATTACCCTCCATTATTATTTTAGACCTTGAAATCAAAAACAATATAACAAATCTTGGCATACTAAGCTTATATTTGACACTCCTACCCCCATGCTTCCACAACAGACTAAACAACGAGATGGTCTATCCATTAATATTCCTATCAACTCTATAAAAAGTATATCATAATATCACTTAACATATCCTTATACTCTTAGATAGTGTGCTTAGTTTCCCCATCCGAATAGGGGTAAAAAGATGTACTCATCTTCATGTTGGTCATGAATGGATCTTGGAGCCCTCTCCACAACCTTGAATTAAACCAAGAATCATGGTCTAATAACATCATTGATGTCACCCCCATGAAGGTGATCGATCTCTCGCATTTACAACGCTCTATATTCTCCACCAAACTCTGGTCCCTAATAAAAAGAAAGTGCATCTAATTCTTATCTCGATCAACAATCACCTAGATGTAAACACAACGTTTCACTATCAGTGAAATCCATGTCATGAATTACATGGGTATTCCATCCCATTTCAACTCTTATATATCAAAAAGCTACAACCAACCTATCAGAATTTGTTTCCCATCCTTCACCTGATGAATGCTGAGACACCAAGTGATAAACTCACCAACGTTCCATCTCATATTATGCCACCAAAACAGCCACTAAAGGTATCTGATCATTTTTTCAACAATATTATTTAAAACCAAAGTATATGTGTACAAGTATTTATCACCTACTCTTGCACATTAATTTAGATAAGAAATCAATTCTTATAAAAGGATTACGTGATTCCCTCATTCATAAAATATATCTAGAGAATTACTTATGTTTATATAGTAATGTAAAAACTCAAAGTAGATGTCTCCCAACTCGTCCACTATCACATGGTAGAGAAGTAGATATATCAAAATCGTCGACTTAAGAAAATAAGCACCCTCCACCTCATCTAGGGTCTATTATATGGAATCCAACTGCCCGTACACTTCCTCCACCAAGATATATTAGGTTATCTTATTAAGGGATTCTTACCCCACATTTCCATTCCCTAGAGTATTTAGATTATAAAAGGCATATCCCTATACTAATTCTAAACTGAGCCTCAATTTCATGTTAAAATCACTCTACTTAAATAAATACCTAAGACTTTAGGGGTCTACAAAAACAAAAAAGAGATCTCCCAGAAGATAGTTCCTCTGCATCCCTAGAGTGAATACTACCATTGTTAGCTCTTTATCATGTGTTGTGTAGTTTTTGCCATGGAATATCAACTTCATAGATCAATATGTGATAATTTCATACATATATATCAACACAAAAAAGATCCTATCTCAAGAGGAATTATGATATACTATGTACTCCGCACCCTCCACATCTAGTGTCAAAATAGGATTCGACTTTATCCTCGACTCATCTACTCAAAGGTTCTATGAAAAAACATAATCTATGTAAATGAATAACTTTTGGGAATTAGGGAAGTAAGAGTGGATGTAATCCTAGTGATGTCTACCAAAAACATCCTTATTCTAGAACCTTATCTACAAGATTTATCTTTGACACTTGTACTATCAGATGATGTCTACAATCAGTCCTCTCATATCTCGCACACTCATATTTAGATGTCAAAGACTCAAGGGTATCATTGAAGAATACTTCTATGGACTAAACCAATATGAGTTAAACTAATAATTTCACAAGTCTCGCAACACATTTGGGAATCCAACATGATAACGATTATCACCATCAATTCAATACATTAACAATTAATCTAGGAATCTATCCTTAGATCAATTTTTAATTAGTATAGGAGGTTGTGATAACCCATCCTAAGGTCAATTTCTGAGAACCACTTTTTCCCAAACCACCAGTTAATTGATTCATCCATTCCCGTGGGTGCATACACTTCCTCGAAATATACATAGTTTGTTTAAAATCAATCCACACCTCACCTACTGTTATCATATACCATGAAAGAGAATAATATAGAGGTGTATAGGTGAACACACTAGACTTATGACGCCCTACCTTTGATGACCCTCCATGCACTCCAGTTTCTCTCATATCCCTACAATGTAATATGATATGATATCGTAAACATCAACTGATCCCTAGTTGAAGTCTATACAGAGGTCCATCACATGGTTGAGTGGTAATCCTAACACATCCATATTAAATATTTTATCAAACCCCACCATCATTATTGTGTGCGGAGAGTTCATAATAGCCACTATTCTGAGTGTAGTAATGTCAATATAATAATATGTCTCTAACCTCATTTCAATGATATCATTATACTCTTCATATGTATAACTCTTTGTTAAGAAGGAAAATTTCATCCCAATACCTAGGATAACAATCATACTAAATAGTAGAAATCATATAATCATGGATGGTCAATGACTAGTCCATACTGAGGAAGTTAGCATATAGTCTCACTGAAACTATGGAAAATATAATTTGATGCTATGTTTCTCTCCTCATAGAGTAATTTTACCCTAGGTTAGAAATGTATGATCAATAATCATCTATGTAAGTGTACCTAACATAAGGGTCGAGAAAAAAGATCCCCCATTGGTATAATTATGTCTCAAATAAGGGGTACATCCTTGGGAAATTTGTCTTCTGACATTTTTGTCGAAACACTGCAGTTGAAGTAGTGGGGAAAGAGTCCTATCCCAAAATAAACACAATGTTTCTATCAAAAATTACATTATTATGGGAGATAATCCTATCCCTTTCCCACCTACACTACTCAATTTGGTCCTTTTTTGACAACTCATCACACCAAACTTCCCCGAACATACATGTCAAAGGAACACTGCCACCACAACTTGAGACTGTCTAATTTGGGTGTCACTAACTAACCCTCACAGATATAGACTCACCATAAGAACACTTCGTAGATGAGAATTTATCATCATCAATTCATGTATAATACAAATTTAAAAATATCTATCACGAGTCCTTATTTGTGACTAAAATCTTCCCAGAGGTGTCCCACCATGAGGAAAACTATCAAAAGGGTTCATATCAAAGCGGGACATCAAAACCAAAAGAATGTACATGACCATAAAAACCAAATTATGGAGTCTATATCAACACAAGACATGGGTAATCTCTATATTCAAAGCCCACAACTCACACTCAATGTGGGTGAGTCATCTGCCGGTACCACTTGAACCGACATGTGCACTACAAAGATCACTAGTAGTAAGTGTAACCATCAAACCAGTTGAGATATGTAATGGTCTAAAACCATTGATCACTGACACAATTGAATCATTTTTATTGGGAATCTAACTTATTATGAAACCTCAATGTTCTTTATCACTAAGAATCACTAACTTTTCTTGGCCTGTAAAAATACTCAGGCTACTCTACAACTATAATTAGCTTCTCAACACCTGGGTGCACTCTTACTCACCCTTTTGGAGGAAATATATCATGTGATGGACCCAAAACTAAGGCCTCATCAGTCATCATACCATCATCATGATCCAGAATTAAAAAACATGTTGGCTATCATCTTGGAGGAATATTGAAAGTGATCATGACGTGCCACACTCAAATGAGTATAAACACACACACACACATATAGATATATAGATGAATAAATAAGGCTAGTCCAAGTTCTCAATACTAAATGATAAATGTACCAAAATTCCCTAAAACTAATGTCTCAATATGCTGAGTTGATAAATAGATTTCAGGATTCCCAATGTATGGATATGTTGGCCAGCACACCGACACTAGGTTCTCGTTATTGAGAGTTACGCTGAAGAAAATTTAACAGTATTTCCCAATGACCATCCAAATCCTCATTAGGGGAAACATAAAAACACTATCCCAATGAATGAAATCCATTTATATCAATCTATCTTAACCAGATCTAATGGGTCTCTATCAACAAGTACCCAAATCCCACCTTCATAGGCCTAGTGCTAGAAATAAGTATCGAAAGGAATAACTAATATGGAAGTCCTTTTCATAGTGTACCTATACACATCCACACAACCATCAATAGGGGATATTGAAAATGAAAAACAATTAATGATTCAACATATTGAGAATGAACGATGAATGTAAACCCTCAAGGGAATGAAACAACATGAAAGTGTAATCTTAAAAGTAAATGGGGAAGAATGAATACCAACCCAAATAGATTTCAAAACTACTAAATAACTATAAATTAAATGATGATAGACCCAATCTCTAAATATCCCATATCTAACCACCAGACATGGTCAAATATAACTAGGTATCCCTATACTTCTCAATAATCAATGATGTGATTCGTTTTATATATAAGTCATGAAATGTGTGTAAAAATCTAATGAAGGGGTGGATATAAACATACCCATTAAAACACCATAAAAACTAGAAGGTTAGAAATATGAGACACAATAAAAGTGAGAAACTCAACCATTAAGAAAAGAGAAACTAAAACAAATTAACAAGGATATGTTCTCATAAACTAAAACCTAATGAGAGTTAAAACGGATCTCCATATCACATCCCTACAAAGGAAAAATGATTTCCATCAGTTATAATAGGTAAATAAATGGTTCATAGTGCCACTCGAAACATTAAGAAGAAGCATCCATATAGAGAGAATCTATACCAATATGATACAATGTTAATGGGATTTCATATATACATTTAGGACCCATACCCTATCCTAATAAAAGGGTTCAAATAAATAGGTAGATATGTAAAGTACCCATACCATGTCCCTAAAGGAGGGTTACTCTCTAGGGGTAGAGTACTAACGCCCTCTCCCATCCGGAGGGTTCGACTTTTATGATGTATAGGTGACCCATGACCTAGTCTATCAAGGGGGTTACACTCTACAGATAGATATATGACCCATGACCTTTCTCAATTAGAGGGTTCCAGTCTGATGGTAGAGAACCCATGCCCTGACAGCACACGAGGGTTCTAATATATTGGTAGAGGACCCATGGCCCGACACCATATGAGGTTTCCACTGTAATGGTAGAGGACCTAAGACCTAACTATATAGGAGGGTTACACTCTGATGATGGATAGGGGACCCATTCCCTAGTCCACATAGGGATTTCACTATATAGATAGATAGAGTACCCATGGACTATCCCAAAAGGATTGCTCCACTCCCATGGTAGAGGACACATGTTTTGACACCGTAAGAGGGTTACACTATATTATTAGATGACCCATTACATGATAACATAGTAGGATTATACTATAATGATAGAGTACCCATGCCCTAACACTGTAGGAGGGTCCCACGATAATGTTAGATGACTCATTCCTTAACATTGTATGAAGGTTCCACTCTAACAGTGGAGGACCCATGAGCTTAATCCAATGTATTATTTCACTATGATGATGTATTGATGATTAATGAACTAGTATATTAGGTGAGTACCACTCTATAGATGGATAGGTAGAAAAGGGGACCCATTCCCTTTCCTACATATCGGGTTCCACACTGATGATCATGTTTTATCACTTTTTTTATCAAGTTTCACCTAAATTAGTTTTATACTCAAAAGCAGTCATATCATATCTCCAAATTCTCCATGAATGACACCATTATGTTCTACATGGAAAAACACTTTGGTTAGGATACTCACATGGAAAAATACAATTCTAATTGAATTTGAATTGAGAAGAGGAATATTAATCAAAAACGGAGGTACACAGTGTGTGGTCCAGCCCTACTATATATCCATGTACTCACTAATACATATCTCACTACCCATGTGTCTTATACGGTGTTCCTCATCCACCTCAGGTCCACCCCATTCCCTTTGATTCATTTTTGAGAATTGGACATGTCCTTATACAATGTCCATATCACAGGTCATGCTTTTATCTATGTACTCGCAAATTAAAACTAGGGTTTGCAGCACCAAGTCACAAACAATGTCATGTTCCAAAATGGTTTGTGATATTTATCTCCCTTGAAACCATAACCACCACATCTATGAGGAAACATTCTATGTGTTCTTCATACTATATGGTGTGTATGTAGGTTTTTTCTGAAATTACATCCACTTCCCATGATACAATTCGGCTTCTCCGCTGTTGATTCCACTTGATGTTCACCCAAAATTGTGGGGGGGGGGGCTTCCCTCCATTAATGTTGGACATTTAGTGCCTAGAAATTAGTATATTTTGATCCATGGGGGTATGTCTCATTCCCCACACACTTAATATCACACCCATTCTGTACTCGATCATAGTTCCATGGGAATCATCACCCTTATCCATTCAATTATCTTAATACACCGTTTTATCACCGAACTATATGTGTAACATGTTTTTACCATGAATTCGGGGGTCTAATCATGCTTGATCATGCCCATTAATATGAAATTGGGGCCTTTTGGTCTGAATACAATGACTATAATGAATGATTTGTGATTGACACCAGAAAAAAGGTTGGATGAATCAATGGTAATGCACTGTTAGATAATAAATACAAAATGAGGATATTAAGGTTGAAAAATATTTTAACAGTGGGGTTTAGTCAAATAAATAATATAATATTATATGTGTCCACATGAAAAGGCTCAAATAATTTTCATATCAAATAAATAGTCTTGATTGAAATATATATTTTAATTATAAGGGAGGAAAGACACAAATGATAATTCATAGTATTATTCAGATCGATCCTTGGTGAAAAATGTTGAAACCAATGAAAGAGGAATATCCATTACATTCATTGAATTTCAATTTTCCTTGATCCGTTTCCTGGTCATCCTTAGATCATGATTCAACAATGAAGAACAGTGGATCATCCTCTCAACAGCCCCATGGTTATGCAGCAAACCCTATAAAATATTCATAACAATGTTTTTATATAGGGTTTTAGGTTAAAATAAACTAATTAAAATAATAAATTTACACACACTCCTACGGTCATCATATCCATACTTCCCATACTGATATATTTTAGATTCTTCTTAGGGTAAATCCCACATTCTATATTAAACTATGGTCCTAGATTTATGATATGTGACTCAATTTAAGAGTTATAAAATTATTCCTAAAAACCTCAATGCGTATGTTATGTAATATTTTTAATATTATTATAAAATCAATTCTATGTGCACCGGGCCTCCAAATAATGTTCCAACTATATTGCTGGATATGAAGAAATTCATTGATATATTTCAATGTTTTGCAGGGAAAAAATATGGTCAATGCGATGGTTTATTTTATGTTTCCCATATCCCCATTCCCCCTCATACGTGAGTGAGTAAATAAAATATGAATTATGGGAATCTAATGAGATGAGGTGGTTTAGAGAAATATCTCATGTGAAACCATCAAAGATGATACTAATGTCAATGGTAGAATGTTTTAAGATAACACCAACCAAAGATGTTTTTCCTATAGTTTCCTATATTATTTTTCTATCCACATGATAAATTAACCATTACAATATCATATTCAATTCACATTATTTATGTTTTTTTTTCAAAGTTAATGTTTACCTATTTAATTATAGATATGTTTATATGATGTTAATCATGATCACATAAACTAAAAAAGAAAATAATACATTCTTCATAAAGTAAAATGACTGGATTATGCATAAAATATTTTATAAAGACATGGTTAATTAATTATTTTAAATCCATATAATATTAAAATAATAGTGGAAAGATAAAATAATGCCATTTACTCACAATAAACAAAAATAAATCATGGAAACTAATAAATGAATAAGAAATTCCATTACATGAGTTATAAATGGACTCATAGTTTAATCTTCATAAAGTTCCACCAAAAGCATCCTTTCAATTATAATGTAATTATAAACTAATGATTTTGGATGACTTAGCTAGGTTTATAGAAAGAGTTGAATTCAAATGAATGACTTGATGCAACATTGCAGAAAATTTTAATGAAAGCTTATTCCATATTTCATGATTATGGAGTCCACTAAATGGATCATGATGTTGTGATTTAATAGTAGAAAATAATTACTACTTAAATAAATTTTTTTAAAAATATCATTGTAATATCTAAATTATGAGAATGAAAATATAGATCCTTACTACTAGAAGGTCCATGTAAAAGGAAATATCAATGTCATATAGGTTGGAATATTTGGACATGGTAAAATAATGTGAGACTAATGTGATAATTTAAAATATTATATCCCACTTATTGTTGATAAAAAATATAATGTGAAAATAATCATGTTTAACTATATTAGAAAAATATAAAGAAAACCCATGATAATATTATGATCATTCTGTATCCTCAGGTATGTACTCACTAACACAAACAATCCAGAGTGGTATAGTTTTCTATAAAATTAAATTTTATATGAAAATTTTATTTATCTGTTGAAATACCCTATATATACTCTTCATTAAAAATAGTTTAGAAATTTTGGATATGATTCCTACAAGTGATTCTAAGAGGATACCTGTTATATATAGTGTAACATGATATGAGATTCTTCGAAAGGGTCAATGATGATACATAATTACATAGATGATTACATCATGATGAATCATCTGATTGATATTAAAAATTATGAGATGGTTGCTATTTATTATATTTTCACTAAAATATATCAATGTGACCTCAAATATAGGAACCATACAAGTGATTATGTATTCCAAATGTTAATGTGAATTTATCTGTTTGAAATTTTTATCATTCATATAGATAATAAATAACTAATTAACTTTATATTGTCATCCTTATAACCTTGGTTATCTAATTTTTTTCAATATTATTAGATAAAAAATATGACTTTTCCACTTCAATATAATTGTTCAAATAATTATTTGGCGGATAAGGATTTTTTAAAACATATTTCATCATTTTTTATGATGTGTAGAGTAAATTATCGGGTTGAAAAAACCATGACAGATTCAAACACAATGAATACATTATAATGTCCTAAGATGATACAAATTATTCAATGTGTTAGCAATGAAATGGAGGATATTTTCTTCTCATGTCGAAATAAAGGACATTGAATGGGGATCTGAAATTAATTAAATAAGAAGTTAGAAAATTAAATTTACTTTAGGTATATTCATCATTATAAGTAATACAAGTTTTACATATTATTTAATATAATAAAATATATTTTCCATATATTTATTTTAATACAGGTTTTAATAATGTATAAAAATATTACCAATAGTAAGGTACATTATCTAGAGACTAGAAGAAGTGAAAATCTTAGATCAATAGAGAGAATTGAATGACATCATAATTACCCAATGGATTCAAGATAAAATATTTTTTTATATTAATTAAGACCAAAAAATCTTTTTAGTGTATAATTATAAACAATGGTAAATTATTTATTTTTTGGAATTAATGTTGTTATTGTATTTGATATCAAACTAATAGTTTTATAATTTTTGAATAATATATATACAATAATAGTATTTAATGATTAATATACATATATCACTCAGAGTACCGAATTAGAGAAAGATAATTATTGATCATGTAAAAATGATATTAGTGGTTAATTTAATATATAGAAGGTCGCTTTAGACACTCTTTAGATAAGACTCTAGGTATACTAAAAAACACAATCAATATTTATAGAAAGATACAATAGAGATAAATCTATGACACAAATCTAAGAAGAATGTTAATATACTCCCTTATATTCTTTTATGTTATTTTCTTATTCTCATGGTATAAGTGAACATAGTTAGAAAAGGATATATAATACAATACATAAGATTTTTGGAGTGTATCATAACCATGTATTCATTGATCATGAACATGTGAAGAAATAGTAACACAAAACTAACATTACATTACAAATCAATGCTATGATAATAGTAAAAAATGGTCAATGAAATTACTTATATGTGTTTAATATCTTCTATAATTTCTTTTGGGACTATTTTTAAAATAACAGCACAATAACTAACAATGTTCACACTTTATTGACTAAGGGATATCATATTAGTTTCTATATGATATGAAATTTGTTTGGAGTAGTTGTTTGTGTCTGATGAGAATGATTTGTTAATATCTATATTTAGCTACAAATAGACTTCAATAAAACAATAAGTGAATCTATATTTACTATATTATATCATCTAATGAATTTAAAATATAAAAAAATCTTCAATATATTATTGAATACTGGCTATATTTATATAAATAGGTAAAAATTTATCATCTGAGATAGTGGTATCATGATACATATTAATGAATTATATGATATTGATGTGCATGAATTTGAATATGATTGAGAAGTCCATAAACTCAAATGAAAGAGTTTTCCATGAAACATATATTTCCCAATAAGTTAAAATGAATGATGTGATTTTATATAAACCAGTAGTGGTGATATATTATTCGTTATGTTTAACAATTAATAAAAATATGTGGTAAATTTTAATATTCTACAATTGAAAAGTATGTATGAAAATTTTAATGTATATAGTTATCAAAATTTAGGGGCTTCATATTTTTTATGCTTCTAGACATGATGATTATGGTCAGTATATTATCAAAACTATAAATGGATAGTATAACCATGTACTAAAAATAAGGGAATGATTATTGAATGGATTATTTGATTTTTAGACTTAGTATATGATGAAACATTTTAACCAATAATCATGAAAAAATATATTTGAATTTTTTTTCATTGAAAAATTATACAGTAATTTTGTTGGGAGGTTATATGTCAAGGCTAGTTTCAAAAATGGTGAAACTATGGAATATTTCCATATGAAAAAACCATATATATTGGAAAAAATGAACGATATAAAAATGATTTTAAATTAAAATAATACATTTATGGATAAAATTGATGATAATGATTATAGAATATTCATTTTTAAGGAAGGAGTTCTATATGTCTAAGAGAGATTGGCGGGAGTGATACTTTTTTACAAAATATCTATTATTAAAACATATGGAAAATAGATATTAAATTTTATGTTTCCGAAGTATATGAAATATATTTTTTCATTAAGGGCTTAAAAATATAAACCTGAGATCTAGGGATCATGAACTATAAACATAGATCTTCTAGTTTTTTAATTTACTCATAATAAATATACTGACAATTTTTTGAAAATATTCAATGGTATAATTAAAAGAAAAATTTGTTTCTTATTTCAAATTTTTTGAAATATCTCTATAGAAACATTCATGGGAATATGAAAAGACTATTATTAACAGTATAATTATATATTACTATGTGCTGTCTATCTATCTCACATACCATGATATATTCAAACATTTGACATTACTTATGCTTGGTTTATTGTATCCAAATATAAAATAGAACCAATTTAACTCCATATAATTATAGTTTAAAATAAGTGACAAAAAATCCAAAGTATAACTAAATGAGTTCTTTTTAAATAGAGAAATGGGAATACTAATGATATTAGGATGTAAAATTAATATTAAGTTTGACTAATTTGATCAATAATCCCATCAAGGTAAAGGTAATATGAAATAAAAACTTAGTTAAAA
This sequence comes from Viscum album, assembly GCA_963277665.1. Classification (NCBI taxonomy): domain Eukaryota; kingdom Viridiplantae; phylum Streptophyta; class Magnoliopsida; order Santalales; family Viscaceae; genus Viscum; species Viscum album. Next base: position 539,624,001 of record OY728133.1, read on the forward strand.
TTGTGGTTTCCATATCTCCAATTGTTAACTATGTTGTGGATTCTAATGATATAGAAGAAGAGGTTTATAAATTATTTGTTCACTTTGGGGTTATACTTAAATAGTAATATTCTTATCATTTTTGGATATTTTTTTCCATGAAATTACCCAATATGTAATATTTATGATAATTGATTTAGAGGTGAATACTTGGGGATTTCACTACATAATGGATTTTATCTTGTTAGTTAGTTAATATTAGGAAATTTTGAAACAAATATGTGTTGCATGACAAACCCATATATGATAGAATATGGAAGTCTTGACTGATATAACCATACTACGTAGAATTATATTTTATAAAGACCCAAACTAATCATACATAAATATTAAATAATAAAATATGAACATTAATTACATAACATAATGATACAAGACATAATATTTGATTTATAATACCTTTGGAATCATAGAAATGTAAATAACTAGTCCATAAGTGAACTAATTATTCTCCCACTAAGTTTTCCATAGCATGATCCCTTCATATACTATCATACATAATAACTTTCAAGATAACGTGGAGAAATTAACAATAAGAAAAGGTGATATTATATACTCAATTATGTAAAATAAGGGAGATATAAACATAGTAGGATAATAAGGGTATGAGAACTAGAGAATAAAATTTTAAAACCATACCTTGGAATTCATCAATTATAAACCAGAGTCATCATATAAATCAAGGTATTTTATAAGATAGGAATCATAAAAGAATCAATGAACATGAACCATGAGAACATAAAATTTTCCTAAGGAAAATATTTGGGTATTAATAATAAGATTATAATATTTTTTTTATTTATAATTAGAAAAATCTTCAATTATTAAGCTAAGGACATGAAATTAGACCCCCTATGAATATAATGACATGCAATGTGGTCCATGCCTAAACATATGGACATGCAATACATGTATATGTATGAAACTATGAATATATAATGAGGTTCATGAATAAAACTATGATAATTTAGTAAGGTTCATGTATATCATATTTATTCATGATTTTTAGAAATTTACCCATTGAATTTTGAGGTTATATTGGTACATCCCATCATAAAATGAAAATAATTCACACGTGTTGCATAAGTTCATATATAAATGATAATATTTGAACCCAATAAAAACGAGTTTCATAAATATTTCATCATAACATAACCTATGGAAAATAAATATGTTTCATAATCATTGCATCATTTTTTTCACAAAGTATAACCCCTGTAAAAGATGGGGGTTTTATAAGAATCATTTCATCATAATCATAAACCATTGAGATAAAGAATAATAATTGTATCCTTGGATTATATCCCAATTAAATCATATATATCATCAAATTATTTCAACCAATTTGGAAAATGAATTTGAAATAAAAATCACTTTGAAAACTTGTAGAGAAAAATATCCTTTCATTGAAAATCACCTTTTAAAAATTAAAAACTCTAATAGAATTTAAGAAATACATTTATTTTAAACCAACACTTAAAATTTATATATTATTCATCAATAAATATAAATGTAATTAGGTTTTTAATTTCTATTAATGTTGTATTCATTAAATCAATGATTCCATTCACATTTTAGTTAAGTTTAAAGCGAGTCTTTGTTTGGAAATAAACATGAATATTAATTTAATTTTTTGTAAATGTAAAAAATTGGGATCAATTTTATTAGTGAATCATTTATATAATTTAAAAACATTTTCAAAAACAATTTTACAGAACATGGATATGGATGAAAAATTGTTTTTTACTGAGAAGAGAAATAATGATGGTTTTTAATAAAATCATTATTTTTAAAAAATTACAACATAAAGTGAGAAAAAGTAAGGGAAACATGTATTATCTAGAAATATCCATATGAGAATAAAATTCAATAGATTCTTGAGTGATAGATAATAAGATTTAATTATCAAAAGAAAAAACCAAAAAAATCTTGATAAATGATGAGATTGTATCTTGAAACCATTTCTACATATGTAAGGAAGAATAATAATCACCATTGAAGAGATATCCAAAAATGGATTTTTAATTACATATAATTTTCTAGAAAAACAAAATAAAAAATCAAGGGCATTATATACATCCCATAAAAGAAATAGGTGCTTAATATGGAATGTGTCTCACAGAAGTAAAAAATGCGAGATGGAAATCCCTTACATTATGTGTTTAATTCATTATAAAATGTTAGAACACAATACAAAATAAATGTAATTTTATTATATATCTATTTATTAACCATAATTATATATAACATTCCATATGTGATTATCTTATGACCATTTATTACCTGGTTAATGATAATTCTTTATTAAAATCATTTTTCAGGTAATAATGGCTATTTTCTGTATGTATTTATTTAATTTTTTGGTCCGATTACATTTTTAAGTATTATAATATATAAATAACAATAAAAATGATATAAATATAATATGTATTCATTATATATTAATTTATAGTAATCCCTAAAATTTATGTATAGAAAATGAAATACACTATTCTTGGAGATGGTAGGACGTACGTACGAACTAATGTTGTTTCTATATTCTCGATGGATTAAATTAAATAAAGGTAAATAATTTATAAAAATTATGTAATAATTTTTATTTCATATATATCTTATAGTTTAATTAAACTAACCATTATTAGCTTCTATGTATAGTGTGAATGAATTGCATCCCTTCGTGAGGTGGTAGTCCTCCACACACATTATAGACGTGATAATATTCGTATAGAATGGAATATAAAATAGTACATGTGATATAATAACTTCATAAGTATCATAAAATAAAAAATATATAAAATTTAATCAATATTTATATCCAGTTGTGATAGTTTGTTATGGAAAAATAATATCATCGGTTCGAGAGGTGGTAGTAAATCTTAAACATGAATGATCATTTCATATCCTATTTGATGGAAGAGAAGAATGATTTGGGTAATTAAATTATCATAATATAATATCAATATTTTTAATATAATTATTTTATTATATAATCATGATTTAATAAATATTTATGGTGGAAGAGCAATAAATAAAATTAAACACTTTATAAGGGACATTACTTCTTCTTGAGACAAATTCTTTAGGTTTACAACATAGGAATTACTAGATTCCTTTTATGATCAATATAAGGATTATATAATTATTGTAGGAAATTAAGGAATAAATTTATATATTTATTTTTCAACATAATGGTGTTTTAGGTGTGATGAGGATAGGAGAGTGGGAGGCCTTTTATAAGTCAAGTGAGTGGCGCACTTGTAATTATTGAAATGAAAAAAAGATATATCAATGTTTTTAAAATTTTGAAATGCAAAAAAATGAGCCATTATTAAATCGTAGTGGTTAAAAATATTATATATTTCCATAAAATGGTTGTTTTAAAGGTTTATAGTTCATTTGAATCCTTATCCATTTAGTTTAACACCCTGTAAACCCATTTTCACCTTAACCACTATAAATTACTTTCATTATCATTAATATTAATTTTGGCCAAAAAACAATTTACACCCCAAATCTATAATATAGATTTTTATTATTGAAAATATGAAATACATATTTACAAATTAAATTATGATAGTTTTAGAATTTTATTTAAAATTAATCCTACATACGGGAATAGAACCGGTTTATAATGAAATGTTGTTCAAATTCATTACAAGTTTTCATATCAAAATTGAACATGAAATTGAATCAAATTTCCTAAATTGGATTAATATATATATATATGTATATAATAGAACTAATTTATATTTTAAAATCATATTGAAATAATAATAATGTTTCTAATGATATTAAAAGAAATGATCATTCTAAATAAAAACCATTATTTTTCACAAATAATCAAAAAAATTAGGCTCTAAAAAAATATAAGAAATTAAAAATAATGTATTTTTTAAATGATGAATTAAAAAATTAATATCATTTGTTAAAAAAAATTCTATATTTTCAAAAATTAAATTAGAAAAAAATTGCACAAAAAGTGGACAAACTACATTTTAGAAAAATAAAAATTTTAAGCATAAAATTGTATATTATGTTATCTCTTGTTATATAACACATAATATAATTGTTAAACATTTTAATGAATATAAAATATATAAATTGGATTAATATAATTCCCAAAATTTTATTTTCTGAATTTATTGAGGTAAACACATTTTCTGCACAAAAATGTATTTCTGGAAAAGATTTCCTTTAATATAAAATGGTTTTTACTTAAATTTATAATAAATAGGTCACCAAATAATTTATATTATATGCATGTGTAAGTAATAAATTTTCAAAATTTAGTAAATTTTATTTGTACCCTCAATTCAAATGGCCAAGAGATAACAATCATAATAAATAATAATAATTTAACATTTGTATTATATAATTAAATCATGGTGTTGCGTGTACTGAAAGCTAATATCGGTGTTGCATGTTACACAGAATAATGAAAAGATTAAATTTATTTAAAAAAATATTTCAAAAAATATTCTACTGTAACATTCTTCCCCCACTCAAATGAATTTCTCCCCCGAAATTCATTAATTAGAAACCAAAAACTGAGAAAACCTTGAACTAATTACATTATTAGGTTCCCACATAACTTCTTCAAGTTAATGGTTTTGATGAAAAAGATTAACATGTTGAGTGGTCAAATTTTGTGGAATTTGTTTATTATCCAATGGTACATAATGTTTTTTTTGTTTATATTCATTTACAAACCCTAATAATAATTCATATTAAAGGCAAGGAGTACTCAGGTGTGTCTAGGGCTCATTCATAGCCTGGGGCCATGAAGTGGAAATGAAATATTGGGTTCTATGTTTAGGAGAATTTTTTCCCATTCTATATAGTTTACCAAAACTGAGTAGTTGATACAAAATCTGGTCCCGGGGTCTGCACGATTTGTCTTCAACCATGAATCCCAAGGTTCACTATTTGGTGACACATATATTGTTTTTTGAACTATGTTTTTTCATGGTTTGTGAATGGATATATAATTTGTGTGACTAGTCAAGTGGGGTTCCCATTTAAAGTAGTTAATGACATACATTTGGTGAAAGATTTGTCCAACCGAGAGACCAAACTCTTCACCTATAAAACTAAGGGTAAACTAAAAAATTTAGCCATATTTAATTATTTTATAAATGTTTTTTTCTCCCTTTCATTCCTTAAATGATTTTATTCTTCTCTCCTACACATACATACTCCCTATCCTCCCCATCTAGTTATCAAGCCTCCTCCTTCAAATGGACTCTGATTGAATCACTTTTAGATCAAATAGAAATCTCGCAGTGATAATATTAATCCACTACCAGATATTTTTTCTTTTGTGTTTCATTTGTTTCTTTATTTGGGTAAAAACACGTTTTCCCTATTTTAATAGAATTTGATGGTTTCAAAAATTTCATTCAATATAGTTCGAATCAATGGTCAAGGTCAGGTGAGGAAAGGTCTAATAGGCTATGGTTGGTGGACTATGATCTTTCCCATCACATCATTTATTTCAATAAAATTCATTATTGTTCTAAAATCCATACCCTTCCAACATCTCATTTAAATGTTCGAATTAAATTAAATTGAATGCATTACATAGACATTAGGGGACCCAAGCTTGTGAATAATCATTACCTTGGGATGATCACCATTATTTATGACACCCAATGGGTGTGATTCTGCTTAGAGAACAATTTTACCTTACACTAATTTTTCTAATACCCCATTAGTGTCATTATATAATAATGTATATAATTTTTATATATTGTATTAGTCGGGTGATGAATCATGGGATAAACCCAATAACCATTCCATTGATGAAATGGTCGAATTATGTAAATATAAAAATTGATTAATATACATACCCCATTACAAGAATGAATTATTATAATGGGAATTAATTGTATAAAATGGAATTCAATGTTATGAATTATTGAACTAATAAAATGGGAACTCTTGTTAAACTTATCATATATGTATTAGTTTTTACCTCTTTTCCCCTTAGTGATGTTGGTGATACAATGGGTAATGACATAAAGACACCTTGTACATACTATCATGACTTCTTTTTATAATTGTAAATGGTTATCAAATACACTGTGGGGGGGGGGGGGGACAACAAAAATGCCTAGGATGAGATCATAGAGATATTTCAATTTTTACCTCCTGATGAGTGATATCAGTTCCCGTGGGGAGACCCCTTAGATAGTTTTAATGACACATTGGTTAAACAATGTTTCGAGAGATTCTTGGGACCCTCCTTGTGATACTCAGTACGTACTCCAAGGTTACCCATTTACATTATAATAGCTGGTTAGGAGTGATACATGGGACATCATTTTTTGGTCACCTTGTATGGAATCTATGGAGTTGGATATTTAAAATGTATGTCGACTGATTCTTCGAATGCCTTTTTGGATATCCAGGGATGGGATCATAAAAAGTCTTAATAATATATAATGAGTATTTAAATTTATTTTAAAAAGTAAATGAATGTTTTCAAGTAATACATGATATATTTTTTGGGAAATGTAGAGGTGTTTTTTCAAAGTACAATCACAAGATTTAGGTTAATCCAAATTTCTCACTATATAACTCTCACTCTATATTTGTAGGATTCCTATAATTAGAATCACAACACCAATCCGAAGATTTAAAATTAGATGTGTGAGAAAGTTTAATTTAGTCCAATTTATTTAGTTATTTATTTATATTATGAATATTTTTATTATGCTACAATGTATATTTATTATTTCATGGAATGGATTAGCCCTTACACTGTGGGGGCGGCCTACTAAAATATTATCTGAGACCCTACATGGAATTTCCATTGAAAAAAAGTAGACATTATAGATTTAAGTGTTGATAAATGGTATCATCCATCATTCAATGATTTATTTTCATCATTATGATGAAATTTGTTAGTGAGGGGTGAGCCTATGCTCAAGATACTACGTATAAAAAGTGTTTGTTTTTTATATATTTTTTAATCTTGTTGTGTATAAAATAATCACATATCTCATGAATAGTTTCTTTTGAAGTGTTACATGTCATAGGATCATCAATAAATGTATCTTGTTATTGTTCAGATTCCACTTTGTATTTATCAAACATTAATTTTTTTATTATTGTCATTTCACTTTCATCTATTTCTTATTGATATTTTCACCATTTGTTATCATTATTTACTTTTGTGATCACTCTGATCAATGAGTTGATATTCTCTCAATAGAAACACACTAGGACGTCACTTCTAGTTATAATCCTCTAACAGTTGGGAGGCATGCTTTAGGTCTTGTGTAAACTATCTCAGGAATAATTTATTGGAATTCAAGGAAGGATGCTATAAAATAGATCTAAATGTTTCTTTTTCCTTTTTCTTAATATTTGATATATAGGAAAGAGACTTTGACATTAAAAATTTGGTCAAAATAAAGTTCTTAATAGTAGCTACCATAGGTACACGACAAACCTAAATTACTAAGGATTATAAATAGTTAATATTTATTCCTCCATTTATAGTTAAAATTACATAACCATTCCATGATTCACTTCTTTTATTATGTTATTATTTTTGGAATGATTGAAATGATCTTCAATTATCATTTCTAGATGAAATAATAGATTTTCATTAGTCGGTGCATTATTATAGTCACCATAGGGTATACAAAGTAGTGCATTATTCCATTAGGTATTTAATTGTCTATGTCTGTTGCCTATATTTCATGTGATTATTGATTGTAGCTTTTTTTTTATTCCTGTTTGTGTGATACTATTCTCCATAAAGGCATAAGTGGTTTAAAATGAACAATAAGTCCACATAATATGTTTTGATTAGTGAGTTCCAAGGTTAATTCGATCAATCAAAACTCAACCCTTGTCAGGTTACACAAGCTCTCTCATGTAAAGGTAATGATACAATTACTTAACATGATATTTTAAATTTATAATTTTTTTGGTCATTTATAAATTTATATTGGTGACATAATTAACTCTATTATGATGCTAATAACCAAATAAATAAGAATTAATACAATTTAATTAAAAATAATATGATCCGTTAGAATATTATGTTAACCTTATGATATACATTCACCCTTACCTGATCATAGTAGTGGAAATTATGCCAAGTATGTTATGTTTCCTTCAATGAATAATTCTAATTACGCATTCCAGTATCTTGTTGCAGGCTATGGGTTGTAGTGTGCTCATAGAGGGAATCGTACCTATCATTATTTATCCCTTTATTTGATTGTTAAACATCCAATTTGAGATATGTGCATTGAAATTTTTGAGTTATACCATCATGAAGGATTCATGTTTAATTCTAGGAAATTGGAAATGAGTACACTACGGTGGTGGTGGGAATAGAAATACTCATGTTATCTCATACAATACCACTTGTGGAACCTCTTTAGATATTGCAATGGGTAATGATGCCCAATTCTAGGATTGCATCCTTCAGTTTATGAAATCAGTGTTAGGAGCACCTTGATCATCCCCATCTTTTGAAGAGCTAACCGAAAAATCCAATAGAAACCTCCTCTAACATTCTCAAGGGATAGATTACCTCATATTTAAGAGTCATTTTTAAAGGTTATGATTTCAATCATAGAAAACATTTATATGCCTCCATAAAGGATAGACATGATCATGACCTATATGTTGTATTACTCCACCATGTGTTGGTGTGATGTTCTGACATATGTTTGTCAACACCAGGTATGGTTTGGGTTGACATCCATACAGCCTTCATTGACCATTTCATAACTAAGACTATAATACCAGACTATTTTCTGGGATTCATTAATCTTTAGAAAGGTGACATGGATGTTATGGAATACTAATCTCACATCACCAAATTGAAACATTTTCACCAACCATGATGTCTTCTCACTTATCAATGTCTTTCAGGTAACCCTTTTTTCTTAGATATTGAAAAATCCATCATCACCAAGTGAAGCTTGATGGAATCACTCAACGTGAAACATGCATGATTATCTTTTAGGTAGAGTAGTGGATTATCTTGTAGAAGGACACAACATTTCGAGAGTAAAAGTGGGAGAATTACTAGAAAAGTTTCATGTACCAACATCCTTGTGGTATTTTACTTGTGTTGAAGGCCATTATAGGAAATCCAGAGTTTATAAGAAACCAGATCAAGTATTGGGTATATGGAATTATGGGTAATCTTTGGAGATTCTTATGATCCTCTCCACCAGTGCCAGGTGAGTTGGGTTCTGTGTTCACACAACCATCCAATTCTGGATCATTAAAAACATGTCATGTGGGAAGATGGTCTTTTACAGGCTGTTTAGGTTGATTAGGTGGTCGTGTCCATGGCATTCATGCTTCTGAGTTCCATTATCAGTATATCATAGCTACTCAAGCTACAAAGACAACGCCTAAAGGCATCATCTTAGGTAACATCTATGGTGTACATCCTACACTAGAGGATAATATTCTAGGGCTATCTAATGTTAGAGTATGTATTTTTTTACCCCCACTCCAGTTTCAGTTCTCTTTGATAAAGGTGTATCACACACATTTATATTTTCTATGACCATGGGATGTTTGAGTTTAGTATTAGAATAATAATGTGGATTTATAACCCATAAAATTCCATTACGAGTTTTATCTGATGGTATATACAAGTGCAAGGAGTTCCAACTTGAGGCATGTAACACCCTGAGATATTATGAGATATATTATTTTTAATTTCATTGATGTCTTATATTATACACTACACCAAGATTAGAATGTACTATGTGCAACACCATGTTATCTTGCAGTATACGCAACACTATTCTTGGCTTGTGTTATACACAATTTCAAGTTCTTTTTGTGGAAATAATTCTACGCAACATGAAGTATAATTTTTTTTAATGTATAAATGAAATAAGTTTTGATTATGTTATAAGAAACACCAAAGGGAGGTTTCACTACACACAACCGTTACTTGTCTTGCTTTGCATGCAATCACGACCTTCCACGATAGCGTGTGTAGTACGCAATACCATATTTCACTAAATGAGATATTATTATAATATTATAATGAACTAGCCATTATGAATAGTAATTACCACTTTTTGAAATTTTATAAATTTTATTTTTCAAAATGGACTTCAATTTTTTATTCGGAATACCGAAATTATCCTAGGGTGAATTTTTTTTATTTTTCTGAAAACATTCAATTTTTGATGAATAGTGAAAACACTAGGTTACTATTTAAAAACTGAATTTTTATTTAAATAATTATTTATTTTATTTAAATTAATATTAGGTCAAAATTGATAAATATTACTTATATATGTTCATTGTAATTCATTGGATTCCTTTTATAATAATTTTATATGTATAAAAACTATATTGAACTTTTCACCGTCTTTTACCCACCACCTAGGAGAATTTGAAAATTTATATATAAATAAATTTTACCACTTCTGTGAGTAGAATATAGAAAATCTGATAGACATAGTGAATATCATTGAGTAAAATGAGGTTCAATAAGATAATTTTTTTTGGTGAATAGTAATTTTTTACTTTTATTTACCATAAATAAAAGTAAATAAGGTAATTAATGGTAAAAATGATATTAATATTACCCTAACACATTTCTTAATTCAATTTGATAAGATTAATTAGACCAAAAACAACCTTGGGAATAAAATATTACCCTTTAGGTCCACTTGAATCGGATTAGGACATTTATTATTATTTTATTTAAATAAGAGTTAAAATGGTTAAAATCAATGTTTAAAAACTAAAACATTTTTAATATAAGGATATATATAAGATAAATTCGACTATAAATATTAATTAGAAAGATAAAATTACTTCTACCTAATGGTATTTTATTGATAATTTTTAGACATTAAATGACTTAATTTATGTATGACACAATGGTGATGCAGTAATTACCTAAATAATGAAATATTAAAATAATTTATACTATAAAAACCCAAATAAATATATTTTGATAGTTTTTATGAATTAAAATAATTTTCTAGTTTTATATGACATTTTCTTATTGATTTAATTAACTTTTTTCGAGTTAATCATTCTGTTATGATTTTCAAAAAATCAATTACCAAATAGTGTGAAAATTGACATAAAATAGTTTTTAAACAAATATTATATTATTAATTGTTATTATATTACTAAAAATATATGGATTGGACAAATTACTTAGATAAGATTATATATATTAATAATGAACTACTTGGGGTTCATTTGTCTTGTTATGGTACGCTTATTCACCATATTGTGTAAGAAAACAAGAAGACACTGTAAAAGTAAAATTATTTAACTTAGAGTTAAATATAAATAATAAAGTTAATATAGTAACCTAAACTTGTCTAAAACCCATTGGTTGAGAATATTTCTACCCATCCCTACTATAGCTTCGAAATAATTTAATTTGGAGATATTATAAACCTAATATGACTTTATTATAAAATAATATTTTAAGTTTTTCCTATAGTGCCCCTCTCCTCCCTTCTAAAAAGGGCACCCCTTCCCTCTTCTCTTCACACCCTTTTGAGCCTTGATGCTCGGCCAAACCCTACCCATTTACCTTCTCATATTCCTTATAATCATTATAGAGGTTCTGGTCTCCTCAAAAGACCAACCCTAGTGCCGTAAGAGGTGGTTAAGAAGAGGCGTGTGAATGAAGATGTAATTTCCTTTATTGATTCCTTCCAATTTATTTCATCTTCTACTTATTCTTATTTATTTGTTTCATAATAAATTAATAACATCAGTATCAATAATATAATGATATCTTATTATAAGTATGAAAAACCCAATTTCATCCTCTATCCATCCAACGGAAAATGATATCACAGCATGTGCGTACATACGGAATACCGTCTCCACCCCGTGGTGTAATATGTTTTCCACCACCACCATACTTGGATGGGTATAATGGTGTAAATAAGTAACTATATATGATTATTGTAAAGTGATATTGATTCTGAAATATTATACATACACTTAAATACAACTCCACGATCATGGGAATGATATCATCGCTCATGCGTACGTATGGACTACCATCTCCATGAACGCGATGAGATTCATTTTACATTATTAACCATTTAAGTATGATTATAATGTATATTTAATAAATAATCATGATAGATATTACAAAATAATGATACTGGATTTATGTACATATATGTTTCATTGAATTAATTCCATTTAATTCAATAAGGAAATGAAAACAGCATTCATGTGTACGCATGGCCTACTGTCTCCATGAACAATGTATTTCATTTCATTTATCAATCTATAATATATATTTATATAATGAATATATATAAATCATGATTTACATTCTGGAATTATGTAAATCAGGGTATAATTAATAATATCAAGAACAACATGTCGAAACACGTATGATAAATGAAACAATTTTACCCAAAATGCTTGTTTAACATGGAATTTACAATAGAATGGATAATATAAAGTCATAAGTGACCCATATATGATATCATAACAATGAATATGATTCTGTAATAAGTCAATAAAATTATATAAATCATTATACTGGAAGTTAGGATGCGTACGAAGCATATCAGACCTAAGGTAAGGGATAACTATTCCAATCTTGTTTTTATCCGAGATTGTTATTCGTTAGTATTTACGGGGGTTACTATTATCATCCATGCCCATGTTTTCTAAAAATGTTTTCATATATTTTGAATTTCCTTTTTACCCATTTTTTAAATTTACCACATGTTATGAATGGAATCTTACTTTTGTTTACCACACGAGGAAATTTTTGACATTTCTGACAAAAGTACGAGAAGAATGTTATTTTTAAATTATACGGTGTTAACGGATTTTTATGGTTTCATAATTCCTCATTTTCATGCAGCTTACTCTACAAGATTTTATAAATATTTTCAAAAAAAAATACTTTTATTTTAAAATTGCATGGAGTTTTGTGAAAAGAAAATGTTTTTGAAGAAGAAAGGTTATTTTCCTCAAGAATTCATTTCAAGTGTTTTATCAAAAACATTTTCCATCTAAGATGACAATATTTTATATGTTTATTTTTTAATTATAATGTATCTATGATTTACATGGTTTTACTATTCTTATTATAAAATATCTAGTTGTTTTATATGGATTATGTGATGATGGGATGATGTTTCTGAAACCCATTTTATTCTTTGGGTTATGATGAATGTTTTAGGTTTATTTTGTGTCACAAGTAATAATGATTTCATTATGAGATGGGTGGGACATATATCTTCCCCAAATGAATTGGGTAAATATTTATATCTCATGATATAGACATGGATGGAACGGTAAGTTAATCTGATTCCGTAATACAAGACTAGAACGAGGAGTGAAATCAATTCTAAAAGAGACTTTCTTAACTAGGATGGTCCTGGAAGCAATGCCTTGGCTACTATGTAAATCATAACATGTTCTTAATGGTTTCCACAATTACATGTTTTATTCCCATGCTATTTTACTATGATTAATGTTTCTTTATGACCTATTCCTTATGTACTGCCAAGATTTATTTCACAACTCATGATTTTGATGTGTAATCTTTATGTTCATGTTTTGATGTTCAAAATTATATGGTTTGCTTTATTTTCTCCATGATTACACTTACTATGAATTGGATATCACCCTTTATATGTTTTCTTTTCCCCAGGATATAAATAAATGTTTTAGGTATGAAAAAAATGGGAAGATCATTATGGGAGATGTTGAAGATATTTCACCATGATTAGAAGATTATGTTCTAAGTTTCTAATGAAACTAAACTATTACGGTCCTTGTTTGTTTGTTTGTGTTATGTATTAAGTATTCCGAAAAAGTAATGTAATTTCCATGTATGTCAGGATTTGGGTCTCTACAGTTCGTATCAGAGTCAAAGGTGGTAATAATTTATCTGATCCTTGGGAACTCTCACATGTAAGCGTTGGACAAAGCACGACTCTCCGCCCAAGGGCTTCATGAGGAAATGGTTGCCACTGGGGATGGTGGTGTTCCCACCCAGGGGGTGTAGCTGCCCATGGAGTGACTTGATAGGTATCAATTATCGTTCACTGGAAGAAAATCCCGACCACTACAGTTGGTATCAGAGAGAAGGTTTAGTTAACCTTTGGAAACTAGGATGCAAAAACATTAGTGAAATCCCTAGAGATATTTTAGCGGTATGTCTAGGGATGTCCCTAAGGATAAGTGTACATATAGGTTATAGTCCTAGAATTATGGTAACGATTGTAGAATTTAACCTAAAATGTTATATATTGATGGTACTCCCCCTTTATTATGTTTTCTTTCCTAGCATGATTTTTTCACCTCACACTATTCTTTTTGGGTTTTAGAAAATGGTTGGAAACATGAAGATTCATGATAATACAGGATATGGTGGACAATGGAATGATATTCTTCATGATAAACCAAATTAAATTGGATTTGGAAGTCCAAACATAATTAGTATGCCTAATCAACAATCTCATAATATGATCAATAATCTCAACTTTTTTAAGTCTCCCGACTCAGCTAATAAGATAAATATGAAGTTTCATGATGATCATAGAGGAAATACTGTTAAATTTCTCTATGAAAATCATGTGGGAAGAGGCATCAAGGTGAATGGTTCAAAGGAACTGGAAGATGCTTTGGGTGTGGAAAAGAAGGACACAAATCCAGTAAGTGCAAAGGAAAAGGTTCAGTTAACACCATGGAGAAGGATAATGGTATTGCTATGACATCAACAATGATTAGATTTTTTAAATGCAGAATGTATAAGAATTATGCAAACCAATTCCCTAAGAAAAAATCTCATGAAAAGAATCAACATGGTCATATGGGTAGTATTTATGTGGATGATGATTATTGGACTACAAATGATATATCAGATGACATAAGTGTTGAATCTTGGTCAATGGTTTAAGAAAGTAGTGGAATGATTTATGTTTATGAAGAGTTATGTTGTATAGGTAATGGTACTATGGAATAAAGACACAGCTATGTATTGTTACACTATTGTTTTTTCTAATGTATTTAAATGTATATGTTGAATGGTACTGGTAACCATGAAAGGTTAACTCATATATTTTTGGAATGTAGATGATATGCTTATAATGAAGGGATAAGGATATAATGAGATGTTTTATAGTATTGAGGAGCTCATGGATGATATAAGGACAATGTGATATCATGGTTTGAGTATATAGAAATTTTGGGATTTTGGTATGTGGAATGAGTTAACTTTTGACAGAATTCATGTTTTCACTAAGTTTCAACGGATATTCATTTTTCAAGAGAATAGATGATCAAGGTATTCACAACTTTGGAATGTGACCAACAAGACATATCTTATATGGGGGATAAATGATGGTATTCACAGCTTGGTTGATGACATTTCTAGTAATAATTTTCTTTATACTATAAGATTGGACAAAAGTATTTTCGATAAGAATTAATCATGGAATGGATTAAGTTGGACATCAAATAGAAATGTTTAGGGCTATAAATTTTATCGATACTATTTCTAGAATGTTATAATAGTGTAGTTTTAGAAAAAGGACAACCCATAGGACGAGCGATAACCCGTCGCGTCATACAAGGTTTTGGGAATCGAACCCACAACCAAAGTGCGACAGGACTTTATCGCCTACCAATGGCCTACAGGAAGTCTCTGGTCAGTAGAAACAAGTTTTATTTTGTTAATCACGATGATAAATGAAGTATAAGTCTGTTTTGGAACCATATCCAGTTAATCTCACCATATATGGACATATGTATATAACTTTTTCTAAACCTATGTTTGAGACAGATAGAATGACCTATCATTCTATCGCATAATCTTCCAACACATTGTGAAAGACAAATTCAACAACATTTCTTTAAGAGATGAAGTGGAAATTGTTTGAGGAACGAGCAATGTTGAGATTGTACCAAAATCAAGTAAGTATTTATTTTAATTCAAAAGTTATTCAACTTTAGGGAAATGATCATGAAAACCAAAAAAAAAATTCCTAGTGCTCTCCTATCTGATGCATCAGATGGTACCTTAGATCATCACAATTTTATGGCTTTGTGACTGTTGGATTTTTCATAGCCATGTTCTCTACAACTCTCCATCAGAACATGAAGGTTAGATTTCTCTTCCATATACATATTTTCACCTATGATATCCTATGTGGGAACCCAAGTGATGAGTTACTTTGGGTATCCATTTTGATTCTAACGATCATTTTTTTTAAATTATGTTTTAGTATTCCTTTTTACGATGTGGGTTTCTATGAAAGAAACTCTCATGTAATAACCATTTATAACCCCGACGAATTTCGAGGGCGAAATTCATTTTAAGGGGGGTAGAATGTACCACCCCAAGATTTTATGAGATATATTATTTTTGATTTCTTTGATGTCTTCTATTATACAATACACAAATATTATCTTGTACTATACACAACACCACATTATCTTGTAGTACATGCAACACTATTCTTGGCTTGTGTTACAGAAAATATCAAGTTCGTTTTGTTGAAAATACTCTACGCAACATTAAGTATAGATTTTTTTAAATGTATAAATGAAATAAGTTTTGATTATGTTATAAGAAACATCAAATGGGGCTTTCACTACATGCATCCCTGAATTGGATTGCTTTGCACGAAATCACAACCTTCCAAGATAGCGTGTGTAGTACGCAATACCAATTTTCACTAAATGAGATATTATTATAATATTATAATGAAATAGCCTTTATGAATAATAATACACACTTTTTGAAATTTTATAAATTTTTTTTTAAAATGGACTTCATTTTTGGATTCAGAATATCGAAATTAACCTAGGGCGAATTGATGGTATTTTTCTGAAAACTTTCAATTTTTAATGAATAGTGAAAACACTGGGTTACTATTTAAAAACTCACTTTTTATTTAAATAATTTTTTATTTTATTTATATTTATTTTAGGTCAAAAATAATACATAATACCTATATATGTTCAATGTAATTCATTAGAGTCAATATATAATAATTATAGATATATAAAAATTTTATTAAACCTTTCACCGTCTTTTACCCACCTCCTAAGAGAATTTGAAAATATACATAAAACATAATTTTACCACTTATGTGAGTGGAATTTCAAAAAACCAAGAGACAGAGTTAATATCAATGAGTAAAATGTTGTTCAATAAGATAAAAATAATTTTTGGTGAATAGTAACTTTTTACTTTTAATTACCACGGTTAAAATTAAATAGGGTAATTAAGGGTAAAAATGATATTACTATTTCCCTAAAACATGTCCTAATTCTATTGGATAAGTGTAATTCGACCAAAAAAACTTTGGGTAGAAAATATTACCCTTTAGGTCCACTTGGATTGGATCAAGACATTTATTATTATTTTATTTAAATAATAGTTAAAATAGTTAAAATAAAATTTCAATAACTAAATCCTTTTTAATATAGGGTGATACATAAGATAGATTCGACTATTAAGATTCATTAGAAATCTAAAAACATTTCCTACCTAATGGTATTTTATTTATAATTTTTAGACATTAAATAATCTAATTTCTGTATGACATAGTGGTGATGCAGTAATTATCTAAAAAATGAAATATTAAAATAATCGATACTATAAATACCCAAATAAAAGTAATTTGAGACTTTTTATGAATTCCACTAATTTTTTATTTTAATACGACATGTTAGTATTTATTTATTTAAATGTTTTCGAACTAATCATTATGTTATGATTTTCGTAAAAATCAATTACCAAATAGTGTCAAAATTTACATAAAATAGTTTTTAAAACAAATATTATATTAATAATTGTTATTATATTCCGTAAAATCTAATGTTATGCTAAATGAATTAGATAAGGTTACATATATTAATGAAGAACCACTTGGGGTTCGTTTGTCTTGTTATAGTAAGTTTATTAACCATATAGTGTAAGAAAACAAGAAGACACGGTAAAAGTTAAATTATTTAACTTAGAGTAAAATCTCAATTATAAGGTTAAAATAGTAACCTAAACTTTTCTAAAACCTATTAGTTGAGAGGATTTCGACCCATACCATTTTTATCTTTGAAATAAATCCATTTGGAGCTATTATAATCTGAATATGACTTTATTATAATATAATATTTTATGTTTTTCCTAAAGTACCCTTCTCCACCCTTATAAAAAGGACACCCCTTCCCTCTTCTCTTCACACCCTGTTGAGCCATGAAGCTTGGAAAAACCTGCCCATTTACCTTCTTATATTCCCTAGAAACATTATAGAGGTTCTGGTATCCTCAAACAACCATCCCTAAAGCCTTAAGAGGAGGTTAAGAAGAGGCGCGTCAAAGTAGAGGTAATATCCTTTACTGATTCTTTCCAATTTATTTTTTATTCTACTTATTATTCTTGATTTGTTTCATCATAAATTAATATCATCAGTATCACTCATATACTTATATGTTATTATAAATAATAAAAAACTAAATTTCATCCTCTATCCATCCTATGGAAAATGAAATCACCACGCGTGCGTACGTACGGAATACCGTCTCTATGCCATGGTGTAATATGTTTTCCACCACCATATTACTTGGATGGGTATAATGGTGTAAATAAATAACTATATATGGTTATTGTAAATTAATATTTATTTTGAAATATTCTACATACACTTCAATAAAATTTCACGATCATGGGAATGATATCATCGCTCGTGCGTACGTACGGACTACCATCTTCACGAATGCGATGAGATTCATTTTCCATGATTAAACATTCAATTATGATTATAATTTATATATAATAAAAATTAATGAATGATAATACATAATAATGATACTGGATTTATGTATATCTATGTTTCATTTACTTAATTCCATTTAATTAAATAAGGAAACAATAATAGGATTCATGCATACGCACGGCCTACGGTCTCCAAGAACGGTGTATTTCATTCCATTTATCGATCTATCATATATATTTATATACTAAATATATTTAAATCATTTTATAAATTCTTGAATTAATTAAATCATGATATAAGTAATAATATCAAGAACAACATGTCGAAACAAATACAATAAATGAAACGACTTTACCCAAAATGCTTCTTTAACATGGAATTTACAAAAGAATTGGTAATATAAAGTCATAGGTGAACCATATATGATATCATAACAATAAATATGATTCTGTAATAAGTCAATGACATTATTTAAATCATTATACAGGTGGTCCGGATACGTATGAAGCATATCAGACCTAATGTAAGGGATAACTATTCCAATCTCATTCTTATCCGAGATTTTTATTCATAAGTATTTACTGGGGTTATTGTTATCATTAATGCCCATGTTTTCTAAAAATGTTTTCATGTATTTTTAAATTAATTTCACCAATTTTTGAAATTTTTCACATGTTATGAATGAAATCATACCTTCGTTTACCACATGAGGAACTTTTTGACTTTTCCGACAAAAGTACAAGAAGAATGTTGTTTTTAACACATACGGAGTGAACAGATTTTTACAGTTTCATAACGCCTCATTTTCATGAAGCATACTCTACAATATTTTATGACTATTTTCAACAACATACTTTTATTTTAAAATTTGATGTAATTTTTTAAAAATAAAATGATTTTGAAGAAGAAAAGATATTTTCCTCAAGAATTCATTTCATGAGTTTTATCAAAACCATTTTCCATCAAAGATGACTTTATTTCATATGTGTATTTTCATGTATAATTTCTCTATGATTTACATGGTTTCAATTTTCTTATGATGAAATATCCATTTGTTTTATATGGATTATGTGATTATTGGATGATGTTTAAAAACCCATTTTATTCTTTGGGTTATGATGACTGTTTTATGTTTATTTGGTGGCACAAGTAAGAATGATTTCATTATGAGATGGGTGGCACCTATATCTCCCTCCAATGAATTGGAAAAAGATTTATATCTCATGAGATAGGAATGGATGGAATGGTAAGTTAATCCAGTTCAGTAATACAGGACTGGAACGAGGAGTGAACTCGATTCAGAAAGTGACTTTTTCCACTAAGATGGTCTTGCCAGCAATGCCTTGGCTATTATAGAAATCATAACATGTGCATAATGGTTGCAAAAATTACATGTTTTATTCCTATTCTATTTTATCATGATTAATGTTTCATTATGAAATATTCCTTACATACTTCCATGATTTATTTCACAACTCATGATTTTGATGTATAAACTTTATGTTCACGTTTTGAAGTTCAAATGTATACTGTTTGTTTTATTTTCTCCATGATTACCCATACTTAGCATTTGAGCTCACCCTTTATATGTTTTCTATTCCCCAAGATATAGAGAAATGTTTTAGGTAAGAAAACAAAATGGGAAGATCTTTATGGGAGATGTTGAAGATCTTTCTCCACGGTAAGAATATTGTGTTCTGAGATTCCAAAGACACTAAACTATTACAGTCCTTGTGTGTTGGTTTTTTTTATGTATTACGTATTCCGCAAAAGAAATATAATTTCCATTTACGTCAAGCTTTGGGTCTCTAAAAAGTCAGTGGGTACCATTTTCTATTGTGTAATTTCATCCTTTGGATGACCTGATTTGTTTCCATTCTCGGTATGGATTGTCTTATGCCTTATCAATCATTGGTCTATTTCTATCATTTTGGGGGGACCTTCAAATCACCTGAAGGAAGTACGTATATTCATAAGGGTGAATGGAATTTCTTCTAAATGTGAGTGGGACATAAGAATATTGGGCTAGGAATAGTGAAAACCCTAATGGCATGTTTCTTCATGAGCTATCAGGGAGTGTAGCTCAAAGAATTCCCTCCAATTGTGGATCATTTTAAGTATGTCTCCCTTGAATATTTCTCTAACTATATACAATGAGATAGTGTAATTTCTCTGTTGAGATTGTTCCAGGTGTGACCCCAATATCCACTCCTCCAAATATGATTCCACTTATAGAGCTCCAAGATCCTATGAATCATCATGAATACATATAGGCTAATGGATTTTTCTAAACTAGAAAATTTCCATGGGGTCCACCCATAAGTTTCACCAAGAAGGAAGATGGTGCCATTAGGTTTTTCATGGATTAACTCAGATTGAACAAACTCACAATGTATAACTGGTATCCACTACCTCTTATAGATGAAATATTCAACCAATTTTTAGGAGACAATGTTTTCTACAAGATCTATTTGAGTTTAGGATAAAATAAAGGTCCTGTCAAGACATTATGCATACCGCTTACAACATTAAGGAGTAGGTAATACTTATGCATCTATCTCGTAATATTGGTTAGTCGATCAATCATGCTGAGAGTCATTATGAATTTGATAAACCGGGTTTTCCAACCGTATCTTGATTCCATTGTGGTATTATTCACATTTGAAATCTTAGTGTCTTCTATAACTATATAAAACCATCCCAACCATCATTAGATGAATATGAATACACTGAATGAGAACCATCTATAGGAAAATATATATAAATTTCACTTTTTCATTACAAATTATAACATCATGGGTCATATTATATCTAATAAAAGAATATATGTAGACATAGATAAGGTGATTTTTGTTGTTTATTAGTATTAGATGAATAATTTGTTTGATATATAATGATTCGAAGGGATATATTGATATTTAGAATATTTTCCAGGAAAACTCACACATGTAATCACTGCTTACGGTCTAGAACAAGAAAGGTGTGTTATTTTAATGGACTAAATCTAGTGAGATAACCTTTATGGAGTTAAATGTAAGACTCTCTTTAGCTTAGATTCTGATTCTACCTATGTATATATAACTATATATTGTATACCTTGATGCTTTAGGAATTGGTCAGAATAGAGTTATGATTTATAGTGATTGAGTTCTTGTTTATAGATCTTACTAGTTGTTGTCTCACTAGTGGTATTACCCTACATCTGACATCAATATTGTATTTGTATTTCATCACATACACTAATAGAAGTACTGCTTATTTGGTGATTCGTTCATTTTCTACACAGACTATAAAACTCCCAAAAAGATCTCCACTCTATGGGACATAAATATCAGGAAGAAAAAGTGGGTGGAATACCTGAAATATTTTGACATTGAGATTTCTTATTCACATTGAAATGGAAATGTTGTAGATGACACCTTGAGATGGATGGCATGAACCAAATCCATCATGGAAGACAATAGTGAGTGGTAGTTGATATCACTATTCTCTAAAATTAATAACAAGGTATAGGATCAATATGATAAGACGGTCATATTAAATATATTGGTAACATAATCATGTTTGGAATGTGTCCAATTGAGGTAGTTATCTGATTCCAAGTGCCTTTTTTTATGAGAGCATCATAGGAGACAACCCAGCTCGTAGTTTTGTTGTTGATCGTAATGAGAACATACTCTTCTGTGGTCATCATTGGGATTTTTTAGATACATGGGGAGACTTGATGAGGGAATCACATGTATGTGTTTGGGATGTTCATACTGTGATTACCAATATAGATAGAGATATGAAACATTAGTATTGGTGGCCATTTATGAAGATGCAAATTGTAGGTTTCATCACTCGATGCTACCCCTGTTAGCATGAGAAGGTAGATCACCAGTGACCTACTAGGATTATCCAACCACTCCCTTTATTCCTAATATTAATTATAATGATGTCACAATGAATTTTTTGGTATGATTTATGCGACCCCATTTATGTATAAAATAGGTATACGTGATCATCGACATGTTGGGAAATTTTTCACACTTCTTACCTATCCGGGAGACATTCATTGTTGATTAACTAGAAAGGATTTACATTTTGGAGATTCTTTGGCTTCATGGTGTTTCCATTTATATCATATCAAACAATTTTTCACGCATTACATAAATTATCTACAAGGTGTTTTAATAGGAACTAGGTTCATAGGTTCTCTTTGGTACAATATATCACCCTCTTAGTGGAAGGACGTACGAGCCGGCCATATGGGTGTTAGAAGATACTGTACATGCATGTATCCTTCATTTTGGAGGATCGTAGTAAAATAATATTCCAATATATGGGGATTAATACAATAATAGTTTTTACTAAATGAACCATATAGATCAGAATGCGGTCATCTACAATAGACTATTCCATTCACCCTTATTCTGGATAAAGACAGGTGATGCAGCTCTACTAGGTCATTATATTGTTCAAGAGACATCAGATATAATTAAGATGATTCGAAACCATACTGATATGGATCAATCTAGGAAGAATAACTGTGTTAATAAACCCCTCATACCACTCTAGTTTGAGGCTGGACATTGAGTCTTTCTGCATGTATGACCAATATAGGATCATAGAAAAATCAGAAGACATGGAAAGTTATCACATTGATATATTGATAATTTTGAGGTAGCGGAGAGAGGTGATACGGTATCCTATAATTTTTTGTTAATATAGAGGTATCATACCATGTATTAAATCTTAAAATATCAAAACATTGTATCATCACAGCATATCACATTCGTTTGTGGCAAGGTATATCGAGTTGGAATAACATGCATTTTTCGAGGAGAATCCAATACGTTTCATTGATTGATGAACGAAGGATAGATGAGGCAGGTAAATTATAATGGTTTGGTTATTACAGAATCATGGATGCATATATTATGAAACAAGGTATTTTTAATCCAATGTACATGCAATGTTTCTGGAACCCGTCAGAGACGACATTCCACTACCCTCTAAGATGAAACTTGGTGATATGTTGTCTTGAATAATGGAGGTTGTAAAAGAATACATTTTCTCAATGTTATATATCATTTTCCTTTTAATTCCATTAAATAACCATAATAATGATTCATAATCATGTTAAGGAGGTATTTAGTGTGTTTGGTTCTCATTTGAAGATTGGAGCCTCATAGTGGGATGAAAAGATGAAGTTGCACAGTTAGGGGAATCCATGATTCCCACCCCCCACATGGTTTTCCTAAACCATGTGGCTATTGTTAGTGGGGACATGGGGGACACAATAATTACCTATAAATGTGTGACTGAATCCATATTTATGTGTGAAAAATCAATTTTTGAATAGTGGTTTTGTAAGGTTTGAGCACAGTTTGAAGAACGGTCCACCTAACCTTGCAGGGTGCCCCTTTGAAACAGATAATGGTACATGGTTTGGCCAACCGTACAACCAAACTGTGTTCCCCTTGAAAAAAGGATAAATTGATAATTTTAACACTCTTTAATTTTTTTTAATCTATTGGTTTTCTCCCTTTCCTTCCTCTAGTTATTTACAACTCCTATCTCTCATATACGAGCTCATTCTCCTCCCTAGATAGGGATCAAACCTCCTCCTCTAAAATAGAACTGATTATCTCACCATCAGATCCAACATAATTCTATAGGAGAGATATTTACCCACACCCTTTAATTCCATGTTTTTTAATCACATGTGTGGCACTATTTAAGTGGAATATAATTTCCCATTTTTAGCGAATTTGGCACTTTCACTGATTTCTTCTGATCTAGGTCAAATCAAAGGTCGAGGATAGGCGAGGGAAGATATATGAGGATAAGGAAGGTGGTGTATGATCTTTCCCCAAAAAAAATTTCTTTATATAAAATATGATTTTGTTTTTGGGGATGGACCCTTCTAACATGACCACATTTTTTTCAAAATAAAATAAATTGAATTCCTTAACTAGATGTAAGGAGACACAAGGGAGTGGATAATCATCTACATGGAATGATTTCCTTGAGATATGACACCATATATGTGTGCCTCATCTTTGTAACCAATATTACCATGTTCTCATTTTTAAAATACCCCATTATAGTTATTGACTCATAATAAATTCCTTTTTTAAAATTGATTGATTTGGGGGATGACTGATAGGAAAAATGATATAAACATACCTTAAATGAATTGGTTAAAGTAAATAAATGTGAAAAGTGTATAATAACCATTCACCATGCCATTATTGAACTATTAAAATGGGAATTCCTTGATAAAAATGAAATTCTTGTTATGAATTCTTCCACTAATTAAATGGTACCTATTAATAAACATGGCATATATGTTTTTGTTGTTTATCCCTTTTCCCATAGTGCTGAGGGTGATACAAGGGGTTCCAACTTAAAGACCACTTGGATAGACTCACATGCCTTCATGATAGAAATGTAAATGGTTTGTAAACTTGTTGGGGTGAGACCATATATATTTGGGATGGTATCATTGAGTGTTACCTATTTTTACCTCAATATGAGTGACAACAGTTCTCTAGGGGAGACCCATTAGATGAGTTCGATGGTAGGTTGGTTTAACCATGCATCAAGAGAGAATTTTCCTCGAGCATGTGACACCTGGTATTGAATTAGAGGATAATTGTTGACAATATCACAGAAAGATATGAGTGATACATGTGAATTTTTTTTGGGTAACATTGGACAGACACTATGGTAATGGATATATAGAGATCACCTCAAGTGATACATGGAAAGTCTCTCCAGATTGACATGGATGGGCCCAAGTAAACTCACTATAATTTATAAGGTTGACATCATTTGATTTTAAAATGAAGGTGAATGTTTTGATATTTGAAATGGTAATTTGATTTGGTAAAGGTATGGATGTTTCCTCAAAACATAATCATAATTTTGGGGAATGTAATCATTTCTCACTCTATAAATATCACATTACCAGTGCAATATTTCAACATTCAGACATGCTTGATTAATCTAAAGTAGGAAAATTTGGAAGGTTACCTAGTGGAATCCAATATAATGCATATAGTTGTTTATTTATATTCCACATTTATTATTTTGACACACTATACTTTTATTATTGCACGAAATGGATTGTCCCAGAAACTGTTGTGGTTACCTTTTGAGTTGAATCTAAACCATGAATGGGCCGACATTAACTCCAAATAAGACATTATGGTTGAAGGTGTTTATAAATGGAAGAAGGCAGCTTCCAATATTTATTTACCATATTATGATGGGGTTTTGGGGTAGACGACTTAGCCTATGCATGGGATACTAGTTGTAGAGGTTTTTGTATCTTCTGTATACATTAATAGAATATTCTCTATACTTTTATATCATATTAAATTTATTGTTATTTTTTAGAGATACATTACATTGCATAATTTATATGTGTATTGGTTGTTTTTCAGCTTCACCTTTTTATTTATTTATCATTCATGGTATTACAATTTTCATACCAATTAAAAATATTTCGTATTAGTATTCCTAATATTTTTTATCATTATTTACAATTATTCCCACTCTGATCAATGATGGAGTAGTCTCTTATCTGAAACACCCTTGTCTCATTATTATAGTTAATTGCATCTAGAATTCGGGGAGGGGTGCTTGAGGTGGTTTGGCCACCATATTTAGGCATAGTTAAGTCGAATCTAGGGAAGGATAATACATCACTACAAGTGAAATATCAAGTATATAATTTCTTAATGAAGATAAATGGAACATAAAATGGTCCTGAGTGATGTTCAATGGAATGGATAATCAATAGCATTCCATTCTGATATGATTAATATTTTCAATGGGAATGATATACCTAGGGATTATAATTATTCTATATCATAATCACAATATCATCCTTTATTTGTTATTTGATCAATTTCCACTTCATCTCTTACTCCAAAAAATGATGATGTATTTATTATTCTTAAAGCAGTAAGGGTTAAAAAGTTTCATAATATAGTTATAATTCCTTCTATCTGTAGTTATCTAAAATAAATTTGTTGCAAAAGTTATCCAATAAGAAAGAAATCATCATATAATGAAATAATAAATTATTATCTAAAATCTCACCCAATGATTAATATAAACTATTCCATAAATAGTTTACCTTATTACCCTTCTAAAATAGAAAATTTATAAAGAAGGTCCCTATATTTTTTAAAATCAACATAACATTAATCCTCCATGTAACATTACATTTCTCTTAATGGTCACATGCTAAATATGTGAATACCTTCTTCATTATTCTCCTAAATCTTGGTGATAACCAAAATTACCATAAATCATCAATGAATATATTCACGAATCCACATTCCTTGAATAAAATAACATATTATTGACAATATTCTATTGATCAAAAAAGGTTTTAAACCACACGAATGAAAACCTAAACCAATCTATAAATGTTTTTACCAGTTCTAAGGTAATCAATAATATCTAGTTAATTTTATACTCATTAATCTAATCACAATCCAAACTAAACACCAATTTCTATGAACCATGAACAAATTTAGGGATTCCTTTCCTAAATCATGCGTTTTAATAGAATATGACTATGACATTAAATCAATTTTCTTGGTCATCAAAACCTTCCATCATATTCCTGAAAATACATAATTAAAAAATTATATAGAGTAATCATTATATGTTTTATGATTCACATAACATAATCTTTGAATTACAATAAACAAATAATTTAATCATTAATCCTCATCCTGAAACTAGAAACTAGGCTTCATCATCTCATTCCTTAATAACACTTTCCTATAAAATTAATTATGAATCATTTATTAACATTCATCAACCTAAATTAAATAATTCTTCACACATTTAACAAAAAAATACTTTTATAACATCTCATAAATTTCCTCTGTCATCTCTGGCCCCATAATCATCAGTAAAATAACGATTACCATTACCACCATAATGGTTGTCTTCTTGAGATTTCCACTAAGGACCTAAATTATTATAATGCACACAATTTCAACATTTATAACATTCATCCACTGATGATTCCATGTGGAAATCATTATTCACATCCATTGTGATAAATTTAATCTCCATTCATACTTATCAATCCCATGCTTTATGCCCATTTTCTTCTCATAGAAAAAATCATCATATTGCATTGAGAAATTCAATGGAGTGCTTCTTCGAACATTCTTGAAATACAAGAAACTAAATCTTCATTCCTATGGCCAATCAATTATCTTAATTATCTACAATATTTTTCCGTCTATTCTTTGGTGAGTCTGAGAGTTGTTTAAGTTTCATGTTGTTAATCATATAATGTGGTAAATAATATGGAATAGTCACAATAGACATCACTCAAATAATCATAACTATTGTTTTCTCATCAACACATTGTCTGTCACGTATAGTGTTAATCAATTAGTTGTGGTTATTTAGATTTAATAAAACCAAAAAAAATAGTTTGATCTATAGAATTCATAATGGGTGACCACATAATTAGGTAAAAATACTTATAGGATTTATAAATCATGATAATACATTTTAAATCTATGAAAACAGCAGATTAACCATGGTAATTCAAATTAAATTTTTAAATCATTCATTATTTATAGTAATGTGTTTGTGAAATTAAAAAGCACATTCCCTAAGGGTGTCAAATGAGGTTTGTAACAAGGACTATTTTCGGGCACTAGGTGATGATCGATTCCAGATTAATGCATCATTTTTTAAGTTATCAACCATATATATGTGATATAATTGGAAATCCAACTCCATATCACAATATATCAACCGAGACTCAGATGGCCAAAACCTAACCACCCCACTTTAGTGCCTTTAATTTCCCAACATTGAAGGATATAAAAAGGTCACCACTAAAGTGGAGTGCAGGGTTTGAGTTAATATTATCAGTATGGTCCCACCCTATGTGTTCTATAACAAGTATCCATACAATAATTCATGTATTCACATTCTTAAATGAAACATGGCATGATTAGAAGTAAATTAGTTTTATCATTGAATGTTAAACATTTTCCCCATTTATATCAATTCTAATAAATGGTTGATACATAAATTTTAAATCATATTTTCCATAATCATTTATCAAAGTCAAAGAATGCATATCAAATCCCAAAAAATATAAATCCAATAACATGTAAATCACACCATCGAACTCAAAATTTCAAGATTAAATACTACATGTACCAAAAAAATGACTTGTGCACATCATGTCCCTCAAACATAGGCCTATGGATTAGTTAAACACACCATGAGTGAACCTATCAAAAATGTCAAACAAGTATCTAGAATAATATGCCTACGGAGCAGAGAAAATCCCCATGAGAAATTTCCCTAATGGTGTCATAGGTGGTGTCCCTATTCTAAACATTCCACCTTTGTACGCATTACTTCACATGTGATGCATTTCCTGAATAATATGATTTCATTGAAAATTCCCCCTTTTAATTTACAAAAAACTTGGAATACTGAATTTTTATTGAAAATCCATTTAGTCAATCAACACAAACCAGAAAATTTATTTATAAATTAATTTATAGAAATATAAGGAGAAATATAATTCATCAAAATAGGTTAGTGAAAGAAGAACCTAACTCAAAACTCTAGGTCACACATTCCCATTAAGGATCCCCAAATAAGAGATTACAATAATGATAACGAAGACCTTAGAATAAATCTACAGATCTTAGAATTGATTCAAATAAAAATAAGTGTTTTTAGAGAAGAGAAAATCATATATCTCAAGAATGTACACACCTTAACCACAAAAAATGATGGAAATGGACTCCAGGATAATCTTTAACCATGAATGTTGAAGATAGACAATAATAATCACCATTCTTGATGAATAGATCCAATAATTCAACCCACGATGCTACTATGATCAAATCCACAAAGAATAAGAAAGCCCTACTAACCTAGAGAGATGAAACCCTACTACTACATTGATCTAATGATGAACTAATCATTTAACAATGAACAGTGACTCCCAAAATCATATATGAATCCTTCTAAATTGAGATCCAAAGAAGATATTGAAGAATGAAATCAAATATAATTTTCTGAAAAACCAAAAAATAAATGGTGGGATATTAAAACAATGTATAATAAATTTACACATCATGTAGTCAATGATGATCTCATATTCTTGAAAACATGTAATTTTATTAATTAAAACAGATATTTTACTAGTACACATCATGCTACTATTATATAGAGTGAAATCCTTTCACGTTGTGTACAAATTTCACAAGTGTTTTTTTGGAGAACATCTAAAAAACATGTTAAACAATTAAAAATCATGTAATAGGCCATCATATAGTATATAATTGTAGAACTAACTCAAGAATCTTCATAACCCAAAGGGAACCCCATAATGAAATCAACCAATTTATACACAGACTCCACTAATTCAAAAAATCATATATCCCCAAACATTAAGTAATTTTACCGTAAAAATTATCATCATCGTAATGAGTCCTAAGATTCACCCAATTAAAATTTAAAACAAGAAAAGATAATTAATTACCTAAAATAAGCTAATTGGATGTTATAGACTCCCCACCATAAGCCTTTCCACCCCCATGAAGTCATGTAGAATAATGATGTTCGGTAAAGAGGTGGGGCCACTACTCCCTCATCAATGATTCAATCTCCAAATAATCATGATAATTTGGTATATACTTCCATAACCCTTAAACCAATAGAATTCACATCCCATGTAGTATTATTACTTGAGAGTCAAAAACCTCAACACGATTCCCCCACAAAAAACATTCTTCTCTTACTCAATATCATCCCAAATCAAAATGTGATAAGGATTATGAATATATTTTCAAATATATGATATGTGAAGAACATCATGAATTCTTATCAACAGAAACAGAAACATCAATAGATAAGAATCCTACCCAAGATGCTCAGTGACATCAAACGATCCAACATATATCATATCAAAATTTACCTATTTTCCAAGTAAATAGTTACCCACCTGAGGAGAAACATTCAATCAAACCCAATCACATTTTGATAACTCAAAAGGAAGACGTTGTTGATATATATAATTTTTTTTACAAATATACACTATAACCGGATGACAACATATATCATGAATCCTAAAATATGTCTCTTAAAAAATCTCAGTCACACAAAAGAAGCTTTTCCCACCAATATCAAACAAAGAGGTGAGCTACAAGAGAAACCAAAAAATCCCTCATAAGGAGTCTTTATGGTTGAAATTATATAATTTTTGTTTTAAGATAACTAAACCATTTTCATATGGATATCCTACGATCCAAAATAATCTAAGAAACATGAAAAAAATATATCCTTCATAATCTGAATAACAAACTCCATCTGACTATTTATCTGTGGATGATATGTTATAATCCGTCTGACCTGAGTCCCCATCGCCTCTTGGAGAATTAGAAAAGCTGTGATATAAATGTTGGATCGATATCTGATATAACATATGATATATCCCCATGTAACTGTGATTTTTTTTACACATACAGCTTAAAGAGATATTCAACATTTGTGGCATGTTTGATTAGAATGAAATGGAATGATTTTTTTTTACCAATCTATCACCAACTATATATCATTCCCCTTTCTAGGAATCTGTGGTAACGTAACAAAAAATTTCATGGATACCTTATCCCATTTTCCAATAGGCACTTGTAGAGGATAGGGAAATTAAAATGGATTCA
This sequence comes from Viscum album, assembly GCA_963277665.1. Classification (NCBI taxonomy): domain Eukaryota; kingdom Viridiplantae; phylum Streptophyta; class Magnoliopsida; order Santalales; family Viscaceae; genus Viscum; species Viscum album. The sequence continues at coordinate 539,655,499 of OY728133.1, forward strand.
AATGACATTACATTATCTATTAGTAGGTGTAACCATGTGACACATAATATGAAATGTCATGCTTCATACCTAGCAACCTAAATCACCATATTGTGTTATAGAACAACTTTTTAGTTCAAGGATGGAAGACACACGAAGAACTATGAAAACCATACAGAAATGAGCTCCTCATAGATTCTATGAATAAAAAATAATCCCCCAAATTGATAATACCATATTGAGAGATAGAGACCAACCTGAGATGGTCTCCCCAAGATATTGGGTTTCTATAATTCCACTAAAATTGACATCGTGTTATTGATTTAGTATAATAGACTAAACTATAGATGATGATAATTGAATGCTGGTCAGAACCATAATTGAAACATCATCTTGAGAATGTATATTTAATAGTGGAAAAAGATCCATAAGGTTCCACTCTTCCTTCAACACCAATGATTTCTACAATGGCTCGTTCTAGCCAAGAGCATCTACAACAACATTCCCTTTCCCATATGTGTATGAAATTTCAAAATTAAAGTTATGAATATATTCCACCCACAGACTCTATCTGTAATTCACATCCTTTTGAGATATGATATATCTCAAACTCATGTGGTAAAAAATTTGTGAACATTTCCACAAAAATTTGTTGTCTCCAACACTTAAATGGATGCATAACTATGGAAAGTTCTAAATCCATAGTGTGGTAATTTTTCTCATGTGGTCAGAGCTGTTAAGATCAATATGCCACAACATGATCATACTGAATGAGTGCACAACTCAAACTAGGGAAAGAAGTATCACTGAAAACTACATACACCATATTAGGCTTAGTTATGATAAAAAGGGAGCTAATTTCAGAAGTCATTTTAGCTCGTCGAACAATTTTTGAAACTTTTTATTACTATTTAATTTTACCCCTTTCATGGTATGATTATTTTAAGGTGATGCTATGTTATAAAAGTTTTTAGAAAATTGTTGATAGTATCTATCAAGGAAAAGAAAAATCTGAATCTTGATGATGATATGTGGATCATCCCATGAAAAAATAGCTATTACCATATTAGCATCAACTAATAATCCATGATCAAAAATCATGTTCTCCATGAATTTCACTTCTTGAATCCAGATGTTTCAATTTGAAATATTTATTTACATAAGATGAATTATCAATATTTCAAAAACCAAATAGAGATGGTGATCATGCTTGTGAAAGATTGTTGAGTAAACAAAAATTTCATCCACAAACACCACCATGAATGTGTTGATATTATGATGGAATATTCGATTCATCAAAGCCAAAATATGTTTTTTGAGAATTATTCAGTCCAATACAAATCACCAGATATTTACAATGGTCAAAAAATATACCGAAATATTTCTTCAGTATATTTCAATTTCAAACTAGGAGATGATGATAACCCAACTGCAGATCAATCATGGAAAACCACTATTCCCCACTTATCTAATCATTCTAATAATCCACACAAGGAAATGGATACCAATTCTTAACTGTTATTCTATTAAAATTTTGATAGTACAAGAACAAAATGAGTGAGCAAAATTCCATCATAGGATAAATTAATGGGTGATCCCAAGGAAAAACACTACGATAAACAAACCCCCTTTTCACAAATTCATCCCACAAAATAATTGTATTCTGTATCTCAACAAGTTACATATGATAATTATGTATTGGTAAAAAATAGAATATACTTCATCGATACAAACTGTAAAAATAGAAAACAAAATCCTGAGCTTTGGGAAAAAAGGTCCTATATGACTATACCATAGATACCACTATCCATGAGACAGCCAAACTACTTCATATACTGCAATAAATGAGACACAATGATGATAATAATAAAACTAGTCTTGTTGAAAAAAAAGCCAATCAATCCTAATGATGAACTCAAACAGATCCAGATTGAGAATAAAAAAATCCAAGACTAGATCTTTGTCAGTGATAGATAACGCAACTGATGCTCATCAAAATCCCTAATCATAACACATCCCAATTTTGGTAACATACTCAATAACAAAGGATATTAGTTACATTATATGGTTGTGTATATCAAATAAATAGACAGATTTAAATGAGTGGGAAACACCAATATCAAATAGACTAATCACTACTGAGGATGAAATAATGATGATACATCTCACAGTTTCTAGACTATAATTATAATGACCCATAATTTACATACATTGTTAATACTTCAAAATTGAAGCACACTTATTACAACATATGACAAAACCACAAAGGACTGTATAGGTATAGTGTCTTTAGAAACTGGGAAACATAAACAACTGGTTCATAAATCTTCTATAGTGTCTCCCATTTATTTCATCATATCTAGGGTCCCTTTTAGCATATTCTACATAATATCCATCTTCCTGACCTGGGGAAAAGAAAACATAAAAGGGTGAGCTCAAATGCTCAGCAAGGGAAAATAAAGGAAATAAAAATCATATCATATCTTTTGGAAAATCAAAACCTGCAAAAGAGATCATAATTTCTTAACATGGAATAAATCATAGAAGTGAAAATGAGATCCCCATAATCATAACATAAAACTTGAAACTTTTTGGCATGCACACATAATCATGGAAAATCATTTCTTGTTAGTCATGACTCATTGCCAAGACTATCTTAGTGGACAAAGTCCCTTTCTGAACCGAGTTCACTCCTCGTTTCAGTCTGGTATCACTGAACCGAAATAACCTTCCGTTCCAGCCATGTCTATCTCATGAGATATAAAATCTTTACCCAATTCATTGGAGGGAGATATAGGTCCCACCCATATTATAATGAATCCTTTCTTATGTGTGCCACAAAATCATAAACCATACATCATAGCGTAACCCATGTAATAAAAATGGGATTCTTAAACAACATGACATCATAAAAAAATTCATATAAGATAAAGGAATTCATAAAAATATTTCCATCACAACATAATCAAACCAATGTAATAATAGGGATTAAAACAGAACCCTTTATTATCTTAGATGGAAAATAATTTTGATAAAACACATGAACTCCATTCTTGAGGAAAATATCCTTTCTTCTTCAAAAACATTTTTCCTTTCATAACATGTCATACGACTTTAAAATAAAAGAAGTTGATTAAAAATAAACTTTAAAACTTGTAAAGGAAGATTCTTGGAAATTTTGTTTTAAAAATCCATTCATGCCGTATAAGTTAAAAAAAACATTCTTCGTACTTTTGTCGAAAAAGTCAAAAAGATACCTCGTACGAAAAACGACAAAAGATTCCTTTCATATCCTTCACTAAAAACTCATCGAAGGGTAAAATTGGATTTAAAAAATTTTAGGTGGATGGAAATAATATTACATATTGTGAAAACATGGATGTGGATGATAAAATACACCCCAGTAAATACCAAAGTATAAACAATCTCCGATAAAAAATGAGATTGTGATATTTCCCTTACCTTAGGTCCAATTTGCTTTGTACGTGTCCGAAGCTCATGTATAATGGTTTAAATAATGTTATTTACTTATTCCAGAATCATACATATTTATATGATATCATATATGGTCATATTCTTAGCTTCTTGTTAGTAATATTTCATTGTTACTTGTTATTCGGGTCTTTATTGCCTTTTGTTCTTATGCGTGTTTTGCCGAATACATTCTTATTCTTATTTTAAGGTTATAGATACCTTATATCCAGAATGGTATTAGTGTAACATATATCATATTTATTCATTCAATTCATTTATATAATTACTATGTAATGATGATCATGTAGAACGAGTCGCATCACATCGTGGAGACGGTATTCCGTACGTACGCACGAGTGATGATATCGTTCCTATGATCGTGGAACTATATTGGAGAATATATATATTATTTCAGTATCAATATTAATTTATAATAATCATAAATAGTTACTCCTTACACCATTATACCCATCCTTGTAAATTGATGGTGGAAAAATAGATTACACCACGGCGTGGAGACGGTATTTCGTACGTACGCACGCGCGGTGATTTCATTTTTCCGTAGGATGGATAGAAGGTGAATTAGGTTGTTTCATATTTATAATAACATATCAGTATGTAAGTAATACTGATGTTATTCCTTTATCATGAAACAACTAAAGAAGAAGAAGTTGAAGAAGAAATAAATTGAAAAGATCGGTAAAGCATATTACCTCTTCTTTGGAACGCCTCTTTGAATCCTCCACTTAGGGAACTAAGATTGGTCTTTGAAGAAGACCAGGACCTCTAGGATTATTCTAGGGAAGTGGATAGGGGAAAATGGCAGGGGTTGGCCGAGCTTGAGTGCTCAAATTGGTGTGAGGAGGAGGGGGAGGAGGTTCCCTTTTATAATGGAGGAGAGGGGCACCTTAGGAATATCTCAAAATATTATTTTATATTAAAGTCAAAATCGGTTTATAATGGTTCCAAAGGGTCTTATTTCGAAGCTAAAGTGGGGATGGGTCGAAATCCTATCAACCAATAGGATTTAGACAAGTTTAGGGTATTATTTTAATCTTATCAATTAGATTTAACTCTAAGTTAAATAATTTAACTTTTACCATGTCTTTTTGTTTTCTTTCACTATATGGTTAATACACCTACTATAACATGCCAAACGAACCCCAAATTGTTTATTATTAATATATATATCCTTATCTATGTCATTTGTCCGAACCTTAGATTTTTAGGAATAAAATAACAATTAATAATATAATATTTGATTTAAAAACTATTTTGTGTCAATTTTGACACTATTTGATATATGATTTTTGTGAAAGTCATAGCAGAATTATATGTTCGAACCAAGTTGATTAAATCAACACTAATATATCATATTAACCTATAAAATTAGTGGAATTCATAAGAAGTCTTAAATTTAATTTATTTTGGTATTTATATTATCAATTATGTCAATATTTCATTAATAAGATAATTACTGCATCATCTTTGTGTCATAAATAAATTAAATTATTTGATGTTTAAAAATTATAAATAAAATACCATCATGTAGGAAATCTTTTTAGCTTTCTAATTAATATTTACAATCGAATTTATCTTATGTATAACCCCATATTAAAAATTATTTACTTATTTAACTTTGATTTTATCTATTTTAACCCTTCTTTAAATAAATTAATAATAAATGTCCTAATCTAATCCAAGTGGGCCTAAATGGTCATATTTTATTCCTAAGTTTGTTTTTGGTCGAATTACACTTGTCCAATAGAATTAGGACATGTGTTAGGGTAATATTAATATCATATTTACCCTTAGTTACCGTATTTACTATTAACTGCAGTAAAAATAGTAAGAAGTTACTATTCACCAAAAAATTATTTTTATCTCATTGAACCACATTTTACTTACTGATATCAACCGTGTCTGTCGGATTTTTGAAATTCCATTCACAGAAGCGATAAAATTAAGTTTTATGCAAAATTCAGTTTTTAACCTACCACTTAGTGGTTTCACTATTCATCAAAAATTGAATGTTTTCAGAAAAATATCAAAATTTCACCCTAGGTTAATTTCGATATTCTGAGTCCAAAAATGAAGTCCGTTTTGAAAAATAAAATTTATAAAATTTCAAAAAGTGGTTATTACTATTCATAACGGCTAGTTTTAATAGCATATTGTTGTTTAGTGAAACTCGGTATTGTGTACGACGCAAGCTATCGAGGAAGGTCGCGATTGCGTGTAAAGCAAGCCAACCAAGTGTTGTGTAGAAACAGTTTCCTTTGATGATTTATATAACTTAAAAGTCTCGGGTGTTACATTCTACCCCCCTTAAAAATAATTTCTCCCTCGAAATTTGTCACTTTGTAACAAACAGATGAGGATACTTCTCCCTCGTCATATCCTTAAGCTCCCATGTAGCTTCTTCAAGTTCGTGGTTCCTCCATAAAACTTTCACCAATCGAGTGGTCTTGTTTCGTAGGAATTTTTCGCTACGATCCAGAATCTCTATCGGTTGTTCTTCATAAGAAAGATCTTGCTCCAGTGGTACAACTTCTGAGCTGAGTACATGTGAAGGATCTGGTATGTACTTTCTCAGGAGAGATACATGGAACACATCATGAACTTGAGAGAGATTCGGTGGAAGCGCCAATCGGTAAGCTACCTTCCCAACACGATCCAGTATTTCGAAAGGACCGATATATCTAGGGCTCAACTTCCCCTTCTTTCCAAATCTCATAACCCTCTTCCAGGGAGATATTCGTAAGAACACTTTATCACCCACTTCAAAATCTAGGTCTTTTCTTCGGTTTTCGGCATAACTTTTCTGTCGACTCTGAGCTGCGCTTATGTGTTCTTGAATAGATCTGACCGTTTCTGCCATTTCATCAACGAGATCTGGTCCTAATAGCTTTCTTTCCCCAACTTTATCCCATCAAGTTGGAGTCCTGTATTTCTTTCCATAGAGAGCTTCATAAGGAACCATCTGAATACTGGAGTGAAAGCTATTATTATAAGAAAATTCCACCAAAGGTAGGTGTTGATCCCAACCTCCTTTTAAATCCATAGAGCAAGCTCTCAACATATCTTCTAGGGTTTGAATTGTTCTCTCAGACTGACCATCTGTCTGGGGATGATAAGCAGTGCTGAAACTCAACTCTGTATCCATAGTATGCTGAAGACTTTGCCAGAACTTCAAGGTAAATCTCGGATCCTGATCAGATATAATAGAAAGTGGTACTCCATGCAATCTTACCACTTCCTTGACATACATTGTTAATACTTCAAAATTGAAGCACACTTATTACAACATATGACAAAACCACAAAGGACCGTATAGGTATAGTGTCTTTAGAAACTGGTAAACATAAACAACTGGTTCATAAATCTTCTATAATGTCTCCCATTTATTTCATCATATCTAGGGTCCCTTTTAGCATATTATACTTAATATCCATCTTCCTAACCTGGGGAAAAGAAAACATAAAAGGGTGAGCTCAAATGATCATCAAGGGAAAATAAAGGAAATAAAAATCATATCATATATTTTTGAAAATCAAAACCTGCAAAAGAGATCATAATATCTTAACATGGAATAAATCATAGAAGTGAAAATGAGATCCCCATAATCATAACATAAAACTTGAAACTTTGTGGCATGCACACATAATCATGGAAAATAATTTCTTGTTAGTCATGACTCATTGCCAAGACTATCTTAGTGGACAAAGTCCCTTTCTGAACCGAGTTCACTCCTCGTTTCAGTCCTGTATCACTGAACCGAAATAACCTTCCGTTCCAGCCATGTCTATCTCATGAGATATAAAATCTTTACCCAATGCATTGGAGGGAGATATAGGTCCCACCCATCTTATAATGAATCCTTTATTATGTGTGTCACATAATCATAAACCATACATCATAGCGTAACCCATGTAATAAAAATGGGATTGTTAAACAACATGACATCATAAAACAATTCATATAAGATAAAGGAATTCATAAAAATATTTCCATCACAACATAATCAAACCAATGTAATAATAGGGATTAAAACGGAACCCTTTATTATCTTATATGGAAAATAATTTTGATAAAACACTTGAACTCCATTCTTGAGGAAAATATCCTTTCTTCTTCAAAAACATTTTTCCTTTCATAACATGTCATACGACTTTAAAATAAAAGAAGTTAATTAAAAATAAACTTGAAAAATTGTAAAGGAAGATTCTTGGAAAAAAAATTTTAAAAATCCATTCATGTCGTATAAGTTAAAAAAAACATTCTTCGTACTTTTGTCGAAAAAGTCAAAAAAATACCTCGTACGAAAAATGACAAAAGATTCCTTTCATATCCTTTACTAAATACTCATCGAAGGGTAAAATTGGATTTAAACAATTTTAGGTGGATGGAAATAATATTACATATTGAGAAAACATGGATGTGGATGATAAAATACACCCCAGTAAATACAAAAGTATAAACAATCTCGGATAAAAAATGAGATTGTGATATTTCCCTTACCTTAGGTCCAATTTGCTTTGTACGTGTCTGAAGCTCCTGTATAATGGTTTAAATAATGTTATTGACTTATTCCAGAATCATACATATTGATATGATATCATATATGGTCATATTTTTAGCTTATTTTTAATAATATTTCATTGTTACTTGTTTTTCGGGTCTTTATTGCCTTTGGATGTTTTAGGAAGTCTTGTGACAAAGTCCATAGTGATGTTTTCCTATTTCCATTCGGGTATGGGTAATGGTTGTAACATCCCCTTAGACTTTTGTCTCTTAGCTTTAACTTGTTGACAAACCAAGCATCGAGAGACATATTCAGCAACATCTCTTTTCATGCCATCCCACCAGAAGTACTCTTTCAGGTCCCTATACATCTTCGTGCTTCCAGGATGAATAGAGAATGAAGAACTATGAGCCTCATCCAGCAGCTCCTTCTTTAATTCGGGGATGGAAGGAACACAAACCCGATTCCTGAACTTTATTATCCCATCACAATCAAGGTTGAATTCAGGAACATTTCTCACCTTCTTTTGTAACTCGACATCTTCTTTCTGTGCCTCTTTAATCTTCACATGTATAGATGGTTGAACATTCATTTGAGAAAGATAAGATTTTTCCCCTTCCATTATAATTCCAAGATCCATCCTTTGTAAATCCATAAATATTGGATCTTTTGTGATCCTCATCATGGATAAACTAGCATGGTCTTGTCGACTTAATGCATCTGCCACCTTGTTTGCTTTCCCAGGGTGGTAATGGATTGAGCAGTCATAATCCTTAATCAGCTCCAAACATCTTCTTTGACGCATATTCAACTCCTTTTGTGTGAAAATATACTTTAAACTTTTATGATCAGTATAAATATCACACCTTTCACCATAAAGGTAATGCCTCCAAATATTTAATGCAAAGATTACCGCAGCCAACTCCAAATCATGTGTTGTGTAATTTTGCTCATGGATTTCCAACTGTCGTGAGGCATAAGCTATCACCATATCATTTTGCATATGAACACACCCCAATCCCTTCTTGGATGCATCACTGTAGATCACAAACCTTTCTCCACTACAAGGCAGTGTGAGCACAGGTGCACTGGATAACCTTCTTTTCAACTCCTTGAAATTCTCTTCACATTCCTCTGTCCAGACAAACTTAACTCCTTTCCGAGTCAACTTGGTGAGTGGATTAGATAATCGTGAAAAATCTTTTACAAAACGTCGATAATATCTAGCATAACCAAGAAAACTTCAGATCTCAGTTACTGTTGTTGGTCTCGATCATATTTCGATAACCTCTTTTTTTGCTGGATCCACAGATATCCCCTCTTTTGAGATTATGTGACCAAAAAATGCAACTTTTTTAAGCCAAAATTCACACTTGGTAAATTTGGCATAAAGCTTCTCCTTTCTCAGGGTCTTCAATATAATTCTCAAGTGATCTTCATGCTCTTCCTTGCTCTTTGAATAGACAAGAATATCGTCTATAAAGACTACCACAAATTGATCAAGATAGTCTCTAAAGACTCTATTCATTAGTTCCATGAAGATAGAAGGGGCATTAGTAAGACCAAATGGCATCACTATAAATTCATAGTGTCCATACCTTGTACGGAAAGCCGTCTTTGGTATATCCTCCCTTTTGACCCTTAATTGATGATACCCTGAATGAAGATCAATCTTGGAAAAGTATTGAGCTCCGCGTAGTTGGTCAAATAAGTCATCAATGCGTGGGAGAGGATATTTGTTCTTGATAGTGATCTTGTTATGTTCTCGATAATCAATGCAGAGTCTCATTGATCCATATTTCTTCTTAACAAATAGAACAGGTGCTCCCAAAGGTGACACACTAGGGCATATGAATCCCTTATCAAGATTCTCTTGGAGTTGCTTCTTCAATTCCTGCAACTCAATTGGGTCCATTCTATAAGGTGTCTTTGAAATAGGCAAAGCACCCGGTACGAGTTCTATTGAAAACTCAACTTCACGATTTGGTGGAAGACCCGGTAATTCTTCTGGAAAGACATCATCAAACTCCCGTATAATGGGCATATTCTTAATCGTGAGTTTCTCAAAAACCATTTGAGATAAATAACCTTCATTTAGTGGAATCAATACCCATAAGATGGAAGAAATTTCCACTGGAAGATTATGTTCATCCTTGCATTGATATACGATCGTAGATTGATCTGGAATATGAAATGTGACTTCCCTTCTTTGTCAATTGATATGAGCTCCATGTAGAGAAAGCCAATCCATACCAAGAATCACATCAAATTCCACTAAAGGAAGGATCACAAGATTTGCAGGAAGCACTTTCCCACAAACTTCGATCGGAGAAGAATTATAAACTTTTGATGCGACTGTTGTGCCATTAGGTGTTGTCACAGCAAACTCAACATCTAATTGTTGAGGTAATTCGGTGATACCCTTAGAAAATTCTATAGAAATAAAGGAGTGGGTGGATCCAGAATCAAATAAAACATTTGCTACTTTAGAGTGGATGGTAAGTGTACCTTTCACCACTTCGTTATCGTACTCCACATCGCTGATAGAAATTGCATGTGACTTTCCTTTGTCTTTAGCCTTATGATTTTGTTGACGTCGACCATCATCATCAACCCTTGGATTTGGGCATTGATTGGCATAATTCCCCATCTCCTTGCACTGGAAACATTGAAGTGTAGTAGGTTCATTCTGTGTATCCCTTCCTTTGTTTGCGTCATTAGACATCTTCTTCCCATTATCACGGCATTCAAATGCCCGATGACCTTCCTTTCCACATTTAAAACATTTACTTGTCCCTTTAAGACAACTCCCTCCATGTTTCTTTCCACAATTTGAGCATAAGGAAAAGCTCATCTTCTTTTCCGTGTGCTCTTTAGATTTTTCTTTGAATTCCATCTTCCTCTTCTTATCAAACCCATGTGACTGATGGGTTATTCCAATCTCCATCTCGAATTTGAGAGCACATCGAATGATTTCCTTGTAGCTATTGAAGTCCCTTATGGCTAACGCCCTTCGAAGACTTGGTTTTAAGCCACTAAAGAATCGATCGATCTTACTCTCAGGTTGGATAATAATACCAGAAGCGTACCTTGCAAGTCTTGTAAAATTTGCTTCATAGATACCAACAGATTCATCATCCCTTTGTTTCAGTTCAAGAAACTCTTTCTCCATCTTTGTTCGGAGAATACGAGGGAAGTACTTATTGAAAAATAAGTTCTTGAACTCGTCCCATTCCATAGACTCAATTTCATCCCTTTGCCTCATATTCTTAATAAGATTCCACCATTGATCAGCATCTCCTTCCAAACGATACACTTCTAGGATGACTTTATCATGTTCAGAACATTAAAGAACTGAAAATATCTTTTCAGTAGTACTAATCCATTGTTCAGCAACTAATGGATCAGTAGACCCACTGAAAGAAGGTAGACGCTGCCTCATGAAGGATTCAACAGAATGTTGCTCCTTCCTTTGCTCGTTTGGAAGTCCTGTATGATTCATAGCTTGAGAAAGTTGTGTGAGCATGGCTACAAGATTTTGCATTCCAGCTCCCATATCGTTTGGTTGCTCAGGGGGACAATCATTGCATTGCCCATCGCATTCCGCATTAACATGGTTCCTTCGAGTTCCAGCCATTGACTAAAACCTAGAAGAATAGTGTGAGCAACACTAATTATAATAGGAAAACCACATAATTCAAGAATAAAATTTTCATGCTTAAGGTCTTATCGTAGGTTATGCAAGGCCATTTCTAAAACACTAAGATTGTGTTCTATTCTTAGACTTATCCTTAGGGTTCTTACTAAGGCTTTCACATCCTAGTTTCCAAAGGTTGACTATACCTTTCCTCTGATACCAACTATAACGACCCATACTTTACATACATTGTTAATACTTCAAAATTGAATCACACTTATTACAACATATGACAAAACCACTAAGGACCGTATAGGTATAGTGTCTTTAGAAACTGGGAAACATAAACAACTGGTTCATAAATCTTCTACAGTGTCTCCCATTTATTTCATCATATCTAGGGTCCCTTTTAGAATATTCTACTTAATATCCATCTTCCTGACCTGGGGAAAAGAAAACATAAAAGGGTGAGCTCAAATTCTCATCAAGGGAAAATAAAGGAAATAAAAATCATATCATATCTTTTTGAAAATCAAAACCTGCAAAAGAGATCATAATATCTTAACATGGAATAAATCATAGAAGTGAAAATGAGATCCCCATAATCATAACATAAAACTTGAATCTTTGTGGCATGCACACATAATCATGGAAAATCATTTCTTGTTAGTCATGACTCATTGCCAAGACTATCTTAGTGGACAAAGTCCCTTTCTGAACGGATTTCACTCCTCGTTTCAGTCCTGTATCACTGAACCGAAATAACCTTCCGTTCCAGCCATGTCTATCTCCTGAGATATAAAATCTTTACCCAGTGCATTGGAGGGAGATATAGGTCCCACCCATCTTATAATGAATCCTTTCTTATGTGTGCCAAATAATCATAAACCATACATCATAGCGTAACCCATGTAATAAAAATGGGATTCTTAAACAACATGACATCATAAAACAATTCATATAAGATAAAGGAATTCATAAATATATTTCCATCACAACATAATCAAACCAATGTAATAATAGGGATTAAAACAGAACCCTTTATTATCTTAGATGGAAAATAATTTTGATAAAACACTTGAACTCCATTCTTGAGGAAAATATCCTTTCTTCTTCAAAAACATTTTTCCTTTCATAACATGTCATACGACTTTAAAATAAAAGAAGTTGATTAAAAATAAACTTGAAAACTTGTAAAGGAAGATTCTTGGAAATTTTGTTTTAAAAATCCATTCATGTCGTATAAGTTAAAAAAAACATTCTTCGTACTTTTGTCGAAAAAGTCAAAAAAATACCTCGTACGAAAAATGACAAAAGATTCCATTCATATCCTTTACTAAAAACTCATCGAAGGGTAAAATTGGATTTAAAAAATTTTAGGTGGATGGAAATAATATTACATATTGAGAAAACATGGATGTGGATGATAAAATACACCCCAGTAAATACCAAAGTATAAACAATCTCGGATAAAAAATGAGATTGTGATATTTCCCTTACCTTAGGTCCGATTTTCTTTGTACGTGTCCGAAGCTCCTGTATAATGGTTTAAATAATGTTATTGACTTATTCCAGAATCATACATATTGATATGATATCATATATGGTCATATTCTTAGCTTCTTGTGAGTAATATTTCATTGTTACTTTTTATTCGGGTCTTTATTGCCTTTGGATGTTTTAGGAAGTCCTGTGACAAAGTCCATAGTGATGTTTTCATATTTCCATTCGGGTATGGGTAATGGTTGTAACATCCCCTTAGACTTTTGTCTCTTAGCTTTAAATTGTTGACAAACCAAGCATCAAGATACATATTCAGCAACATCTCTTTTCATGCCATCCCACCAGAAGTACTCTTTCAGGTCCCTATACATCTTCGTGCTTCCAGGATGAATAGAGAATGAAGAACTATGAGCCTCATCCAGCAGCTCCTTCTTTATTTCGGGGATGGAAGGAACACAAACTCGATTCCTGAACTTTATTATCCCATCACAATCAAGGTTGAATTCAGGAACATTTCTCACCTTCTTTTGTAACTCGACATCTTCTTTCTGTGCCTCTTTAATCTAAACATGTATAGATGGTTGAACATTCATTTGAGAAAGATAAGATTTTTCCCCTTCCATTATAATTCCAAGATCCATCCTTTGTAAATCCATAAATATTGGATCTTTTGTGGTCCTCATCATGGATAAACTAGCATGGTCTTGTCGACTTAATGCATCTGCCACCTTGTTTGCTTTCCCAGGGTGGTAATGGATTGAGCAGTCATAATCCTTAATCAGCTCCAACCATCTTCTTTGACGCATATTCAACTCCTTTTGTGTGAAAATATACTTTAAACTTTTATGATAAGTATAAATATCACACCTTTCACCATAAAGGTAATGCCTCCAAATCTTTAATGCAAAGATTACCGCAGCCAACTCCAAATCATGTGTTGGGTAATTTTGCTCATGGATTTTCAACTGTCGTGAGGCATAAGCTATCGCCATATCATTTTTCATAAGAACACACCCCAATCCCGTCTTGGATGCATCACCGTAGATCACAAACCTTTCTCCACTACAAGGCAGTGTGAGCACAGGTGCACTGGATAACCATCTTTTCAACTCCTTGAAATTCTCTTCACATTCCTCTGTCCAGACAAACTTAACTCCTTTCCGAGTCAACTTGGTGAGTGGATTAGATAATCGTGAAAAATCTTTTACAAAACGTCGATAATATCCCGCCAAACCAAGAAAACTTCTGATCTCAGTTACTGTTGTTGGTCTCGACCATCTTTCGATAACCTCTATTTTTTCTGGATCCACAGATATCCCCTCTTTTGAGATTATGTGACCCAAAAATGCAACTTTTTGAAGCCAAAATTCACACTTGGTAAATTTGGCATAAAGCTTCTCCTTTCTCAGGGTCTTCAATATAATTCTCAAGTGATCTTCATGCTCTTCCTTGCTCTTTGAATAGACAAGAATATCGTCTATAAAGACTACCACAAATTGATCAAGATAGTCTCTAAAGACTCTATTCATTAGTTCCATGAAGATAGCAGGGGCATTAGTAAGACCAAATGGCATCAGTATAAATTCATAGTGTCCATACCTTGTACGGAAAGCCGTCTTTGGTATATCCTACCTTTTGACCCTTAATTGATGATACCCTGAACGGAGATCAATCTTGCAAAAGTATTGAGCTCCGCGTAGTTGGTCAAATAAGTCATCAATGCGTGGGAGAGGATATTTGTTCTTGATAGTGATCTTGTTAAGTTCTAGATAATCAATGCAGAGTCTCATTGATCCATCTTTCTTCTTATCAAATAGAACAGGTTCTCCCCAAGGTGACGCACTAGGGCATATGAATCCCTTATCAAGATTCTCTTGGAGTTGCTTCTTCAATTCCTGCAACTCAATTGGGGCCATTCTATAAGGTGTCTTTGAAATAGGCAAAGCACCCGGTACGAGTTCTATTGAAAACTCAACTTCACGATTTGGTGGAAGTCCCGGTAATTCCTCCGGAAAGACATCATCAAACTCCAATACAATGGGCATATTCTTAATCGTGAGTTTCTCACCAACCATTTGAGATAAATAACCTTCATTTAGTGGAATCAATACCCATAAGATGGAAAAAATTTCCACTGGAAGATTATGTTCATCCTTGCATTGATATACGATCGTAGATTGATCTGGAATATGAAATGTGACTTCCCTTCTTTGGCAATTGATATGAGCTCCATGTAGAGAAAGCCAATCCATGCCAAGAATCACATAAAATTCCACTAAAGGAAGGATCATAAGATTTTCAGGAAGCAATTTCCCACAAACTTCGATCGGAGAAGAATTATAAACTTTTGATGCGACGGTTGTGCCATTAGGTGTTGTCACAGCAAACTCAACATCTAATTGTTGAGGTAATACGGTGATACCCTTAGAAAATTCTTTAGAAATAAAGGAGTGGGTGGATCCAGAATCAAATAAAACATTTTCTACTTTAGAGTGGATGGTATGTGTACCTTTCACCACTTCGTTATCGTACTCCACATCGCTGATAGAAATTGCATGTGACTTTCCTTTGTCTTTAGCCTTAAGATTTTTTTGACGTCGACCATCATCATCAACCCTTGGATTTGGGAATTGATTGGCATAATGCCCCATCTCCTTGCACTTGAAACATTGAAGTGTAGTAGGTTCATTCTGTGTATCCCTTCCTTTGTTTGCGTCATTAGACATCTTCTTCCCATTATCACGGCATTCAAATGCCCGATGACCTTCATTTCCACATTTAAAACATTTACTTGTCCCTTTAAGACAACTCCCTCCATGTTTCTTTCCACACTTTGAGCATAAGGAAAAGTTCATCTTCTTTTCCGTGTGCTCTTTAGATTTTTCTTTGAATTCCATCTTCCTCTTCTTATCAAACCCATGTGACTGATGGGTTATTCCAATCTCCATCTCGACTTTGAGATCACATCGAACGATTTCCTCATAGCTATTGAAGTCCCTTATGGCTAACGCCCTTCGAAGACTTGGTTTTAAGCCACTAAAGAATCGATCAATCTTACTCTCAGGTTGGATAATAATACTAGAAGCGTACCTTGCAAGTCTTGTAAAATTCGCTTCATAGGTACCAACAGATTCATCATCCCTTTGCTTCAGTTCATGAAACTCTTTCTCCATCTTTGTTCGGAGAATACGATGGAAGTACTTATTGAAAAATAAGTTCTTCAATCTCTTCCCATTCCATAGACTCAATTTCATCCCTTTGCCTCGTATTCTTAATAAGATTCCACCATTGATCAGCATCTCCTTCCAAACGATACACTGCTAGGATGACTTTATCATGTTCAGAACATTGAAGAACTGAAAATATCTTTTCAGTAGTACTAATCCATTGTTCAGCAACTAATGGATCAGTAGACCCACTGAAAGAAGGTGGACGCTGCCTCATGAAGGATTCAACAGAATGTTGCTCCTTCCTTTTCTCGTTTGGAAGTCCTGCATGATTCATAGCTTGAGAAAGTTGTGTGAGCATGGCTACAAGATTTTGCATTCCAGCTCCCATATCGTTTGGTTTCTCAGGGGGACAATCATTGCATTGCCCATCGCATTCCGCATTAACACGGTTCCTTCGGGTTCCAGCCATTGACTAAAACCTAGAAGAATAGTGTGAGCAACACTAATTATAATAGGAAAACCACATAATTCAAGAATAAAATTTTCATGCTTAAGGTCTTATCCTAGGTTATTCAAGGCCATTTCTAAAACACTAAGATTGTGTTCTATGCTTAGACTTATCCTTAGGGTTCTTACTAAGGCTTTCACATCCTAGTTTCCAAAGGTTGACTATACCTTTCCTCTGATACCAACTATAACGACCCATACTTTACATACATTGTTAATACTTCAAAATTGAAGCACACTTATTACAACATATGACAAAACCACAAAGGACCGTATAGGTATAGTGTCTTTAGAAACTGGGAAACATAAACAACTGGTTCATAAATCATCTACAGTGTCTCCCATTTATTTCATCATATATAGGGTCCCTTTTATCATATTCTACTTAATATCCATCTTCCTGACCTGGGGAAAAGAAAACATAAAAGGGTGAGCTCAAATGCTCATCAAGGGAAAATAAAGGAAATAAAAATCATATCATATCTTTTTGAAAATCAAAACCTGCAAAAGAGATCATAATATCTTAACATGGAATAAATCATAGAAGTGAAAATGATATCCCCATAATCATAACATAAAACATGAAACTTTGTGGCATGCACACATAATCATGGAAAATCATTTCTTGTTAGTCATGAATCATTGCCAAGACTATCTTAGTGGACAAAGTCCCTTTCTGAACTGAGTTCACTCCTCGTTTCAGTCCTGTATCACTGAACCGAAATAACCTTCCGTTCCAGCCATGTCTATCTCATGAGATATAAAATCTTTACCCAATGCATTGGAGGGAGATATAGGTCCCACCCATATTATAATGAATCCTTTCTTATGTGTGCCACATAATCATAAACCATACATCATAGCGTAACCCATGTGATAAAAATGGGATTCTTAAACAACATGACATCATAAAACAATTCATATAAGATAAAGGAATTCATAAAAATATTTCCATCACAACATAATCAAACCAATGTAATAATAGGGATTAAAACAGAATCCTTTATTATCTTAGATGGAAAATAATTTTGATAAAACACTTGAACTCCATTCTTGAGGAAAATATCCTTTCTTCTTCAAAAACATTTTTCCTTTCATAACATGTCATACGACTTTAAAATAAAAGAAGTTGATTAAAAATAAACTTGAAAACTTCTAAAGGAAGATTCTTGGAAATTTTTTTTTAAAAATCCATTCATGCCGTATAAGTTAAAAAAACATTCTTCGTACTTTTGTCGAAAAAGTCAAAAAAATACCTCGTACGAAAAATGACAAAAGATTCCATTCATATCCTTTACTAAAAACTCATCGAAGGGTAAAATTGGATTTAAAAAATTTTAGGTGGATGGAAATAATATTACATATTGAGAAAACATGGATGTGGATGATAAAATACACCCCAGTAAATACCAAAGTATAAACAATCTCGGATAAAAAATGACATTGTGATATTTCCCTTACCTTAGGTCCGATTTGCTTTGTACGTGTCTGAAGCTCATGTATAATGGTTTAAATAATGTTATTGACTTATTCCAGAATCATACATATTGATATGATATCATATATGGTCATATTCTTAGCTTCTTGTAAGTAATATTTCATTGTTACTTTTTATTCGGGTCTTTATTGCCTTTGGATGTTTTAGGAAGTCCTGTGACAAAGTCCATAGTGATGTTTTCCTATTTCCATTCGGGTATGGGTAATGGTTGTAACATCCCCTTAGAATTTTGTCTCTTAGCTTTAACTTGTTGACAAACCAAGCATCAAGAGACATATTCAGTAACATCTCTTCTCATGCCATCCCACCAGAAGTACTCTTTCAGGTCCCTATACATCTTCGTGCTTCCAGGATGAATAGAGAATGAAGAACTATGAGCCTCATCCAGCAGCTCCTTCTTTAATTCGGGGATGGAAGGAACACAAACTCGATTCCTGAACTTTATTATCCCATCACAATCAAGGTTGAATTCAGGAACATTTCTCACCTTCTTTTGTAACTCGACATCTTCTTTCTGTGCCTCTTTAATCTTCACATGTATAGATGGTTGAACATTGATTTGAGTAAGATAAGATTTTTCCCCTTCCATTATAATTCCAAGATCCATACTTTGTAAATCCATAAATGTTGGATCTTTTGTGATTCTCATCATGGATAAACTAGCATGGTCTTGTTGACTTAATGCATCTGCCACCTTGTTTGCTTTCCCAGGGTGGTAATGGATTGAGCAGTCATAATCCTTAATCAGCTCCAACCATCTTCTTTGACGCATATTCAACTCCTTTTGTGTGAAAATATACTTTAAACTTTTATGATCAGTATAAATATCACACCTTTCACCATAAAGGTAATGCCTCCAAATCTTTAATGCAAAGATTACCGCAGCCAACTCCAAATCATGTGTTGGGTAATTTTGCTCATGGATTTTCAACTGTCGTGAGGCATAAGCTATCACCATATCATTTTGCATAAGAACACACCCCAATCCCTTCTTGGATGCATCACTGTAGATCACAAACCTTTCTCCACTACAAGGCAGTGTGAGCACAGGTGCACTGGATAACCTTCTTTTCAACTCCTTGAAATTCTCTTCACATTCCTCTGTCCAGACAAACTTAACTCCTTTCCGAGTCAACTTGGTGAGTGGATTAGATAATCGTGAAAAATCTTTTACAAAACGTCGATAATATCCAGCCAAACCAAGAAAACTTCTGATCTCAGTTACTGTTGTTGGTCTCGACCATCTTTCGATAACCTCTGTTTTTTCTGGATCCACAGATATCCCCTCTTTTGAGATTATGTGACCCAAAAATGCAACTTTTTGAAGCCAAAATTCACACTTGGTAAATTTGGCATAAAGCTTCTCCTTTCTCAGGGTCTTCAATATAATTCTCAAGTGATCTTCATGCTCTTCCTTGCTATTTTAATAGACAAGAATATCGTCTATAAAGAACTACCACAAATTGATCAAGATAGTCTCTAAAGACTCTATTCATTAGTTCCATGAAGATAGCAGGGGCATTAGTAAGACCAAATGGCATCAGTATAAATTCATAGTGTCCATACCTTGTACGGAAAGCCGTCTTTGGTATATCCTACCTTTTGACCCTTAATTGATGATACCCTGAACGAAGATCAATCTTGGAAATGTATTGAGCTCCGCGTAGTTAGTCAAATAAGTCATCAATGCATGGGAGAGGATATTTGTTCTTGATAGTGATCTTGTTAAGTTCTCGATAATCAATGCAGAGTCTCATTGATCCATCTTTCTTCTTAACAAATAGAACATGTGCTCCCCAAGGTGACGCACTAGGGCGTATGAATCCCTTATCCAGATTCTCTTGGAGTTGCTTCTTCAATTCCTGCAACTCAATTGGGGCCATTCTATAAGGTGTCTTTGAAATAGGCAAAGCACCCGGTACGAGTTCTATTGAAAACTCAACTTCACGATTTTGTGGAAGACCCGGTAATTCCTCCAGAAAGACATCATCAAACTCCCGTACAATGGGCATATTCTTAATTGTGAGTTTCTCACCAACCATTTGAGATAAATAACCTTCATTTAGTGGAATCAATACCCATAAGATGGAATAAATTTCCACTGGAAGATTATGTTCATCCTTGCATTGATATACGATTGTAGATTGATCTGGAATATGAAATGTGACTTTTCTTTGGCAATTGATATGAGATCCATGTAGAGAAAGCCAATCCATTCCAAGAATCACATCAATTTCCCCTAAAGGAAGGATCACAAGATTTTCAGGAAGCACTTTCCCACAAACTTCGATCGGAGAAGAATTATAAACTTTTGATGCGACTGTTGTGCCATTAGGTGTTGTCACAGCAAACTCAACATCTAATTGTTGAGGTAATACGGTGATACCCTTAGAAAATTCTTTAGAAATAAAGGAGTGGGTGGATCCAGAATCAAATAAAACATTTGCTACTTTAGAGTGGATGGTAAGTGTACCTTTCACCACTTCGTTATCGTACTCCACATCGCTGATAGAAATTGCATGTGACTTTCCTTTTTCATTAGCCTTAAGATTTTTTTGACGTCGACCATCATCATCAACCATTGGATTTGGGCATTGATTGGAATAATGCCCCATATCCTTGCACTTGAAACATTGAAGTGTAGTAGGTTCATTCTGTGTATCCCTTCCTTTGTTTGCGTCATTAGACATCGTCTTCCCATTATCACGGCATTCAAATTCCCGATGACCTTCCTTTCCACATTTAAAACATTTACTTGTCCCTTTAAGACAACTCCCTCCATGTTTCTTTCCACACTTTGAGCATAAGGAAAAGCTCATCTTCTTTTCCGTGTGCTCTTTAGATTTTTCTTTGAATTCCATCTTCCTCTACTTATCAAAACCATGTGACTGATGGGTTATTCCAATCTCCATCTCGACTTTGAGAGCACATCGAACGATTTCCTCGTAGCTATTGAAGTCCCTTATGTCTAACGCCCTTCGAAGACCTGGTTTTAAGCCACTAAAGAATCAATCGATCTTACTCTCAGGTTGGATAATAATACCAGAAGCGTACCTTGCAAGTCTTGTAAAATTCGCTTCATAGGTACCAACTGATTCATCATCCCTTTGCTTCAGTTCAAGAAACTCTTTCTCCATCTTTGTTCAGAGAATACGAGGGAAGTACTTATTGAAAAATAAGTTCTTCAACTCGTCCCATTCCATAGACTCAATTTCATCCCTTTGTCTCGTATTCTTAATAAGATTCCACCATTGATCAGCATCTCCTTCCAAACGATACACTGCTAGGATGACTTTATCATGTTCAGAACATTGAAGAACTGAAAATATCTTTTCAGTAGTACTAATCCATTGTTCAGCAACTAATGGATCAGTAGACCCACTGAAAGAAGGTGGACGCTGCCTCATGATGGATTCAACAGAATGTTGCTCCTTCCTTTGCTCGTTTGGAAGTCCTGCATGAATCATAGCTTGAGAATGTTGTGTGAGCATGGCTACAAGATTTTTCATTACAGCTCCCATATCGTTTGGTTGCTCAGGGGGACAATCATTGCATTGCCCATCGCATTCCGCATTAACACGGTTCCTTCGGGTTCCAGCCATTGACTAAAACCTAGAAGAATAGTGTGAGCAACACTAATTATAATAGGAAAACCACATAATTCAAGAATAAAATTTTCATGCTTAAGGTCTTATCCTAGGTTATTCAAGGCCATTTCTAAAACACTAAGATTGTGTTCTATGCTTAGACTTATCCTTAGGGTTCTTACTAAGGCTTTCACATCCTAGTTTCCAAAGGTTGACTATACCTTTCCTCTGATACCAACTATAACGACCCATACATTACATACATTGTTAATACTTCAAAATTGAAGCACACTTATTACAACATATGACAAAACCAAAAAGGACCGTATAGGTATAGTGTCTTTAGAAACTGGGATACATAAACAACTGGTTCTTAAATCTTCTACAGTGTCTCCCATTTATTTCATCATATCAAGGGTCCCTTTTAGCATATTTTACTTAATACCCATCTTCCTGACCTGGGGAAAAGAAAACATAAAAGGGTGAGCTCAAATTCTCCACAAGGGAAAATAAAGGAAATAAAAATCATATCATATCTTTTTGAAAATCAAAACCTGCAAAAGAGATCATAATATCTTAACATGGAATAAATCATAGAAGTGAAAATGAGATCCCCATAATCATAACATAAAACATTATACTTTGTGGCATGAACACATAATCATGGAAAATCATTTCTTGTTAGTCATGACTCATTGCCAAGACTATCTTAGTGGACAAAGTCCCTTTCTGAACCGAGTTCACTCCTCGTTTCAGTCCCGTATCACTGAACCGAAATAACCTTCCGTTCCAGCCATGTCTATCTCATGAGATATAAAATATTTACCCAATGCATTTGAGGGAGATATAGGTCCCACCCATCTTATAATGAATCCTTCCTTATGTGTGCCACATAATCATAAACCATACATCATAGCGTAACCCATGTAATAAAAATGGGATTATTAAACAACATGACATCATAAAACAATTCATATAAGATAAAGGAATTCATAAAAATATTTCCATCACAACATAATCAAACCAATGTAATAATAGGGATTAAAACAGAACCCTTTATTATCTTAGATGGAAAATAATTTTGATAAAACACTTGAACTCCATTCTTGAGGAAAATATCCTTTCTTCTACAAAAACATTTTTCCTTTCATAACATGTCATACGACTTTAAAATAAAAGAAGTTGAATAAAAATAAACATGAAAACTTGTAAAGGAAGATTCTTGGAAATTTTGTTTTAAAAATCCATTCATTCCGTATAAGTTAAAAAAAACATTCTTCGTACTTTTTTCGCAAAAGTCAAAAAAATACCTCGTACGAAAAACAACAAAAGATTCATTTCATATCCTTTACTAAAAACTCATCAAAGGGTAAAATTGGATTTAAACAATTTTGGGTGGATGGAAATAATATTACATATTGAGAAAACATGGATGTGGATGATAAAATACACCTCAGTAAATACCAAAGTATAAACAATCTCGGATAAAAAATGAGATTGTGATATTTCCCTTACCTTAGGTCCGATTTGCTTTGTACGTGTCCGAAGCTCCTGTATAATGGTTTAAATAATGTTATTGACTTATTCCAGAATCATAAATATTTATATGATATCATATATGGTCATATTCTTAGCTTCTTGTTAGTAATATTTCATTGTTACTTGTTATTCGGGTCTTTATTGCCTTTTGTTCTTATGCTGTTTTTCCGAATATATTCTTATTCTTCTTTTAAGGTTATATATGACTTATATCCAAAATGGTATTAGTGTAACATATATCATATTTATTCATTCAATTCATTTATATAATTACTATGTAATGATGATCATGTAGAACGAGTCGCATCACATCGTGGAGACGGTATTCCGTACGTACGCATGAGTGATGATATCGTTCCTATGATCGTGGAACTGTATTGGAGTATATATATATTATTTCAGTATCAATATTACTTTATAATAATAATAAATAGTTACTCATTACACCATTATACCCATCCTTGTAAAGTGATGGTGGAAAAATAGATTACACCACGGCGTGGAGACGGTATTCCGTACGTACGCACGCTCGGTGATTTCATTTTTCTGTAGGATGGATAGAAGGTGAATTAGGGTTGTTTCATATTTATAATAACATATCAGTATGTAAGTAATACTGATGTTATTACTTTATCATGAAACAACTAAAGAAGAAGAAGTTGAAGAAGAATGAAATTGAAAAGATCGGTAATGGATATTACCTCTTCTTTGGAACGCCTCTTTGAATCCTCCACTTAGGGAACTAAGATTGGTCTTTGAAGAAGACCAGGACCTCTATTATTATTCTAGGGAAGTGGAGAGGAGAAAATGGCAGGGGTTGGCCGAGCTTGAGTGCTCAAATTGGTGTGAGAGGAGGGGGAGGAGGTGCCCTTTTATAAGGGAGGAGAGGGGCACCTTAGGAATATCTCAAAATATTATTTTATATTAAAGTCAAAAATCGGTTTATAATGGTTCCAAAGGGTCTTATTTCAAAGCTAAAGTGGGTATGGGTCGAAATCCTATCAACCAATAGGATTTAGACAAGTTTAGGGTATTATTTTAATCTTATCAATTAGATTTAACTCTAAGTTAAATAATTTAACTTTTACCATGTCTTTTTGTTTTCTTTCACTATATGGTTAATACACTTACTATAACATGCCAAACGAACCCCAAATTGTTTATCATTAATATATATATCCTTATCTAAGTCATTTGGACGAACCTTAGATTTTTTGGAATAAAATAACAATTAATAATATAATATTTGATTTAAAAACTATTTTGTGTCAATTTTGACACTATTTGATATATGATTTTTGTGAAAGTCATAACAGAATTATATGTTCGAAACAAGTTGATTAAATCAACACTAATATATCATAGTAACCTAGAGAATTAGTGGAATTCATAAAAAGTCTTACATTACATTTATTTTGGTATTTATATTATCAATTTTTTCAATATTTCATTAATAAGATAATTACTGCATCATCTTTGTGTCATAAATAAATTAAATTATTTGATGTTTAAAAATTACAAATAAAATACCATCATGTATGAAATCTTTTTAGCTTTCTAATTAATATTTACAATCGAATTTATCTTATGTATAACCTCATATTAAAAATTATTTACTTATTAAACTTTGATTTTAACCATTTTAACCCTTCTTTAAATAAATTAATAATAAATGTCCTAATCTAATCCAAGTGGGCCTAAATGGTCATATTTTATTCCTAAGTTTGTTTTTGGTCGAATTAAACTTGTCCAACAGAATTAGGACATGTTTTAGGGTAATATTAATAACATATTTACCCTTAGTTACCCTATTTACTATTAACTGCGGTAAAAATAGTAAAAAGATACTATTCACCAAAAAATTATTTTTATCTCATTGAACCACATTTTACTTACTGATATCAACCGTGTCTGTCGGATTTTTGAAATTCTATTCACAGAAGCGGTAAAATTATGTTTTATGCAAAATTCAGTTTTTAACCTACCACTTAGTGGTTTCACTATTCATCAAAAATTGAAAGTTTTCAGAAAAATACCAAAATTTCACCCTAGGCTAATTTCGATATTCTGAGTCCAAAAATGAAGTCCATTTTGAAAAATAAAATTTATAAAATTTCAAAAAGTGGTTATTACTATTCATAACGTCTAGTTTTAATAGAATATTGTTGTTTAGAGTAACTCGGTATTGCGTACGACGCAAGCTATCGTGGAAGGTCGCGATTGCGTGTAAAGAAAGCCAAGCAAGTGTTGTGTAGAAAAATATTCCTTTGATGATTTATATAACATAAAAGTCTTGGGTGTTACAATAATAGATGACCACTGTAGACTCAACTAATTCACCAAGGTTCTTTACTCACAAGGAATGTGTCCAGATCCCAATAGTCATTAACAAATCTAACTACACCCCATTATCCTTTTTATTCGATGATCCCTAACCATAATAATGAATATACACAGCCTGAAAAATGATATAGATGTCTATAATTCCCATAGATGTTGAAAGTATTTGTAGGTGATGGACATGAATTCCTTGTATGTCTGACCCTATGAGACTAATAGCAAATCAAATTCACCCACTAGCTAAAATTGAATTCACTAAGGAGTCATACTGTTGAGAACCACCTCCACCACTCCAACATTGATCCCAAAAATTCCTATTTTTTTCCTTTGGGTTCCATTGATGCTTCCACAATGAGGAAGAGATGGTTAAAGATATCCAATCATTCCTTACATATAAATCCTTACCCACATTCCCCTAAATACTATATCTTTATATGAAAAAATATTTAGTATTAATACCTGCAATTTGATATTAAGTTGCAAACATTTCTTGTAAATTTATGTTTTTGTATGGTCATTTATTACTACCTTTGGTGAAAAAATAGCTCAAGAATAAAATAGTGTATTCTAACAGTGAATTATATCCATAGTGCAAAGATAGGAAACCTAGAGATTTCATCATCAGCAGAAACTATAGATAAAAGAGCATGAAGATCAGTCTTGAAACCCTTCTTGTCTAATCTTCAAGCTTGTTATTATATTCTAATAAATCTCATAAACTATTTATAGGACCCACAAGTCTGAAGGCCTCAAACTTCACCTTTATATTCTCAAGTGCCTTTGTTTTTCAAATATATGCTAAATCTTGTAAATCCAGTCCTCATCCTCTTGAGTGTCATTATTACCATTAATGGATGGTGGATATTCACACAAGTACTCCTTTGGTCATTTTATTTCTCATCCATCTCCTCTATGTACCTCAAAAACTATGTTAGGAACATTTGGCACATTTTAGTCGACAACACAAAAAATAACATGATTTAATCTATGAAATTTTCATCTATCAAAGGAATCCTTTTATAATAATGAGTTGATCCCTACTAAGGAACCCGCAACATGAATCATAGAGGAATACTATTACACACTGAAAACCTAAATGATCATAAAGTAGAATTATCTTATTTTAAGTAAGAAATATATAATAAAAAACTATTATTAACATCAATAAAACATGTCAAGAGACAAACATACCATCATCACATGGTTACTTCTATTTCATCACGACAAGAGCTGGCCAGGAACTCACTGAAATATACCCTTGTAGCCTCAAAAAACCAACCTCTAGTATGACAGATATCATAGGACATGGAATCACAAGGAAATACAACCATTGATTCCAAATTGTAATGATCTAATCTGAATACCTTATTAAAAGTAGCACCTAGCCAAAACATCCACAAACCTGAAGGGTGTTCCAGATCCCCACTAGATATCAACTAGAACTCAAGCATCAAACCAAAATTAGAGATAAGGATTACCCCTATATTGATGCAAAAAACATGGAACATATATAGATAAAGATACAATATATTATGGAATGTATATTCTATAAATGAAAGAAGATCATGAACACTGAAGAAAAACAATTGGAAAACAATCTTCAAATATAAGACCAGTCACAAATGACAAAAAGAACTAGAAAACCGACTTTTCCATGTGATAGAATTGCAAATATATAACTCTCTCACCAACCAGCTAACCAAACTCAGCTGACCAAAGCCTCACCACCTCACATCAATTCCTTTTCTTTCCCTGAATTTAATGAAATACTAAATTCTACACACTGATAACGAACTCCATATGGTGTGAGATAACATGATTGTTATGGTAACACTCAGCTGTTGCATAGTAACTCTCTTTTCGATTATTTAACTATTCTAATTTTTAAATAAAACATGGAATTATAATAAATAGTGTAGTTTAATCAAAATCATGGTAAACATGTATACCTTTCCCCAAAATTCCTAAATAAGTTATGTATATCAATATTAAATAATATTTTATATTATCATATATCAAATAAAAATAATTCATATCATAGAAAAATGTTATAATACAATAAACATGTAAATCACACAAAGGAATTCAATAGCTCCGAATAGCATACTTCTCGTACAAAAAATTGTATAGTGCATAATAAGACCCTTATGCTACATATCAAAAATAATTTCTATACTTTGTTAAATCCTTTTCCATTTACAAGAGTCTTGGGAATACAACCTTTTATCACAAATCCATTTAAACACACACAAAAATAATTGAAATTTAATTATAAATCAATTTATAAAAAGAGATGGAGAAATATAGTTCATCAACATATGCTATAGATGGAAAACCCTAAATCAGAACATGGGGTTTCACATTCCAACTAAGGATCCCCCAAAAAGAGAACAAAAACATTGAGATAAGGCCGTGGAATCATTTTAAAAATATTATAATTGATTCAATTCAATAAAAACTATTGGTTGCGAATAAGAAAACACATAACACAAGAACACACACATGCTTCCCCACAACTAACAAAGTAAATAGCTCTCATGACAAGATTTCACCACAAATCTAGAAGATAAACAAAACTAACTACCATTATAGATCAATGGATCAAATAAAAACAACAGTGTGGTACCACTATCAATGAAATGATGAATTAGAATATCTTACTCACCTGAATAGATGGAAACCAACATCTGTGGTGATCCATTACTGGACAGATGAATCTGGAATTAACTTTGACTACCAAAATAGTGGAAGAATCCTTATATATTGAGATCAAAATTATCTATGGTGGAATGAAATGAAATATCATTCACATGACACTGTAAAAAGGAATTCTTGAACTTTTAAATGGAGTGTAATACATTTACACATCCTATAATAAATCATTATAACATACACCATATAACCCATTTCCTTTTTAAATAAAACACATCTTTTACTAGTACACATAATTTAACCATTACATGGAGTTTTATCGATTCATGTTGTATACACATTTCCCAGAATGTGTCTCACGAACAAGTATGAATTGTGTAAACCCTTTCCACATCTTGTAATTACCTAGTGTAAAATTGAAAAATGAAGAACCAACTCGAGCATGCTCCAAACATAGGGATAACCTCACCAAAAAATTATGCAATTTATACATGGTCTCCATTAATTAAATCAGTCATAAATCCTTTAACATTATGTCATTTTCCCTAATGAATTATCTCCATCCTCAGGAGTCCTAGGATTCCTCTAAATAAAGATGAAGACTAAAAAATAGAATTCATTTAACTGATTGAAGGTAACTGGATTTTACAAATTTTATTATAATTTGAATCATCATTATAGATATACATAGACATATAAAAAATCATATATTTAGATATATCCATAAGTATCTTAATTTTTTTTCTCATCCTAGTTTAAAAATTATAACTAATCCTATCTCTCATGACAACTATAAAGCCCCAATTATCTCATGCATAAATAATGCATCATAATAGATTAATATTCACAACAAAACATAATGATTCATGATAGAATATTTTAGGTCTAGATCCTTTGGAAACATGGAAACATAAACAACTAGTCCCTAAGTGATCTACATCACCTCTCAATATGTTCTTCACAACTAGAACCTTTTAATGTCATATAAAACATAATATCATTCATCATAACCTAGGAGATGGAAAAATATAAAAGGGATGAACAAAGTTTCTTAGTTAGGGTGAAAAAGGGAGATATAAACATATCATACGAATATGGGAATGAGAACATGAAGAAAAAATTTGAAAAACATAGCCTACAAATAATAGATCATAAATTTGAGTCATGGAATAAATCAAGGTAGTTCATAAGAAATAATTCAAAATTGAATCAAAGAACGTGGACCAATAGTATGTAATATTGACACAACTCATTGATTTTGGGCATATACATATGTTTATAACATTATAACCATGTATAATTAGAAATAGGTTCACCCATTAGGTTAGGTACATGAAATCAGACCCTCAAATAAACTTATAGACATGAAATTAGGCCCACACATTACTTTATAGACAAGAAATATAGGATCACGCATAACATTGTGAACATGTATTCATGTTAACACGTATCATATTTATTCGTGATTTATCAATATTACCCCAATGCATTAGATGAAGATATATTCCCCAGTCATCACATAATGAAAACCATACATATTTTTTTCCATGAGATCATAAACATTTATCATATCGGTACCCACGAAAATAAATTTTTTTCACAAAAATTATATCATCACATAACACATAAAAATGCATGTTTTATGATCATTTCATTATTTCATCAAATCATAACATATGGAAAAGAAGTGGAGTTTATAAGAATAATGTCAGAATAATCATAAACTATTTATAAAAATAATAACAATGGTATCATTGTATATTATCCCATGTAAATAATAAGTAGCAACAAGGATGTTATATTATGTGGAATGTGATTTATTGTGAACAATACACTGTAACGTATATAAATAAAAATATTCATTCCATGAAAATCAAAATTATAAAATTAAAAATTCATAATTTTTTTTCGGAATGTTATTATTTTTATATTACCTTGAAATTTTATTATCTAATATTCTTGTAATATTATGGTAATGATGTTTGGAACATTTTCTCATGATATACATGTGAAAAAAAATTCCTTGCCCATTTTTTGTAAAATTCCAAATAGGACTTGTTTGAAAATTGATATGAATATTCCTTTTAAAAAAATTAAACTGCAAAATATGGGTAAAAATGTATTTAATTAATAATTTATATACTGATAAATTTTTTTGATTTTTATTTGGAAAACATTGATAATGATAAAAGGGGGGTTCAACCGAAGAGTGAAATAATTTCAGTTTTTCTTAACAAATTTTTTTTTTGATCTCATGAATACATAACCATAAAAATTAATTGAAACATGAATTATTATGATATAAAAATAATTAGACAAATGATAATGATTTTATTGAAATATATATCATAATAGTTCATCATTTAATGTATAAACATAAACAATCCCAATAGACCATCAGATTATATCGTGAAACCCTTAAAACATTGTTAACGTTAAATTTTATGACCTATGATACAAAGACCCAAAAATGAATTTATAAATTAACATATATAACATTAAAATAATCCTAATTGAGAATCATGGGATGTATATACATCAAATTAAAAAAATATGTTGTAAATTATACATGTGCCTCACAGAAGAAAAAAGTGAGATGGAAATCCCATACATTAAATTTCGAATAAAATTATAGACATTGAAAACTACTATATAACATATATAATTTTAGTATAAATATATTTTAGATCCATAATTATATATTTCCTATCAAAAAATATATATTAATGGCATTTTTACCCATTTATTAACAATTCCTTATTAAAATTGGGTTTTGTGTGATAAACGCTTATTTTTGTGTACGTTTTGATTTGATAATTTTGTTTCCATAACAATGAATATAATTCAACAATACCTAGAAAAATATATGTGATATAAATTTCATTATTATCGGTATATATTTATTTATAGTAATCCATAGGAGTTAGGGAAAAATAAATACTCTAGGAATGAATGTTGTTTCAATTTTCTTAGAAGATGAAATGAAATATGGTTAAATAATATATTACCAATATAGAATATATATATATATATATCATAAATTTTTTTAGACATGCTTTTTTTATCTCCAATGAATGATGTTAATGAATTACATCGCTTTGTGAGGCGGTAGTCTACAATACACATGTGCGACATTATTGCATTACCATAGAATAGAATGTGAAAAGATATATGTTACAAATTAATTTCATAAGTTAAATAATATTGTAAAAATAATATATAAACATTTATTACATCAGTATGTCTAGCTGTAAGAGGTGGTGATAGAAAATGAATTACATAAGATTGTTGTGTTGTAGTCCAACATACACATGAATGATGATTGGAAACCCGTTTTGATAGAAGAAAAAAAGGATTTAAGTTATTCCATGAAAATAATATCATATTATTATATTTAATATATTGAGGTTATTATATAATAATATATTAATAAAAATTGAAGGATTTATATTTTGAAATAAAATAATATGCTTAGCTAGGGACGTTAACTCCTCTACAGACAACTTCTTCTTGTTTTAACCAAAGTCGTCCTAGGGTGAATTTATTAAAAATATTTGTATTCTTGTATGATTTGATGTTTTTATGTAAGATGTTTTGTTATGTATTTTCAACAAATTTTGTTTGGATATGTGTAGAGGAGAGGATAGGTGATGGCCTTTAATAAGTGAGGGGAGTTACATACATTTAATTTTTGAAAAGAATAATGTGTGCCCTTGTAGATCAAATTTTAAAAGCCTTGTAAATGGGACATTCACCAACCTTAGAGGTGATAAAATAAATTTATTTCCATCCAATGGGTGTTGAACATGTTTCTATTTCATTTAATCCATTATCCTTTTAGTTTACACCATGGAAAACCTATTTTCACCCCCACCATAGTTATTGTTTTTCATGTTTTTAATATTCATTAAAGTAAAAAAATCCATTTTTTAATATTAGAATATATAAATGGTAAATAGTAAATATATGGAATAAATTTATGCAAATTCCATTCAAATAATTTGAAAATTACTATTTAAAGTTAATCATGTATATACAATACATAGTATTTCTGATTAGTAGGTATTTTATACTCCTTTGAAAATGTGACATAATCTTGTGAATATCACACTTATTAATCTATTTTTTGGGAGATAATAAGTATATAAATACTAGTATGAATTTCACATACTTTTGTCTCATTGGATATTTAAATATGAAAACATGTGTAATTATCCTTAGACTTGAGATTATTAATAATTCCTATCACGAGTCATGTACGTTGATGTATTTACCAAAACTATAACAACCATAAATCATGGTGAAGTAGGATATGTTGGGTTCATAAATAGTGATAATTCATAAATATATAATTCAATACATGATTGTTTCCATATAATTTAAATAAGTTGATATCTGAGATCGGTTTATTGAAGTAGAGTTTATGAACAATATCTAAGGTCGTGGTGCATTTATGACTCCATAGAAAATAGTTAAAGAAATCGAGATAGAGAACACATGTTGATATAATAAGTATTAAACCTACTTTACAAAGTGATATAAAAAAATGTAATATATTAGATTTTGAGAATCCCTTTGTGATACCTACATCTTCATGTCTTTTTCCCTCTTTGATGCAATCCTATGATCCTTAGTTATAGGCTAATTTTATAATTTTCCTGTTAAGTTCTTCATGTGGTTTAATATTTTATTCTAGATGATTGATGTTTTATTTATACACCTTTTATTTCTCATACAACTAATGATTCAAATGTATATCCATTTTTTAGGTCTAGGATGTTTATTGATTCTACATGGAAGACATTAGAATTTGAGTACTAATTTTCCTCAAGAAATCTTACCAATTAATGCTTTATTCTTGTGGAAATAAGTTCATGTTTTTTTACATATAATTTTAATTATATTGGATTCAAGGAATATATTTCCGATAATTATTAGTACAATAAATAACACATTGATGAAGAGTTTATTTTTTTTTCTGAGTTTGATCGAAATATTTTGTAATAATTAAAATAGTTGGAGACATGTATGTTTTATTAAATTATCTATTTGATTCATTGAATTTTATTTGGATGAGATATAATTTTAGAACATTGTATTATTTACAAATAAAAAAATATGAAATTTCATGGATAGTATGTTTATGTGGGGTTTTTATCATTATGACATTAAATTATTTATCTATGGGTGCCTCTATGTGTTATTTAATGTTAATCCTAATCCTTAGGCAAACTTGACTAATTCCACTATGAATGGGGGATAGAGAGTAACACACTTTTTTTATTCATTATATCACTTAAATTCCATTATAATTCAACTATTGTAATAAATAACAATCTCTAGAACAAGTAATAATATTTAATTATGATTTATTAATAATAAATATTCAATCAAATGTTATATTCCAATTCAGATATATATATAAATGAGATGAATATTGAATAATTATTTATTCATAATACTATTGAATATATTATTTATTTATCCCATGTTAAAATTTAAATGGTACAAGATAAATATTTATTTCATCACAAGATGGTGAATAAATTAATATATAAATATTTATATAAATATGTGAATATTTTACAGAATATTTATTTTCAAGAACATAAATATCCTATTTATTTATAAATATATTTATTTAATAACATTTATTTAAATTTTTATTCAATTTTTAATCAATTCCATGGAGCATTTTCACGATTAAATAAGGTCCAGGTAATATGAATGATATATACATAAAATATAATCGGAATAAATATGGGTTTATTTATTTAATAAAATAATATTTTAAATTTTGCGATTAAGTGGGTTTCATGATAAATATATGTATTAGTATAATTACTATTATTATCGGCATTTGTAGATACTATTTTTAATATTCGTTTAATGTCGCTTATGTAATTATTTATTTTAAACCCTACCTCTATATATTCTAACTCATATTATTTTCGATAAATGGATGCATGGTTGCTCAGAACAAAATATTTCATGAAATTAAATCAATAATATCTATAGGTTTCTATAAATAATGAGAAAATTTTTTATCATCCTCTTTTATATCATGACTAATATACTAAGATATGTTATCCTCAATATCAAAGGATCACTTTTTATGATCAATGTAAAATATGAGTGGCTATTTATTCCGCTACACTAGAACATATAAATTCATCAACATCATTACTGGATAGTGGATAATGCATGGAGAACCTCTAAAAGGACTGTATAATGGATCCAATTAGATAAAGGACAATATAATAGAAATTAGTTTTGAACGATCCATATCTTTATCAAATAATGAATATCAACATTGGGTTCATTCTAGTTATTAAATAAATTAAAATCATAATGTGGTCATTATCCCCATTATATTATATGTTTACAAAAATAAATTTTTCTTTAGTATATTCATTATACTATATGATTCAACATCATTTCATATATATTATCCATTAGATCTAATGACCATCCATCATTGGGTATATGCCTAACCGGTTTCCCCTAAGCTTAGAGACATATATTTTATTGATAGATATGTACCTCCAAAGTGTTAATGGAAATATTTTTGTGTGACATTGTTGATATTTTATATGTTATATAATATAAATCCTCTAATACTGGGATATTAATTTTTGGTTCTATTCACCACTCCTTGGCCTATTAGAAGTGTGGTTAGTGTGGCACACTCATCTCACAGCCAACTGAGGTAGGTACCCAGTGGGTCGGGTTGGTTCACAAAAAGTTTATTTTATTCTGATATATTATTTATGAATAAGAATAGCATGTCTCTATTTATGTATTAGTTACCAAATAAGTATCATCATCATGCATCTATAAATTCACTATTTGGGTATGTATTAATTTCATTAATTATAATATTTTTTAAAAACAGAGTAATTGACCATAAAATAGAAATATAATCAATAGATTTTATAACCTACAGATCCTTTTTATTAATAATAATCTATTTGTTTAACCAAGGATTTTTTATCATTGATCATCTAAAAATAGTTATTTTTTTCTTATGTTATGAATCTTAAGCAATTCCAGGAAAAAATTATTCAATTGTACTTTGAGGGAAAATTCATCTATTACATCCATTAGAATCAGTTTTGAAACTATATAATTTCATTTCATTCTAGTCTAACTAAACAATATATTTTAGATGTAATTATATTTCATATGAGTGTTTTAATTAATAACTTCTTATTTATTGCATTAGGGTATGATTTAATGTTCTTAGAAAACATAAAAGATAATAAATTGCATTTTGATCTAGAAATAAAAAATGTATATTCTAAATTTGACTTTAATACCAATGTACAATCTATAATATCATTTATGTCATAAACATTTCTTGAGGGGCTCATATCGTGACAATACCATGTTCACCTCCAATAGGGTAAGGGAATGTGACTAGAAATTAGTAGTATTATACCATAAATAATAGAAATTGTACTTAATAAATGTATGTACAAATACATCTCCATGCCACAAATGCTAAAATGTAAACAAACCCTGATTAAAAAATCATACAAACCAAAAAATACTAAAAATTGTACATCAGTGAAGGTAATGAAAGGTAAATAGGGCCAGAATACAATTCACCAAAAATAAAAGAGTCTATAGATACATGTTTCTGAAACTAATCTATAGAGAACAATAGATGATACAACCAAAATGCTACGGTGTTGGGACTGTTGTCAGAAAAGGTGTCTGAACACAACTCGATGTGTCTAGTCTCATATGTCCCTACCTAGTCCTAGTCTACCTTGAACTTTATTGAATGGTCCCTCACATGCACAGTATATGACATGTTCGGGGAAATCCAATGAATGGGTGAGTACAAAATACTTTTAGGACACCCTGACCCACAAAGGAATATCATAATCTAGATCTCACATATAATACCACAAAAAAATATACCATGAAGAAGATTCCAAGATCTATACCATAAAAGAAAATATACCATGAGGATGATACACACATTATACAATAAAGGAAAATATTCCGTAAGGAATATACCACAAGATATACCACAATGAAAAATATAGTGATCTCACATAGGTATAAGTTGATAGTTTGAATAATAAGATTATCAGACATATTCCATAAGACACACAATATAGATATGAAAAATAGTCTGGATAAGACACACAATCTCACTAAGAAACACAGTCTTGATATGACACACAATATCTATAAGAAATACAATCATTATAAGTCATGATGTGTCATGGTCACAACCAGCCACATTATTCCAGTCATTGTACACTCATTTTGGGAAAACACATTCCCTAAGCCATTAGGCCATATCCGTACTTCCACAAAGACCCAAATAAAATATATTTAAAATACCATATCATTTTAAGGGTCCCAACACCACAGACGCCTTTTCAAATGGAAATATGGTTTGAATGTTATGGATGTTTGAAGAAAACTAGTTTGTAGACACAGATCTGATCCAAGTCCGACCCTAATCTGACCATTCCTTCCAACCAACCCGATATGCTAGTAGAATCCACTCGGTCTAGTCCACATGACATGGCCCAACCTTGTTTATCGTTCCAAGACCCAGTATTCTTGGCATGTTGTGGCCCGGCCCGCTGGACAGTGCACTGGGTCCACAACCTATAGATGCACCCATGTGGTGATTCCTGCATCATTTGGACACCACATGAATCTGAATTCCATGACCCCCACATGGCTGGGACACCACATCCACATGGCTCTATCTCAAAGCGTGCATTCCTCCTCATGCACACGGCCACCCCCGACACTGTTAACCAGCATCAAGCCCCTTACGTCCCATTCCGTAGGCCTCTGCTCCTCCTCAAGGTCCCCAAAATTTGTAATAATCATTGACCTTGGTTTTACAGGTTTTTATATGAACATATTCATCCTCTATTGATGTATTACATATATTATGGGGGGTATGATCGAGTTTGGATCCTCCAACCATGTTCTTTCATTTCTATAGTTGTCCAACATCCGAGAATAGAAATAATGAGGGAGGGAAATAAAAGAACCTGAATAATTAATGATCAACTTGATCATGTTAGAATCGATTTATACACATTATTTTGAACTAACCATGAGGGAAAATTAATCTCCTTCAAGGAAACCTATAGTTTTTATCTATTCGACAACGATCCGACCACAAGTTATTTTTTTTATGGATTGACCCGCATTCATCATGAGAATTATAAGTAGGGAAAACAAAGTAAAAATATACATAACATGATTTGTAATTTTTTTTGAAGGGAGAGTCTGATTTATCACAATTCCCTGATCTCGAATCTACCGAATTTGAGGTTGTGTCAATCCTTCATCATTCACAATCATTTTTCTCCAAAGGCCCTTCTTCCCATACAAGGGAAAATAGAGGGTTGTTGCGATAAAAATTAGTTTAATAAAAAATTTCTATTAAAAGGAAAATGTCGTTGCATATAATAAAATATTTTTCTTAATATATTTTTATTATCGTTATGTCCTGTAATAATGTTTTCATAGTTGACCCGCATAGACCATCGGAAAGTCGCACGTACAGTAAAAACTCTATTTTGAGATCAAAAGTGCCCTATGATTTTTGATTTGGGAATCCATTTTCAAGTTATTTGAATTTTTAGGAAAACGTAGCATGTGTTATATTAAGTTTTTAATATTTATCAAACAATCATTTCGGGCCCAACATACCTCATAATTTCACACTGTCTAAGAAACTTGACATGAAATAATTCTATATAATATCTAAAAATAAAACATGGGAAAATTAAAGTCATTACATTCTCCCCATCTTCGGGATTTACAACCCCAAAAGAGAAGACAATGGTATAATAAACCATTTGGAGTTGATGTGCATGGATTTGAGCCACTTGCTCCCATGTTCTATCCTATATACACCTATGTTGACACTGAATGAACTCCATAGGAATTGACCATCCATGAAGGATCCTATCTAATAGATCCTTGATCTCCATTTGGTACTCAGTAAATATCACCCCATCATTGATGTCTATCTCACCCTAGTCAATGACGTGTTACGAGTCATGAATGATCCTACTCAAGAGTGACATGTGGAAGTCTCCATGAATCCGCTATAACTACAGAGGTATGTCCATGTGGTACTCCACCTCACCAACATTACATACTATCTGGAATGGGATGATGAACCTCAATGATAGCTTTTCACATTGATAAAATTACCATAATCGACACCGATGTGGGACCTGAATGAACAAATCGTATTCTCCCTCAAACTCCAATTACCTATGTCACATGTCATCATAATAATTTTGATGGCTCTATGTAGTCTTAATCTACTCTTGGATGATCAGCACCTTCTCTGTAGTATCCAGAACCAACTCTGACCCCATGAGGGATGACTCTCCTAGGACTGTCCCAAAAAGTAGCGACTTCCTAGGTCACCCATACAAGGTATAGAATGGTTCCATACAAATGGTGGAAAGGAAGATATTGTCGTATAAAAACTCTAATAGAGTAGGTGATCATTTAAACTGTGGATAAAATCCAACATTAAATTTCATAGCATGTCTTCTAGAACCTAAATGGTCATCTCTGTCTGGCCATCCATAAATGGGTGAAACACTATGCTCAA
Organism: Viscum album; assembly: GCA_963277665.1. NCBI lineage: Eukaryota > Viridiplantae > Streptophyta > Magnoliopsida > Santalales > Viscaceae > Viscum > Viscum album. The sequence goes on from OY728133.1 coordinate 539,694,531, forward strand.
TCATAACTGTGTTCCAAAAACCTCCTAAAATTCATTCCACAACTATTATATCAAGAAAGTATCACAATATGAGACATTAATTGGAGAAATTATAATATTTCGAACTATCCCTTATACATAGAGGAGTCCAAGGATCTCAATTGAACTATTCTCTTGAATATTTAAGAAGTGGGATAACATGGTGTGTCAGTCAATTTTCACCCATACTATATCTTGTCCCCCAGACATACATGGTATCCCTGTCAAAAAATAAATTTATATCCCATCCCACTACCATTTTGGAACATCAAGGGGTTACATAAAAATTGCTAGAACCTAGTGCTTACATTCACCTACTGAAAAGTGTAGAATTGAGAAAAGAACTATACAACTCCCTTATTCAACCCTAGTAACCAGAACTGACATTAGAGGTTCTATAAATATTCCCCAAACCTGGATGTACCACCAATGGGGATATATGGTAATTTGTCAAAACCTCCTCCCATAACACCACTAGTACTACTGTGCATCCTATGAAAATGACAAGTGCTCCCCACCTTTCAAATACCCATCAAAGGCATGCCCTATGGATATCTGAGAATATATAGTTTGGCAGTCGATATTCCAAAGGTGTTCCTCCCTAACTCATTGTAACAATTGAGGGTTAACAACCATCTACTAAAGATAAGTAGGTCCATCTCCATCTATAAAAAATATCTACAACGAGTCTAAATGTTGTTATGCCTTGTTCATAAACTGCGAACTAGTTATCCAGCAAGATAATCTGCCACCACATTCCCCCCCCCCAAACAATTAAAAATACAAAACTCATATTCTTGGAGGAACTCTAACCATTGCTTTTGTATAAGGTTTATATAATTCAAGATAATATATACATGATAATCTTGTGATTATATTAGATGATAAACCGCTCACCCATCAAGTAGTTTCACAGTATATTTAATGAATAGACTACGAATGCTAACTCAAGATCATGGGTCACATGTTTATAATCATGTGGTGTCAACAACAATGAAAAATTGTAAATCACCATGTTCCCCAACATCTGGACACAACAAATATGGGTTCATGATGCATCAAAGAATAGTATATACTCAACACCCTCCTCTAGAAATTTGAATATGGGAGCACTAGTAAATATTTGGTTCAACTGCTGAAAAGTTACATATAACTTCACTATATATATTAATGGTAGTACCTCATTTAAATATTCTAAGGGTTCTATCACTCTAGAGAAGTCAGGTAAAAACCTCCGATAGTACCCAGCCTAATTAGGGAAACTCTACAACTCGGTAACACTCTTGGGAGGCTCAGAAAAAATTACCACCTCAATATTCACTAGATACAATGTAAATATAGCCTCTAAAATGATGTGTTATAAAAAATAGACAAATTGAATCAAGAAATATCACTTTGAGAGATTCTCGTATACTCGGTTCTCTCAAAGATGGTCCAGGAAAATCCTCAATTGTCCTGTATTCTCTTTCTCAAACACGGAGTACACCAGGATTTCATCAATGGAGAACACCACGAACTGGTCTAAATAATGCATAAAGGTAATGTTCCTAAGCCCCAAGAACATTTTATGGGAGTTCATAACACAAAATGACATCAATAAGTACACATAGTGGTCGTATCGACATCTGGAGTCCATCTTCTATATATCTTCATCATGTACTCAAATATGGTGATAACTAGATTTGATGTCAATCTATGAGAACTACCACTCCCATTTAAAATGTTCGATGAGTTCCTTGATCCATGGTCTAGGATAATTATTCTCCATGGTCCCTAGGTTCATATCAATAATGTCCACACATAACCTCATGCTCATGTCTATATTCTGGGAAAATAAAACATGGGCTTCCCATGGTGAAACATTCAGCCTCACAAATACCTTCCTCTACAAGTACTCCAGCTGTACCCTATGCTCTTGATGATCTATAGAATAAATCTTATATTAATGTGTGGATATTATTTTCATTCTAAGGTACAGATGAATGAAAAAAATTCCTTCATATGGGGAGGTAATCCTATAGCATCATCAATGATGATTTCCTCATAATCCACTAGTACTTTATGAAATTGAGGACTTTCATCATCCACTACACCGACCACAAGGCTATCCAATGGATGCGTTAACATCTTCACTATCCTATGTGTTTGTTTTTCATATTCTAAATGCATAACATTTTCAAAAATAAAGGAAAACATGGTCCCGTCTCTGTGGAAACACTGGCCTATATTCCTAAAACAATTAATATAAGCAAGAACTGTGGATAACCAATCCATTAATAGGATGATTTCTTAAGGAATCGATGCCACTCCAAAGAGATCACAACTAATATTTTTTCCTCTAAGAGTATGGTCACATTGTCAGAACCTATTTATGATCATTGAATCACCACCCGTAGGTGTCTCCAAGCATAAGGGTTGAGTATACTATTCAACATGAATCTCTGAGCCTCGAACTTGGTTAATATAAAGAAAATAATGAATAACACATGTCTCTATCAAAATTTCATCTCATGTGGAGAAGACATAGATCATACCTCTTATCATCCCTGGTTCCTCAGGGTCATAAGCTTCCATTACATATAGATGTTCTCGTCCCTATCCATGAGCTCCCTGAGCCTAGCATTGACCACCTAGGGAAGGTGGTTGTAATATGTTGAACCGCCTCCCACCATAAAAAACCGACCTCAATATTTTCTACATCCTACTCCCTATATACCATCCTTCACCTACCTAAACCTATAACTCTATGTCCCCTCTTCCATCTAATGATTGGTTGTGCAATGGTTTAAAAAATTTCATGCCAAATAACCCCGACAGCTGCAAGGGTAACACATCTTGTCCCGTAGCTGACTCAACATTCCATGGGAGCCCCGAGATGCGGATCTTGTATCCTTGATTGATCTTTTAAAGTGCCCATCCCACTTGGGTCCCTTCATATACCATCATCTACCTACTTCCATTGTCTCATCTACCTAGTTATTCCTAGTAGTTCCACCTACAAGTGTTTACACTGTTAGAAATCTCTCACCTAGAAGGGCTCCCTCATGTACAACATCATAAGTAAGAATTCTATGGGATATCTTTGATTACCTAATCTTCTAGTGTAATCCTTTCTCAAAGGTCTGATCTTGAATTAATAGGTCGATACCATATCTTTGGAGTAGTGTGAAAGATCAGTAAACCCCATTAAATACTCCACCAAAGTAAGACAGCCCTACTATAGATATAGAATCTCGTGAATGCATAATTATCGAAACATAGCCAGAAATAACTATAATGTATTGATATTCATGATTTTTGTCCATCATAGAGTCATATAATCATGTTTCCTGATCACTAAACTCCACTATCATCTTCCAAATCCTTAATGAAGACTCACAGCATGTACTTCCATCTTGTCGACATGCGTCCTCATTAGGCAGAAGACATGGGTAACCTCCTCCAGCCAATCCTCAGTTTCCTAGAAGTATGAATCACCCCGAAAACTAAGTATTAGTAGGATCTGAAACTCATGAAACATTCTTACTCAGCATGCATTCTCAGCCGACCGTGTTGGTAGTGGCTGATACTCAATGGGTTTTGGTAGAACTCATAAATGTCCCATTGTTTCTAACTCTATTATATGACCCCATATCGATGCCTCATCACTAGGAAGACCATCCTCATGATCAGGAAACAGAATAATAGATGGATGTCTATTGGGAGGCATTCTAAAATAAAACACGATGTAAAAACGTCAATAGAGTATACCTGTTTAGCAAAATGAATATGTACATTAGATCACACCCAAATCCTATATGATGAATGTACCATTATTTTCACTACAACAAATGTCTTCATATAACATGTTGAAAATAAGTTGTCTAGATTACTATTGTATGGATACTTTGGCTACCATACCAAAAATAGATTCACTAGCATAATATCCAAACACGAAATAGTTATTACTGTTTCCCAAAACTAATCTCACATACTCTTGGTCCTAATGTTGATCTGAGCCCCTCTGATACAATTCTTTCATGATCCATCCCATAGTGGACCATATTGTTACTACCCCTATCCCACCATCAATAAGCCAAGGCTAGTGACATGAAATAAGTAGTCATGTCCCACAAATGGTAATCATTTTTTAAGTACATTTCGCATCTCAAAGACACAAATGATGATATGAAAAAAACACTAAGTGAACATTGGATGTGAACCACTATATCCCAAACAGACTACAATATTGACTATACTAAAAGGTAAATAAGGACAAAATACAAGGGAAGAAAATAAAAGAGTCCACATCCAGATGTTCCTAAAAAACATTCATTATAAACCCTACCTAATCCAACCTAATTGAAAGGGACTATCATCTAAAAAGAATCCATAATACACCTTAGCATATCTAGTCTCACAAGCCACCACCTAGTTTGTAACACCCCGAGATTTTATGAAAAATATTCTTTTTAATTTCATTAATGTCTTGTGTTGTACGCTACACCAAAAGGAGCTTTCACAACACGCATCCTTGACTTGCCTTTCATTACACGCAATCATGACCTTCCTAGATAGCGTGTGTAGTACGCAATACCGAGTTTTACTAAACAACGATATGCTATTAAAATATTATTAAAACTAGCCGTTATGAACAGTAATAACCACTTTTTGAAATTTTTTAAATTCTATTTTTCAAAATGGACTTCATTTTTGGATTCGGAATATCGAAATTAGCTTAGGGTGAAATTTTGGTACTTTTCGGATAACTTTCATATTCTGATGAATAGTGAAAATTACTAAATTTTAATTAAAAACAACTTTTTAAATAGAAATAATTAACAGTGATAAATTATTATTTTGAGTTTTTTTAAAGTATATTTAGAATATATTTTTACAATTTAATACAATGTTGGTCATTGGATGTAATTTCACATTTAAACTAGTTATAAACTAGTGTCAATCTTTTGATAGTTATTATCTCTTAAAAACACGCTATTTTTTGACGATGAGAATTAATTTTTAAATTAGTTAATGCAACTGATATGTTTTGAATTTGGTAAAATAGACATCATTTTTTATTTCATAATATCAAATATAGATTAGGCCTAATTTTTGGTATTTTTCTGAAAACTTTCAATTTTCGATATATAGTGAAACCACTTAGTGGTAGTTAAAAAAACTGAATTGTTCATAAACTTAATTTTACCGCTTCTGTGAGTGGAATTTCAAAAATCCGAGAGAAACGTTTAATATCAAGGACTGAAATGTGGTTCAATGAGATGAAAATAATTTTTGGTGAATAGTAACTTTTTAGTTTTATTTACCACGGTTAAAAGTAAATAGGGTAATTAAGGGTAGAAATGATATTATTATTACCCTAAAACTTGTCCTAATTCTATTGGAAAAGTGTAATTCGACCAAAAAAAAAACTTAGGAATAAAATATGACCATTTAGGCCTACTTGGATTCGATTAGGACATTTATTATTCATTTATTTAAAGAAGGGTTAAAAGAGTTAAAATCAAAGTTTATTTACAAAAATATTTTTAATATGGGGTTATACATAAGATAAATTCGACTAAAAATATTCATTAGAAAGATAAAACGATTTCCTACATAATGGTATATTATTTGTAATTTTTAGACATTAAATAATTTAATTTATTTATGACACAATGATGATGCAGTAATTATCTTATTAATGAAATATTGACATAATTGATGTTATAAACACCAAATTAAAGGTAATTTGAGACTTTTTATGAATTCCACTAATTTTCTAGGTTACTATGATATATTAGTGTTGATTTAATCAACGTTTTTTGAACATATAATTCTTTTATGACTTTCACAAAAATCATATATCAAATAGTGTCAAAATTGACACAAAATAGTTTTTAAATAAAATATTATATTATTAATTGTTATTTTATTCCTAAAAATCTATGGTTTGGCCAAATGACTTAGATAAGGATATAAATATTAATAATAAACAATTTGGGGTTCTTTTGGCATGTTATAGTAAGTGTATTAACCATATAGTGTAAGAAAACAAAAAGACACGGTAAATGTTAAATTATTTAACTTAGAGTTAAATCTAATTGATAAGGTTAAAATAAAAACATAAACTTGTCTAAATACTAGTGGTTGATAGTATTTCGACCCATCCCCACTTTAGATTCGAAAGAAGACCCTTTGGAACCATTATAAACCTATTTTGACTTTAATATAAAATAATATTTTGAGATATTCCTAAGGTGCCCCTCTCCTCCCTTATAAAAGGGAACCTCCTCCCTCTCCTCCTCACACCAATTTGAGCATTCAAGCTCGACCAAACCCTGCCATAATCTCTTCTCCACTTCCCTAGTATCATCCTAGAGGTCCTGGTCTTCTTTAAAGACCAATTTTAGTGCCCTAAAAGGAGGTCTCAAAGAAGCACTTCAAAGAAGAGGTAATATCCATTACCGATCTTTTCAATTTCTTTCTTCTTCAAATTCTTCTTCATTAGTTGTTTCATGATAAAGTAATAAAATCAGTATTACTTACATTCTGATATGTTATTATGAATATGAAACAACCCTAATTCACCTTCTATCCATCCTACAGAAAAATGAAATCACCGCGCGTGCGTACGTACGGAATACCGTCTCCACGCCGTGGTGTAATCTATTTTCCGCCACCACCTTAATTGGATTGGTATAATGGTGTAATGAGTAACTATATATGATTATTATAAAGTTATATTGATACTGAAATAGTATACATACACTTCAACACAATTCCACGACCATGGGAACGATATCATCGCTCATGCGTATGTACGGACTACCGTCTCCACGACGTGATGAGATTCATTCTCAATGATTAACCATTAATGAACGATTATAAAGTATATATAATAAGTACTAATGAAATATATGACATAATAATGATACTGTATTTATGTATATTTATATGTATGTCATCTACTTAATTCCATTCAATTCAATAAGGAAACGAAAACAGCGTTCATGCGTACGTACGAACAACCGTCTCCATGAACGGTGTATTTCATTCAATTTATGGATATTATATATATATATATATATTCTGAATTTATATTATATATAAATCAATTTTTTACATTCTGGATATAATTAATCATGATCCAAGTAATCATATTAATAATTACAAGTTAAAAACACGAACGACAACTGAGACAATTTTACTCAAAACGCTACTTTTACAAGAATTTACAAAAGAACAGATAATATAAAGTCATAAGTGGACCATATATGATATAATAACAATGAATATGTTTATGGAATAAGTCAATAACATGATTTAAATCATTATACATGAGGTTCGGACACTTACAAAGCAAGTCAGACCTAAGGTAAGGGAAATATCACAATCTCATTTTTATCCGAGATTGTTTATACTTTAGTATTTACTGGGGTGTATTTCATAATCCACATCCATGTTTCCTCAATATGTAACATTTACATCATTCTAAAATAGTTTAAATCCTATTTTACCATTCAGTGAGTATTTAGTAAAAGATATGAAATGAAACTTTTTTCGTTTTTCGTACGAGGTACTTTTTTGACTTTTCCGACAAAAGTACGAGAAGAATGTTTTATTAACTTATACAGCATGAATGGATTTTTAAAACATTATTTCCAAGAAGCTTCCTTTACAATTTTTCATGTTTATTTTTAATCAACTTCTTTTAGTTTAAAATTGTATGACATGTTATGAAAGGATAAATGTTTTTGAAGAAGAAAGGATTTTTTCCTCAAGAATGGAGTTCAAGTGTTTTATCAAAATTATTTTCCATCTAAGATAATAAAGGGTTCTGTTTTTATCCCTATGATTACATTGATTTGATTATGTTGTGATGGAATTATTTTTATGAATTCCATTATCGTATATGAATTGTTTTATGATATCATGATGTTTAAGATTCCCATTTTTATTACATGAGTTATGCAATGATGTATGATTTATGATTTTGTGGCACACATAAGAATGGTATCATTATGAGATGGGTGGGACCTATATCTCCCTTAAATGCATTGGGTAAAGATTTTATATCTCATGAGATAGACATGGCTGGAATGGTAGGTTATACCGGTTCAGTGAAACAGGACTGAAACGAGGGTGACTCGGTTCAGAAAGGGACTTTGTCCACTAAGATAGTCTTGGCAATGAGTCTTGACTAACAAGAAATGATTTTCTATGATTATGTGTGAATGCCACAAAGTATCATGTTTTATGTTATGATTATTGTGATTACATTTCACTGCCATGATTTATCCCATGTTATGAAATTATGCTCTCTTTTGCAGGATAAGATTTCCAAAATGTTATGTTCTTATAAATATGATGTGATTGATATTTCTTTTGTTTACCCTTACTGAGCATTTGAGCTCACCCTTTTATGTTTTTTTTCCACAGGATATAAAGAAAGGTTTTAGGTAAAAAAAAGGAAGATCTTTATGGGAGATGTTGAAGATCTTTCACCACGGTTAGAAGATTATATTTTGAGTTTCCTAAGACACTAAACTATTACGGTCCTTGTGTGTGTATTTTTGTAATGTACTAAGTATTCCGAAAATGTAATGTAATGTACATGTACGTCAGGCTCCGTGTCTCTACAATTGGTATCAGAGGAAAAGTTTAGTCAACCATTGGAAACTAGGATGCAAGAACTTTAGTGAGATCCCTAGAGATATTTCTAAGGTGTGTCTAGGGATGTCTCTAAGGTCAAGTATACGTATAGTTTATAGTAATATAATTACGCTAACGATCATAGAATTAAACCTAAGATGTTAGATATTGAAGTTACTCCCCCTTTATTATGTTTTTTCCCTAACATGATTTTTTCCTCTCACACTATTCTTTTTGGGTTTTAGACGATGGCTGGAACCCGAAGGAACCGTGTTGATCAATGCAATGGACAATGCAATGATTGCCCTCCTGAACAAACAAATGTTATTGGAGATAGAGTGCAAAATCTTATTGCTATAATTACACAAGCTATGAATCATTCTGGACTTCCAAATGAACAGAGAATAGAACAATATTCTATTGAGTCCTTCATGAGGCAACGCCCACCTTCTTTCAATGGGTCTTCCGATCCACTTGTAGCTGAACAATGGATCAGTACCACTGAAAAGATATTTCCAGTTCTTCAATGTTATGAACATGATAAAGTCATCTTAGCAGTATATCGTTTGGAAGGTGAAGCTGATCAATGGTGGAATATTATCAAGAATACGAGGCAAAGAGATAAAATTGAGTCCATGGAATGGGACGAGTTCAAGAACTTTTTTTTTTCAGTAAGTACTTCCCTTGTATTCTTCGAACAAAGATAGAAAAGGAGTTTCTTGAGCTGAAGCAGAATGATGATGAATCTGTTGGTATATACGAAGCGAATTTTACAAGACTTTCAAGGTATGTATCGGGCATTATCATCCAACCTGAAAGTAAAGTTGATCGATTTTTCAGTGGCTTAAAACCAAGTCTTCGAAGGGAATTAGCTATAAGAGACTTCAGTAGCTATGAAGAAATTGTGCGTTGTGCTATCAAGGTAGAAATGAAAGTTGGTGTTACATATCCATCTCATGGTTTTGACAAGAAACGAAAGATGGAGTTCAAGGAGAAATCTCAGAATAATGGTGAAAAGAAGATGAATGTTTCCATATGCACAAAGTGTGGAAATAATCATGGTGGAAATTGTCTTAAAGGGACTAGAAAATGTTTTAAGTGTGCAAAAGAAGGTCATCGAGCAGCTGAGTGTCGATGTAATGGAAAAAGGGTTTCTAATGATGTGAATAAAGCAAACACTGCAGAGAACGCACCACCAACACTTCAATTCTTCAAGCGCAAGGAAATGGGGCATTATGCTAATAAATTCCCTAATCCAAGGGTTAGTGATGATTGACATGAGCAACCGCTTAAGGGAAAGGATAAAGGGAAGTAACATGTGATCACTATCGGCAATGTTGAATATGACAACGATGTGGTGGAATGATTAAGTGTTTATGTAATGGGATTACAAAATAATGTTGTATCATGGAGTATTGGAATATTTATGTATTGGTCTAATGTGGTATTCAAAGTGATTAAGATATTTTTGGAAATAAGACGATATGCGCATAATGAAGGGAAAATGAGAAAATGAAATGTTTAACAGTATTCATGAGCTCATGATTGATATAAGGACTAAGTGATATCATGGTTTGAGTATATAGAATTTTGAGGAGTTTGGTATGTGGAAAGGGTTAAATTTTAACTGCATTCATGTTTTCACTAAGGTTCAATGGGTATTCAAGAGAATACATGATTAAAGACTTTGAATGTTTGGAATGTGACCAACAAAACATATCTTATGATATATGGGGATCAACGATGGTATTAAATCTCTGGTAATCGTTTTCACTATGTTATGAGAGTGGACCGCAGTATTATGGATAATCCTAAAGATTGGAATGGATTATGTTGGACATAAGTTAGTAATGTTTAAGGATAAAAGTTTTTTTCGATATTATTGTTGGGATGTTATAGTAATATAGTTTTAGAAAAAGGACAACCTGCAGGACGGGCGACAGCCCATCGCGTCAGACAAGGCTGTGGGAATCGAACCCACAACCGAAGTGCGACTAGCCTTTATTGCCTACCACTGACCTACACGAAGTCCCTGTTTAGTAGAAACTAGTTTTATTTTATTAAGCGGTATGATATATGATGTATAAGTTCATTTTTGTAACCATATACGATTAATCTAACCATAAGATGAACTTTTAACTTTTCAAACATTTTGTTTGAGAAAATGGAATGACCCATCATTCTATTACATGATCTTCTAACACATCATGAATGACAAATTCAACTTCATTTATTTAAGAGATGAAGTGGAAATTGTCCAAAGAACAACCAACGGTGAGACTATACCGAAATCACGAAAGTATTTCTTCTAATTCCAATTTCATCAACATTAGGGAAAGGATCTTCAAAACCAAAAATGACGTCCTAGTGCTCTTATATCTGATTAATCAGATGGTACCTTAGATCGTCACAAATTTATGGATTTGTGATTTTTGGCTTATCCATAGCCATGTTCTCTACCACTCTCCATCAGAACATGATGATTAGATTTTTCTTCCATATCCATATTTTCACCTATGTGGAAACCCGGTGATTAGTTTATTTGGGTAATCGTTACATTTCATACTTTAGTTTTTAAAGCCATGTTTTGGTATTCCTTTTTATGATGTGGGTTTCTATCAAAGAAAATTTCAAATAGTAAACCATTTATAACCCCGACAAATTTCGAGGGCGAAATTCATTTTAAGGGGGGTAGAATTTAACACCCCGAGATTTTATGAAAAATATTCTTTTTAATTTCATTAATGTCTTGTGTTGTATGCTACACCAAAAGGAGCTTGCACAACACGCATCCTTGACTTGCCTTTCATTACACGCAATCACGACCTTCCTTGATAGCGTGTGTAGTACGCAATACCGAGTTTTACTAAACAATGATATGATATTAAAATATTATTAAAACTAGCCGTTATGAATAGTAATAACCACTTTTTGAAGTTTTCTAAATTCTATTTTTCAAAATGGACTTCATTTTTGGATTCGGAATATCGAAATTAGCTTAGGGTGAAATTTTGGTACTTTTCGGATAACTTTCATATTCTGATGAATAGTGAAAATTATTAAATTATAATTAAAAACATATTTTTAAATAGAAATAATTAATAGTGATAAATTATTAATTTGAGTGGTTTTAAAGTATATTTAGAATATATTTTTACAATTTAATACAATGTTGGTCATTGGATGTAATTTCACATTTAAACCAGTTATAAACTAGTGTCAATCTTTTGATAGTTATTATCTCTTAAAAACACGCTATTTGTTTTGACGACGAGAATTAATTTTTAAATTAGTTAATGCAACTGATATGTTTTTAATTTTGTAAAATATAAATCATTTTTGATTTCATAATATCAAATATATCTTAGGCCTAATTTTTGGTATTTTTCTGAAAACATTCAATATTCGATGAATAGTGAAACCACTAAGTGGTTGGTAAAAAAACTGAATTGTTCATAAAACTTAATTTTACCGCTTCTGTGAGTGGAATTTCAAAAATCCGAGAGACACGGTTAATATCAATGCCTAAAATTTGGTTCAATGAGATGAAAATAATTTTTGGTGAATAGTAACTTTTTAGTTTTATTTACCACGGTTAAAAGTAAATAGGGTAATTAAGGGTAGAAATGATATTATTATTACCCTAACACATGTCCTAATTCTATTGGACAAGTTTAATTCGACCAAAAACAATCTTACGAATAAAATATGACCATTTAGGCCCACTTGGATTAGATTAGGACATTTATTATTAATTTATTTAAAGAAGGGTTAAAAGAGTTAAAATCAAAGTTTATTTACTAAAACATTTTTAATATGGTGTAATACATAAGATAGATTCGACTATAAATATTAATTAGAAAGATAAAACGATTTCCTATATAATGGTATTTTATTTGTAATTTTTAGACATTAAATAATTTAATTTATTTATGACACAATGATGATGCCGTAATTATCGTATTAATAAAATATTAACATAATTGATGTTATAAACACCAAAATAAATGTAATTTGAGACTTTTTATGAATTCCACTAATTTTCTAGGTTACTATGATATATTAGTGTTGATTTAATCAACTTTTTTGGAACATATAATTCTGTTATGACTTTCACAAAAATCATATATCAAATAGTGTCAAAATTGACACAAAATATTTTTAAATCAAATATTATATTATTAATTGTTATTTTATTCCTAAAAATCTAAGGTTCGGCCAAATGACATAGATAAAGATATATATATATTAATAATAAACAATTTCGGTTTCTTTTGTCATGTTATAGTAAGTGTATTAACCATATAGTGTAAGAAAACAAAAAGACACGGTAAAAGTTAAATTATTTAACTTAGAGTTAAATCTAATTGATAAGGTTGAAATAATAACCTAAACTTGTCTAAATCCTATTGTTTGATAGGATTTCGACACATCCCCACTTTATCTTCGAAATAAGACCCTTTGGAACCATTATAAACCGGTTTTGACTCTAATATAAAATAATATTTTGAGAAATTCCTAAGGTGCCCCTCTCCTCCCTTATAAAAGGGCACCTTCTCCCTCTCCTCCTCACACCAATTTGAGCATTAAAGATCGGCCAACCCCCGCCAAAATCTCTTCTCCACTTCCCTAGTATCATCCTAGAGGTCCTGATCTTCTTTAAAGACCAATTTTATTGCCCTAAAAGGAGGTCTCAAAGAAGCACTTCAAAGAAGAGGTAATATCCATTACCGATCTTTTCAATTACTTTCTTCTTCTACTTCTTCTTCTTTAGTTGTTTCATGATAAAGTAATAACATCAGTATTACTTACATACTGATATGTTATTATAAATATGAAACAACCCTAATTCACCTTCTATCCATCCTACGAAAAAATGAAATCACCGCGCGTGCGTACGTACAGAATACCGTCTCCACGCCGTGGTGTAATCTATTTTCCCCACCACCTTAATTTGATTGGTATAATGGTGTAATGAGTAACTATATATTATTATTATAAAGTGATATTGATACTGAAATAGTATACATACACTTCAACACAATTCCACGACCATGGGAACGATATCATCGCTCGTGCGTATGTACGGACTACCGTCTCCACGACGCGATGAGATTCATTCTCAATGATTAACCATTCATGAATGATTATAAAGTATATATAATAAGTACTAATGAAATATATGACATAATAATGATACTGGATTTATGTATATTTATATGTATTTCATCTACTTAATTCCATTCAATTCAATAAGGAAACGAAAACAGCGTTCATGCGTACGTACGGACTACCGTCTCCATGAACAGTGTATTTCATTCCATTTATCGATATATTATATATATATATATATATATTATGAATATATATTATATATAAATCATTTTTTTACATTATGGATATAAGTAATCATGATCCAAGTAATCATATTAATAATTACATGTTAAAAACACGAACGACAAATGAGACGATTTTACCCAAAACGCTACTTTAACATGAATTTACAAAAGAACGGGTAATATAAAGTCATAAGTGCACCATATATGATATAATAACAATGAATATGATTCTGGAATAAGTCAATAACATTATTTAAATCATTATACAGGAGGTTCGGACACTTACAAAGCAAGTCGGACCTAAGGTAAGGGAAATATCACAATCTCATTTTTATCCGTGATTGTTTATACTTTAGTATTTACTGGGGTGTATTTTATCATCCACATCCATGTTTCCTCAATATGTAATATTTACATCATTCTAAAATAGTTTAAATCCTATTTTACCCTTCAGTGAGTTTTTAGTAAAAGATATGAAAGTAATCTTCTTTCGTTTTTCGTACGAGGTACTTTTTTGACTTTTCCGACAAAAGTACGAGAAGAATGTTTTTTTAACTTATATGGCATGAATGGATTTTTAAAACATTATTTCCAAGAAGCTTCCTTTACAATTTTTCATGTTTATTTTTAATCAACTTCTTTTAGTTTAAAATTGTATGACATGTTATGAAAGGAAAAATGTTTTTGAAGAAGAAAGGATATTTTCCTCAAGAATGGAGTTCAAGTGTTTTATCAAAATTATTTTCCATCTACGATAATAAAGGGTTCTGTTTTTATCCCTATTATTACATTGATTTGATTATGATGTGATGGAATTATTTTTTTGAATTCCTTTATCGTATATGAATTGTTTTATGATGTCATGATGTTTAAGATTCCCATTTTTATTACATGATTTATGCAGTCATGTATGATTTATGATTTTGTTCACACATAAGAATGGTATCATTATGAGATGGGTGGGACCTATATCTCCCTCCAATGCATTGGGTAAAGATTTTATATCTCATGAGATAGACATGGATGGAACGGTAGGTTATATCGGTTCAGTGAAACAGGACTGAAACGAGGGTGACTCGGTTCAGAAAGGGACTTTGTCCACTAAGACAGTCTTGGCAATGAGTTTTGACTAACAAGAAATGATTCTCTATGATTATGTGTGAATGCCACAAAGTTTCTTGTTTTATGTTATGATTATTGTGATTACATTTCACTGCCATGATTTATCCCATGTTATGAAATTATGCTCTCTTTTGCAGGTTAAGATTTCCAAAATGTTATGTTCTTATAAATATGATGTGATTGATATTTCTTTTGTTTACCCTTACTGAGCATTTGAGCTCACCCTTTTATGTTTTCTTTTCCCCAGGATATAAATAATGGTTTTAGGTAAAAAAAAGGAAGATCTTTATGGGAGATGTCGAAGGTCTTTCACCACGATTAGAAGATTATATTCCGAGTTTCCAAAGACACTAAACTATTAGGGTCCTTGTGTGTGTGTTTTTGTAATGTACTCAGTATTCCGCAAAAGTAATGTAATGTACATGTACGTCAGGATCCGGGTATTTACATGGTTTGGGTCTAACTAGAACTCTATCGAATGGTCTCTCATCTACACTAGGCATGACATGTGTTGGAAAATTTCATGCCTGGGTGATTAAAGAAACACTCAGTTTGAATCCCCAAACCATATTGGAATATCAAAATAAAGATCCCACATAAAATACCAAAAATTAAATATTCCATGAAGAATATTCCACATAGTATACCCCAAGAGAAAATATACCATGAGGATGATACAACACAATATACCAGAAATGAAAATATACTACAAGGAATATACCATATGGTATACCATAAATGAAAAATATACTCAACTCACATAGGTATAAGTTGATAGTATGTTTAATATGATTATTGGATGTGTTCCAAAAGACATAAAGAATCAATAATATACTCATTCTAGATATGATAGAGAACCTTTTTAAGACACACTATCTTAATAGGACACACAGTCTCTATAATACATATTGTATCTATATGACATGAAGTATCAAGGTCACAATCTGCCATAGGATTTCACTCATAGTATGGTCATTCTAGGAGAACTCACTCCTTAAGCAATTAGTTCTTCTTCACACATCCATGAAGACCCAAATTGGATATTATAAAGGAACATTATCTTTTTAATGGACCCAATCTCATAGAAAACACATCAAAAAACACACTATTTGAATGATATGGTTGTTTGAGGAAAACATGTTTGTAGTCCCAGATATGATCCATGTAAAACATAGATCTGACTCGACCCCTAGGATGACCCAACACACTTATAGACCTAACTCGGTCTGGTCTAATCAACAAATATCTGCTCATTTTTTCTTGGTTCGACCAACTTGAGTGTGTCCCATTCCATCCCGCTTGGCCCGTGTGGCCAGCGTGGCCCGTCTAGCCTGCATAACCTTCTTTCTAGTGCACTGAATCCTCCCCCTACAGTCAATCCCCTATGTTTACTAATAAATCTTGAGGCCACTTCAGGCAGCTGACTACCAGATCTTGTGATTGGGCCGCTGCATCCGTGTGGCTCTATTGTAGGACATGTCGTCTTCCATAGACTCCCTCCACTGGCACCAGTTCACTGGTGTCACCTTCTGCAGGCCACCGCTCCACATTCAATGCACTAACATATCAACGACAGTCATTTATGGTTTCCAATATCCCAATCCACATAGATGTATCCTCCTTCGATTCATTTATTCTAATATGGGGGTCTGGTTATGTTTGAAGCCTCTAAAAAATATGAGTCATTTCCACAATGTTCCAATAGAGAAGAATGGAATCAATGTGGGAGAGAGAAGTAGAATAATTCCCAATGAATGAATCATATCCTTGTTAGTATCAGCCCCTATTCATTCTCATTAGTGGAAATAAACTTAGAGGAAAAATTGCACTCCCACAAAGAACGTTTTAGTTTTTATCCATCCCAAAATGATCAAACCGTGTGTGATTATCTTCATGGATTCACCCACATTCATCCAGAAAACCAAGAACATGTAAAAATATAAGTAAAATATTCCCTATCATCTGTTGGAATGATCATTGAAGAATATATAAGTTGTTTCTTCATTGTTCGTGAATCACTGATCCACCAAATCTGAGGTTGTGTTGATTCGTCATCATTCACCAGTGATTTTCAATATAGTTCCTTATTCCCATATCAATGAAATTCTATGTTTATGTTGATAATAATGAATTTTCTAAAAAAATTATATTAGTGGGAAAGTGTTATTGTATCACAAAAATATATTTGGTAATATATTTTTATTCCTGTTACGTCCCACAATAACTTCTTCAAAGATGAACTGTGTTGACAAATGTTAATTTGTGCCTACTGTAAAACTACTTTTCTGAGTTTTATTTTTCAATCAGAATTTTGATCAAGGAAACCGTTTTGGATATATTCTACTTTTTGCGAAAAAAATGTGGTCTCTTTCTTTTAAAAGTATAATATTTTTCAAAGGGCTGTTCAGATAAAACCAGACCTATGAATCACATGTCACCTTAGCACTTGGTCTCAACATCAATCCATATAATATCTAAAAATAAAACTACGTATAATCTAATTTTTTATAATTTAAAATATAAAATTACAACAATGTAATTTAATACTTATGACCTTTCCCACATGGACTATTCTAACGTATATTTTAATAATGTATGGGTATTTGATTAGAATTGTTTCTCATCTCATTATAATGGAAGAATTATACATTGGTATATTATCTAATTGCATTATAATTGATTGATTGATGAAATTTATCCTGATATTGAATCAAACTCTCAATCACATTAAGAAGTCCCCAGGGTATGTCTTTCCTCAATTTTTACATGTTGAAATTTTTTCTATTTGTTTCATTCAATTCTATAAACATCTTTCTATATGAAACTCATGTATACTTTTAAACTCACTATTTCCATCAATAATATAATAATTAGTCAACACCATTTTGATCTTTATGGATCTTGTCACTGTCAACTCATATAGTGAAAATATTTTAGTTTTATATTTCTTTTGAGGAACTGGATTGAATTCCTCAAGGAATAAATCTTTCTTTATTTTTAGATTTCATATATAATACATAGTGTGTATCGGTAGTCTATGAATTAATTCCATATAAATAGAAAAAATTTATTCTTCCATTTTTCATAATATTTTTAATGTACTTTCGATTTAATAATTAATCTCTTGAGAAGAATATTTCTCATGAAATAATACCTTTGATGAAATCCAGTTCTTGATTTATGTCACTACCAACTTCTTAGTAAATTGAGCTAATGATAAATATTGATCATATTCTCCAATTATTTTGTATAATACCACTATAACATCTCCCAGTTTGAGACCACCAATCATTATCCTAGCTAAAGTCACAATGTGTCCTAGTGCCTCTCTACATGTTATAGTATGATTAAAAATAATGAAGGTTGAGGGTATTAACAAAGGGGGATTATTCCCTCAAATTAGAGTTGAATAATAACCAAAATATCCAAATGCAATATATCATATCAATAACTACAGTATGTATAGAAAATAAACTAGAAGTATTCTATAACAATTGAAAGATAGTATACAAATGGATGATCATACACGAAAAAATCGGTTTCTCTACCACTAGGAAAATAAAATATACAAAACAAATTATAATAAAAAATACATGGAGTATCTACTACTATCCCACAACTTCATCACACACCATTCATTTATCCCTATTATTCTACTCCATCTCGATAATCCAACAATGGGAACATGTCCGACCTGAACCTTTGATATGTGAAGATAGCTCGAGTAACCAGAGTCATGGATACCTTTGTCGGGTGTGAATATATCTTAGTAGAGAACCACTAATGAATTCCCAAATAAATCAAGCAATTTAGTTTTTGCATATGTGATATGCTCAATAAAAATAGTAAATGACATATGTATAAATAAATGACCACCATTGATCCTCGAGTTATAAGATAACATATGAGATCTACTATATGTTCTTTGGAATGTATTATAGCCTCACTAGACATGTAACATTTCAATGATGATATAGAAGTCTTTCCCCTAAATCTCATGAATGTACTCGACCACTCATTAAAAAGATGATCCCCTCCAGTTCAAGTCAAAGAACACATTAGGGTGAATCATCAGCCTATAATTATGTAATATAATAATGAGAGGACATTTTCCACCTAGTAATGTCATATAAACAATAGGGGTCAACATCCACATAGAAGTACGAATAACAATCACTAGGGTCCAACATCCACCGGATCGTACATCATAACAATGGAGGCAAAAACCACTGTGAAATTCTCACATAACATCATTGCAGGACATAATCCACTATGTGATATCTAATAATAGATGTTCTATCACCCAATTAAATTTATTAGATAATAATAACATGGGAAAAAATTCTTCTTGGTGATGTCTCAGAATTTTGTGTGCCAACATCCACATGAAAATATTACATAATAATCAATGAGGTCCAATATGTACCTCAGGATGTCTCATGTATTAATAATAATATTAAGGGATTTTTATCCACCCTAAACCCACTAAACACAATATGGTTAACATATTAGGTTCCTAGCCCATCTTCACCCATACATCCATGTCAGTCATAACTATATGATTTAGTTTATAAGGTGAAACTAGGTCCCCAAGGTCTCATTGTGACACATATACCCTACATAGTTTACTGGGTCTCAGTATCATTTCCCGAGTTTAGGTGTGATACCTAGATGGAGTAGAATCCATCATCCAATACATAAACAAATTATGGCCTTGTTATCTTCAAATGAACCACCACACCGAGATCACTTTAGAGAGATGTAATAATTCTGATCCCTCTTTCCAAGGCCTCCTCCTTGAATCCTCACCTAATATATTATAAAACTACTTTGTCCAACCCACAGGGATGCTCGTATTCTTGTGGGTAAGGTTAAAATAACCCCAAAATAATCAATTTTCAAGAGTGGTATAAAGCATATCACAGTTTCATTATAGATTACCAGGTTCTATCATCCGAAATTAGCAGTCCCCAAAACAATGGGTGGTAAAATGGATCCTTCACTAGGTCCACTTCATTGCATTCATCTCATTTAATTCATACCACTCATGGGGTTCTATTATCACATATCCCACTTTTATAATCAATCCCATAGAAATCGATGACTACAGAATATAACCAATGCTCAAGGAAAATAATTGAACATACCCATGTCTAATATGATTAGTTCACTCAATAATTTTTTAATCTGATGGTTTTGACCATCGGTATCCACGACACAATGCTAGTTATCAAGGGTCCATATTCACCCTTGAAACTTAATCCATTCATTAATAATTAATTTTAATTACAAAAATTGAATAATTTAAAAGGTCAATAAAATTTTTAGTTGAGACCACATATAAAATGAATTCTTAAATACAATTCATTTACTAAAAGAGTATTCTCATGGGACCACCTATTTTTCTCATCTCATTTCCAATAAATAATTTCCTAGAAGCTCTCGTCTATGATTTTTCTAGTCCAATTTTCCATCACAGAACAATAACAGTCTGAACATTATTCCATGGAATTTAAATAAATTTATTATTACAATTTAAAATTAAGTAAAATTTTTTTATTAATTAAGAATAATTAAAAAATCTAATTGGGCATCATCCTATCATCAAAACACTGTGAATGTGGGTGAAATATACTCCAAAAAAGCACCCAATCCTAAGCCACATAAAATCCCAAACTAAATCACATAATTAAATAACAAATTAAATCTATTTTTCTACAAACAATCCCTTTGAGAATCCATAGGGTGACGTACCTTCATAAAAATGTCATCTAATAACATGATTTCATCATCTCAGGTTGTCCCATATCTATAAAAATAAAAATCTACATCATATCAAATAAATTAACCAGTACTCTAGGGGAAATTTTAACCAAAACCTTATCCCAATCACCCAAATTAAAAGAGGAAATAATAAGAGTAATTATCATGGATAAATATATAAGAAATATCCATAAAAACAAATGGATTTCACCAAAACTCACCAAATATAAGGAAAATCAAAAATGTTGAGAGGTGGAGACCCACATGGTTTTCACACACAAGGTAAGGGGAAGAGGAGGGTTCCAAATTAAAATTTCATGTGTTTAGAAGGGTAATTTCACCTATTTAATAAAAACTAGAAACTAAAAAGGTATTGTGGAATGGATGGTCAAATAATGTGTGAATTGTGTGTTTTTAAGTACTGAATCTATACAACATCACATGCATTGGCCACACAGTTTTCCAAACCATGTGAAAATCCCCAAAATGCACAATGATGTGAAATTGAATGTTTCATATGTTTTTTTTGTAACCATGAGAAATATATCTTCTAATCCCCATGATATGATAAGAAACCATGGTTCAAACACATAAATTATCCTAACCATGCAACAAAAATGCATTAATAGAAAACCCATTTTAAAATTTCCCAAAAATAGTCATAAATCCCATGATACTAGCTTGAGAAATAAGAAACCTCCTAGGCCTTGATCCATATAAATAAATATCTACTCACTCACACTCTTTAAATTATAATAAAAACTCATTATATGAAAATAATATTTATCTATAAATCAAAAATTAGGAATCTTTATAAAAATAAAATCTCTATAATTCACATGATTTTACAACCACCCGACCATATCACATATCGTTACTAAGTCATCTAGTGTGATATAAACCATTAACATTGACAATATAGGTCTCAATTTAATTTTCATTTCATTGAGACCAATATTATAATTATAAAAAAATCAGCCATTATAAAACGCTATACATGATGCACCATTTTTTTTAAAACCCCGAGCCATAACATATTACCATTTCCAAAACACCAACTTGTTGCTTAAAAGTGATGGTTTATATCAGGAAATGATGTTTTCATCGATCAATCCATATTAAGAATAATGGAATTAAAAACCATAAATACATTATCCTAAAATAAAACTCTAATACATGCTCTAACCCACCATCAGTATCGCCTTCTGAAACACAATTACCATGGTCCAGAAGCATAATTGGCATTATATCTATCTCATAAAACCTTATTACACATAGAAACATCAACAAAACTACCTCTGGATGAACATTCGAAAAAATGATTTACTGTACATAATAATGAACTACCTCATTGCTCAATCATGATGCCTTAGTCCACAGATCCAACAAAAGGTCATCCAATACCCTTACTAATTTCTAAATCTGATAATATATGAATTTTCATAGTTGGATCCTTATGAAAAAATTCCATATTATATCCCTTAACCTCGATAATTAGTGCATCCAAGAACTCACACATGTTACGCTCACATCCAATATATCATAAAACTCATAAAGACACACAGACTGGATCAAAAATTACTTCTCAATATTAGAAATGGTCTTCAATAAATAACAAGATCAATTTGTTTCCAATGTCATACTAGTATCAAAATTCAACCATTACATTCCAATGACTGGTTTCATACCACCGAAGACCCACCCACATGATAGAAATTCCTCATGGTCAATTATCTATCCATTATTGTTCATAATGAAAATACATGATCCTATCAATAATAAAAAATATATACTTTGAAACATCAACTAGTAACAATTCACAAAAAATCAGGAACATAATCATTAAAAACTAATCATTTTTTACACATAACGACGGTTCCAGCCGCCATGAACAACGGTGCACTGCCCACTATATATATTTCATTATACCTATCATTCAATGAAACCTTAATGGGTTCCATCATCCCAATAATGTCACTCCACTCGATCAACAGTCACCACCTACCAACCATTGACACAATCCATCTACGATGTCATTATCATCACATGGAAAAATATCTCATTAAAAATTAGAGTGACCAAGACCATTAGAATTTCTTTAATAACATCAGTCCTCAACCTGTATAAAACCTATCATTAAATTATATTTCAAATTTCACCATGCATAACCAGTGTGAACCACTATAATCTCATTCAAAATACTCTGGCTAACATGCATGAAAGAGTTTCAAAAAAAATCTCTATGATTGAATTCAATTTAAACTAACATATAAAAATATTTTCCACATTTTTTACACCATAAAAGTTTTCCTATATAATGGTATAAAACATAAATCCTTACAAAAATAGGGCATTCCTAATTAAGTGTACACTGATAGACTACCCTACCCGATCATATAAATCAAACCACTATGGATCCTTTCTATATTAGCATCATATAACTAAATGACATACCATAATCTATATATGTTAAAATCATCTAATTATGATAATTTCATTGCTTATGTTCCAACCATATTTACATTTCTCCCACGTTAGGGCCTATAATATAACTAACCGCCATCTATGAATCATTTCTAAATCCAAAAGTCCCTACAACTCTGCAACAAACCTAGAGCCAACCATTAAGTATAAAATATCATCAAAATAATCAATAACATCACAAAAAATGAATAATCATACGAATTCAAATTTTCATGTCAACTAAAACCAAAATTGATTTAAAAATCACTCCCGGTGACTTAAAACAAAAACTAATGGAATCTCATATCCTACCACATATCATGTAGAACCTCCCATTCCATGATCAAATAATTTGAATAATATACCCATTCATACATCTATATTAATCTAAAAATCATGGGATGACCCATATCTAATGTCTCTACATGATAAAACATCTCAACAGATCTATAAATGGATCCCTACTATTCTTACATATAAATATTCTCACCAATATCTGGAGCCACATCTCAGGAGCGCTAGTCTCTAAAACTTATTCCATAATTGGTATATAAAATTTTTCACCACTCACGGGAAACATCCATTATCCCATATAAAACCCAAAAATTAATATCACATGCAAAACAACCACTTTTTGGGTACTCATATATACATATTAGGAATCACAAGAAAAGTTATCATCCTACTAGACCATTGGTCCTCACCGGGAATGTGTTTACAAGACCCCCCCTCATTTTCCATGATACCATACGAGTTAATATATAACAATATAATCATAATATGATCAATGTTGATTAAAACATTATTATATGGTTGATTTATGTATAATGCCACTAAGAATCTATATGGTAAAAACATATAGGTTTTTGTTAACATATAAAGAAACTGAATCCATTTTATTTTTGTAATTAGTTTTTTAATTAATAACTAGGGGATTATAAAAAAGAATCAAATACCAATGATGGTCAACTATGATTAACTATGAATCCCTTACAAGAAGGATTATATAATTGACATGAATTAACATCTCACATAAGACCCACATGGCCTATCATAAGAGGAAAATATACTATATTTTTGTTCATCAGAATTCCCCCAAAAATATATATAGGATGATTCCATAAAATTAATTTATGACATATTTAATAGTATAACCCTCCATCGTTAGTGATATCATTTACAAAATGATAATTAATTTCAAGCGAGTCTTGTATTCTAGAAATTTTTCATGTGAGTAGACTTATTTCTGTCATCCCAGGGGGAAAACCGCAAAAATATTAAATTCAGAAACTCATGCCTGTCTATGTATGTGAAATCATAATATCATAAAAGAAGAATAAAAGAATAATATTCCCATACCCTTGATAACATTAGATTTACATCAGATAATATGTTCCCTATACACCATATTGAGGAATCTAATAAGATCAAACATGTCATCAACTGTAGTCTTCCATATAAAAAATAGTAATAAAAAAGAATAGTATGGTCTTATACAAATTTTTTGTGTCACTCAACTGAGGAATATGGATTGGTGTCCTGATTGAAGTCACCACATGACCTCAAGCATGTCACCCATTATGTTATAGGCTACTTACTAGTAGTGAGGGTCTATGATGTTAGTGTTTTGAGACTATACCCTTATATCAGAGAGAAATAATAGCATAAATAACCAATTGATAACCATTACAATAATAAATGGAGTACACATATAAAATAAAATATTAAGCATGATATAAAAAATGAATTATTACATATAGATACACATTCTTACCAATAAGCATTGATTTATCACTAAATAGGTTAATCTTTTTTTAAAAACAATCCAACGAAATAAAATACATGTTTAATATAATAAAATTACCAAGAAATAACACATCCTAATTTCATATCCCTATCGATAAGGTGCAATATAATCATCCAATATATAGAATTTCCCCCACATGAACATGCAATTAGTGAAGTATCATTGGGTTCCCATGTTCCTTGGACACTCATGTTTGGTGTGAGTATAACATAAAATGGAACCCCTTTATTTTCCCAAACATAACCAACAATGAAGTGTATGGACAAGTGATATAACCATAAAAAATAGAAAATTAATGTGTGGAAGAATACATAGTTGAACACTATCGATATTCATCAGTAAGGTAACATATAAAATAAACTATAACTATTTTCGGTGTAAGCCAATGGGTCACTGAGAATGTATAAACTCATTAGCGGGATACATGTCCTACCCTATAATCGCATTAAAGTACTCAATCTCATGGGGTAAATATGTACCAGTCAAATGATCATTAAAATCAGGGATATGGGACAACATCCACCTAGAAGTATCTTATATAATCATTGGG
The DNA here is from genome assembly GCA_963277665.1 of Viscum album. NCBI lineage: Eukaryota > Viridiplantae > Streptophyta > Magnoliopsida > Santalales > Viscaceae > Viscum > Viscum album. Next base: position 539,720,227 of record OY728133.1, read on the forward strand.
ATACAAAATCTACCCATAAGTATCTCATATAGTCATCATGAGCCATAATCCACTACAAAATGTCATAAATAATAGGCTTCAATAACCACATCAAATAATCAATCATAATTATTGGGGGATAAAATCCACACAATGATGTATTATAATATTTGTGGCCAATATCCATGAGAATGTATCACATAAAAATCAATGGGGGGAAGTATAACTGTGGGGATGTCTTATAATACTCAGGGACACCATCCAATAAAATAATCATACAATAATCATGAAAGTCCACCATTTTCTCAGTAATGTATCAAAATAGCAGGGTAAAATTTACTTTAATGTTTTACATAATAATCAATGATTGTGAACATCTGTTCAAAGATACATTATATAATAATAATACTATTAAGGGTTTTCCATCCATCCCTATCTTACAAACCACAATATTGAATGGAATCTCAGTTGTCTATATGATACATTAAACTCAAAATACATTAGTATTACATCATCAATTCCTAATCTATGATGAATCCAAAAATCATTATTACCCACCGCCTGAAAAAACCCCTCTTTGGGGTCATTGTAGAATCGATGCACCAAACTAAGACCATGAGGTCTCTTCATAAAATATTTGTCTTACATATTATCCTTGATCTCAAACTCATATATTGTGTCCAAGACAATAATACATCGAATGTACCATCCCTCATCGTAGTCATATTAATATTAGTGCCTCAATTTCACCAACATACAAACATCACTCTATTATTATAGCGTAATTCATGTCCTTCATTAAAACATTATCCTCAGTCGGTTGTCACACACCCAACCAGTCCTAAAAATAATTAGGTATAACCATCCATGTAAATGAATTCTTTTAGGTTTGAAACACTTGATCTACTCTAATCACCGATCCCAAGGGATATAAATCATCACATAGATCAATCATGGAATACTCAATCTTATAATCCAAATAAACCAATCATATCATTAAAAAGATATACAAGGGATCCTAAAATGGGGAAACTATGTTAAAATCACATTCATTGATTCACACCATCATGGGATTCATGTACCATATAAAAAAATTTAATAAGTCCCTCGACCATCGTTGACCGATGGATCAAACCATAAATAAATAAAACTACGGGAAATTATCCCGGTCTAAAAAAATCACCTGAATCATTATATGCTCACGCATCAAGTTTCTTACACATAATAACAATAATTTATAATCGAGTCCTTGGAAATCAATGATCAAGGAAAATGGCTAGTGATTAGAGGTCTATAGTGGTCCACGGTACATACATTCATTAATATTCATTTTAGTTTAAATAAAAAAAATATTTATTATTAAATTTTGATCACCCCTTGTGGTGAGACCAAATATCGCATGCATAAATATATATATATACTAAAATTATTAAGAGATATCCTAAAGGGATCACGAACCTCAAACTATTATTTTCTTAAAAATAACATCATCAAATCTCTCACTCAACCTCATCGAATTCCAAAAAATCCATTTACATCCCAAAAGAGTCCCTGATTCGAGCCATCAAATTTTAATGAATTAATTATCCAAATTGAAAATTAATTAATTTTTTTTATTAAAGTAGGAATACGTCTAAAAATCATTTGGCATCATCCTCTAGTCCAAACCGCGAGAAACCCAATGACTTCTTCTATGCATCCAAACCTGATCATAACCTATAAAGAATGCCTAATTTTGCTGCCAAATAAAATAAGCAATTCAAATATATTTCACTAAAACTCTATGTAATTCTATAGGATTGTGTACCTTAACCTGAAAAGTTTTTAACAATGTATGTTCATCATCATTTGTAATCATCTATTCCTGTAAAAAACCATAACAAATCGAACAATTTCTACAACACTCTATTGTAAATTGACACAAAACCCAAATCCAAATCACACAAATAAAACGAGGAAAAAATATAAATAAGGAAAAATGATATAGAGAGGATAAAGAACAATAAAAACTGAGGGAACCACAGAAAAAATGCATCGATGTTAATAAAAATCAATGTGGAAGTGAGGGGTAGGGTTTCCTAGTTCATTGTTGCTAGAGGAGAAGAAGAGGGGGATTGCCAATTAATCCTTCATTGGGGGAGAAGGGTACTGAATGAACTAAAATCTAGTAACATATATTATATATTTACATAAATACATTGGTAAAATATAAATATGATCTCACCAGATTGGATTAATTGGTTTAAAACACTCCAAAAAACATGATATATACATTATTCCCATATTACATTAGAAATATAACTCATAAAATTAAAAAACTAATTCATCCATCATTGATGTACAGAATAATATCCATGATCATATTTTGTGGAAAGGAAAAATAAGGGTTAATCTATTATTCTCAATAAGGGTTATGTACATCAAAAACAATAATGAGTAAATAAATCTCAATTAACATGCTATTATGGGAATCAAATTTCTCGTCATAAAATATGCTATCTAAATAAGAATAGATGAATAATTTCAAAATATAAAACACATGGATAATGAAAACTGAAATATTAAAAATGTTAATTGAATAATTCGTTACTACCATGATAAATGAATCTCAACCAAGATAACATGATTTTTATTTTCAAGGCCTCTCGACCAAAACATCATCCACAATAAATGGGTTGGTGTAATAAAAAAACACATCTAATAAAAAATGTGAAATATTTTTCACATGAGTGATGTTTAAAAACTAATGAGATATCTATTATTTTCCCCACCTATCCCATTTACATAATATTAATTCTTCATATTTTGGATTATCAATTGAAATCATTATAAAAATTCCATATTAGTAAATAATTATCCACATTGAATAAAAAATACAAAACATCAATATTTCATAATAAAAACCATAATACATATATATAAAATAATTAATATGGCATCATTTGATCATATACCAAGTAATTTCAATGAAAGTTATCAAAGATGATAATAGCCTTAGTAGACCTCCAAAATATTTCTTCCTAAAAATAACCATTTCAATTTTTTTAAATCGAATATATAAAATATAATAATATAAAATACATTATAATAAAAAATTATTTCAAAATAACCATGGAAATTTTTAAAATAATATTCAAATAAATTATTAGTGATGATTGTGTGAAAATTTGTTTGTATAGTGTATATTGAAACAAGGATTATGTTCAAACCTTTGGTACGAAGAACCTCGTTACAGAAATGAAATGAATATTAATTGAAAATATTTTTATGAAAAAAATATTGTTAAAATTCACTTCAATCAATCACCTTATATTATTAAAAACGTTTTGAATGAAATATTGTCATGGAAGAAAATTTTCCTAAACTGATGATAAAATTGAGTAAGGTTTTCTTAAAAACATTTTATTTGTCATTTTAAGTTCCAAAAAGATGAAAATTGAACAATTACATGGAAATTATTTATATATCCATAGGATTATAAAAAAGGAATTTTTCAGATAAATATTATATAATTTCCTCAATATAAATTCATGAACAAAAATTCTAATTAAAATGAAATTGAAACAAAAATCCCTCACCTGAAAATTGAAATTCCTTTTATAAGATTTTAAACATATATATATATATATTAAATTCATATTAATTATAATTATAATTTATAAGAATATAAATATTAATAATATCATATATAATTCACTTATTACATTCAAACTCTTGTTTCTTAAAAATTATTCATTATATCGCTGTTTTCGAGTGTCAATTATTTTAATTTATTGTATGTTCTGGTCCTGTAGTTTCATTTATTTCATAATTATAATGATAATATATTATAAATAATATTAATAATGTTTTAACTAATATATATATATAAATTAATTTTAAAAATATTTATAACATTCAATGAAATATATACATTAAAAATGGCTCACATTGCTTGGTGGCGGTGGCATTCCTCACGTACGCAATAGCAGCATCCTCATTTTTAATAGGTTGTAGTGTAAAAAGATAATAGAAATGTTTATATAAATAATAATTATTATTTTAAATTTTTTATGTATATTCATTATTTCAATTATAATAAACTTTCAAGTAAATTATTGAAGAAAAAACGAATTACGATTTTACCTAGAGACAGTAGGTCGTACCTACACACATGCAAATGTTTTAATTTTCTTTAGATTCGAAAGAATAAAAATTAGAGTTTTTTAGAAAATAATAATAAATTCTATGTATTTGTAAAATAAAATTTTCATTATATGTGAATTTATATATAATACGTACAGGAGAAGGAAAATGAAATAGTATTAAACCACTCAATAATGAACTGTACATATTCTTCAGAAAACCTCATTTAGATTACAACATAAGACTTCTATGATTTATATTAATCTAAAAAAAGATATATATTACTTGGATTGTGATTTTAGGAAGGTATTTTGGTAGTAATTGTTTGAGATAAATGGATCTTGGAGTGTATATGGGAGAGGAAAGTGGGTGTCCTTTTATATTATGGGGAGAGGACAAAATTGTTATTTTTGAAATGATTAAAATATATTGATGTCAAACTAAAGTATAATGGTTCCAAAAAGTAAAAATTAACAATATAAGATTTTATATGTTCAAAATTAGTCCATTATATAGGATTTAGACATGGTTTTTGGACATTTTAATCATTATCACTTTTGTTTAATGCCATGGTTAAACTATTTTAACCTTAACAATTGTAATTTGTTTTACTAATCTTACTATAAATATTGATAAAATATTAAGTATAATTTATTAATTAAATTTAATTTTTATTAATATATATATGGAATCCATTTCATTAAATTAAATAAACATAATATCTAGAATTTATTTTAAAATTAAACACACAGAGCGTATTTAAATGTGGTTTTTAGACGAAAAACATTTCTTTAGGAGGATCAGTTTTTAAAAAAATTATACAATAAAAAATTAATTAAAACTATAATAATATGATTTTATATGACATAAATTTTCTATTTTTACTTTTAAACTACTTTAAAACAAAATAATACTTCTTAAATCCATGAACCAATAGACAATTTAAAATGAAAATTTCATTTTTTACTATTCATTAAAAAATATAACATTTTAGAAATTTCTAAAAAAAATTACTCAATGATAATTTATAAATGTCTATTTCAAAAAATTATATTTTCTTTTGTCAAATACATTTTCTAAATGTGGCATATTTAAATTATATTATTTGATCACACAAATAAATAAAATCCAATTCGGAGGAACATATTATTTTTGAAGAATAAAAAGACATTTCTAAAAAATATTATTTAGGAATCAATAGATATATTATCATTTTAGAAAACCATTATAAATATTTTCCATAATTTAATAAATTATATTCATACTCAAAAATCCAAATTTTTGGTGATAACTACCACGTAATAATATTTTATTATTGTATTGTGGTTCGTTTAAATGTGGTGATTAATTTAATGTAATCTATCAACGAAATACAATCTTTGTACTGATAAATATATCATAAAATATCATATTTTTATACTTAACATAGGATCATTAATTAATAAAATCCACTAATATTGTTTCGACACATAGTTGGACAAACTATACATTGACTATACCACACCCGAAGATCGAGCCCTAACACCTCCCATCGTTTTGTGGGATGATTTTACAAGTGGCGTGTCATCAATGAAAATCCAATGTAAGATGAAATTATATGTTTTCAGGTTTTTTCTACAAATGTGGAAGAAATAGTGCAGTATGGACCAAATCAATTCATGCCCATGTCGTTCACCCCCCAAAGATTCTAAAAATTATGTAAAATATTTTCACTTAGAAAAGAACCTTTCTAAATTTCCAAAATTCATATCAAAGCTCCCAATACTCACCAATGAACCTGAGTAAAATTGTAGTCCACAATCCTTATTAAAAACATATAATAGGGATAAAATAACTCTCAATATAACAATACCAAACATAATTCTAAAAAATACTTCTTCTCTTGAGAAACAACAAATTAAAATCCCTCTAAACACAATACCAATAAAGACATGGGGTTTTAAAACCATAATAAATCCATCCTTCTCATTGTATCACAATATCTCTAAATAGATTACCTAATGATTTAATATATTTAACTTCACCAATGTATCATGTATTCTATATAGATAAAATGGATGTTAACTTATTGAATGATATAATGTCATTACACTATATTGAGAGATAATATGTTGTTCCATATAACATTGTTATTAATCATAACCTGAGTCAAATTCCATGATATTAATATACAAGTTTTATGTAACATCCCAGGTAATTAAAGAATAATGAATTTTCATATTTATTAATATTTACAAATTAAATATTAATTTTAATTAAAAGGGGTTTCTTCGTTCGATAGCGTACTCGATACGCAACGATGAGTTTCTTTGAAAACTTACGTTGCACACAAGTAATAAAAAAATATTATTTTAAATGATAGTTAACAAGTAGCCATTATACTGGCGAGAATGGATAGAAATAACTAAAATATCATTATATATGTTTTTAAATGTTATTACATTTACCCAATAAAAGATAAAGGCTTAAAATACGGAAAGAGTTCAATTTTAGGCATTTATACCCTAATTTTCACTAAGGGTTCACTTATCACCTTTTGACGGAGAACCATCATTAAATATAGTTTTGATCAATCTTATAAATTCTATTGGACAAAAAATAACTCTTCTTTAGAATGTGGACATCAAAATTTACCTTGTGTAAATTTTTGGTACCTTTCCGATAAAGTTCATTTTTTAATAAATAGTGTAAAATGTTGTATTTTAATTCAAAACCTCTTTTTAATCTAATTTATTTATATGATTAGATTATCTTTTTAATTGGTTTTAAAGTGAAATTAGAAAATATTTTTACCATTAAATCCAATAGTGGTCATTGGAATTAATTTCACTTTGAAATCAGACTTAAACTAGTGTCAATCTTTTGATACTTATTGTTTCATAAAAACACGCTATTTGCTCTGACAACGGGAATTAATTATTAAATTAATTAACGTGACTTATATACTTTGAAAATTTTAAATTAGGCTTCATTTTTGAATTCGTAATATCAAATATAAATTAGGGTGAATTTTTGGTAATTTTCTGAAAAACTTCAATTTTTGATGAATAGTGAAACCACTAAGTGGTACTTATAAAAACTGATTTTTTCGTTTAAATGAAATTTTTCCATAATTGTGTTTTGATTTTCAAAAATACGACATAAATGGTTGTCATTGAGAAGTAAAATGTGGTTCAATGAGATTAAAATAATTTTTTGGTGAATAGTAACTTATTAAGTTTTTAATCGCGATTAGTGGTAATTATTGTAGTTTAAGGTAAAAATAATATTTTAATAATATGAGATGACCTAGACACATGTCCTACCCTCATTGGATGTGTCATGGCCGACCGAGACAAGCCATGGGTCAAATTGGGGACCCCATGGAGCCACTTTGGTTGGAAAATGACATAAATACCTTTTATTTAATGTTAATGTAAAAAATGGCACAAACATGATATGTTTTACTAAAACAATTTTTAAATGGGGTTATACAAGTCAGATTTTTGATTATAAATAGTAATTGGAAAGCTAAAACGATTTCCTATATCATGGTATTTGTTTCATAATTTTTAGACATTATATAAATTATATTATTTATGACATAATAATGATGTAGCGATGACATCATTATTGGACGATTTAAATAAAATAGAAAGATAATGTAAACTCTATGAACTACACATGTCCAAAACTTATTGGATGGGTGGATTTAGAACCCCTATCACCTTATCCACGAATTATATCAATTTGGGACCTTTTAAAACCGAAAAACATTTTCAAATAAAGTAATATTTCTTTACTTTCCAAAAGTGCCCCTCCTCTCCTCTTATAAAAGGCCCCCACCTCTACCACCTTACACACACTCCTCAATCCTTTGGCTCGGCCAAACCCTGCCCATATACTCTCTCTACATCCCTCTCGTCATCCTAGAGGATTCTTTTTGGGCATAATCCTTTCAAAGGAAGCCTTTAGGCTCAAATCAAAAGGAGTTACACTTTTAAAGGTAATTCATTCTCTCTTGTTCATTTGTTTTATTTTGCTTCTCCAACCCCCTAAACTCTTTTTATTTACTTATTTTGTAACAAAAACAGTATCTTAAATATACTAGGATGTTGTTATAAGATTTATTCGAGCTACACTCTCACACAACTACATCAAATGGTTAAAGAACATACGGTTTCCGTGGATGGAAAAATTCTGCCTCCCGAAATGATGATTGTTCAATACTCATTTAACACCTTCAAAGGTGGCCATTATGATGTCACTATTTATATATATGATATATAATATGTTTATTATTTCCTTATGATTCTGTATTTTTCATTTATTTCATACCATTATTGTTTCCATTATGGGTAAACACGATATCTTCATTTTAGGAAGTCCGGACTACCGCCCCCTGAAAGTGATTTGATTCGTTAATACCATATGTGGGATGTGTAAAGGATAAAGTTAATGATATTATATATTTTATTATACTGGAATTATAATATACTCTTATATTATTATGATTCCATTCTATAAAATACGAAATAGAAATGAAAGTAGCGTTCATGCGTACGTACGACTTACCGTCTCCATGAACGGTGCATTTCATTTCTTACCTCTAAATGATTATGTAATATTATAAATAAATTTATATGATGGATATATATGATATATATGATATCCAAATCAGGAATGTCATTCTGGATATAAATAACCTTTTACCACACGAACAACATGTAATTGTAAGAAGTCCACTTTCGACTTAAGAACCAAATATTGACAAAACAAACATTATTAACTTAAATGGTTACATAATGTTTATAACATGGAAATAAGTGATATAAAAGGAATAATGAACTTTAAAAAGGTTCTTAATCAATTATAAATTAACTCAAGTTTATTATTGAGGACGTTAAAGAACGATCGAGTCATGTCGGACCCAAGGTAAGGGACTTCGTCTCAATCTCCTTTCATTGAGGCATATTTCGTTTTATACACAACTTTCTTTTATACGGTGTATAAACCCCATTGACTTTTACTTTTATACAAAAGGAATCATTTTCTACGAAGCGTTCTACTAAACGACAAAAAGGAATGTTTTTTTAACGTATGCGGTGACAACGACCTTTTCTGTCGCCGTGAGTATTATTTGGACTTTGGCTTCCTCAACAAGCCGTTATGTTTTTAAAATGAAATAAATACCATATAATCTTTTATGTATTTTGGTATTGAAAATGGTTTTGATAAAGGATTCTATTATGATATTTGTGATTGAAATGTGGAAGTTTTATCATTCCTTTATATTGGTTTTATGTTTTATGATTTTATATTGGTACTTGGACATTTGACGGGTGGTTATGTGATAAAACATATGACAGGTGGTTCCGTGAATACCAGGACGGGTGGTTACATTATAACCTCCAATGCATTGGGTATGGAAGTCGGTCGTATGGCTATTCCATTAAGTATGTATGGAAATTGGCCGTATGGCTATTCCATTTAAGTGATATGTGTGGAAGTCGACCGTATAGTTATTCCACTTAAGTATGATTATGTCCCAAGTTACCTTTATATATGTTATGTGTTCTTTATATGGGTTTTATGGTAATCCTTTGGTTACAAAAAGGTAAGTAATGATAATTTATTCAGTGAAGATTTTTTACTACTTCATGTTGGTGAAGGTATTACTTTGATAGAGAATACATGGTCTTCTTGATGTTTGAAAAACTAACAGTTTTCATTCTTTGTGTATCCCTTACTGAGCTTTTTATGCTCACCCCAAGTTTTTTTGAAATTTTTTTCACAAGACTTAATGTGGAATAAGGTCAAGGATGGGATCAAGGGAATGTCATGCTATATAAAACATGGAACTAGACATGTTTCTTTTAAGAGTTTTTTTTAATTATCGAAACTTAGTAGAAGTGACTACTTTGTAATGTTTTGAGATGTAATAGTTATGTTCTAATTCTCTAATACTCTAAACCTGATAAGATCCTCAATGTGAATAATTCATTTAAGTCAATATTAAGTAAGGTTTAAGGTCGGGGCCTTATAATTGGTATCAGAGGTCGGTTTTGAGAACTTTAGGAGTTAGAAAATTGTTAAATTATAAGTTAATTTATGATATGATTGAAGTGATATAGCATTTACAGATTACCATGTTGCTTCGCCTAAGATATTTCAGTGTTAAGAATGGGTTTTCATAAAGGAAATGGAGAATCATTTCAGGGAAGGCATACAAAGTAGAATGACTTTCCGAATCAGCAACCAGAGATGGTTGGAATCAGAATTGAGCAGTTTACTACAGTGATGACACAGTTGAATCAGGTGATAAATGGTGGTTGTGTTTATTGATGATATTTTGGTGTTTTCTAAAAGTAAAGAGGAGCATGAAAGACATTTAAGGGTTATCTTTCAATCCTTAAATGAAAAAAAAATTGTATGGGAAATTCAGAAAGTCTGAGTTTTGGTTGCAACAAATTTCTTTCCTTGGTCACATTGTTTCAAAAGATGGCATAACTGTTGATCCTACTAAAACAAAGTTTGTGGAATAATGGCCAAGACCCACAAATGTAACCGAGATTCGTAGTTTTCTTGGTTTGGAAGGTTAGTACCGAAGGTTTGTTGAAAATTTTTCACGGTTATCTAGTCCAATGACTAAGCTAACTCGTAAGGGTGTTAAGTTCATATGGACAAAAGAATGTGATGATTGTTTTCAGGAGTTGAAGAGAAGATTGGTGAATGCTTCAGTTTTGGCACTTCCTTCCAGGAATGGTGAGTTTTTTATATACAGTGATGCTTCGTTGAAGGGACTTGGATGTGTCCTTATGCAGAATGATCAAGTAATTGATTATGCTTCACGATAGTTGAAAACTCATGAGGTAAATTACCCTACACATGACTTGGAATTAGCTGATGTTTCCTTTGCTTTAAAAATTTGGAGGCATCATTTGTATGGAGTAAAGTGTGAAATATATACTGATCACAAAAGTTTAAAGTATATATTCACTTAGAAAGAATTGAACATGAGACAGAGGATATGGATGGAATTAATCAAGGATTATGATTGCACAATTCATTACCATCCAGGAAAAGAAAATAATGTGGCTGATGCTTTGAGTCGAAAAAGTAATGCTTCATTAGAAATGTTGCATTTGGAACGTGATCCTTTGGTTAAAGATTTGATGAACTTTGTCATAGAAGTTGTTGGTATAGGATGTTCTTATGTTTTGTTTCAAGTATCAGTGAAATATTCTCTATCAGACAGAATCAAGCAAGAACAGAAGCGAGAAAGTGAGTTGAAGAAAAAGGTAGAGTTGGTTCAGAAAGGTAAGTTGCCTGAATTCAACATTGATAATGATTGTGTTTTGAGGTTTGGGGAGAGGTTATGTGTGCCTTGTGATTCACAGTTGAAGAATGAGTTGTTATGTGAGGTTCATAGTTCCCCGTGTTCAGTTCATCCTGGCAGTACTAAGATGTACAGAGATCTGCGGGAGTATTACTGGTGGGATGGAATGAAAATAGATATTGCTGATTTTACTGTGAAGTGTCTGACTTGTCAGCAGGTTAAAGCAGAGCGACAGTTACCAAAAGGGATGCTTCAGCCTTTACCACTGCCAGAGTGGAAATGGGAAAACATATCCATGGACTTTGTTATGGGATTACCAAGGACATCTCGAGGTAATAATGAAATCTGGGTTATTGTTGATCGCTTGACTAAATCTGCTCATTTCCTTTCTATACAAGATACTTTTTCCCTAGATCAACTTTCCCGTTTGTATCATAAAGAGATATTCAGGTTACATGGAGTTCCCCTCTCCATTGTATCTGATCGTGATCCCAGGTTCACATCTAACTTTTGAAAAGGCCTTCAGAAGTCGTTGGGTACTAAATTAAATTTTAGTACAGCTTTTCATCCTCAATCAGATGGGTAGTCAGAATGAACAATTCCGACCTTGGAGGATATGCTACGATCTTGTTCGATGGATTATCAGGGAAGTTTGGACGAACATATTTCGTTGGTTGAGTTTTCTTATAATAACAGCTTTCATTCCAGTATACAGATGGCACCATTTGAGGCATTATATGGGAAGCGGTGTCGAACTCCAGCATTTTGGGATGAAGTGGGTGAAAGGAAGCTAATGGGACCAGAATTGGTAGAAGAGATGGCAGAAAAAGTTCAGCTGATTCAGAAACACATGAGAACAGCTCAGAGCAGGTAGAAGAGTTACGTGGATAACCGGAGGAAGGATCTATCTTTCTAGGTAGGTGATCATGTTTTTATCAAGGTTTCTCCATGGAAAAGTGTGATAATATTTGGTAAGAAATGAAAGATGAGTCCAAGGTTCATTGGACCATATGAAATTCTGGAGAAAGTTGGATCAGTTGCTTACCGAGTGGCTTTACCTCTGAGTTTATCTCAGGTACACAATGTTTTTCATGTTTCAATGTTGAGGAAGTATATGCCAGATCCATCTCATGTTTTGAGTCCAGTGGTAGTTCAGCTGGAAGAGAACCTATCTTATGAAGAACAACCAGTCCAGATTCTTGACCACAGGGAGCAGGTGTTACGGAATAAGGTGATTCATCAGGTAAAGGTTTTGTGGAAAAACCATGTGATTGAAGAGGCAACGTGGGAATCTGAAAATGCTATGAGGGATAAATACCCCCACTTATTTTGATAAGTGAATAAAATTGTGAGGAAGCAATTCCTAAAAGGGGGAATGATGTAACATCCCAGGTAATTAAAGAATAAAGAATTTTCAGATTTATTAATATTTATGAATTAAATATTAATTTTAATTAAAAGGGGTTTCTACGTTCGATAGCATACTCGATACGCAATGATGAGTTTCTTTGAAAACTTACGTTGCACACAAGTAATAAAATAATATTATTTTAAATGTTAGTTAACAAGTAGCAGTTGTACTGGCGAGAATGGATATAAATAACTAAAATATGATTATATATGTTTTTAATTTTTTTTACATTTACCCAATAAAAGATAAAGGCCTAAAATACAGAAAGAGTTCAATTTTAGGTATTTATACCCTAATTTTCACTAAGGGTTCACTTATCACCTTTTGACAGCGAACCGTCATTAAATATAGTTTTTATCAATCTTATAAATTCTATTGGACCAAAAATAACTCTTCGTTAGAATCGGGACATCAAAATATACCTTGTGTAAATTTTTGGTACCTTTCCGATAAAGTTCATTTTTTTAATGAATAGTGTAAAATGTTGTATTTTAATTCAAAACCTCTTTTTAATATAATTTATTTATATGATTAGATTATCTTTTTAATTGGTTTTAAAATTAAATTATAAAATATTTTCACCATTAAATCCAATAGTGGTCTTTGGAATTAATTTCACTTTGAAATCGGACTTAAACTGGTGTCAATCTTTTGATACATATTGTTTCATAAAAACATGCTATTTGCTCTAACAATGGGAATTAATTATTAAAATAGACTTCATTTATGAATTCGTAATATCAAATATATCTTAGGGTGAATTTTTGGTAATTTTCTGAAAAACTTCAATTTTTGATATATAGTGAAACCACTAAGTGGTACTTATAAAAACTGATTTTTCCGTTTAAATGAAAATTTTCCATCATTGTGTTTTGATTTTCAAAAATCCGACATACATGGTTGTCATTAAGAAGTAAAATGTGGTTCAATGAGATTAAAATAATTTTTTGGTGAATAGTAACTTATTAAGTTTTTAATCGCGATTAGTGGTAATTAGTCTAGTTTAAGTTAAAAATAATATTTTAATAATATGAGATGACCTATACACATGTCCTACCCTCATTGGATGTGTCATGGCCGACGAAGACAAGCCATGTGTCAACATGGGGACCCCATGGAGCCACTTTGGTTGGAAAATGCCATAAATACCTTTTATTTAATGTTAATGTAAAAAATGGCACAAACATGATATGCTTTACTAAAACAATTTTTAAATGGGGTTATAAAAGTCAGATTTTTTATTATAAATAGTAATTGGAAAGCTAAAAAGATTTAGTACATCATAGTATTTTTTTTATAATTTTTAGGCATTAAATAAATTAAATTATTTAAGACATAATAATGATAAAGCGATGACATCATTATTTGACGATTTAAATAAAATGGAACGATAGTGTAAAATATATGAACTAAACATGTGAAAAACCTATTGTATGGGTGGATTTCGAACCCTTATCACCTTATCCACGAATTATATCAATTTGGGACCTTTTAAAACCGAAACACATTTTCAAATAAAGTAATATTTTTTTACTTTCCAAAAGTGTCCCTCCTCTCCTCTTATAAAAGGCCCCCCAACTCTACCACCTTACACACACTCCTAAAGCCTTTGGCTCAGCCAACACCTTCCCGTTTACTCTCTCCACATCCCTCTACTCATCCTAGAGGATTCCCTTTGGGAATAATCCTTTCAATGGAAGCCTTTAGGCTCAAATCAAAAGTAGTTACACTTTTAAAGGTAATTCATTCTCTCTTGTTCATTTGTTTCATTTTGATTCTCCAGCACCCTAAACTCTTTTTATTTACTTCTTTTGTAACAACACCAGTATCTTAAATAATCTAGGATGTTGTTATATGATTTATTAGAGCTACACTCTCACACAACTACATCAAATGGTTAAAGAACATACAGTTTCCTTGGATGGCGAAATTCTGCCTCCCGAAACGATGATTGTTCAATACTCATTTAACACCTTCAAAGGTGGCCATTATGATGTCAATATTTTTATATATGATATATAATATGTTTATTATTTCCTTAAGCTTCTGTATTTATCATTTATGGAATACCATTATTGTTTCCATTATGGGTAAACACGATATCTTCATTTTAGGAAATGCGGACTACCGCCCCTGAAAGTGATTTGATTCGTTAATACCATATGTGGGATGTGTAAAGGATAAAGTTAATGATATTATATATGTTATTATACTAGAATTATAATATACTCTTATATCATTATGATTCCATTCTATAAAATACGAAATATAAATGAAAGTAGCGTTCATGCGTACGTACGGATTACCGTCTCCATGAACGGTGCATTTCATTTCTTACCTCTAAATGATTATGTAATATTATAAATACATGTATATGCTGGATATATATGATATATATGATATACAAATCAGGAATGTCATTCTGGATATAATGATCCTTTGACCACACGAACAACATGTAATTGTAAGAAGTCCACTTTCAACTTAAGAACCAAATATTGACAAAACAAACATTATTAACTTAAATGGTTACATAATGTTTATAACATGGAAATAAGTGATATAAAAGGAATAATGAACTTTAAAAAGGTTCTTAATCATGTATAAATTAAATCAAGTTTATTATTCAGGACGTTAAAGAACGATCGAGTCAAGTCGGACCTGAGGTAAGGGACTTCGTCTCAATCTCCTTTCATTGAGGCATATTTCGTTTTATACAAAACTTTCTTTTATACGGTGTATAAACCCCTTTGACTTTTACTTTTATACAAATGGAATCTTTTTCTACGAATCGGTTTACTAAACGACAAAAAAGAATGTTTTCTTTAACGTACGCGGTGACAATGACCTTTTCCGCTGCCGCGAGTATTATTTGGTCTTTGGCTTCCTCAACAAGCTGTTATGTTTTTAAAATGAAATAAATACCATATACACTTTTATGTATTTTGGTATTGAAAATGGTTTTGATAAAGGATTATATTATGATATATTGTGATTGAAATGTGGAAATGTTATCATTCCTTTATATTGGTTTTATGTTTTATGATTTTATATTGGTACTTGGACATTTGACGGGTGGTTACGTGATAAACCATATGACAGGTGGTGCCGTGAATACCAGGATGTGTGGTTACGTTATAACCTCCAATGAATTGGGTATGGAAGTCGGCCGTATGGCTATTCCATTAAGTATGTATGGAAATTGGCCTTATGGCTATTCCATTTATGTGATATGTGTGGAAGTCGACCCTATGGTTATTCCACTTAAGTATGTTTATGTCCCAAGTTACCTTTATATATGTTATGTGTTCTTTATATGTGTTTTATTGTAATCCTTTGGTTACAAAAAGGTAAGTAATGATACTTAATTCAGTGAAGAGTTTTTACTACTTCATGAAGGTGAAGGTATTAGTTTGATAGAGTATACATGGTTTACTTGATGTTTGAAAAACTAACAGTTTTCATTCTTTGTGTATCCCTTAATGAGCTTTTTATGCTCACCCCAAGTTTGTTTGAAATGTTTTTCACAGGACTTAATGTGGAATAAGGTCAAGGATGGGATCAAGGGAATGTCATGCTATATAAAACGTGGAACTAGACATGTTTCTTTTAAAAGTTTTTTTTATTATGGAAACTTTGTAGAAGTGGCTACTTTGTAATCTTTTAAGATGTAATAGTTATGTTCTAATTCTCTAAAACTATAAACCTGAAAAGATCCTCAACGTGAATTATTCATTTAATTCGATATTAAGTAAGGTATAAGGCTGGGGCCTTATATTTAATCTCCACTTGACTCCCAAAAATATGAATTTTATTCTCTAAACCTTGCGGTTTATTTATCTCTTTTTCTTGGGTTTCCTGGGGTTGAAATTTGAGATTTTGAAATTCTTTCAAGGGTACATGGTTAGACACATGGTGTGGGAAGTCATGAAGTAGAAACCATGTTCATTTTGAAGTAGAGGAAAGATATCACGTAGTATATGAACAGTTTTGGAAATTGTGGGAGGCAACCATGTGACCATTAGGGTGGTAAGGTAGTGGAATTCGTATGATCTGTTCATAGATGGGGAAACTGTGTGACACAAATGAGTACCCTACATTAGGTGAGGTATTATTAGCTTTTAACATATTTGTATTTTGGGATTTCACTATAAGCTACCCCATTTGACTTCCCCCATCCCTATAGCCTCTAAATGAGTTCTCTCCCTCTCATAATATCCTATAAGTGTATTTGGAATGATTTTTTGGGGATTACTTATTTAGATAATGATGTAAGGGATTCTCTTGTACCCGTATATTTGTTTATCCTTTTTTATCCTTCATTTTCCCGAATCCCAAAGTCCATGGTGGCATAATTTCATTTTTAGAGGTTTTTAATTGGTTATTTTGCTGTCTTCTATATTTAATCAACTATTATGTAGATTTTGTTGTTTTTCATCAATGATGACATGTTTCCACCTATTGAGGTAGGTATTTTAATCTCATTTACAATTTTTTAAGATATCAATGATTTATCAAAGTTTTTTACGTGTTCAGGAATATAATTAAAGATATATGTGATAACTAGTTTTGTAATAAAATTATTTCATAGAATCGTTGGGATTTCTATAGGATAAACGGATCAATGTTCTTCACTATATGTTACATTGATTTCAAATATTGTTTTTTTATTCAAAAAGTTTTATAAAATTATTTCAACATCTTTTAATGGGAAAACTAGTGGGTTCATCTTTCTTATAGACAAATGTAATATATAGAATGATTTTTTTTGAATAAAATGGGGTTACCTTATTTTAATATATTCTTATGCTTTTTATTATGTTGCAGGTGATACGATTAATTGATCATTAGGATTTGTGCCATAGTATAGTGTCCTTATCACATTATGATGTTATCTTGATGGTACATACCTCTTTTACCCATTAGATGAGGAACCTAGGTTACTAAGTTAGATGATTATGGATGTTTCTATAAAAGATGATTTTCATAATCTAGTTTGTAACCCATAGTGTTATGTAACACCTGGCAAGGGGATTTTCCATTGATGAGGCTATATAAGAGGGATTTAGGTTATGAGTTGTGTGATCGTTAACATTCTAGTATTTGGTTCCAAATTATCACATTGAGAAAATTTCTACATTAATTTTTATGTTGGTTCCTCATAATCATTATTTTATATTTTCCTTGTTCATTTATTTCATATGATTTGTTTATTTTTTATGTTCTTACATAAGTATGTTTTGTGTAATAATAATGGGGGTGAGACATGCCTTCTAATATTTTTGTCATATAATTATGACTTTTTATGTATTTTCATTTTATTTTGCATTCCATTTTTTATACCCATCTTTGTGGTCTATGTTTATGTTTTTAAAAATGGAATAGAAACTCTTTTTTTTGAAATTAACTCCTTGAAATGTAATTCGATTGAATGATTCAACTAAACCATGAATGGGTTTTTATTTCAAAAGAGTGTTCTCAAAATAAAAAAGGTTATTTTCAAAATAAAAATTGTATTGTTTTTATAGAGTAAAATATCGGTTTTAGAAACGATATGACCTTGTTATTTACAATTTGAGGATTTTTTTTGTAAATAGATTGTTTTAAGAAAGTAGATTTATCAAATATTACTTAATTTCTTTTTTGTATAATGGAAATAAAAAAATATTTTACTATGAATAATTTTTAACTTGAATTCATGGTTTTATATATAATGGAAATCGAATGGACCATCATGGTATCCTATTAGCCATTATCTCACACCCTATGTATACACATCATTAGCTATACAGTTTTCATGTTTTCTATAGTCTCTCAAGTTATGACTTACTGGTTTTTTTGTTATGGCACAATAGTGAGAATAAGTTTTTTATCATGTTATGGCAGTCACATGAGTGTAAAATGGAGATATGGGGTTTCTTTCCCATTTTGGATCCCCTATTTTCCTTGTCAAATGTATTAGACTCTTAGGTCACCTATTACCTTTCAGTCTAGTTTGATCTCCTTATTTTGGTAATTTAAAATATTTATAAATAAAATTATTCATTAATAATTTTTTTTAAATCACTTTTTTTACAATAATGTTACACCGTATTTGGAAGGTAATTTATTTATTTTTGTCACGATCATCGATTATAAAAAGAATTCATATTATATTTGTAACACCCCGAGATTTTATGAGATATATTCTTTTTAATTTCTTTCATATCTTCTATTGTAAGCTACACCATGATTATCTTGCGCTATACATAACAATGTATTATCTTGCAGTATACGCAACACTATTCTTGGATTGTGTTATACCCAATTTCACGTTCATTTGATAGTTGTAATTCTACGCAACATTGAGTGTGTGTGTGTGTGTCTCTCTATATATATATTCAATTCATAAATGAAATATAGTTGGATTCTATTATACGCAACTATAAAGGAGTTTTTCACTACACGCAACCTTGACTTGGCTTACATTACACACAATCCTGACCTTCCTCGATAGCGTGTTTAACTAAAAAACTATATATGGTTATAATATTATTATAAACAAGCCATTATGAATAGTATTAACTACAATTTGAACATTATTATTCATCTTACGCATTTTCTAGAACATGTTAAGAGAACAAAAAAAAAAATTGGGTAAAATATGTATTTTTTAAAAAAATGCAGTTTTGCCGCCTTTTGATGGTGCTCCTACTATAAATCAAGTTTGTGACATGTTCATAAGTTCAATTTGACAAAATAAAAATTTTCTTTGGAATCAGGATATAAAAATTTACTTTCGATAAATTTTTCATATTATTCTGATAACTTTCATATTAAAATTAATAGTAAAAACAAGATATATTTTAATTAAAAACAACTTTTTCATCATAATAATTTATATGGTTAAATTATAATATTTAATGGTTTTATAGAATAAATAGAATATATTTTTACCATTTAAAATAATTTATGTCATTAGGATCGATTTTACATTGAATTCATAGGTAAAATCATTTTGATCTTTTGCAATATTTTAACTTTTAAAACTCGTTTTCTTAATAGAGGGAATAATTTTAAATTAATTTCTGCAACTTCTGTGATTTGAATTTTGAAAATAGGATTCAATATATGGAATTATTAGGTCAAAATTTTGTTATTAAGATACTTTTTATTTTTAGGCATTATGAATAGTAACTATGGTAAATTTTATTTACCATAGTTAAAGGTAAATCCGGTAATTATGGGTAAATATAATATTATAAAATTACCCTAACACTTGTATTAATATAATTAGATGATTATATTTTTCCCTAATTCATTATTGGGTTGAATTTGAATATAATGGAACCCACTTGTATTTGATTAAGACCATTAATTTTTTTATTTAAAGGAAAGTGAAATATGTCTCACTCAAACATTAATAATTAATGTATTTTTAATATAAGGTTATACAGAAGATAAATTCGGTTATAAACACTAATTTTAAAGCTAATTTTTTTTCTTTATCATGGTAATTTATTTTTAATTTTTAAGAGTTATTTAATCACCTTATTATCTTATACATTAATGATGCAGAAATTTATTATTTAGTGAAAAATCAATAATATAGTTTTTATTGAAATTGTAATACATATCAAAAGGCCCAAAAATCTAAACAAAACTTATTTTTAGTGTATATATAAACACTTATAATCCACTTCCCGAATTTATGACCATTTGGATCCTTATAAAGGCGATTATGACATATATATTATTATTTTTTAAATGATTCCAAAGTAGTCGCCTATATAATTTAATAAATATAAAAATTTACATGTTGTGATTTTAACATGATAAATTCGAGTAAAAAAATTATTATGAAATCTATGAGATTTATCTTCATCATAGTTGCTTATTTTTTATTATTATTAAAAAAAATAATTATATTAAATAATTATACAAAAATGATGTAGTAATTATTTTATTAAGATAAATATCAAATAAATGGTTATAAAAATATAAAAATAAATATTGTATGAACTATTTAATTTGATACACAAATTTTATAGATAAATATGACATGTTATGAAAATATTAAATATTTTAGTTTGAACATATCTTCTGCTTGGATTTTATTTAAATTCAAATAAATGAATAGTGTCAAAATTGACACTCTGGTTATTTTTTTAAAATAACATTACATAATATTGTATAAAAATCACAAAAATATTTAAAAATTATAAATTAAAATTCATATGGTCGAAAATTTCATAAATTATCCAATTTTGGACAATTAATAACATATACGTGATTATTTATAATAATTAATAAATTAGAATTTTATTACCACAAATAGAATTAAATAGATTAAATAAGGATAAATCAAGTCGATAATGATTAATATAAATTCGCTACATGCCTAAATTTTTTTGGTTGATGATATTAAAACCCTATCTCATCTAATTTTAGGATTTGAGTCAATTTTTGGAGGTTTAAATGTGGTTTTAAATTTATTATAAATTATTATTTCTTATGTTTCCAAAGGTTCCCCTCTCCTCTCTTATAAAAAGGTTACCCCTTCCCACTTCACTTCAATCCCATTTGAGCCTTGAAGCTCGGCCAAACTCTGCAAATTCCTCTTCTAAACCTATCTAGTTATATCATAGAGGTCCTGGTCTTCTAAAAAGACCAACCCTAGTTCCCTACGAGGAAGTTTAAAGGAGGTCTGTCGATGAAGAGGTAATCTCTTCTACCGATTCTTTCCAGTTTCATTCTTCATCAACTTATTCTTATTGAGTTGTTTAATTATATTATAATAACAAAATTATCACTAATATACTGATATTCTATTATAAATATGAAACAACCCCATTTCAACTTCTATCCATCCTACGGAAAAAGGAATCACCGTGTGTGCGTAGGTACGGAATACCGTCTCCATGCCGTGGTGTAATATGTTTTTCCCCCACCACCTTACTTGGATGGGTATAATGGTGTAAAGAATAACTATATATGGTTATTATGACATCATAATGATTCTGAGATATTATATCATTAACCCCAATTCTATTAAATAAATATGGTAATGATATCATCGCTCATGCATACGTACAGACTACCGTCTCCAGGAACACGATGAGATTCATTTTCCATGAGTAACCATCCAAGAAAAATTATAATCTATATATATAATAAATAATCATGAAAAATATTACATAATAATGCTTCTGTATTTATGTACATATATGTTTCATTTACTTAATTCCATTTAATTCAATAAGGAAATGAAAACATCATTCATCCGTACGTACGGCCTAACGTCTCCATGAGCGGTGTATTTCATTTCATTTATCAATCTATCATATATATATATATATTATGAATATATATTATATGTAAATCATGTTTTACATTATGTAATTATGTAAATCAGGATATAACTAATAATAGCAAGAACAACAAGTCGAAACACATTCGATAAATGAAACGATTTTACCCAAAACGGTGCTTTAAAATGAAATTTAAAAAAGAAAATGTAATATAATGTCATAAGTGAACCATATATGATATAATAACAATGAATATGATTATGTATTGAGTCAATGACATTATTTAAATCATTATACATGAGGAATGGAAACATATGAATCATATCAGACATATGGTAAGGGATAACTTTCCAATCGTGTTTTTATCTGAGATTGTTTATACGCAAGTATTTACTGGGGTTATATATTTCATCCATTTCCATAAAATGTTTTTCATAAAGTGTTTAATATTATTCCATGTATGTTTCATATCATGTTTTACCCTCTTTTAGTTTTACTTTGTGTATGGAAGGATTCATTCTTTTGTTTACCATACAATGTACTTTTTGACTTTTCTGACAAATGTATGAGGAGAATGTTTTTTTAACTTATACGTCATGAATGAATTTTTTCAATTTTATAGCACCTTATTTTCAAGAAGCATACTATACCATATTTCATGATGATTTTCAACCAAATTATTTTCTTTTAAAATTGCATGGCATTTTATGAAAATTAAATGAATTTGAAGATGAAAGGATATTTTCCTAAAGAATTCATTTTAAGTGTTTTGTCAAAACTATTTTCCTTCTAAGATGACATTATTTAGTATGATTATGTTTCAAGTATATTTTATCTATGATTTACATGGTTTCATTTTTCTTGGGATGAAATGATATCCATTTGTTCTATATGGATTATTTTATGATGGGATGATGTTTAAGAAACCCATTTTATTCTTTGGGTTATGATGAATGATTTATGTTTATTATGTGACAAACATAATAGTGATTTCAATATTAGATGGGTGGGACCTATATCTCCCTCCAATGCCTTGGGTGATGATTTATATCTCATGAGATAGACATGGCCGGAACGACAAGTAAATCTGGTTCAGTAATACATGGCTGGAATGACAAGTAAACCCGGTTCAGTAATGGTCTTTGTCCACTAAGACGGTCTTGGAAGCAATGCCTTGGCAACTATGGAAATAATATCATGTGATTAATGTTTTTCTACAATTACAAGTATAATTTCTATTCTATTTTACCATTATTGATGATCAATTATGATCTTTGCCTTACGTACTTCCATGTTTTATGTTATTGCTCAAGAATTTGATATTAAAACATTATGTTCATGTTTTGTAAGTTCAAATGTGTATGGTTTGTTTTATTTTCTCCATGCTTACCCTTACTGAGAATTTGAGCTCACCCTTTATATGTTTTCTTTTCCCCAGGATATAAAGAAAGGTTTCAGGTAGGAGAAAAAATGGAATATCTTTATGGAAGATGTTGAGGATATTACTCCATGATTAGAAGATTATATCACGAGTTTCCAAAGACACTAAACTATTATAGTCCATTGGTGTATGTTTTTTTCATGTATTAAGTTTTCTAAAAAAGTAATGCAATGTCCTTGTAGGTCAATTTTTGGGTCTCTACAGTTGTTATCAGAGGAAAGGTTTAGTTAAACATTGGAAACTAGGATGCAAAAACTTTAGTGATATCCCTAGATATATTTCTATGTTATGTATAGGGATGTCCATAAGGTTAAGTATAAGTATAGGTTATAGTACCGAATTATAGTTATTATATTATAATGAAACCTAATAAGTTAGATATCGAAGGTACTCTCCCTTTATTATTTTGTTTTCCCTGGCATGTTTTTTTTCATCTCACACTATTCTTTTTCGGTTTTAGATGATGGATGGAACCCGACGGAACTGTGTTGATCAATATAATGGACGATGCAATGATTATCCTCCTGAGCTAACCAAAATTATTGGATATGGAGTGAAAAATATTATTTCTATACTTACAGAATCTATGAATCATTCTAGACTTCTAAATGAGAAGAAAAGGGAACAATATTCTATTGAGTCGTTCATGAGGCAACACCGACCTTCTTTCAGTGGGTCTTCTGATCCACATGTTTCTAAACAATGGAAAAGTACCATTAAAAATATATTTTCCATACTTTGTTGTTCATAACATCAAAAAATCATTCTGGCTATTTACCATTTAGAAGTTGAAGCAGATCAATGGTGGACTCTAATTTAGAATACGAGGCCTCGAGATGAAATTGAATCCATGGAATGGGATGATTTAAAGAACATATATTTGAATATGTAATTCCCTCGTATTCTTCGAACAAAGATGGAAAAAGATTTACTTGAGCTTAATCAATAGGATTATGAATCTGTTGGTATATACAAAGTGAAATTTACAATTCGTGCAAGGTATGCATCTGGCTTTATCATCCAACCAGAAAGTAAAGTTGATCGATTCTTTAGTGGCTAAAAACCAAGTCTTCGAAGGCCATTAGCTATAAAAGAATTTAGTAGCCATGAAGAAATTTTGCATTGAGCTATTAAGGTAGAAATGGAAGTTGGTGTAACATATCCATCTCATGGTTTTGACAAGAAATGAAATATGGAGTTCAAGGATAAATCCCAGAATAATGGTGAAAAGAAGATAAATGTTTCTTTATGCTCAAAGTGTGGAAAGAAGCATGTTGGAGATTGTCTTAATGGGACTAGAAACTGTTTAAAGTGTGGAAAAGAAGGTCATCGAGCAGGTGAGTGTCGATGTAATGGAAAAAAGAGTTGCTAATGATGTGAATAAAGAAAAGAATACAGAGAACGCACCACCGACACTTAAATGCTTCATGTGCAAGGAAATGGGGAATTATGCTAATCAATGCCCTAATCCAAGGGTTAATGATGATCCACGTGAGTAACCTCTTAAGGAAAATGATAAAGGGAAGTCACATGTGATCACTATTAGCAATGTTGAGTATGAGAACGATGTGGTGGAATGATTATGTGTTTATGTAAAGGGATTCCAAAATAATTTTGTGTAATATCATTTATAGTATTGTGGAAAATTGGAATATATATGTAAGGGTTTATTGTTGTTTTTGATAATTATATGGTACCAGTAACCATGGAAAGTGATTCAAATATTTTGGAAAGCAGATGATATGTGCATAATGAAGGGATAAGGAGAAAATTAAATGTTTGATAGTATTCATGATCTCATGGTAGATATAAGGACAAAGTTATATTATGGTTTGAGTATGTAGAATTTTGGGATTTTGGTATGTAGAAAGAGTAAACTTTTGATAGCATTCATGTTTTCACTAAGGTTCATGGGGTATTCATTTTGGAAGATTGGAATGTGACAAAAAAGATATATGAGGGATAAATGATGGTATTCAAGTGCTTGTTATATGACATTTTTAGTAATAGTTCTCTTTATACTATGAGTTTGGAATGAAGTATTTTGGATAAGCCTAAATATTGGAATGGATTATGTTGAACAAAAGTTTGTATTGTTTAAGGCTAGAATTTTTTTGATATTATTGATAGAATGATATAATAGTGTAGTTTAAGAAAAGTGACAACCTGCAGAATGGGTGACAACCCATCACGTCAGACAAGGTTACGGGAATCGAACACACAACCGAAGTGCAACATGCCTTTATCACCTACCACTGGCCTACAAGAAGTCCCTGGTTAGTAGAAACTAGTTTTATTTTATTAAGTGGTATGATAGATGATGTATAAGTCCGTTTTTGTAACCATATATGATTAATCTCACCATAAGATGGACTTATGTATATAACTTTTGCAAATCCTAAGTTTGAGACAGATGGAATGACCTATCATTCTGTCACATGATCTGCTAACACTTTGAAAAAGACAAATTCAACTTCATTTCTTTAAGAGATGAAGTGGAAATTGTTCAAGGCATGAGGAACCGTAAGATTATACCAAAATCAAGTTAGTATTTATTTTAATTCATAAATTAATCAACTATAGAGAAATGATGTTAAAAATTATAAATGTTGTCCTACTGTCCTCAAATCTGATGAATCAGAGGGTACCTTAGATCATCACAAATTTTTGGCTTTTCGATTGTTGGCGTTTTCATTACCATGTCCTCTACCACTCTTCATCAGAACAGGATGGTCAGATTTTTCTTCTATATCCATATTTTCACTTATGTTCTCCAATGTGGAAAACCAGTGATTATTTAATTTGGGTAACTGTTACGTTTCATAATTTAGTTTTTCATGTTATATTTTGGTATTCCTTTTTACGATGTGGGTTTCTATTAAAAAATCATTCATTTAGTAAACCATTTATAACCCCGATGAATTTCGAGGGAGAAATTATTTTTAAGGGGGTAGAATGTAACACCCCAAGATTTTATGAGATATATAGACTTTTTAATTTCTTTCATATCTTATATTTTATGCTACACCAATATTATCTTGTGCTATATGCAACACTGTATTATCTTTCAGTATACGCAACCCTATTCTTGGATTGTGAAACACACAATTTCAAGTTCGTTTGATAGTAGTTATTCTACACAACATTGAGTCTATGTGTGTATATATATATATATTCAGTGTATAAATGAAATATGGTTGAATTATGTTATACTCAACAACAAAAGAGTTTTTCACTACACACAACCTTGACTTGGCTTGCATTACACGCAATCACGACCTTCCTCGATATGGTGTTTTGTACGCAATACCGAGTTTCTCTAAACAATGATATATGGTTATAATATTATTATAAACTAGTCGTTATGAATAGAATTAACTAAAATTTGAAAATTATTATTCATTCTACGCATTTTCTAGAACATGGTTTGAGAATAAATTATTATTTTTGGGTAAAATAAGTATTTTTCAAAAAATACAGTTTTTCACCTTTTGATGGCGCACCCACATTAAATCTAGTTTTTTTAATTGTTTATAAGTTCAATTTGACAAAATAAAACTATTCTTTGGAATCAGGATATAAAAATTTATTTTGGTTAAATTTTTCATATTATTTTTTTAACTTTTATAATTTAGTGAATATAAAAAACATGCTATATTTTAATTAAAAAAAATTCTTTCATCGTAATAATTTATATGGTTAAATTATAATATTGAATGGTTTTAAAGTATAAATAGAATATTTTTTACCATTTAATATTATTTAAGTCATTAGCATCGATTTTACATTGAATTCAAAGGTAAAATCATAACAATCTTTTGCAATATTTTAACTTTTAAAACTCATTTTCTTAATAGCAGGATTAATTTTAAACTAATTTCTGAAACTTCAGTGTTTTGAATTTGGAAAAATGTATTCCATATTAGCAATCAGTAGGTCCAAATTATGTTAATAAGATACTTTTTATTTTTAGGCATTATGAATAGTAACTACGGTAAATTTTATTTACCATAGTTAAAGGTCAATCGTGTAATTAAGGGTAAATGTAATATTATAAAATTACCCTAACACTTTTATAAATATAATTTGATGATTATAATTATCCTTAAATCATAATTGGGTTTAAATTAAATCTAATGGAACCCACTTTTACTTGATTAAGACCATTATTTTATTTTATTTAAAGGAAAGTGAAATATGTCTCACTAAAACTTTAATAATTTAAGTATTTTTAATATAAGGGTATAAAGAATATAAATTCAGTTATAAATACGCATAGGAAATATAAATTTTTTTTCTTTATCATTATAATTTAGTTGTAATTTTAAAGAGTTATTTAATTACATTTTTATCTTATACATTAATGATGCATAAATTGATTATTTAGTGAAAAAATAAATTATATAGTTTTTATTGAAATTGTAATACATATCAAAAGGCCCTAAAATATAAAACAAAACCTATTGGTAGTGTATATATAAACCCTAATAATCCATTGGCCGAATTTTTGTCAATTAGGATCCTTATAAAGGTGATTATGATGCTTATATTATTTTATTTTAAATGATTCTAAAGATGTCACCTTCATAATTTAATAAATATAAAAATTTACATGTTGTGATTTTTAGATGATAAATTTGAGTAAAAGTATTATTATGAAATCTATGAGATTTATCTTCATCATAGTATTTTATTTTTAATTTTTATGAAAAATTAATTATATTAAATACTTATTCAAAAATGATGTATTAATTATTTTATTACGATAAATATCAAATAAATGGTTATAAAAATATAAAAATAAATATTTATGAACTATTTACTGTGATAAGAGAATTTTATATATAAATATGACATGTTATGAACCTATTAAATATTTTATTTCGAACATATATTCTGTGTGGATTTTATTTAAATTCAAATAAATGAATACAATAAAAATTGACACTCTTGTTATTTTATAAAAATAACATAATATAAAATTGTTTAAAAATCACGAAAATATTTAAAAATTATAAATTAAAATTTATATGGTCTAAAATGTCAAAAATTATCCAATTTTGGATAATTCATAATATAAAAGTAAATATTTATAACAATTTAAAAATTAGAATCTTATTACCACAAATAAAATTATATAAATTAAATAAGGATAAATCAAGTTGATAATGTTTAAAATAAATTCACAACATGTATAAATTTTATTGGTTAATGATATTACAACCCTATATCATCTTATCATATAATTTGAGTCATTTTTTTGTGGTTTTAATGTGGTTTTGAATTTATTATAAATTAATATTACTTATGTTTTCAAAGGTGCCCCTCTCCTCCCTTATAAAAAGGGCACCCCTTCCCACTTATCGTCACACCCATTTGAGCCTTGATGATCAGCCATCCCCTTCCAATTATTCTTCTCAACCTATCTATTTATATCATAGAGGTTCTGGTATTCTCAAAAGTCCGACCCCAGTTCTCTAAGAAGAAGTTTAAAGGAGGTGAGTCGAAGAAGAGGTAATCTCTTCTACCGATTCTTTCAAGTTTATTTATTATTCAACTTATTCTTCTTTAGTTGATTCATTATATTGTAATGACATCAGTATCACTAATATACTAACATTTTATTATAAATATGAAAAAACCCCATTTCAACTTCTATCCTTCCTACGGAAAATGGAATCACTGCGCGTGCGTACTTTTGGAATACCATCTCCACGCCGTGGTGTAATCTATTTTCCCCCACCACCTTAAATGGATAGGTATAATGGTGTAAAGAATAACTATATATAGTTATAATAACATCATACTAATTCTTAGATATTATATCATTCACTCCAACTCTTTTAAATAATTATGGGAATGATATCATCGCTCGTGCGTACGTACGAACTACCGTCTCCACGAACGTGATGAGATTCATTTTCCATGATTAACCATTCAAGTATAATTATAATGTATATATATAATAAATAATCATGAAAGATAATAAATAATAATTATACTATATTTATTTACATATATGTTTCATTTACTTAATTCCATTCAATTCAATGGGGAAATGAAAACAACATTCATGCGTACGTACGGCCTACAGACTTCATGAACGGTGTATTTCATTCCATTTATCGATCTATCATATATATATTTATATGATGAATATATATTATATATAAATAATTTTTTACAATATGCAATTCAGTTAATCAGGATATAAGTAATAATATCAATAAAAACAAGTTGAAACACGTATGATAAAGGAAACGATTTTACCTAAAACGGTGCTTTAACATGGAATTTACAAAAGAATGGGTAATATAAATTCATAAGTGAACCATATATGAAATCATAAAAATGAATATGATTATGTATTAAGTTAATTTCATTATTTAAATCATTACACAGGAGGTTCAGAAACATATGAAGCATATCGGACATAAGGTAAGGGATAACTTTTCCAATCTCGTTTTTATCCAAGATTGTTTATACGTAAGTATTTACTGGGGTTATATTTTTCATCCATGTCCATAAAATGTTTTTCATAAAGTGTTTAATATTATTCCATGTATGTTTAAAGTCATTTTTAACCCTCATTTACGTTTACTTTGTGTATGGAAGTATCTTTCTTGTGTTTACCATACGAGGTACTTTTTGACTTTTCCGAAAAATGTATGAGGAGAATGTTTTTTAACTTATTCGGCATTAACTATTTTTTTATGATTTTGCAATGCTTTATTTTCAAGAATATTACACTACAATATTTCATGATTATTTTCAAAAAAATTCTTTTTCTATTAAAATTGCATGGTATTTTTTGAAAATAAAACGATTTTAAAGAAAAAGGATATTTTACTCAATAATTCATTTCAAGTGTTTTGTCAAAACTATTTTCCATCTAAGATGACATTATTTAGTATGATTATGTTTCAAGTATAATGTATCAATTATTTACATGGTTTAATTTTTCTTATGATGAAATGATATCCATTTGTATTATATGGATTATGTTATGATGGGATGATGTTTATGAAACACATTTTATTCTTTGGGTTATAATGGATGATTTATGTTTATATTGTGGCACATGTAAGAATGATTTAATTATGATATGGGTGGCAATTATATCTCCCTAAAATTTATTGGGTAATGATTTATATCTCATTTGATATATAAGGCTAGAACAACAAGTAAATATGGTTCATTCATACAGGGCTAGAACAGAAAGTAAACCTGGTTCAGTAAGAGACTTTGTCCACTAAGATGGTCTTGGAAGCAATTCCTTGGCCACTATGGAAATCATATCATGTTCTTAATGTATTTACACGATTAAAAGTTTTATTCCCATGCTATTTTATCATGATTTATTATCCATTATGATCTATGCCTTACGTACAACCATGTTTTATTTCATTTCTCAAAAATTTGATTTTTAAACATTATGTTCATGTTTTTAAGATCAAATGTGTATGGTTTGTTTTATTTTCTCCATGTTTACCATTACTGAGGATTTGATCTCACCCTTTATATATTCTTTCCCCAGGATATAAAGAATGGTACTAGGTAGGAGAAAAAAAAGGGAAGATCTTTATGGGAGATGATGAAGATCTTTCACAATGATTAGAAGATTATATCCAGAGTTTCCCAAGACACTAAACTATTACGGACCATTGGTTTCTATTTTTGTTATTTATTAAGTATTCCAAAAAAGTAATTTAATGTCAATGTACGTCAATATTTGGGTCTCTACAAGATTACTAATTGGGAATATTTTTTCCATGGTTTTATGTAGAGTAAATTGTTCCCAACGGGTCGCAAGTGATACCCTAGTTCTTATCGCTATCCCTTGTAAACCATTAATGCACCTAGTGAAATGTGGTGGAAAAAACCAAGTTATGTGTTAGGCCATATTAGGATGTTTAACTAAAATATGTTATAACATACCCTATAGTTACATGTGGGTAATGTTATAATAACCATGAAACATGGGTGGTAGATCGAGGGATGTTCTTTTCCATCTATTCATTGTTTCAGATCTTGAGTCTCCCTAAGTGGTAGGATATTTTATTTTATGAGTTTTTATGGTTATTTTTTCTTTGTATTTTTTTCAGACGGTGCAGTTGTAATCTAAGTTGAAGGAATATTCTATGAGATGTCATGAAAAAATACTAACTTATGACTCAAATTTTAGAAAATATGTGGGTTCATGTTTATGATGCATGTTCTATCAAACCATAAGGAACCGGTAAAAATCAATCTTGATTATTAATGTGGAAATCTCATTGTTGGAACACAGTTTGAAAAGTATTCATATTGGAGAAGGATAGGAATTTCTATAAATTTAACTCTATTGTTTCTGCTATCCACTAATTTTTTGGGGTGTTTTTTTAGTGTTAAGGTTATACTTTATGTATTTTAATAATATTTAAACTATATTTTAATTCAATTCATTATGATTTGGTATTAAAGTCACTTTTAAAAACCCTATATTAGTTTCATGAGTTACTATTTTGAGAAAAATTAAAATCTATAATTTTTTTGGGTTTTATTGTTTATTAAATAATTAATTTCATAGGTTTTATGTGGTTAAATTCTTGAATTTGTTTTATGAAATTGGTTTAAATATGAATTGGTTTTCAAAAAAATATGTTATTTATTTTATTAGGGTGAATGTATTTTATGGTTTCTAACTCATTTGGTGTTTCAAATTTGAATGAATGTTGGGTTTATAATTTCTGAAATAAGTCTTCAATGTGTTTTTTCAATCTAGTTTATTTGGTTTACTTTATTATATCCTCTGTATTTAGATTTGAAAAAATTTGATGAATTTTATTGTTCTTGTCATGTTTTATATTCGGATTCTCATTGATATTCAACTATTATAGAAAGGAATCTTCT
Organism: Viscum album; assembly: GCA_963277665.1. Lineage (NCBI taxonomy): Eukaryota > Viridiplantae > Streptophyta > Magnoliopsida > Santalales > Viscaceae > Viscum > Viscum album. Next base: position 539,752,683 of record OY728133.1, read on the forward strand.
TGGTAGTCCATATATTAATCTAGATGATTTAATTCCACCTCAGACTCTGCCTAGAAACATGAGGGATTGGTAGGGCCTAATTATTTTCATCTTGTGGATCACATGTGAAATATTATAAATTTTCATATTCCAGTTATTTTTGGTGATATGGTATCCAATGAGTTAGTTGAGTGGATATGTATGCTCAAATTTATATTTATGTTAGTGGGAAATACCTAATCACATATTCTGAGGTGAACTGCTCAATTATTTTATGATTTTTTTCTCAGATTGGTAGAGGTAACCTATCTATGCCCAGCAATTATCAGGTTAGTCTTGGAATTGTTTCAAGGATAGCATTATCAATTATTATTTCATTTAGGAGGATATAATTTTCATGTTTGTACAATTATTAATATTAATTAAAAATGCAAGACAATGAAATATTATGTGGAAAATTTTACTATGTTTTTGATTTTATATTTTAATTTTCTATTGACGATTCGAGTAAGGCGTGGTTCTTTTCCAAAGTACATCATTAGGATATTAATTCTATGGTGTTTCATTATGTTATGAGTACCATAAAAGAATTGATATTCAATTCCACAATTTTTGATGCATTTTTTGTGGGAAAACATATAGTATGTGAGGCTATGACACTAAATGGTGTCAATAATGATGTTCTAGATAGTAATACGTAGATTAGATTGTCTGATATTCACATAGGATGTCAAGATATGCTAGACCTTCTTGTCCTACAGGATGGTGGGTTGGTAATTGGTGTGGGAATCTACGTCACCATCAGAGGTTCTTCATGTTGAATTAAAATTTAAATAATAAGTATAGAATGTAGCTTTGGTTCATGTAGTGATCTATTGTGTTTCTTCCCCATTGTGAGTTTGAAGTAGTGTTTTAGTTTGGGGGTGTTTTATTTTATAATATTATTTTTTGTAAACATTTTTCTATGTATTTTTTGCACTTTGTTTTTTAATTAATTATAGAGTTTTTGGACCATTTTATTTTATTTTAGTGAACATGCCACATTACTTTTATATTGGATATTTTTTATCATGGTGATTACTGAGTTTTGAATGTTGGTTATAGAATTACATTGTAATACATTGGGTTCAATATATATTTTGTAGTATAGTATATGAGTAGTCAGTAATTTTGTGAGAGCTATTGTTATGAGAATTTATTTTTTAATTACCATGGTTGGAATTCAATATGTCTGGAACTAAGTTTTTCTTCTGGAATTATAATTAACCCAAGTCATATTCATTTCATTTCATATTGATACATGTCCATTATTGGGGTATTTTATCCATTTTTAGTGGATGTATTTGATAAAGTGATTCATAGGATGTTCTTGAGGTAGTGATTTGTGATTTTTCAAGATGGTTATCACGGTTAGTAGTTAATCAATTTTTAGAAATGATTAATCTTTGGAGTTGGCTAAATAATACATTACAATATTTTATTAAATATAAAATATAGAGAGACCTTCAAGATTGAATTTTTATGTTCTCCTCTTTCATTAGATGTTTCTTCTAAGATGTTTTGGTATGTTAGGTCCAAATTTTCTTGGGCCACTAGCATTAACTATTCAGTTAGTGTTATTTTATCCTTTGGTCTTGTTTTTTACAGGAAAAGAACAAGAATGTTTGGTTTGTTTGTTTGGTGGAGTTAATGAACTCAAGGTAGACCATATGAGTGATTATCTAGTTGTAGTGTTTAGTTAGGCTCTATTCTAGGATCCTTATAGATAGGAGGTTTGTAAATCATTGGTTGTTTGTGTTTTCCTTAGTATTGGGAAGTTATAGTCCCATATTTCTTGTTTCTTTTGGGCTGTTTGTTTTTTGTCTATATCCCATTCTCTTCTCTGAGATTATTTTTCCCTTTTTTCAGTGGAGATATGTTTTTGACTAAACTATGGGAGTATAATATTTAGGGGAATAAAGTGTCATAGTAGAGATAATTATAACACCTCAAAATGTTACATTCATTCTCCCAAACATTTTGATGATTTCTCCCTTGAGGATGGACTATCCAGGGGTTGAAATAAATTTTTTTGGCATTTTCTGGTGTTTAACAGTTAAGATAATGGTTTGGGATACTATACAATAAAAATGGTTAAATTTATTAATAGTTCAAAATCTCCACTTAGTTTAGGGATATAATGAATGAAAACCATATAACCTCAGGGTTGTGGAAGCAGTGGTACACACACTGTCCATGCATAGTTTTGGAAACCATTCATGATAACAATTATAATTTCTTAGGGTGAGATAATATTTTCCTCTTTACATATTTTTAATTTGGGATTTCATATCATGCAACCCCATTCAACATCCCATGGCGATGGAGCCACATAACTAGTTACATCTCTCTCATAAGTTTCTTTTTTGTGCATTTAGAGTGATTTATTGGTGGTTCTTAATCATGATCATGATATAAGGTCTAATATTATCCCAATATATGTGTTTTTTGTTTTTTTCTCTTATTTTCCCCATCTCTATAGTACCTAATTTTATATTTTAATGTATGTGGATTTTTTAAATTAGGTATTTCGGTTTATAAATGTGGCGAGCTGTCTCTTGAGGCCTATTTTTTTGGATTCCATCAAATGAAGCATGTTTCTAGTTGTTGAGGTCGGTGTTTCAATACCAATACAATTTTTTAATGTTTTCTAAAATTTATTAATGTTTTAAATGTTTTATTAAACATAATTTCTGATATATTTGATAACTATAGTTGAGTTAAAAATCATTTTCCATGTATTGTAAGTATTTCCATTATAAAAATTGGGTTATGTTCTTGGTTCAATAGGACTTTAATTTTAAAAGGGATTTTATGATTTATAGATATTTTATATAATTAAATTGAATGATTTATTTGAGAAAAAAATGGCAGTGTGGTTCTTTAAACTAATTGAAATTTATAAAGTTAAATGTTGTTTTAAAAAATAGTGTGTACTATTTTTTTGTGGATTCTATTTTTTATATAAAAATTATTGGTTTTTGAAAGGATTAACTTATGTATAAAATGGAATGATCCAATAAAAAGTGGATTGTGGAATTTTAAAAAGGGTCATGTGAATCTATTTTTTACTTATATTAATCCTTTAATTGTTTTTTCAAGTTAATTACTTATTATGATTTGTGAGTTTAAAGACTATTATTTTTTATTAAAGGTGATCTTGAATGTTGACTTCCATAGTTTAGTATTGGATGATATTTGGTGTGTGTATGATTTTCCATAGGGTTTCATTTGGTTACAAGATTTATTTAAGAATTTATTTCCAAATCATGTATGCTCTCTATATAAAGAGAAGGATCAGTTGGAAATTTATGTGATTATCTTTTCGTGGAAATATTTTACACACTAGATAAGCCACCATTAACCCATTTTTAACCATTTTAGAATGTTTTAATTTATATTAATTATTATTTATGTTTTTTTGTTTAGGTTTTGTTCTTATTATCGAATATGATGTTGTGGATGTGATATTTTTTACTTATCTTTTATGTGTCATGCCTTAGGTCGATATAAATATTACATGAAGATGTTAGCTTGATGGTAATACCAAATTTTAGATTTTATATGAGTATCCCAAGATACTAAATATGAATTTTAGATGGTTTATTTTATATTTAAATGTGATATCATAAATATTAACCCTTATTAATATGCAATTCATGGATGTGGTATTTTTCACTGATTATGCACTGAGAGAGAGAGAGAGATTATTCTAAAGAGTTACGTGATTTTTAACCTAGCCATAATGTTTGCGTCATTTTAATGTCAAAAAACTTGTCCCATTAGTTTATAAGATGATTCCTAATGTTTTTTTACCATCTATTTATCTTGTTTATTTTGTGGGTGTATATGTATTTAATTTTATGTATGGTCTCACTTCAGCCTTTTCTGAGTAACCATCATGGGGGATAAACATAGATTGTTCCATATTTTTATCACTTCATATGGATTTTAAAATTGTTACGAATTCACTCGCATATACCCATATGTGGGTTACGCGTGTTGAATTTTTTAAAATCGAAAGGGAGACATTTTTTTTTAAATATAGTACTTGAAATATGTTTCCTTTGAATGTGAATTTCAAACAATGTGTCAATTCTAATTTAACATTGTGTTTTTTTAATGAAAAGGTGTATCATTTATATTTTTAAATTCAATTAGATTTCTTTAAAAGGTAAATCATTTGTTTTGTAAGGGAAATTTATTTATTAAGTACTCTTTGATGTAGGTTTCTATAAATAGATGTTTTTTGAGAACGTATTTGTATCAGATGTTTTTCTATTTCTATTATAAATAATGGAAATGAAATTATTTTATAATGGATTATTTTCAAACTATAATTATATGTTTATTTAAAAATTAAATATTGACAGGCTCGTGGTGGTATCCTACACATCATTTTCTCACACCCTACATATGCATGTTATTGGGTATACATTTGTTATGTTTTCTATAGGTTTTCATCTTTTTACTTTCAAGTTCTATTATTACCGATATCCATTTGGAAATGAGTATATCTTAGGTCATGGTGGTTACTTGAGAATTGCATAGTGATTTGTGGTATTTCACCTTTTTTGGTTCCTATTTTTAGGTTGTATGTTTTATCATTGATTGTGTCTACCTAGTCCATTTCAATTCAATTTTACCTCCCTTTTTTGTAATGTAAAATTTTTCTTTAAAATAATTTTCACCAAATTTTCATTTTTTTCCTAAGAAATTTGGTTTATTATTATATTATTCATTGTTTAGATGTTTGTATTCTATTTATGCTTACTTATTTTTGTAATGATCATCAATTGTAAGGATACTTCATATTGGGTTCCTAGTTTCCACTAAATATGATCCTGTTTTTTGGTGGGTGAACTCATTCCCAATAATTCTCATGTGATGCCATAGAACTTTTAACATGTTGAAAGTGATCTAGAAAGATCCTCATGACATGTGGTGGACTAGACATAGTGATTATTGAGGTAATATCGTGATAGTTTTCTACACTTCAATAAAATCATTATTAGTTTTCATTAAATTGGAATTATTATATAGATAGTGAGTATTGAAATTATTTATATTCCTTGTGATAATTACTAATTTTTTTTGAAAATGGAATATTATATATAGTTCATTAATAGAACATAAAACTCATAGCATATAATTAATGTGAATTTATTACAAAATAATATAAAATATTATATCCATTCATAATGTTTAAGAATTTATGATTTTTTTAATAATATTGAATTTTCTAGATGTATTTTTTTAATATAAATTATAAGGATTCTAATAAATTTTATTTTATACCAAAAATAGTAACCCCAAATATAGTTAGTCAGATCCATTGTCACTTTATTTCCTTAAAAACTTTCATAATAAAAACTATTTTTGTTAAATATAGTATATTCATACTCAATCATAAAATTAAATTGAAATTTATGTTCCTCATAAAAACACATAAATCAGTAATTACTTATCCTTACGATAAATATATATTTTTAATGGATTCTTTAAGAAATTGTGAAACAATAGAAAGAGGCGAGCTCAAATACTCAGTAAGGGGTAATGTGAAGTATAATGAATAATAACATCAATATTAAAAACATAATATGAAAGGAATAAATAATCAAATAATTACATATACCTTATAAAATGAACATAATATATCCATAGATTACGTAATAATGGAAATAAATAATAACTCGGATAATAGTAAATAATATCATTCAAATGGAAACAACATTACAAATGAATTATGAAATGTATGTTATTCACACATTCTATAAAAGATGGTATATAACTACATCAATATAAATGGTTTAAAAGGTACAAAATTCATTTATGAGATAAATAAAATTAATTTCGAATAAAAACACGAAGTTAAGAGGGATAAAAATACACATTAATACAGTACAATATCACATGAAATGAATAAATAATTGAATATACCACTTAAATCAACTATAGAGGAAACAAGTTAATAATCCCTAAAATTATAGTAAATGAAATAATGAATACATTCAATAATTTATTGATGGTTTATACAAGATAGAAAAACAATGCATTTCCTGAATGATGATTTGGAAGAGAACCCTTTATTTGACATTTGAATAGCTTAATAAATGTTTGGGACTAAAGGAAATGAGTAATATATAATACATAATATAACAATGGAATGATAATTATATGGAATTATAAATTTTTAGGATTACAAATATGGACCTTAATTGATATTTTAAAAAAATAGTTTTCAAATAAATGTGTTGGATTAGTAACCCTTACCTTGAGTCCTTGATCACTACATATATCGTATAAATTTATGAATAATAAAATATTGTCAATTTTTTTCATAAATAAGAACATTTTCATGTTTATTATAAAATTATTATTCCTTTTAATTCATTTATTATCAATTTTTACTCATTTACTATATTATTTTTTCGTCTATTGGTATTTTTGAGGTTTTTTGGTTCATAGTTTCAAAACCACTTCAACGTAATAGTAGAAATAAATTTTCACAATCCAATGTTTCAATAATCTATATAAGTGTCATGTTAATATCAAAAGTTCATTACCTTTCTATAAAAAACACATTTTCACTATATAACCATAATAGTTTTAGAATTATGATACATGTATCGATATGTTTGTTTTTTGAAAGTTTAAATGGACATAATGATGATAAATATTGTTATCATTAATATAATTATAATTTTAAATTTAAAGCATATTATAAATTTTATAATTTATATATATATATATATATTCCTTAATTCATTTTTATATAATACCATGTAAGGTGGTAGTATTATATTCATAATTTGCACCATATATGTACTTAAAAATAACTATGATGGATGGACTATTTTAAACAACCAAGATATGGATTTTTATTTACAATATGATGGTATAATTCATATTTTAGTAAAATTATGTTTTTATTTTCATTATATAATAAAATTTCATTAAAAATAGAAAGGGGATGGTGATGAAATAAAAATATAGCAATTTAAAGGGATTATAATAAGAGGCCCACATTCCACCCATGAGACAACTCTATTAGAATACACCTTAAAGAATCATGTAATCATCTTTTTATGAGTTAAAGAATTAAAAAACATGTTTATAGAGCCTTTGAGTAGGTATTTTTATAGATAATTTTAAATGAAAGGTGTTTTGGAAGATATAGGAAATGACTGGACGACATGTGTCTCTTCAAGTGAAGGAGTGGTTTTTTATTAAAAAAAACTTATTAATTTATTATTTCTTCTCAAGACATTGTGTAGTATTAATTATTTTAACTAATTAAATTATTTTATACATTAAATTATTTACTAATAATTTATTGTATTATATATTATGTAATTATCCAGGTATTTAATTTCTAATAAAAAATACTATTTTTATAATATTTGAAAATTCACATATGTATATCACATTTTATGAAAATTTTAAAAAATATAAGCCTACCTAATTTTAATGTCATGAATAAAAAAGTAATATCCTGTTTTTCAAAAATAAAATTCTAAAATAGGAAATTTTAATTAATTAACATAATAAAAATAATATTATATTATAAACCATAATTTAGTAATAATATAGTACTATATAAAAATTATAATAAATTGACTGATTAATTATTTAATGTTGTTTTGATATTTATATCTATTTATATAATTAATTTTAATAATTATTTTAATTATTATGGAAGATTAACTCCTTGAATGAGGTATACAGATTCTCCACGGATGGTGCTCAATTTAGGGTTTTGAGATGGTCGCTCATGCTCCACCACCCTCCCCTACCCATGAATCTCCAGACCAAAAATATCTTGGGTATTCCCACAATGTGAAGATCATTTTTTTTAAATTTAAACTCTTTTTATATCCTAATGTGAGTTTCCAATTAGATTATCGGTGAATCTGGTGTTTCTAGGGCTTGTTAGAAGCTCATAGCCCCACTTTTTTGAAATATAAGGGAGGAAACACGGTTTGTAGAAACCCTATGAGAGAAGACACATGATAAATCTTTATAATAAGGGTATTGAATTAGGTGTGAAAGAGGTTTTTTTTAGGATACTGTGAAACCTCAGGTGAAGAACCATGTTGGGGCTCTATAACTGTTGACAAATTCTAATAAATAGTTTTGGCATGTTTTTCCAAAACATGGGCGTAAAACTATGTCAGCCCCCTTATCGTAGTTAAGGGTGACCAATTATTCCCTGAATTGGAAAACCGTGTGATAAAACCATGTGCCTTAGTTAGAATATGATAAAAATCCATTTCATCGTTAAAATATTCTTATCCCTAAACCTATTTTCTCTTTTCCTCCATTGGAAACAACTCACACTTGGGAGCTCCTTTGAAAGCCACTCCATATGTTTTTCCCTCATTTTGTCATCTAGAATTGGAATCGAACACTGTCATTATCATTGGACTCATGGAAATAATTTAATAAATTCTCATTTATCATTCCTCATTTTTCCTCGTATTGAAGAAGTTATTAATGTTTAATCTAATCTGCCCTATTGTCTGTAATTTCATTGATCATTCATTTTCCCTCAATCTAGATAGAATCACATATCAATATCGAATAATTGCTCGATTATGTACTTCATTTGGGTGGTCTATACCTTTACCTCATGGTATAGTGTTTTATAAGAAAAATTGTTGTTGTTTTTATGAAAAACATTACAGCGGTGGCCCCATAATCAGTTGAATGGTTGATTTGGATGAATTGGGACCTCTTAAATATTCCTACTAGAAGCATAGAGTTTTTTGAGGTTGTTTCCTCTACCTGGGCCACCCTGAAGTTTTCCCTCATACCAACCATAATTTATACCACCCTCTGTGGTGTGTGATCTCTCCATGAAAGTGGGATACCTTATAAATTGATGATAATTGTAATAAATGTTAGGAGAGAGTTGATTACTCTTTCTCTCTATGATAACATGATGTGATGTTTTTTTATTCTTTAAATGTTAATATTTGTATGAATAGGATTAAATTATGGAATTGTTATGGAAAGTGAATGTAATGGTAGGATGAGTGATTATTATAGAATATTCCTTGTTTTGTATACAATAGTTCTTGATTCTATATTATTCCATGGAAGTTTGTCCCATGAATTCTGATTGCAATAGTGGACACCTGAAACATATTTCCTCCTTCGGTCTTGATTTTGTAGGATACATTGGGCCTTGAAACCCCATATATTTGGATTTCATAGACTCTCATTAGACTTGGTTCATTGAAATTCTCCAAGGTCTCGATCCAGATGTTATCGTGATTCCATTGAGACGATCCTTGGACCCTAGGTGGATGAATTGGTCTTCTAATACTTGGATCTGACCCCTCGTGGTCTGACAGTTTTGATTAGATTTTAAGGCTGTTGTGGATGACATAATTATACAACATGACTATAGTGGATATTTTTTTATTCCTAAAGATAGTTTGGGTATAGGTATTAAACTATAACGGTTGGACTGGACAATTATAAACTTTCTTATTTATGTTTATTTCTTTTTTTGTTTATGGGATGTTGACCATTGTTTATAGGGATCCTTGGATGTCTGATTGTAATAGTTGAATTTCTTCACTTTACATTTTGTATTAATATTTAAGTGTTATATTTTGAACACTTTATAGTTAGTTATACACTGACTAAAATTTTTATAGACATTATTGGTTGGGGCCTACTAAGTGTTATCTCACACCCTATTTGGGTTACTCATGGTTACCAGGACAAACTTCATGGATGAAGTTAGGGATAGGGGAATGTGACCATATTATGGTTCTTGAATTTATTTTTTCTTAGAAGTAGGAGAGAATATGACTGAGCTAGGATTTTGATGCTAGCTGGTGTAGTTAATTTTTAGTAGTTTTGGTATTTTGATACATTTTTTGTAACATATTGTTATCAACCTATTTTCACCCATTGTTGAGAAATTGCATGAAACAAAAAATTTTATATATGAATTGTTTTGGAACTGTTTATCTATTAATTTCATGGATATTTATCTTCTGTATGGATGTTTTACTTATTACTTCATCGACTAATATGTTTAGAATAGATGTGATACATTCTGAAATGGAAGAAATGTCTCCACAAAGACGCACCTTGGTCCCTCAATGCATGTCAGAAATATGTAATATACAAGGAGGAACACATGAGGACATGTTCCCCACCAGATTAAGGCACCATTTAGTGGGCCTCAGTTTGGGACGGTAAAAAGTTGAATCAGAGGATTTATCATTGCTTCCATAGAATTTTTTGACAATTGAAAAGATATTTAGAATGTTTTTGAATCTTGTAATGAGTTGTTCCTTGGCATATCTTACCCATGTATAGAGAAAATTATAATTTCCATGGATTAAACATACTTCTTTCGTGGATTTTTCTTGATTTGATTCCACTTTTGGGAGATTCACATGGGTGTTCATGTAATCATTGATATAATTAATGATATATTTTATCATTTCTTGATGAGATGATGGTATGAATCTCATTAATAATTTTAGGAAACTCACAGGTTTCACATTCCATGGATTATTTCATTCAATATATTATGCATTACCTGACTATATGAATTTGTGGAATGTGCGTTGTGTGATATATTTTCTTTATAGATAGTGTTCATGTAGTAATTTGAGAAATTTAGTTGGTATTTAGAGTTTATGTGGTGACAAAAATATTTTTTCCATATTAGTCCACAGTAGACACACTATGGATCCAATTATGGTACATTTGGTATGGGACCATTGATTTCATGGACACGAACATTTCATTTTATGGATTTAGTTGATGTAATATTTCTATTCATGAGGATTACACGACCATATGGATCAGAAGTTGGTAACTATTTGTTTCATCTATTTAAATATAAATGTGAATGAATATTAATTCAAATGGAAATGGAATTGTGAAATTGAGAACTCAAATAAGAAATAAATTTATAGTGTCCAATAGGTAGTGTCTCTAGTGTTGTTTTGAATATTTCTTTTTACCCACTAATTCAATTTAGAGTAGTCATAGCGGTAGGTCTTGTATATAGGAATGACTTTACCAATCCAAAATTTTAATCTATGAGCTTACAATTATCTACTTCTTCGGAGGAATGCGTTTGTCATTATATATATATGCCACCACAATGAACTCCAATCATACACTAGGAGAGTGGTGATGCCCATGCATTAGAGGTGGATTGAAATGCTATACTGTTAGATCATACTATAGTGCCATTTCTGGAACATGTGTTTTTAATAAACAAAAGTTCTCAAGAAAATTTACATAAGGGATTTTTTTGTTATTGGTTGGGCATTCGGGGAGCACCACAACCTACGTCATCAATGGTAGTGTTGATGTGTGTGTTCCCACAATGACATCGATCCACATATTTGGGGAATGTGGAGAAATTTCTGGAGACAAATTTTTTCAATCATCGAGAATCTTCAGATACCTCATAAATAAATAATGCAGCTCATGACATATATGATTTAGGGATAAGTTAGGAGGTGGTTGGATGTTTGAAACTAGAAAAAGGCATTTTGGTACATGGTTGTGAGTGATTTACAATTCGTGTTTTATGAATAACCTTTTTCCTAGAATCATTGAAAATAGAGGGAGATTGAGTTTAGTAATTTGTCTCATGAAAATGGTTATGGAAAATTCGACATGCATTAAAGAGGTTCATAATTTTGAGATAATATATGTTACTGATGAGTTTTCAAGGGTGGAGAACATAGAGAAATGTCTCAAGTAATCCATTTGATCATAGGTCAACATGTTCAGGTTAGAAAGAGTTACTAATATAGTGAATGACTTTATTATTACATATCGAAATATATTGGATGATTTGAGTGTACATAATAGAAGTGTAGTCTCTCGTCTAAGTGGTTTACCTTCCAAGGCCGGAAGTATCATTTTAAGGATTCATATAGGATGATTACTAGCCAAGATTATAGTGATGATTATGTTGTTTTATATCATTAGGGTGGTAGATTAGGAAATTTGTGTAATCATTGTGATTGAGACCCATTTCAGTACTGTGATTGTGGTAGGAATGGCTGCAAACACTGTTTTCATATAACCACCTGTCATACAGTTATTTGAAGGGGGTAAAATCCAACTCTAGGCTTTGGAGAAGAATTCACAAATCCATGTTAGGATGTGATCTAGGGTAGTACCAGTAATTTAGGTTGAGTTAGTGGTTATGGAAAATAAATACCAAAATTAGGTGTGCTTGGAAACAATAGTGGGAATACTCTAGGTAGTGATCTTGTTTCATAGGGTTGTATTTAAGTCCATATTTTTTCTATAAAGAATAGACATATGGATTCAAGAATCAATCCATCTATAGTGAGAGGTATGATCTTATTATCCTATACATTATGATCTTCTTTTTTTGTCACTCGTTCTTAAAATAGATTCATATCTATACTTGGTGTAGAAATACGTGAGCTTGTTGTTCAGTTTTCTTGATGGAATTATGACCATGGACACTCCATTAGGGATTAGGATTGAGTTTATACACCAGTGAAGGGATTGACACCTATGATAGTTTTGTGTAACATTTTATGGGATATTTTTTCCCTTGTGATGATAGGGTACGATGTCATACTTAGGATAGAATGGATATATTCTTAACAAGACTATGTTTCTTGCTATTAATGATGGGTAATGTTCACCCCACAAGAGGGAGGTGTTTATATTGACATGGGTGAATGGGATATCTAGGAAATCAGTGCAATACCAGAGCATCGTTTCATGGATGGGATGACATACCTTATTCTTATTTTATATCTGGTTGATCAAGGAGCATGTCAGGTATAATTTCTTCTAGTAGTTGATCATTTCTATTGAATTTTAGTAGATGAGTTTTCTTGTTTATATCCCAAGATTGAGGGGGACATGTAAATCATGCTAGATCTAGGAGCTACAAAAGTTTCCATTTCAGCATATAGGTTGGACACTATATATTTTCAGAATATCAAGATACATGTAGAGTACATAGAGGAAAAGAGGTTTTTATGAACTAGTACTTCTCCGAGAGATTCACCTATCCTTTTTGTGGAAACGGTTAATGGTATCCTTATGATATGTATGGATTAATGTATATTTAATTAGTTGATGATTAAGAACCAATTTCCTTTTCAAACAAAAATATGATCACTTCAACAACATTAGGGATCTTAGGTTTTAATGAAGATTGATTTGAGGTTGGGATATCACCGGGTACATATTTGACATGAACACATACATCATACAATAATCTTATCATGTATGGTATATATGATTATTTGGTTTTTCCATTTTATCTCACAAATATTGCAATAGTTTTCATAAGACCAATGAACAATGTTTCTCATAATTATCTAGATTCATTTGTGGTGGTATTAATCGATGATGTATTGTTGTATTCTTTGAATCAACCTGATCATTACAAAAAACATTTGATAAATTTGGACACATAGAGGGAGCATCAGTTATATAATAATAGCATAGATTGAAACTTTTTGAACAATAAAATTCACATATTTGGTCATGTTATCTCAGAGACAAGATTTTTAGTTTACCTAGAGAATTGTGTGATATTTATTTTCCTAGGTGAATCACATGAACATCCTTTAGATATGGATTATCCTGGGGATAGATAGATATTATAGGCAATTAACATTGGGATTTCCACACTTTTTAGCTCTACTGATGGGTTTGACTATGAAGGGTGTAATGTTTGTATGGATATATATCATTGAGACTTCCTTTTAGGTGCAGAAAGGGAGACTAAATTCAGTGAAAATACTACATCGTCTATATGTATGAAGGAACTACATTGGGTATTCTGATTCATTAGGCATCAGGCTAGGATAATTTTATTATTTGGGGAATAGAGTCATGGTGTGTGGGTCTTGTCAGATGAGGCTACATGAGAGGAATAAATTGATGCACAATCTTGAGTTTGTAGTAATTTTTCACACTCTATACAATTGGATTCATTATTTACTGGGCAGTTTTATTGTTTTGTACATGTAACAAAAGTATACTCATTGGTTTATTTAGATATCATTATTTGAATTTTATGCAGAGGAGGTGGCTTGAGTACCTAATATCATTTTACTTAGATCATGCCTATATACCCAGAAAGGGAATATTTTCACTGATGAACGATGTAGGAGGAATCATATGCAGGTAGTTCATGAGGCTATTAGTTTGTGGTGGTTGATGGCCATTATTTTAGAGATGAACTTGGAAGTGTAGGATGGCTTGGGAAAGAGTTTTCTTTAATATTTAGTTTTGACCTATACCCTTATTGATAGATATTGGATGATAAATCTATTATATTCTAAAGGGAAAACCATATGAGAGAGTGTGGTGGGTGAGGACCTACCTCTTGGTAGGAATGTAGGAGAGGATGTGAATATATATGTTCATGGTCACATTTGGGTTCCATCATACAAATGTGAGGAGATAATTTGGGAGTTTTATGAATTATGATTTGTAGTTCATCCCAACATTACCAATATTTAAAATGGATTATGTTTCCATTACTGGTGGCCGAAGATGAAATGTAATGTAGTTGTTTATTCCTGGAGGTGTTCCTTCATTCTGTAGGTGAAGGAAAAACATTAGTGACCGTCTATGATTTTATAAAATTTAATAATTCAAGAGTGGAAATGGTATGATGTTGAGATTGATTATTGGACTGGGATTCAGAGGATACTTCAAGGTATTGATTTTGTGTGTGTTGTTTCAAATAGGTCATGATGTAGTGAATTTCCATTCAATTAGGGATATATTCTAACCAGATGATCTTGAAAGGTTGTATATCATTGAGAAAGTTTAACTTCACTAGATCCTCAGACCCGTTTATTGGATGAAATATCATTTCTAGTAGAGTGTGTAGAGGTTATTTGGTACAAAAGTGCTTCTGAGAAAAACATACCACACTCATACTAATGGACAATCAGAGAACATGATTGAGGTTCTTGAGGACTTACTGAGAGCATGCATCCTTGATTTTTGGGGCTCTTGGGAGAGTCATATAACCCAGAATTAATTTTTCCTACAACCAATGATATCAATATACTATTCAGAATGAATCTTATGAGGTTTTGTATAGTAGTACATGATTATTTCTCCTATCCTGGGTTGAGAATAGTGGGGAAGCTTCACTTGGACCTTATCTTAGTCAAGAGACATTAGAGAATGTCTAGTTAATTCGAATTGAATGGATACCACATTGTCCAAGAGTAAATAGAATGTTGATTTTTTTCAATGACCTACATAGTTTGAGTTCAAGGATTCAGACTTTTTATATATCTCATCAAGTTTGGTACCTAGATAGATTAGGAGATAAGGTATGATTACACCATGATATGATGGGTCATTTAAGATTATATAGAGATCTGGACTAGTAGCCTATAGATATAAATTAACAATGATGTAATAGTCCTTGATTGATGTCTTCCATGTAACTCAGCTCTATCATTATCACTCATAACCATCTCACATTTTGTAGCTGAATGAGGTGGAGTTACATGTAGAATCATCCCTAATATAGAGTCTTACTCATGTTTTTGATTGGAGAATAATAGTTCTATGATACTAGTATGGTTCTCAAGTATGAAAGATACTATAGCATGATTATTTATAGAAATATAATTTGGAGTAAGAGGCAGATGTATGTTCTCAATGATAGAGTTATTCTTATGTGATTCTTGAAAACCCCTGAGTTGGTAATTTGGGGATGGATTTATTTTCGGGGGATGATTGCAATATCTTGAGTTTTCCGATGAGGTGTAGATATTTTTTTGGGATTAAATGACTGTTGATATCCTAATATGAGTTTCTAGTGAAATCATGGTTGTATCAAGGGTGTTCGAGGATTTTTCAAAGCAGTGAGCCCAACTTTTTAGATAAACAAGGTAGGTCAAACATTTATCAGAAACCTTTCACGACATGGTATAAGGGTACTTCTAATTGTGCATGGCATGATAAAGGGGTCTGGGAGGTATCAATATTTAAGGAAACCATGACACCTTAGGTGAACTCTTGTGTGGGAGTGGGATAACAAAAATTAGTTGTTGAGAAATATATTTTTAATGTTCTTCCATACATTGTGCATGAAATCATGAGATCCCCCATTAGAAAAGTGTAGGGAACATAGTTATGGAATAATTTGGCCAACCATGTGTTCAAACCATTACACCCAATTATAATAGGGGAAATGTCTATTTAATACTATAAATATATTGAAACCTAAACCAATTTTCTATTTTTCTTTTGATCGAAAACTGCTCAAAATTGAGAGTTATATTAAATTACAATACATAGGAATTGGCACCATTTCAACATCAGAACTCAGAATCAAACACCATCAGTCTAATTGAATTCACTCTAGTAATTAAATAGATCATCTTATACAATTTTTAATTTTCCATTGAAACAAAAATTGAATTTTGGGGAAAGATAATGTGACACATTTTCATGATTTTCATCTATTCCTAAATTTTCTCTATATTTATAATGAATTAGAGCTTGATACTAGACAAGATCTGTACTATGGATCAATCATGGGTGGTCTATACCATTAAATCAGGGTTTCATGTTTTATAATAACAGTTTTAGTTATTCCACACATCATACCTTTTAATGGTTCCCATTTACTTAATTGAAATTTCATATTGGATTAATTGGATCAATTTAAGGATTCCAGCATGCACCTTGGAATTTTTTCGAGGTTGTTTCCCAAACTTGGGCCACCCATGGGTTGTCATTTTTGACCTGTCATATTTTGTACTTCCAATGCGGTGTGTCTGATCTCTCTTATTAATAGGGATCCATTATAAATTATTGAGAATTGAATTTATCTTTTGGAGAGAGTTTATGCCTCATTATCCATGTGATAACAATATTTGATGTTTCTAGACTATTTTATTGGAAATAGTTATATGACATGGATGAACTAATTGATTTATATAGGAAAATGAATAATGATGGATAATGATTAATTATTATAATGGGTGCCTTAGTTGTTATACCTTGGATACTAATTCCATATGATCCCATAGAGTTTTAACCAAATGATCATGATTTTGTTAGTGGCCTCCTTTGAGAAGTTTCCTCCTAGGGTCTTGATTGCATTGGTTCTCTTGAGCATTTCTAACCCATGGATCTGACTTTCTTGGACTAGCATTGGAAACAGTGTATTATGATGATCAAAATAATAAAACTAAGTCATTTCCCCTTTACATTGAGATTATTCAAGACCTCGACTTGGATGACTAGGTCTTATATATATTGTATTAGAACATTTGTGGTCTGACACTTTTGATCACATTGAAAAGATATTTTGGATGATATGATTCGATAAAAAGGATTTGATGGGTATTTTGTTATTTCTATAGGTATCAGAGGTATGGGGATCATTGTATAGTGGATGGAGAGGACAGTTCCCCCTAGTTTCTTTTCTATTTAATAATGCCCATTTTTATTGGAGGAAGACAATTTTTAATATGGAGCCTTGGTAGGAAGATTGTACCACTTGAATAACATCAAATTACATTCATTACTGTTATAAATATGTTATATTTTCAACACAGCTTATCTTGTTATAAAAATAATAGATTTGTTATAGACATTGTTTTTGGTGGGATACTGAGTGTTATCCAACACCATTTTTGGGCCTCTATTGGGTACCTAGAAAAACATCATGGATGAAATTCATGATCAAGGTAGGAAACCATAGTTCGATGATTGATTTACTGTTTCTTAGGGGCAAGATAAATAGGAATGACAGAGGATCGTGATACTATATGCGATTGTTCTTTTTGTCTTTTTGGTATTCTGACACATTTTTGTTCTGGATGGATGTATACATATTCTACTACTTTGAAGGGACATGACATGACACATAATTATGTATATGATATTAATTATGGAATTTTTTATATATTCATGTCTAGGATATTTATCTTTTTTATTTATATTTTAATACATTCACAGTTTATTAATATGTTTACTACCGTTATGATGTATTATGGAATTAGGGAATAATCTCCCTAGAGATACACCATAGTCCATATCTTCTTGTTAAAATACTCTAGTGATATAAGAGGCATTATTGAGGCCATGTGAACTAGTGGATCCGTGAACTATTTAGTGTCTCTTGGTTCGAGATTTTACGAGACCCCTATTTGAGGGTTTATCCCATCGATGGACCCCCGTTTTTAGTTTAATATAATCAATTTCCATATTCCAAAAGATCATAAACATCATGAATGTATATCCATTACGTTTTATCTCCAATTTTGGGTTAGTAGAAGCATTTTATCTCCTTTAATTCCCTCTAATAGCTCAATTATAACACCATCATCTCTCTACTAATGCTTTTGACTGTTTTTTCTTTGAATCCTAAGGTATTCTAAAAAATCATATCATTGTTATTCTAAATTATTACATCACCCTAAAATAGTTTTATGATTAATGTAATTTTTTTTCAAATTCAATAGGTTCTATTAATTATATATCCTTACTTTTATTTTATATAATCAAATTTCATTTTGACCACTGTATGAACCAAAATGTTCCTTTTTCAGTGATTCAGATTAGTCTTCCAATACATAACATACCATTTAAAAGCCCATAAATCCTTAGGATGACTAGATAATTGGTCACCAAATATCTTTTCTTTGATCAGAGGACTTGATCCTTGAGTCACCCCATCGACCCACATATTTTTGTAGTGATTTACATTTAGAATACTCATAAAAAAATATAGATTTATCGAAATTAATGTTCGATACAAGTATAATAAGAGTAGTTTGTAATAATTATTGTTTTATATATATATATATCATATTTTCAATCTATACATGCATTCATCCTTGAAATATTTATGAAGTAAGAATATCATACCAATATATATTACTATGTAATGCCTGAATTAGACCATGATATGTTAGGTGGAATTCATTGATATGAATATTAAATAAACTAGATAATCCAAATATTTAGGATTTTGGAATGAAAAACTGGGATCAATATAGATCACACTATCCAAATTTAGATTTAAGTTTCTCATGTTGGATTAAATGTCTAGGTATGTGTAGTCATAGAACTAACATATATGAAAACACTATGTTCAGACCATTCACTTCTTTGATTTAGGGTGTACATTGTTAAACCATTCCATGGAGTATCGATATCAAACAAATATGATCAACCATAATCAAGATGGTTTTATTAATAAGGTTAATAATAAAAAAGAAAGAATTTTGTAGAGCGTGAATGAGGTGTAAGGAGTAACAAGATCTCGACCAAAGGCTCTATGTATGGATTTGTAGAGTATGTGAATCAATGGGGGATGATTATATGATTCCCCCCATGAAGTTAATCATGTAAATTTTTTCGTACAGTTATATAGAGTTGAATATTTTATTATTAAAATAAAATTTTGGAATGAATATTTAGTAATATTGAAATGGAAGAAGGGAAGGAACAAATAGTCTGTGGTTGTGCTTTCAAAATACCTCTAAAATGGACTATAATGTTACACTAATGGGACTAATGGAGTTTGTGTTTGATCTCTTATATCCTATTATAGTGAAGAGGATAGTCATTTAGTGTACTTATTCTATTTTTTTAATAATAATGGATACAATGATTTTCACTGGGGCTACTCGTCTATTAATATGCAAAAAAAAGGTATTATAAGGACTATTCCAACACACCAAAGATGATGAATACTTGATCAGCTTTTAAGGATATTAAAACCATGACTCTTTGTAATACAGTTAGTATTGTGGATTTAAAATTGAATCAAAATTCTAAACCACTAATGGTTGGGGAGTATAAAAGGAAAATGTATTGGAAATAGATATGGATCTGTAAACCAAGTATACACATTAACTGATAGATGTTAAACAAAAAAGTAGCACAAAATGGTGGGTCTCAAATTTTTTTTGAGGATACTAACTATCCTCGTCTATGTTCAATGATGTTAGACGGAGTATTTTTTACCTATACTACTTTGAACCATTTCAATCTAAGGATAAGAGTGTGGAATATCCCTTTAAGGTTTATTTTATAAATGAGGCCCGAAATAATTATCCACAAAAAATTTTGGACTGATTAGTGAATTCGTAATAAGCCATTTCAGAATAAGTATTGTAAATAAAAACATCACTATGAGGTTAAATAGAAAGTATGAAAGAGAGAAAAGAGATTACACTAATGAGGATAAAACTTCATAGATGACTAAGCTGAAACACATTTTGGTCTACAAATATAATGAATGTGATATTATCCTATAAGAATTTATCATTTCTTATAAAATGATATTACATCAAGGTACGTAATAAAGATGATAGGGAGACCGTTTTATTTATATTAAATATAAATTACAAAGGGTTCCTAGGTCAAAGATGTTAATGAATCACTGGAATAGTGCAGTGATGTGAAATGTTTATTAAATTTCCTGTAATGAATTTCATCTATAAGGGTTACCACTAATACAAAAAAAAGTGGTTTTCAAATAGGGTAAAATATATAATTATATCGATAAAACATTGGTAAGATGTTTAAATTATCATTTATATTAAAATTATTTTACTATTCCAACAGACATGATACTATTCGAAAACCCAATTTACTATTATAACAGTCATATTTAAAATCGTTATATAATTTTACAAATCTAATTGACACCATTTATCACCTCTTCTAATTTCATTACTATGATTCTTTTAAGTATATGTATATCATTTTTAAAATTCAATTTATTTTTTTTAATTTTTTTGATTTTCAAAATTATTTTTTTCAAAGGTATATTTATATGAGATCAAGACTCTATTGAATTAAAAATTTAAATTATATATATATTTTTTATTTTTTTACTCTATTATTTAACTTTTTAAAATGTTAAAGGATGTACCTATCCTTAATAGTTATTATCTATAATGAATAAATAAAATATTGATTCCCCTATGAATTTTAATATATTTAATTATTTAAATCTGTTATAAAATAATTAAAATTTTCTACAGACACATGTATTTTATAATTAAAAGTATTTTTGATATTAATCTATATTAATTTCTATTTAACATTATCTTAATGAAACGACAAAAATGAATTTAAAAAAATATATTTTAACATAAAAATTTAAGAAAATATACCTTCAAATTATAAGTTGTTAAATATATTTTACATTCATTCTTATGTATGGATTTTTTATATATAATAGATATTATGTTAGATAATTTGGGGTTGAGTGGTGATTACCTTGTAGGAATGATGTTAACAGAATATAAATGTGTCCACTGGGATGTGTGTGGACCATGTTTTTTGTGATCTAGTAAAGTGAATAGAAGTAGTATAAGATTATTCCATATACACGAATATATGTTTTATGGGAATTTTATGACATGGTGGTCTTTGGTTTTAGTGGTGATAACTATAACTATTTTTTCAATCTTTTGATATCATGTGTATCTTTTTTGTATTCCTATAGTGTTAGTAATTTTGATTATATAAATTTGGATAATTTTTTTACTTTGGGTATGTATACATATAGATTATTGATTTATATTTTTAAATAGTGATATTATGTAAATATTGGGAGACTAGTTTTTATTGTTCAAATGTCTAGTATATGGGAACCCCATTCTAGATTATTGACAAATTGGGATGTAACACATATTAATTCACAATAGTAGAAAATCAATTCAAATGATGTTCAAATTATCCATCAATTTTTATGATAGAGCCTTATAATTAGGATTTATGCACAATGGACTTCAGTATCCCACTATAGATTAGAGAAATATATGAATTATGTAATTGAAAAATTATATCTGATCATGTCAATGAATGATGGGTTTGAGACAATCCAAGGTATATAATTTTTTTTCTCTACGATGTAATCCATAAAAATGCATTTCAAAAAAAATATAATGGATATATAAGATACCAAGGGTATTATAGGGTTAATTTTTATTCCCATATTATTTAAACCAATTTATTTTATGTCCCATGAATTAATACTCAGCACATTTATGGTTTCATGTATTGGGAATCCTAAAATTTTATACTTATTTGTGTTTTTAAATTAGTTCAGGAATCAAGTAGAGATTTTTATTAATCTATATATATTTATATAATAAATAGTTAATGTTTTTGTACCTGATTACCAGTGATTATTATATTAGTATAAATAATATAGTTATTTATTTTAATGATAAATATTTTTTTTTGTTTACTGGATTTTCATCCATCTATTAATGGATATTTTTATTAAAATAAGTATATATTGTAATTTATAATCTTTGTGTATTTCATATAAAAAATAAATATACATTGTCTAGGAGTTATAAACTAATTATTATTATTTTTCATTAATTAAATTAAGCAATATAACCATATATTAGGGATCTATGGTGATTCTCTAATTAAATAGAGAGTGTTTTATCCTAAGAACTGCACACAACCATCCATGAATGGATATATGAACATGATTTATAAACTAGGACAACCATTTATATTTTTTGATAGTAACAATCCTCTAATATGAATATAGGATATATAGTTCTATGTTGAAAATCTATCACTCCTAATATCATTTGATAACCCATGTTTGATTTTACCATAAAAATTAAATTTAATGTCACACTAAAAGGAGAAAGTATATTTATTAGTGGATCCATTATATTCTCTAATGAATTTAACCCTTAAAAAATGTAAGACTAGATTGTAAATATTTATACTAAAAGTGTTATCCAATTTTTAGTGGGATGTTATTGAAGAAGTAAAGTAATATTATAGATTAATTTATAAATTATTCAAGAATTTATTATTTATGAAATTATTCATCATCACTCTTCATTGGGTTAAGGAATATAAATTAATATAACATGAATAAGAAGTGTTGACTATAGTAAAATATTATTTAAAATTCACCAATATTTTCGATTTCGATTCATAATTAATGGGGTGTGATAAATTAATGGGATTAAATCTTGATATGGGTTTGAAGGAACCTTTATATAAAGAGGTGGAGTTATTGAATATTTATATATTTTGTAGTTTCAAATGAATTAGATTTAGATCAGAAAAGATCCAATGTATGTATAGGGATTTCTGGATCAATTAGACAACATAACCCAAGTATGGGTTCCATGAAGGAATAAAATGGGTTGTAAGAGGATAAGAGTCAGGGTGAAAATTTACCAATCATTCATGTTTAAAATTCTAAAAACTCTCTATGATATCGGAGACATATAATATAATTTTGTTAGTGTAAAATATCATTATTTAATAAGTGAGTATTTTATGGAGAAATCATTGCACACTTTTATTTTATTCACAGTCGAGTAGGCTTTCAGAAAAATTGAATTTTACCACCTATAGATATACATCACCGGGGTGGTTAGAAAGGAGGTTGGGTCATAAAAAATAATAAAATATTCTTGGAAATAATTTATTCGCATGATTTATCTTGAGGTAATAAGATGGTTCATTATATATGATTATTCTAAAATTGATCCCACAAAATGTCTTTACATTGTAAAAGTTACTATTTATTCAATTCTAATATTATATGTTCTTTATATGATTCGTGTAATTTTTAATCCTCTATTCATATAAAATAAAGTCATATATATTGTTAATAATATATATTTATTCATTGATGATCCATTTTAAAACAAATTCAAGAAAATATTTAGAGTGGATTAAGAGCTATCAGTATTTGGTTTCTCTGGTGAGTAGTTATTGGAATCATATATTTAATCACCATTGACATTAATAAATTTAATATAATTTTCTGTAAATAAATGATAACCTTGTTTCAAACACATATTCACTCCAATCAATGGTGTATTTAATTCACTTCTCTATATATTATTCTACTCATACACTATAGAGGTTAAATTTCAAATATGATTCATAGGGATTAACCATAATAATTTTGGATATATAATAATAGAAATTGAAATATTTTTGTTAATAGTACATGAAGTTTCAGAAAAAATTATATTATATCATGTGGTGGTATCTTACCAAATATTTTTGGAAAAAATATTTCTCATGATTTCATATTAAATGTCTTTTATTGAATTGAATTGTGTTATATCAAACAAATAAAAAAAATTTAAATTCCACATTAAAGTATGGCCCCAATAAATTTGAGAGAATTTAAAATTAATCATGTGAATATTGAAATTTATATTTTTATCTAACAAATGTTTTTATGGTGGTTCCTTATATCATTTTTGGATAAATTATTATAGGAGTTTAAATTAATACATGGAATAACTAGAATATAATAAAATGATAATAAAAAACTACTATCCATTTCCTATGTTTGAAGATCAATTTGATCATCTAAAAGAGACCAAATTATTTCAATTACTGACCTTTGTTCTTTTTACCATCAACAATATATAATAATAAAGTATATTCCAAAAATTACTTCTTGAAACTGGAATGGTTTTTAATGAATACAAATTTTATATATGGATTGAATAATTAATTTATTATCTTCATGGTTATAATAAATAGTATCCTTCATCAATTCTTAAACTCCTTTGTAGTGGGTTTTATAGGAAAAAACATCATACACTCAATATCCTAGAATGATCATGGAATATATCTTCAGTCTTTTTCAAAACATTATAAGAGAACAATAATTATATTATGATTTCTAATTGCTACTTTTTGATATTGGAATATAAACTTCATGTTAATATGGTATTAGAGGATAGAATTTAAATATATAGTAAAAAGGTTGATGTAGTAATTATAAAAAACATATCCCTTAATATATTTGAAAATGATATTATATAAAACATGATAAAAAGTATTATTTATTTATCTAATACATTAATAGAAAAACTTCTCTATTGAATGCATTAATAAATAAGAGGGTAATGTATAATTGGTTTGATAAGTTTGAAGTATCATTGTATGAATTTATATAGAGGTTTATCAAATCATCAATCATGATTTCACAAATCAAATGAAAACTCCTTAATGTCCATCATGATGCCTTATTTTGGTTTTTTTTCTTATTAATGTTGGATAATTTTATAGTGGATTTCAGTTCTCAACTACATTTATCGTATGGGATAATTTTTCCAACCCATATAAAAAATTTACCATGTTTGTGTTTGAAAAAAAAACTTTGCTGAAATTATCTCTTTCGTGAGGTTTATAAAATTTTATGATAGTAATATCCTCAATAATATATTTTCGTGATAAAAACATAGTCTGAGGAAGTGATATCCAGTTGAGTTACTACAATCATCTGATTGTGAGATCTATTACTCACTTTGTAAATTAAAAATTAAAATGGATCCTGACATTATATTTTACAAATAAAATGTTTATTGTTTTAAGTGGGAATGAATATAGATGTAACTAGGGGCTAAGATTAATTTGAATGTTTTTTAGTGACACAATGGGATGTGATTATGGATTATCAATATTTCATTATCAATTATGTATTAGGAAATGATTCTTAAATATCTAATCATGTTTTTATAATTAACCGTGGATAGTTAAATAGAGGGGAGGATCATTAAGGTGGGTTTTAATAATTTCATAAATATATTTTGATTAATTTATAACTCATGGTTCCAACCAACACATGGGAAGATTTTGTGAAGTAATATTCGTTGTTTTGGTGGGTTTTCACAAAAAATTATCAAAAAAATATCATAATATTCCATAAAAATTCTATCGATCAACTATTAAAAATGATTAAATAGATTTTTTTTCTAGATAAAATTGTCTTAAATTAATGATAAATGTAAACCAATTAAAATTATATGAATTAAACTATTTCCATTTTAAATGTCGAAATAGAATGATGTCTTGATGTATACCATTGTTACTTTAATTAGATCTCTAAAATTCCCTGACATAGTTCATGAAATTATTGACCATTTGACCAAAAAATTATTTATATACCATAAAGGAATATTATTCAATGGTTAAATTAGGTAAATTATATATTTAAAAGATAATAAAGATCAATGTGTATGGAACATACATAATATATCACCACAGATTTAGAACGACCAACTGGTTCTTAAAAGGGTTGCAATGAGCTCTTGGAACTATAAGAAAACAATAAACAAATTAATATCCCTTGATTTATGTCTAGTATGAGAGAACCAATCAAATAAAAGAAGATATTATATTGTATTGTATCTATGTTTTTTAGTGGTCATGGGATGATAACCTAACATTGGTATAGTTTTCATACAACAATAGTTATCAGTAATCTATTAAAATGAATTCTATAGAAATTTTTCACTATATAACTTGAAAATTTCTACTATATTAGTATTATATTGGGGGATCATCCTTATTTAGGATTTCTATAGTGTATGAAATGACTAATAAAGTAAAAATGATTACAAAATTTTGTATTACTGAACAAATATTCTACATGACAATCATAAAAAAATTTAATTGTTGTAGTGGATGAGTTTCCATTTCCTTCATGTTCTTTTTATAAAATTATGTCACGTATGAATGGTAATAAAATGGGAAATGTATTTAATTGATAAAAAAATTAGAATCCAATTATTTATTTAAGAAACAAAAGATTGAATAACTTTTCCTCCACATTTTAAAATAGAATGTAATACCTTCATTATGCCAATCCAGATTGGATATTTATGTGATCATTGTTAAGTGATCAAATTTATACATTTTTAATTTTTGTCTGATAGAACATATATGGAACAACATGTTAATATCATGTACTATTGTGAAAATGTGTTTCAAGAAATTCTGTTCCTCTTGTATGGGTATTATGGACACATGGATAACAAAAAGATGAAACATTTGTGTGGGTGGTTGAGTCTAGAATTTAGTGACAAAAGTAATTCTATCATGATTGTAGTTGATTAATTTTAAGGAAAAATATGAAATATTAATCATTTTTATTAATTTGGTGATAAGATAGATAATTGTTTATTAAATTTTTTTATGAGATAAATGGATGATGGAGGAAAAAAAATTAGTTTTTATGTGTAAGTGGAACTTGGTACCCTATTTAATAGTAATCGATACTCAATGGAATATGGTGAGAGTCTCAATACATCCATGTCATAACAAAGGGTTGTTAATTTCCATACACTAGATATCTGATTATAATTTCCCATGCATGACATATAAATTTTACATCAATGTTGACGAATATTTATAACATAACATAAAAAAACAAAGCATGGTTTCTATGGGTTTAGTTTCTTTAGAAACTAGGAATCATAAATGACTCATTCATAAAACATCAACATTTGTATCATACTTATTTCTTCATAAGTAAACTCATTTTTGACATATCTTATGTCATAGACTTAATTATTTCCGGGAAAATAAAATATATGAAAGGGTGATCTCAAATTCTCAGTAAGGCTAAATAAGGGAAATATAAATCATATCATAAAAATAAGAACATAACATTTGAAAATCTTTTCCATTATATAAAAGTACATAATATCATGTCATGGGATAAATCGTAAATGTGAAATATAATCATAATAGTCATAACTTAAGAAATTAAATTTCTGGGCATAAATACATAAGAATAGAAAATCATTTCATATTACTCGTTGATTATTTCTAAGACCATCATAGATGAAAAATTTATATTACCGAACCATGTTCACCCCTCGTTCCAACCCTGTATTACTGAAACAAATTTACATTGAATTCAATTCATGCCTATCTAATGAGATATAAGTCTTTACCCAATGAATTATATTTATATATAGGTCCCATCAATTCATAATTATATCATTCATACATGTGCCACAAAGCATAAACCATTCACCGAAGCATAACCCAATGAATAAACAAATGTGTTTCTTAAACATCATTCCATCAAATAACAATCTATATAATATAAATTGATTTCGTAAGAATAATTCCATCATAAAGATAAAAAAATAATAATAATTATCCAGATAGAATTATAAACCTATTTTATCTTAGATGGAAAATAATTTTGATAAAACACTTAAGCTAAATTAAGGAGGAAAATATCCTTTCTTCTTCAAAAATGTTTTCCTTACTCAAAATGACACACAAATTTAAATGAAATGATATTACATGAAAATGAAATTATTTTATTTTAGGGTATACTTCAAGGAAATGAGAAATTATTAAAGAGTAAAATCCATTCATAACATACAAAAAAACATTCTGATCATACTATTGCTGAAAAACTCAAAAAGTACTTCGTACCGAAAATGAAAACAAATTCCATTTAAACATTTTATTAAAAACTCATAAAAGGTTAAAATTAAATTTAAACAATTATAGATATATATAATGAATATTTTGAAATTCATGTTTAGGATACATAGATATGGATGATTAATATACGTAACCAAATACATACAAATAAAATATCTCGGATAAAAACCTGGTTTGCAATGTTATATATTACCTTCGATATGATATGAATCATATGTATATGAAAATAAAATATAGTGAATTAAATAATGTCTTTGAATTATTTTAGATTCATAATAATTTTTATGATAACATTTATTATCATATTTTCATCCATTTGTTAGTAACATTTCATTTTTACTCATTATTTTTGTATTTACTTCTTTATGTTCTAATGCATATTTTTTGGATAAGTTCTCATTGTTATTTTTATTTCATATTTATATCATATTAAATAATTTATTTGAATAATATATACCATATTTATTCATTCAATTCCTTTATATAATCACTATTTATTGAATATTATATAGCACAAATCACATCGCACCTTGGAGACGGTAAGTCGTTCGTACTCATGAGTGATGATATAATTCCCATAATTATTGAATAGAATTAAAGTGGATGGTTTATAGTATCTTAGAATAAATATCATTTAATTTTAATACTATATATATTTATTAATTCCTTTATTATACCCATCAATATATGTTGGGGGTGAAAATAGATTGCACTATGGCGAGGAGACGGTAAGCCATACTTATGCACGTGTGGTGATTTCATTTTTCATTGGATGGGTAGAAGTTGTAATATTGTTGTTTAATAATAATAATAATAATAATAACACCTCAATATATATTTAATACTATATTTATCACTTAATAATTAAACAACCCATGATGTGGAATTATAATAAGAAAGAATATTCAGATAATCAGAAAATGATATTACCTCTTCTTCGATGATCCTCCTCTAATTCTCCACATAGAGCACTAGAGTAGGCCTTTAAAAAAACCATGACCTCTATAATGTTTCATTAGACGTCCAGAAGGAAAATGGGTATGTTATGGATGATTATAAAGGCCCAAAATGAAGTTAAGTGTTGAGGGAGGAAGTGCCCTTTTATAATTGAGGTGAAGGTAACTTTTGTAATCCTCAAAAATATTAATTTATTATAAAATAAAACACCACATAAAACCGACCAAAATGTCAAAATTTTGAAGCTGAGATGATATAGGGTTGTAATATTATCAATCAATATATTATAGACATGTTTTTATGTCAATTTATGCATTGTCATTTTAATTAACACTTAGATATTCTATTCATTGTGTAATTTGGGTATCAAATATCTCAATATTAAAAGGGTGAACTACATAGTAATTTGAAGAAAATTTGAACATAAACGAATAATTAAGAACTTTATTACCATATCATAATTATTCTGTATTTTTTAAAAATGATTTATGATTTTTTAAAAATGTATGAATCATTATTTTGTCAAAATATCTATAGTTCTAATTTGACACTATTTATTTCATGGATTTTCAAAATTTTAAAAATAATATGTTATCTTCAATCCAAATATTTAAATATATCCATATGTTATCATGGTAATATATAAAATTAATTTTAGATAATATTCATCCCATATTATATTAAACAATATATTTTTAATAACATTTATTTGATCTATTCATTGAAAAAATATTTACTACATCGATTTTGTGTAATTATTTAATATATGTATTATTGGAATAAAAATTCATAATAAAATAAAATGATGAAGATAAATCGTTTATATTTCAGGAGAATTTTTGTACGTTAATTTATCTTTTGAAAACCCAACATTAAAAATGTTATACTCTTTTAAAACATGAGGGTGACAAATTTGTAATCATTTTATCTAAATCAATAAAGTGTCATAATCACTTATATAAGCATCCAAATGGTCCATAAGTCGACCCTTGGATTATTATGGTCAACATATACATGACCAATAAGTTTTGGTTATGTGGTTGGGCATTTTATGGTAATTAATATTTTGATAAAAATACTTTTATTGATTTCCTATCAATTAATTAATTTTTTCATCATCAAAGTATATGTCATTAAGGTCATTATTTATTTCCTCAAAAATAGAAATAAATTATCATGATAAATGAAAATATTTTATCTTTCAATTTTTTTTATAATATTTTTTTACTTTTGTATATCTCTGTTTTAAAAATAATTTTATTATTAATGTTTGAGTGATATATATTTCACTTTTATTTAAATTAAATAAAGTAAATTGTTTAATATCATCTAAGTGGGTTATAATGGATATCATTTTGACTGAATTATGTTTTAGGGATACTTATAATCAACCGATTATATTATGAAATGTGTTTGGGTAAATTTATAATTTTATTTTTACCGTTAATTACATGATTTACCCTTTTAATGTGTTAATAAAATTTACAAAAGTTACTTTTCATATTTCCCAAAAATACAATAAAGTTATTTACATAATTTTGATGTACTGATTCAAAATATGGATTCTATTTTTCAAAATTCAAAACATAGAATTTGTATTAATTAATTTAAAATTAATCTCTTTTTTAAAAAGGGAATGATGTTTTTAAAAGTTAAAATATTTCAAGAGATTGATATTTTTTTAAATCTGAATTTAATGTAAAATAAATTTCAATGACCTAATTTCTATAAAATAGTAAAAATATATTCTATTTATACTTTTAAACAATTCATAAAGATATTTTAACCATATAAATAATTTAGTGAAAAAATTTATTTTCAATTAAAATTTATCTTATTTTTACTATTCCTCAATACATGAATGTTATCAAGAAAAATATCATAAATAAATCCAATGTAAATGTTTATATTCATCTTCAAAATAAAATGCTTATAATGTCATATAGAAATTATTAATGTTTCAAAATATTTATTTTAAAAGGGTTCTCCATTCAATGGTTTAAAATTATCTTTTAAAAACAGATTTTTATACATCAAATTGGATTTTATTCATACTCTATGACTAAATTATCCATTGGATGAATATAAAAAATATTTTATTAAGTATATAACACATATATATCTCATTAATTTTATTAGAAAAAATAATTCACTAAAAAAATACCAATATCTAATTGATTTATATTTTTCATAAATAACTGTTAGTTAATGAATTCACAATTCATTTTCATAAGTTACTTATAATTATTCCTGGTAACCTAATGCCTAGGATTTAACATTAATTTTAAAAAAGTTCCTCTCGCGGTTCGTATAAACTAATGAATGCGTTAAAATAAAGAAACTAATGAGAAAAATCATTTAGGGAAAATATTTCATAAAAACATCCAGGGGTCACATTCTACCCCCTGTAAAATGAATTTCACCCTCAAAATCCATCACATGGAAACAAACAGATGAGGACTCATCTCCCTCATCATATCCACAAGTTTTTATGTAGCTTATTTGAATTGATTGTTCCTCAATAAATATTTAACCAAGTGTGGGGTCTTTTTTCGTTTAACTTTTTCTCTATGATCCAAAATATATATCAGTTGTTCTTTATTTGAAAGATCATGATCTAGCGGTACAAATTATGAGCATAATACATGTGAAGGATCAGGTATGTTCTTTTATTGGAGAGATACGTGGAAAAAATCATGAACATTAAAGAGATTTTGTGGAAGTTCCCACCAATAATCTACCTTCCCAACACAATCCAGAATTAAAAAAAACGATATACCATAGGCTCAACTTTCCATTATTTCCAAATCTCATTACTCTCTTCCAGGGGGATATTGGTAGAAACACATTATCACCGAATTCAAACTCTAGGTCTTTTTTTCTATTGTTAGCATAATTATTGTCGACTTTGAACTTCTCTAATGTGTTCTCGAATAGATATGACCTTTTCAACCCTATCAAATACAAGATCTGGTCCCAAGAGCATTCTTTCAACACATTCATCACATCATGATGGAGATCTGTACATCATTCCATATAGGGATTCATAAGGATCCCTATGAATACTGGAGTGAAAGATATTTTTTTACAAGAATTCCACCAAAGGTGGGAGTTGATCCCAACTACATTTGAAATCCATAGAGAAAGCCCTCAAAATTCCTTCAAGAGTCTGAATTGTCCTCTCAGACTGACCGTATGTTTGAGGATAATAAGAAGTACTGAAATGTAACTCTGTATCCAAAGTATGCTGAATACATCTACACAACTTTGAGGTAAACCTTGAATCCCGATCAAATATAATGGATAGTGGTACTCCATACAATCTTACGACATCCTTTACATATATCATGGAAAGCTGATCAAGAGAGAAATCATATCTAATATTAATAAGTGTTCCGACTTCGTAAGGCGATAAACTATAACCGATATAGAATTATAGGCATTATATGTTTTGGGAAGTGTGAAAATAAAGTCCATAGTGATGTTTTCCTATTTCCATTATGGTATGGTTAATGGTTGAAACATCCTCTTAGTCATATGTCTCTCAGCCTTAACTTGCTGACAAACCAAGCATCGAGATACATATTCTCAAACAAATCAATTCATGCCATTCCACCTTAAATACACATTCACATCATTGTACCCCTTTTTCCTTCCATAGTGAATAGATAATGTATAACTATGAGCCTCATCAAATAGTTCCTTCATTAATTATTTTATGGGAGGAATATAAACCCTAATCCTAAAACTTATTATTTCTTCATAATCATGGATAAATTCAGGAAAATTTCTCACCTTTAGTTGTAGATCTACAACTATCTTCTACACCTCATTAATATTCACTTTTATAGATGGTTGAACATTTATTTGAGAAATATTAGATTTACCCCCTTCCTTTAAAATTTAAAGATCCATCCTTTTAATGTCCATAAATATTTTATCTTTTGTGATCCTAATCATGGATAGGCTAGCATGGTCTTGTCAACTCAACACATCATCCACCTTGTTCACTATCCTAGGGTGGTAACATATTGACCATTGATAATATTTAATCATCTCTATCCATTTTCTTTGGTGTATATTCATCTCCTTTTGTGTTAAGATATACTTTATTCATTTATGATCAATATAAATATCACACTATTCCCTATAAAGATAATGACTCTATATCATTAATGAAAATATTACCAAAAATTACATCAAATAATGAGGTGGGTAAATTTTATCAAGTATTTTCAACTATTGTTAGGCATAATCGATCACCATATCATTTTCCATGAGAACACACCCCAACAACTTCTTAGATGCATAATTTTAGAACACAAACCATTATCAACTACAAGGTAGTGTGAGCATAAGTGGACTGGTTAACCTTCTTTTTTGCACATTGAAATTATCATCACATTCCTCCATCCCAAATAACATAACTCATTTACCAGTCAAAATTGTTATTGGATTATATAATCATAAAAAATCCTTTATAAAACATTTATAATATCCTGCAAAACAATGAAAAATTTGGAACTCAGTTACCATTTTTTGTCAGGTCTATCATTCAACAACATGTTTTTATTGATCCAAATATATCCATTCTCTTGAGATTATGTGACCCAAAAATTAAACTTCATGAAAACAAAATTCACACTTGGTAAATTTCTCATGTAGCTACTTCTTTTTTAGGGTCTTATGTAAAATTATCCAATGGTCTTCATGTTCTTCCTTGGTATTCAAATAGATAAGAATATCATCTATAAATACTAAAAAACATTGGTCAACATAGTCTCTAATGACTCTATTCATTTGATCCCAAAAGATAACGAGGTTATTAGAATGTCCAAAAGGAATCACTATAAATTTTTATTTTCCAAACCTTGTATGGAATTATGTCTTTCGAATATCCTCTATTTTGACACTTAATTTTTTATATCCTGAACAATGATCAATCATTGAAAAGTATTGATGTTCGTGTATTTGGTGAAATAAGTCATCAAAGTGGTGAAAAGGATATTTTTTCTTGATAGTGATCTTTTTATGTTCTCGATAATCAATGAAGGGTCTCATTGATTCATCTTTATTATTAAAAAACAGAACATGTGATCCCCATGGTGACACACTATGTCATATGAATCCCTTATCAAGATTATCTTGGATTTGCATCGTCAATTCCAGAATCTAAACTGGGGTCATTCAATAAGGTGTCATTAATTTAGTCAAATAACACTGTATGATTTGTATTGGAAACACTTCTTCATGATTTGGTGGAAGTCATACCAATTACTTCATAAAGACATCATCAAACTCTCATACAATGGTTTAATTCATAATTGTGTCTCTCCCAACCATTTGAGATAAATAACTTTATTTACAATAGTCAGGACCCATAAGATGGAAGAAATTTCTACCAGAAGGTTCTATTCATCCATGCATTGATAGATGATCATATATTGATTTCAAAAATGAAATGACACATCCCTTTTTTGTAAATTGATATGATAACTATATAGAGAAAGAAAATACATGCCTATAATCAAATAAAATTCCACTATAGTAAGGATAATAATATTTTCATGAATCAATCTCCCACAATCATCAATCAGTGAATAATTATAAGCATTTGATGCAACTGTTGGGCCATTAGTTGTTTCCACAACTAACTCAACATCTAGTTAAAGAGGTAATATGGTGATACCCTTATAAAATTCATTAGAAATAAAATATTGGATGGATATATAATCAAAAAAACCATTTTATACTTTACGGTGTATAATATGTGTACCTTTCACCAATTCAATATCATACTCCACGTCACCAATAGTGATTGCTTGTGACTTTCATTTTTCCTTGTACATTAGAGTTTTTTTGAATTCGATCATTATTAATATCCCTTGGTTAAGGGAATTTGTTGGAATAATTCCTAGTTTCCATATATTTGTTTCATTGAAGTGAATAATGTTAATTCTATATATCCTTTTCTTTGTTCACACAATTAGACACGTTTTTCGCTTCATTTCTGCATTCAGGTGCTCAATGACCTCCTTTTCCAATCTTAAAACATTTAATAGTCCCTTAAAAAGAATTCCCTTCTGGTTTCATTCCACACATAGAGCATAAGGGAAAACTCAACTTCATTTCAATGTGGTCCTTATATTTTTGGTTAAATACCATTTTCACTTCTTATCTAACCCATATGATTGAAGGGTTACTCTAATATATTTCTCAACCTAAAGAGAACATTGAAAATTTCCTCGTATCTATGGATGTCCCCTATAGCTAATGCTCTTAGTCGACATGGTTTTAAGCCGATAAAGAATCAATCTATATTACTCTTAGGTTAGATAATAATTCCAAATATGTACCTTGAAAGTCATGTAATATTTTTTTCTTAGGTACCATTAGATTTATCATCCTTATTTTTATGTTCTAGGAAATCCTTCTCAAAACATTTTTTATGAATAATATTAAATTATATTTTGAATAATATGTTCTTCAACTTGTCCTATTCCATAGACTCAATTTCATCTCTTTGCGTCGTATTCTTGATAAGATTCCCCCACTGATTAGATCCATCTTCCAAATGATATACTAACAATATGACTTTATCATGTTAAGAAAATTTTATAACTAAAAATTCAATTTTAGTGGTAATAATCCTTTGTTCACCCCCTAATGGATCAGAAGACCCGTTGAATGGCGGTGGATGCTGCCACATGAAGGATTCAATATAATGTTACTCCCTAATTTTCTCATTTTAATGAATTACATGATTTATAGCTTGGTAATTTTGTGTGATAAGGGATAAAAGATTTTTTCTTCCAACTCCAATAACATTTGGTTTCTTAGGGGGACAATAATTGAATTTCCCATCACATTCAAGATTAAAAAGATTATTTCGAGTTCCATCCATTGACTAAAACATAGAATCATATTCTGATAAACACTAATGATAATACATAATCAAGATTAAAATTTATATTTAGGAAATATTAGGATTTTGGTTAGGTTATTCATAAACATCTCAAAAACACAAAGATATGATTGTAACCTATACTTTGACATATCCTTAAAGTTCTTACTAAGGTTCTCTCATTCTAGATTCTGATGTTTAACTATACCATTTCTCTAATACCATCTACAAGGATACATAATTTACATTTTGATTTTACATCAACATTGAATAATATTTATTACATAACATAACAAAAACTACACTGGGTTTATATAGGTTTCGTGAATTTATAAACTATGAAAACCAAACCAACTAGTTAAAAAACATCTACATTGTCTCGCCTTTATTTTTTCATAAATAGAATCATTTTTAAAATATCATACATAATACCCTTCATCATGATCTGGGGGAAATAATCATGTGAAAGGGTGTGCTCAAATTTACATTAAGGTTATACAAGGGAAATATCAATCATATCATAATTATAAGAACATAACATTTGAAACCCTTATCCAGCATATAAAAAATATAATATCATGTCATGTGATAAATAAAAAAATTGAAATGTAATCCCAATATTCAAAACATATGAAATGAAATTTTTGTAACACACGCATAAACATTGAAAATCATTTCATATTATTCCAGTGTTATTTCTAAGACCATAATAGAAGACAAAGTCTATTACTAAACTGAGTTCACTCCTCGTTCCAGCCATATATTATTGAACCAGATTTATTTCATGTCACATTCATGTATTTTTCATGAGATATAAATATTTACCCAATGCATTGGAGTGAGATATAGGTCTCACCCATATCATAATTAAATAATAATTAGTTGTTACAAAATACCGAAACTATTCACCGTAGCACAAAGCAAGGAACAAAAAAATTGAGTTTCATAAACATCATGCCATCATATCATACTTCATATAAGAAAAGTGGATATCAGAAAAATAATTCCATCATAAACAAAATCATGTAAATTTAATAATTAGTATATAAACATAAAATTATTTTATCATAAATGTAAATTAATTTTGATAAAACGCATCAGCTTAATTGTTGTGGAAAATATCTTTTCTTCTCCCAAAATGTTTTATTTCCTTAAAAAGAGACACAATTTTAGAATAAATAATGTTCTATTAAAATAAACTTGTAATAATTTAGGGTAATATTAATGGAAATAAGGAATTATGAATGCATAAATATAAATTCATTCCATACAAAAAAACAGTTTTTTTTGTACTTTTTTTGGAAAAGTCAAAAAGTACCTCATAATAAAAATGACAAAAGAATCCCTTCATACCGTTTAGTAAAAAATTAAAAATATACAAAATTGAAATTATAAAATTATATAAGATATAAAAAATATATTAAAATACATATTTTTAAAACATTGACATGGATGATAAATATACCCTAGTAAATACTTACGAAAAAACAATCTCAGATAAAAATGAGATTTGGAAAGTGATCCCTTACAAAAGCAATGATTTTCATAGTTGGTATATAAAACTATAATATGATTATTAATATAATTTGATTTAATAATTATATAATCATAATCATTTTTATGAAAACATTTATAGTCATATTTTCATCATTTTATTTGTAACATTTCATTGTTACTCGTTATTCAGGTATTAACTACTTTATGTTATTATGCATGTTATGTCAGATATGTTCTTATTCCAATTTTTAAGTTAAACATATATAATTTATTGAATGGTATTATTATAAAAAATATAATATTTAATCATTCAATTAATTTATATAATCCTTATTTAATGAATATTATGCAGAACGAATCACATCACAGTGTAGAGATGGTAAGCCGTATGTACGCACGATCTATGATATCATCCCCATAATTGTTGAATGGTATTGAATTTTATGGGGTATAATATCACATGATAAAAATAATTTTATATTAATCATATATATATTTATGAATTGAATCATTATACCCTTCCATGTAAAGTGGTGGTGAAAAACGGATTACAACACGGCGTAGAGACGGTAAGTCGTACCTACGCACACATTGTGATTTCATTTTTCATTGGATGGGTAGAAGATGTAATATGGTTGTTTAATAATCATAATAACTTATAATTATACTACTCTGGTTATTACTTTATAATGATACAACTCAGTAGGTGGTAGTATAATAAGAAATAAGTTCGAAGTTATCGGTAAATTATATTACCTCTACTAAGATGTGCATCCCCTAAATCTACTATTATAGCACTAGAGTTGGAATTTCAAAATTCCCTTACCCTAGTTACCAAGATATAGTTCATTATATTAATACACCTTCATGATTACATTGAATAATGTCATGATGTACTGATCAATTTAGCTGTCTTGGAATACACATGACATACATTAACATTTCATTTCAATTTCTAAAATACAATATAACATATATAATCCTTTTAAAATTACATTTTTACCCATTATTAACCCTATATATCAATTAGAAATGACTTCTTGGAATTTTGGAAATGAAAACATTATAAAAGGGTGATCTTGGATGCATATTAAGAATAAAAAATATACTAGAAGCTATCTCAAATAACCATAAACTTTAAAATCAAGGTTCAAAAATAGAACACATCCCTTTAAAAATATTACCTTAAACGTAATACTAAAATAAAAAATAATATAACTTATTTTAATAATTTTAATGGATATTATAATCTTTGAATAATACAATTTAAAATCAATAACTAATCTCATTTTGAGGGAATCTATAATTCTAGGCATATTAACCACTAAGTCAAGGCCTCGTTCCATGACCATACAAAAATATTCAGTTGACTACCTGATCCAAGACACTAGTTTGTCTCATGATACCTATTGAAGAGTCGAGGGGATATATTGGGACCCTTGGTCACTTACTAATTCCAATTAATTCTTCATATGAAAAGGGTGAAACACAACATAATTATTCGTATAAGATGTAGCATGCGAAATGTCGATACTTTAACCATAAACTACGAATGGTATAAAAATAGAACATAAAAAGTCAACAATATCATAACTCTTTCAATACAATATGTAAGATTTTAATATAATAAAGTTGTCTCAATCAATAATAATATCATATAAAGGATTTTGACATATATCAAAATAATTTGTCAAATTCATTGAGAGAAATATCCCTTTTCCATGAAATTATTTAAAAGTAACACAACTTATAAAAGAATCCATTTATAAGTGATTTTTTAATCAATGTGTCCCATGAAAATTTGAAACTTTTGAATGGAATTAACATTTTAAAACAATCATGTGAATATAAATAAATACATAAAATCATTTGGTAAACATGGTCATTAATTAAATATATTTAGATAAATAAATCCTTAAAACATTTAAAATAATGATTTAGTAAATGGGACCCTTCTATAAAACCTTAAAATATTCCTTTTGAAAAAATTTGATGAATAATGAACATGGATGATAAATATTTCCCAGTAAATACTTACACATAAATGATCTCGGATAATAATGAGATTGAGTAATTAACCCTTACCTTAGGCCTGAAACTATCCGTACGTGTCTAAGACACCTTTATATCGATTTGAAATAAATTATTATCTTATATCCGAATAATATTAATATTTATGATAAAATATATTATTATTTTATTATATTATATTAACCTCTTTCTAACTATTCCATGTTAATGCAATGTTTTAGGTAGTAATCGAATTGTTTATCATACATGTTTTGCTTCTTATTCTTGATCATATAACATAGATAATGATTTAATTACATACATAATTTATAATATTATTTTTATATCATGTATATTCAATATATACATATATAATAGATTGATATATGAAATGGAATACACCGTTCATGGAGAGGGTAGGTCGTATATACACATGAACGATATTTCCGTTTTCTTATAGTATTGAATTGATGTAAGTGAATAATATATATATATATATATATAGAATTAAAGTATACGTTCTATGTCATATATTTCATAAAGATGAATAATTTATATTTTTTATAATCATTATTGAATGGAGAAATTTGAAAATGAGTCTCAGCGAGTTGAGGAGACAGAAAGCTGTGTGTATGCACGAGCAACAATATCATTTCTGTCAAGTTTAAATGATATGGAATTGTATGGAATATGAATTCTACAGAAATAATATCATGTTATATATATTATTTACTTCATTTATATTCATCATTATGCCCATCAAAATAAAATATAGATGAAAAACTGTTTATACCACGTCATGGAGACGATATGCTATACGTACGCATGTATGGTGGTTTTGTTTTTCATAGTCTAGGTAAAAATAGGAAAATAGTTTTCCCATAATCAAAATATAATCTTATTATATATTATAATTTTCTGTTATTGATTTATTATGGTAACAACTTAGTAAGATGAAGAAGAATAAGAAATGAACTTTGAACGAAGTGACAAATCGATTACCTCTTCTTCGGGTGTCTACTTTTGATATGAATAAAAGGTCTTTTCAAGATAGAATTTTATACAATTTTTTGCCTCTAGGATAGATTTAGGAATTTTTAGAGGAGAGTTTACTAGGATTAACTCAATAAAAAGGGCTTTGGTAGTGTGAATTAATGTGAATGAGAATTTCCCATTTATATGAGAGGTGAGGGGAACATTAAGAAATACATGAAATATTAATTTATTATAAATTGATTTGCGGCTTATAATTTCTCAAAGATAAATTATTTAGATAATAATATTAGGAAGGGTCAAAAAATATTAGGAAACTATTTTTATAAAATTCTAGTTTATGAAATTAACCTTATTGTTTGGGATTATCCTTTAGTTAAACAGTTTAACTCTTACTTTGTCTTCCTGTATTTTTATATTATTGCGTTAATTATTTACTATAAAACGAAAATAAAACCTCAAGTGGATCACTAATGACATTTTTAAAAGTATATAAGTCTTTTTTCTGACACTTATATTTTTAGGATCCTTATATGATTTAATAAAATATTATTTCCTTTAAAAAACTCATTTATGTCATTTTTTACACTATTTGGTAATTGATTTTGGTTAAATTCATAATAACATTATTATTTCAAAAAAAAACAATTAAATTATCCCTAATATGTCAATGGAGTCAAAAAATATTGTGGAATGCATAAAAATGTTAAAATTAAATTTATTTTAATATTAAAAAATATATTTATTTGAATTATTCCTTAATAAGGTAATCACTGCATGATCATGGTGTCATAAATATATATATATATTTATTAAGGTCTAAAAATTATAAATTAAAAGCCATGATTTTGGAAATATTTTTAGATTTGTAATGAATTTTTATATAGAATCTGTACACTCATATAACTTTATATTAAAATTGTTTTATTAAAAGATACATGTTTATGTTATAATTATCCTAACATTAAATTAATTCTTATAACATGTCATTATCAGACCCAAAGAGACCAATAGGGTCCCAAAATAGTACTAATGATACCCATCATCATAAACATATCATCCAATAGAATTATGACACCTGTTAAGGGAGTTAAATACTATTATAATATTATTTTTTTACCATTATTTACCCAATTAATACTTTAACTACGGTAAATAAAAATAATTACTAATGTTACAATTCCTATTTTCAAAAAAAAGATAAATATTTAGAAAATTTTTACCTTATGATTCAAAATAAAGAATTCAATTTTTCTTATTTCAAAATACATAATTGATATAAATTAATTTAAAATTAATTCTCATTGTCAAAACAAGAGAGCAAGTTTTTAAAAATAAAAAACATTCAGAATATTGACATATATTTGTGTCCAATATAAATGTTAAATTTATTATAATGACCTAAATTATGCTAAATTATAAAAATATAATCTAATTATACTTTAAAACCATTCAAATGTATAATTAAACATTATAAAATATTTCTATTAAAATTATTTTTTTCAATTAAAATTTAGTATTTTTCACTGAACAAAAAAATATGAATTTTATCATAAATGTAACAAAAAATTATCCAAAATAAATTTTTATGACCCTATTCTAAATAAGAATTTATATTAATCAAATTGAATATATAATTGTTTCAAATGTTGGATATATAAAGGGGTTTCCATTAAAAGGTGAAAAAACTACAATTTTTTTAAAAAATATTTATTTTCTCTGGATAAATTGAAATTCTCCTTATATTATGTATAATAAACACAAAAGATTAATTTTAAAATAATACGCGATATATAAAATTCAAAATTTAGTTAAAAATATTCATAACCACTTTATTAAATTTCTAGTTTGATAGGTTGTGGTGCGCTTGAACTCGGTAATGCATACATTGAAAACGATTTAATTATTTAGAATGGAAGGGTACTATGGATGTTTATGGTGTTAGTTATCCCCTACTTTAAAAAATGTTTTCCTTGAAATTTAAAATTGGGATTGAAAACTAGGGTTTTATAATTTCAAAATATCTTTTTTTAAATCCCACATCGAAAAATGTATTAATGATGACTCTATTTTAAAATAAAGGATGGTATGTATGAATGTTATAATAAATAACACATACTAGTATTCCATGTTAGAAAAAATGTATACGGAAGAGAAAAAACCATCATTATCTAATGGAGAGTGATAGAGACTATTTTGAAGAGAATGTTTACAAACTGAAACCCATAAATCTGCAATGATCCAAGGGACCAATTGATTCATCACAAATGAAATTACTAGGAAAATATTTTTGGTTTTAAGGATACTTTCCCAAAATATTAAGAACATGATAATAAATTCATACATGATATCAATATAATCTCAACATTGGTCATGCATTGAACAATTTCCAGTTAATCTCTTATTCATGGAAATGAAGATGAATTTTTCATTTCTGATGTGTTGGAAGATCCTGAGATCCCAAAATAGAATGATTGGTCATTCCATCTGTATCAAAAAAAATTTAGCATAGGTTATGACATATTCATATGTCCACATATAGTGAGATAATAAATTAATCTAAAAAACATCAACTAGAGTATATATAATACTATCCATAAATTTATAACTTTACAATCCTTCCAAAAACTAAAAAACTACATCTTTAGAAATAGGTTAACCAAATCAGTATAGGATTTTTCTTTGATATCTCATTTGGATATTCTTGGTTGTAACATTCCAAACACATGAACACCATCATCATGTATTCTCATGAGTCACGGTAACAATATGAATTATCAGATATCCTTATAGAAAACATGCATGTATCTTTTTTCCAAAACGTAATGGATTATTCCTTAAGTCCAATTTTTTTTACACATCATCCATGATCGCATAACCCTATTATAGACAAATACATTATTATTTCTCAATAAACTATCATCATCCAATTTAATTATTGAAATCCATCATATCTTTATCAAAATATTATTATCATAACACAAGGGACATATGAAGTGTTATCTTAGCCTTAATCATATGCTCTCAAAATATAATCTTATACGTAAATCTAATTTATTTTACATTATAACTATTCAACATATTCTAGAAAATACTTAGTGAAAAAAATATACTTAACACTCAATATATAATTCACTATTCATAATAATTGGATCCAAATAAATAAATAATTCATTCCTTCCAATTTAATTTTTTTACATGGAATAGGTCCTTCCATGGTTTGGAGGTAGATTCTTATGTCTGGGCATTGAGTTAGATAATTCCTAATATATCCATCGTTGATACATTAATCTTCATAGAAACAGGTCACTTTATGACACTTTTTCTTAAAGAGATATCATCTTCCCCTCTCTATGAGGTATTCCACAAGGTTTTTATTCCCTTCGTCTTAACATGTAGGAATCCAAATATTTTTTCCTATATGTTTCATAAAATATGAACATCTATAGATTTTCAAATTCCTCTTAGAAAATTTATTAGGAAAATCATCATAGATCACATTGTAAACCACATATCCTGAAAATTTATTCGGTATAATAACAATATCATTCTATCCAGTCATTATCCAATTTGTTTTCTCAAAATAACAAGATTGTCCTTCAAAATCCTTGTTAATCCAATTCCTTCTTATTTACTCCATTAACTAAGACTCAAAATAAAGAGGTGAGAAAAACATATTATTGAATAAAACCACATAATAAATGGTTGTTACTTTCAATATATAACATCTTAGGTTTAATCCTAGGTTATCCATCATCATTAACAAAATTCTATGGGGTTCTTCAATACATATCCCCAAATTATATCTTTGCGTTATGATCCTTAATCTATATTTTCTAAATCTATCTCCGATGTTCATTTTGAACTTCCTTTGAAACCAAATATAATTCCTCGACCCCAGTTATATAGAACTGGTACATTATTTTATTATATTTTCATGATTATATGAAATCATGATCTGAAGCATTGACCCTTTTAGCAATTATGGAAAATAGATTACATACATGAAATTTTCTTTACAATT
The DNA here is from genome assembly GCA_963277665.1 of Viscum album. NCBI lineage: Eukaryota > Viridiplantae > Streptophyta > Magnoliopsida > Santalales > Viscaceae > Viscum > Viscum album. Next base: position 539,797,346 of record OY728133.1, read on the forward strand.
TCTAAATGATATACTATATATATAATCCTTTGATAACTATATTATTCCCTTAGATTAACCCTTCATATCAATCATAATACACTTCTTGGAGTCCTAAGAAAAAAAATATGTAAGGGTGATATCAGATACATAGAAAAGATAATCAATATAGTGGAAGAAATAAAAGATAATGATAAACATTTAAGACAAGGAACAAAACTAAAACAAAATCCTTTTACAACATTATCTTCAACATAATATGGAAATAATAAAGCAAATAATTCCTTTTAAATATTCACATGGATATTCATGTAGTATAATAGTCACATTTAAAATAAATAACTAATCTCATAATTAGGGAATTCATAATTCCAGACATCTTAACCACTAAGTCAAGGCCTCGTATCAAGACCATAGACAAATATTCTGCCAACTACTTGTGCTAAGAAAACAGTTTGTCTAATGAGTCTTTATGATGCATCGAAGGGCTATATCTGGCCTCTCACATCACATAGTAAGTATAATACATTCCTTATATAAAAATGTTGAAACATAACATAATAATTCATATTAAAACTAGCATACGAAATGTCAATAATTTTACCATAAACCATGAATGCGATAAAAATAGAACATCCATAGTCAAACATATAATAAAACATTCTATTCAATATGGAAGATTATATTATAATCAATAAACATTAATCAAAAAAAATATCTAATAAATGATGTTGGAATAGATGAAAATAATTAGTAAAACTCTTTGAGAGAAATATCCATTTTCCCTTGAAATTTTTTAAAAGTCACAAAATTTATAAAGGATGAAATTTAAATGTGATTTGTGAATCAATGTATCTCAAATAACTCTGAATTGTCTGAATGGAATTAACATTTTAAAAAATTCAATTCCATGTAAATAAATCATTAAAATCATTTTTTAGAACATAGACATTAAATAAATAAATAAATAAAAATAAATAATTAAAACATTTAAAATGACCATAAAGTTGAAAAGTACCATACATAAAATTGTAAAATAGTTCTTTGGAAAAAAAAATGAATCATGGACATGGATGATAAATATTTCCCATTAAATACTTACATAGAACCAATCTCGGAGAATGATGATATTGATGAATTAACACTTACCTTATGTCTGATACTCATCGTACATGTCTAAAACTGTTGTATAATGTTTTTAAATATATTACTATCCTATATCAGAATCATAATAATATTTATGATACCATATATTATTATTTTGTGACTTTTTATAAACCGTTTATTAATGGTTCCATGTTAATACAACATTTTGGTTGATAATCACCTTGTTTATCATATGTGTTATGACTAATCATTCTTGATCATATTATATAGACCACAATTTAATTACATCCAGAATGTATAATATTATTTTTTTATCTAATATAATAAAAATATAAATATATTTAATAGATAGATATATGAAATGTAATACTTCATTCACAGAGACGTTATTCCGTACGTATGCTTGGATGTTGTGTCCTCTCTCTTATCGTATTAAATGAAAGTAAGTGAATGACATATATGTAATCAAACACACAGACACACACACACATATATATATATATACATTAGAGTTATTATTTCATATATTTCATAATTGGGAATAATATTTTGTATAACTAGTCGTGGATGGTGAACAGGGATGATGAGTCTCATCGCGTCGTGGAGACGATAAGTTACACGTACGCACATGCGAAGATATAATTTTTTTAATGGTTAAACCATATATAATTTCATGGAATATGAATTTTAAAGATATTATATAATGTTATATTTATTATTTAATTCATTAATATTCATCATTATACCCATTTAAATAATGTATATACGAAAAACATTTTACACCGCGGTGTGGAGATGGTAACATGTACGTACGCACGTGTGGTGATATTGTTTTCATAGGATGGGTAGAAAGAGGAACATTTTCCTCCAATAATAATAACAAAACATCATTATATAGTAGATGATAGAGATATTATTTTATTATGATAACAACTTATTAATATGAAGTATAAGAAGAAATAAACTTCCAAAGAAGGGATAAAATTATTACCTCTTCTTCGGGTGTCTTCTTTTTTATTTTCATAAATGGACTCCTTATGTTCGATTTCTACCAACGTTTTCCCTCTAGGATGGTGTTAGGGAATGTTGGAGGAGATTTGGTAATGGGTTTCCTAAGCCAAAGGGCTTTATATAGGTTAATTAAATTGAAGGAGAAGCACCCTTTTATAAGAGAGGTGAGAGGGCACTTTATGAAAAGCATGAACTATTAATTTGTTATATATTTATTTTCGGTTTATAATAGCCCAAAAGTAATTTATTTCGATCCTAATATGATGATGGGTCTAAATACTCTATGGAAATGATTTTTAGACATGTTTATTTTATGATATTAACCTTATCTTTAGGGATTATCTATTAGTTAAACAGTTTAACTCTTTTAGTGGCTTCTTGTGTTTTTATACAATATGGGTTATTTAGTTACTATAAAATGACAATAGAACCTAATTTGGATCATTAATGAAATTTTAAAAATTATCTCTGTCATTCTTCAAAACCTTATAATTTTATAATTTTAATATAATTTATTAAATTAGTCATTTTTTTAGAAAAATCATTTATGAAAATGATCAAACTATTTAGTAATGGATTTTTGTTAAAGTAATATCCACTTGATTACTTCTAAAAAAGGCATTAACACATCCATAATATGTCACTGTGCTCCACAAAATCTGTGGATGGCATCAAAATGTTCAAATTACATTTATTTTAATATTTATTAATTTATTTACTTGAATCATTCATTATTATGTTAATCAATCCAACATTATTGTGCCATAAATAAATATATTTATCTAATGTATAAAAATTATAAATAAGTAATTATGATGTAGAAAATATTTTTAACTTTCTAACGAATATTTACAATAATATTTATCATTCATGTAACACTATATTAAAATTTACTTATTAAAAGAAACATGTTTTTGTTATAATTATATTTACGTTAAATTAATTCTTATAACATGTCATTATCAAACCAAAATGGACCCATGGAGTCCTAAAATATTTCTAAGGATGTGATATTATATACATGTCTCATATAATAGGATTATGACCTGTTTTAGGATAGTTCAATACTATTAGAATTTTATTTTTTACCATTATTTACCTGATTTACCATTTAACCGTTGTGATTAAAAATAATTATAGGAGTTACTATTCATAAAGTCAAAAAATAATAGGAAACAATTTAAACAATTTGGACCTTCTAATTTCTTATATGGAATAAATTTTTTCAAATTAAAAACACATAGTTGGATGAAATTAATATAAAATTAATTCCCGTTGTCAAAATAAGAGAGGGGGTTTTTACGAAGTAAAAACTATCAGAACATTGATATGTGTTTTCGTCCAATTTAAATGTAAGATTACATAAATTGACCTAAATTATATTAAATGATAAAAATAATATAATTATACTTTAAAACCACTCAAATTTTTAATTTATCAGTATAAAGTATTTCGATTAAGAAAGTTGTTTTCAATAAAAAATTAATATTTTTACTATTCATCAAAATATTAATGTTATCAGATAAGTACAAATATATTATCCAATATAATATTTTATGTACCTATACTAAATAATAATTTAATTTTGTCAAATTGAATATATAAAAGTCTAAAATATTGGATATAATAATGGTTCTCCATTAAAAGGAGGAAAAACTACATTTAAAAAAAATACTTCTATGTTTTGAAAAATTGAATTTGTGATTTTATTATGCCTAATAAACACAAAAGATGAATATTAAAATTAAATGGGATGTACGAAATTCAAATTTTGGTTAATATTAATCATAAATTATTTTTTAAATGGCTAGTTTGATTGGTCGTGGTGTGCTTGAACTCTATATTGCGTACATTGCACATTGTTGAATTTTTTAAAAAGGAAGTGTACCAGGGAATCATAGGGTGTTACTCATTTGAAGAATACCAGGACATATAGAATGTTTATTTGGAATTTCATAAGGGATATGGGAAGGCTATGTGGAGCTTCAAGGCTCATAATGAAGTTAAATTTTGTGGGAGGAAGTGAACTTTTATAATTTTGGGGAGTGAGAATTTTGAACCCTCAATGGATTAATTTATAAAAAAATCAAACCCCACATTAAATTAACAAAAATCTCCCAATTTTTAATATTAGATGATATAGGATTGTAATATCATCAAGAAAAAAATTTATGACAAATTATAATATCAATTTATGCAATATCATTTTAAATATTTCATATACATATTAAACATAACAATGATATATTTTTCACATTATCCCTTGTTCTGCTACTTGTATAAGAACATGATCATATTGAAGATAGGTTTGTACTCTATAGAAACTACCTACTCAGAATGAAATAATCACACCATACATGTATGTATTGGGATGAATATAGATCTTATTGTATTAGATATAATATTGGGAAAGGCACCAATCCAAAAATATCCCTTTAGAAACTAAGATGGGTTTAATGAAAGTCATTTTGAAGGTGATAGTCTGTTGAATGATTGAAGATAATAATTTCAATTTTTTTGGGTAATATATATTTTAGTTATATTTTAAATTTATCTATCTATTAGACACTATATTATTGGGTCATTTTTTATTATTCAACTATGTATAATTTTGTTATATTTTTTATATTTTTATGAAGGTATAACAACTATCCATTGGAGGTATGATATTTGTTTTAGAATAGATATCATATGGATTGTCAATGAATTGATTGTTGGATGAATCATAGAGACCAATTTTTAATCCAAAAGTGAGAAAAAGTATTCTCATGGAATTATCATTATTACTCGACATTTACTTCAATCACTCTTAATTTGATAGTGATTTTCAAGTCTTCTAATAGATTAGTTTGGATCATTGGAATATCCAAATAATATCAACACACATATGGGATTAATCAATCCTTATATAAACATTGTACCATATAGGATAAAATTCAACTATATTAGGTAATTTCTTAGGTATCATTTGATAAAATAACATCGTTAACAAGGCATCAGTTGCCATATATAAAAGATATGGTTGGATAATCCTATAATTTATATAGTCATCGACTTTGTCTAGGTTTCCTATGAAATGAGTGGGGTTAGTTACCCATTCCACCCTAAATTGAATGGGTATGGATCCCCCATTAGTGGCATTATATACTCCTCTGAGAAATGTGTGTCCTTGATTTAGAATAGTAAATCATCAAAAAAAAATTCATAGTGTGATATTTTTTTATTTTTCATAATTGTAGGTTTCTCACATTATCAATTTTGATGATTCATTTTCAAATTATAACATTATGAGATTTTTAATTTCAGAGTGATGTCTGTGGTGTGATATTGATTATGTTATTATAGTGAGATATACTTATGATTGATGATTATAGATTTTTCTCAATGAGTTAAAATCATTTTCATTACTATATAATTAATTAAGGATAAGGAAATCCCCATGATGATGTGTGTCCTGGAATACCCCTTGGCATATTTGAGTAATAATTTCATAAAAATGAACTATGATTACAAAATATTTAAATAATTTACATATATAAAAAATTATTTTGGTCTAATAACACTGGGATATTATTTTGAGCCATTATAGTCACCCTTGCATGGGAAATTGAATTATGAAAAACACACATATGTGTATACATTTGATAATTATAAGTACTACATGGTGATTTTTAACTACATGTGTTAATCTAAAATGGTTTTTTTGGTGTTGATCATTCATGAAATCATTTCAAACAATTCCATATATGTTCATTGGTGTGTTATTGTTTTAATTTTTTGTTTCATAGTATGAATTATTATATTATAAATAAATGTGAGGAGGGGTATTGAAATATCTACATTACATAAAAATGAGAAAACATGAATCTACGACCTCCCAAAAACTACTATAGGAAGACTACCACAAGGATTCACATGTGGGGTATTATACATTATTATATAGAAAAACTATAAATTTTTATACCATAATATTAGTATGTAATTTATATTCTAATGAATTTAATTTCTCATATCAATCACTATTTTATAAATTAAATTACATGGGATATTTTCGGTTTTTTTCCATACAATTTAATATTTTATCCATTTTCTAGAAAACCCAATTTCAATGGTCATGGTAGAACCCAAATAGATAAGGAATAATATAGGAAATATAAATTTCAATTTAAATGACCCACCCATTCCAAACAAACCATAAATTATTGGACCCATAAACCTTATTTAGACTTTGGTCAATAATATGATTAATCTTATATAGTCTCTAATGGGTTAGATAATAGAGAACAACACCAACTTGTCACAAATAATACTCTAATCCTCAAATATTTATATTTTCTTAATTGAATACTCGAATAAAAATAAGATCTTGAGTATTAATAAATTCTGGTTGAGCGTAATTATTGACGACTTCAATATCCTTATCTAGAACCTTAGAAATTCCTTCATATAACATTTTAATTATAAATTGTTAATCCTTTAACTCCTATTTATATTGATTGATCTTCTATAATCATGTATTTTGGGAAAAATATTCTCTTTTACTCATTTCAGAAAGTCTTATTATTTATGATCAGGATTGATTTCCTGAATCCAAGCATATGGCCATTGGGAACTCATTCTATCCTGGGATATTTACTTTATTTTAATATAGAAAAAAATTGGATAATATATTATATAGTTTATTTTCATTCCTTCCATATCCATTATCATTACAAAGATGAGGATGATCCTTGGTCATCTTAGGCTAATAATTCCAATTATAGGATTACTTCCAATGATTCATTGACTCAATAACCTTACCTAAAATTTGTTTTACATCAGTTTAGATTTCTTGGAATAGTCCTCGTGCAAACATGTTTGATTTACATTGTTAACATAGTACCCACTCGAATATACCCCTCCCACATTTCATCCCATTTTTGTAACCAGAATAGAAATATTTTTTTCTATACCTCCATTACTCATGGTTAAATGATGTATGGGAAGGAATATATGTACATATCCTTTCCAAAAAGCATCTATGTATAAATAGACCTTTCTCATTTACAAAAGTAACCTATGAAATGGAAATTGTGCACCCCCTTTATATAATTACTCATATCATTAACATCCAAATATTACATGATTTATAATAGGGTTTTTATTTTATTTAATTTTCATGATAATTTAGGTATTTTGTTTTATAGTATTAGGAAATCCATTACAATACATAGTATAAATTTCCACACATTGTACATTTTTACAAAAAAATAGGTTCTTATTCTAGAAATCATTTTTTATGATTGAATCTTTTTATTCATTAAAATATATGCACCATTTATGTAACTATAATCACAAAATATATATAATCCATATTAAATACATTTAAATTTTTTTAAAAAAATATTAATCAAGGTATATAAAAATAATGGGAACTCATTGATACTTTTTAAATTCATGAAAATAGATAAGATATTTTTAATTTTTTATTTAATAAAACAATATATAAATTAATAATTTACCTTATAATGAAATAAAATTAATATAAAATAGTGTTCAAAAAAATATTATAAAGAACGAATAATGAAAAAATTAAAATTAATGAATGTTTCCACAAAAATTGAAAACTTTTAAATGGAAACAAACCATTCACATTTTCAAATTCATAAAACGTGCATAGATTATTAATATATTTTACCACCTTTTTAAATGAAAAATGTTTTCATAAAAACCTATTTCAAATTATAGAATATACATGTTGGTAGCATGGGACATTATCTTGAAATCATTATTACAATCAGTCTTATAAATTAATAACCTAGATATTTAACCTGAATTGCATCACATGTGTAACATATAAATGGTTAACATTAAGCAATTTATAAGAGTGGATTATAACTAGTTATATCCATGTGCTTATTATGTGTAACTTATAAACAGTTAACGTAATCCAATTTATAGTAGTAAATTATATTTAGATAACTTTTTTTACATTACCCAATGAATTGGGAGGATTTTTTGTAACAACCTGTCATTATAAACAATTTATAAGGAATATAACATAAATAAAACAAAAAAAAATTGCTTTTTTCAACAAGAAAAACAAAATTATTTCCATTTGATCCCTTAAGAAAAATCAAATTATGTTTTCTAATAAAATGGGTAAGAAATGTTCTTTTATTTTGAAAACTTTTTTTTTGAAATTTGATAAAAATAGATACATCAAAAATATTATTCACAAAAAATACTTGTGGTAATAATGTAATAAGTCTCAAAAAATGATATTTAGTTGAAAAATAACATACCTATTACCCTCACATTCCACATACATCTTTTACATTTATCTTATTCGAAAAACCTCATATGGATTACATTGTAGGTGGTATTTTGAGAGTATTTTGGTGATACAAATATATACTGAAAATGGGGAAAGAATTAATAAAGGGAATTTGGGTAAGGTATTTTCTAATTTGGAGTGTTCAAATTTTAAGAATATATAAGGAGAAGATGTTCCCTTATATATGTGATGGGAGTGTTGCACTTGTTAATTTACTTAACATTCAAATATTACTGATTTATTACTCATATTAATGTATAAAAAAATCCATCCAATATAATATATATTAATATAAGGATCAAAATCCTCTAATATATTAATATTTAAGGTACTATTTGTCGTGATTTTCAATTTATATTTACATTAATTAAATCATATTACCCTTTACCATGGTACTTATATATTACAATTATATCTATTGATTATAAAAAAATGAAATTAACATCATTAAAAAAATTTAACATCATAATTAAATATAGGAAATACATTTTTCAATATTCCATTCATATAAGTAGATGAAATGAATTTTAATATAAGTATTGAAAATGAATCAAAAAAATAATTTTCCATAAAAATGTGTTTTCATCAAAACATGAATTTATACCAAAATGAAGTATAATGAAAATATATGTGGACATAATTGGATTAATATTCCCTATTGTGGGAATATTTTACTATAAAACGAATCCAAAAAATAATAGTAATTTTTATATAATTGAAATTAAATGACAGTTTTTATAAACATCAGAATTTTATATATTCACCAAAAAACCAATTATTCCATATAAATATAAAAACATTACCCTAATAAAAATAATATATAATAAATCCAAAATTAAATTTAATTTAACAAAAAAAATATAAATGTGATGTAAAAATATTATAATATCAATTTTAGAACACAACAATTTTTAGAAAAAAATGTTTTTTTGAAACATAAAAATAATTTATTCTAATTCCTTTCCTAATATCAAAAATTGAATTCTTTTTTATTTATTTTATTTAATATTTTGTAAATATATTTTACCTAAAGAATTAATACATGGTGAATTATTTAATCTTTTGAGATAAAAGTACAATACACACTTAATATTGGATTTATTTGAATTATATATTCTTTCTATAAAATTATTTAATATTAATTTTATATGAAATTATTATAAATGCATGGTTGATTATTCGGTTGTATTAATTTTAAAAATTCAAATTTTCAATATAAAAAATATTGAAATTTAACTTTAATATGAAAAATATAAAAAATAAACTAAACAATCTTTTATATAAAAAGTATCTTTTATTTTAATTTTTCATACCCATATATTATTTAATTATTATCATTGAAAATTTAGTACTTATTTACTATTATATAATGAATAAATTTTTTATTAAAATAAATTATCTATATATATTTCATAAATTTGATACCACTATTTATACCAAATAATCCAACCACATGGTTATAATGGTCTTATTTTCATAATAATGTTATATATATTTTGAAGATTAGTGTAAAAAGTGGTACATGATATCAAATTTAGTATACATATAAATGGAATAACCATTCCAAAATCATGGGTTTCGAATTGCATATGCAATCAGATTCTCAAACTAGAACAATTTAGGTATGTTTACTTGATCCCATATTACCCTTCCAAAAACCATCTATTATTGGGTTGTTTTAAAAAAGGTTGGTCAGTTCTTATGTTCAATCAGAAAAATGAACTTGATATTTCATCCTATATCACAAACATGTGTTCAATTTAATGTATCCAATAATCTAGTGAATTGGATTTAGGTCGAAGTTGGGGAAGTGTTTCATTGAAAATAGACTATTCAGTTTGAATCATTGTTTGATTAATGTATTTCATAAAATTTCATGGGTTAACCTCTTCAAAATGTTCTTCAATGTTATAAAAAGCTTCTCAGTGAACCTGAATCAATAACGGAATAGCAATATGATACATTGAAGGTTATTGGCATAATAGTGGACAAGGAAATTATTAGCAATCTGGTTCCAGTCAATTAATTCTAGAATGACTCAAGACCAATGTATATAACCCTGAAGGATGATGAAATCATCACCAGTTTTATGAATGGCCTAGTTAAACCAAAGAATGTAGTCATATCCCCTTTGGTTCCATTGGGAACATTAGATGGGAGTGATGCCAATATCTGGGAACATAACCACATGATTGTGATTTGTTGACTCTTATATAGGAGTCATGAGATCTTGAATAGGAAATACACTAACAATGGTGATGAAATTGAAAAATGAGGGAGGTTTAATGGGTTTCAAGGAATGGGAGAATTCTATGAAAGGTATTGATGGTAGAATAGATATTGAAAAGATAACAGTCCAAGATCAGTCATGATTAGTTTAATCCTGAGAAACCATTTTGAACGTTAGGGGAAGAGATGATTCCGGACCAAGGTGAGTCTGTTCAGGTTGGTAAATCCAATAAAGGGAAGATAATTTTTGGTGATTAATATTGTGAGGAGGTTTATAACATAATTTTTTTAGATTTATTATAAGTATTCCATTAAATAGGGCATCACTCCTTTAGGATGAGAAAGGGAAGAAAGGTGAACATGGAGTTAGGGAGTTGAATTCAGGTTAAGGGGAAGCATGAAAAAGGGTAGAATGATTATTTTGTTCTTCCCAAATTGATGGAAAAAATATTTGTCATGATGTTACAGCTAATGAAGATGGGTTGTGTGTCTAATTTAATAATTATGGAACAAAACAATGGATCTTACAATGATCAACAACCCACATGTGGTGTGTTAGGAACACCTAATTATAGGATGGGGGAATCTATGGTCAAAGATCTATGGAAAAATAGGGATTTTTTTGTTTGGCCAATAATCAACATAGGGAAGTTATGGCAGTTGGATGTAAGGGTAAAACATGAGAGCATATCATCAATTTAGAAGAAGAAATTCATGATGAGGCTCTGAGATTAAGACACATATCGAAGATGTAAGTGAGACATGGATAAATTGATATATGTGGACTAAAATATTGTGCAGTAAAATTGGATCAATATGTAGGATCTCATTCTAAATAGATTATTTAATGAAAGGATGATAAATGTGGGAGAGTATATTCAAAGGTGGGACATGATGGATTTTGGATTGATAGTCTACTAAATTCAAACCCAGATTAAAATATAAGGTCTCTATAATGGAATGTATATAGGTATAATTCTTTGATTAGTTTCAAGATTAATTTTAATGGTTATGTTACAACTTTTGGATCATGATGGTTTCCCGAATGACTAATTCATTGCTAACTTTTCTTCTCAAAAGGGTGTGAGAAAAATAAAATGTTAATTTTCAGTCATTGTGGGACTCATGCTTTTGAGTGATTTTCAAAAAAAATCCCTTGAGTGTATTGTTATATTTCTAACATAGTTAACGATGGATTTATCTTCCTCTTGATTGAGTTGTGGAATTATTTTACAATCAATGTTCATAATATGAGATAATATAACTGATTCATTCTATTCTAGATGCACAATTTCCTAATTTTTTTTGTTATTTGATTTATTTTTAACATCTTTTTCATCTATTACACTAAATGAAAAAAATAAAGAACTAATATTTACTTTTAACGGATCGTAAGACCCTAAAAATAGATAATATTTTAATCCTCCTATTTTTAAAATTTACTAATACTGAAAAAGTTTAGCATAATAAGATGATAATTACCAAATTTAAAATTAAATCTATCTATAGATAACTATATTTAAAACTCATAAAAATATGACAAATTTTTTTTAAAATCATTGAATATAATTATATGATCAATTATTCTTCCAAATTAACAAAATATTTAACTATAAACAATATTAATCACTCATAAAGGAACATACTAAATATTTATATTCCCAAAGCATATATTTTCCAAAATATACCAAATCTTCCAAATAAAAATTAAATAACAATGAATCCAAAAAAAATTTGTATATTCATATAGAATATAACTCAACCTATATTACTGAAATAAAGTACTATCTCAGCCAATAATAGTCCAACAAACATTATATTGAATAAAAATTAATGCATTGTTGAATTAGAAAAATTTACACATAATACATCACAAAAAATCTAGAAGTATAATGTCTTTTGGAATTTGGTATATTGAATTATAAAATTAAGAGATATTTACACCATCTTTATTAAACAAATATTTCATATGCTTGAGGTTAAAACATCATTGGATGAACTAGGGAAAGACATAAGAAATAGGTGAACAATAAATCATAATAAGGGAACTAAAATCGCATAACATGAAAATAATAATCCATGTTTTAAATGTAAAATATAATAAATCCTGATATAGTATTATAATCATAACATGGGAAATGTGGCACCAACTTAAAACATTGCATCATAAACATTTGTAAATGATAAACCACCAAGACATCATGGTATAAAAATTCACATTAAGGAATCAGGTATACCGCTTTCAAAACATGAGGTATCATGATATTAAAAATTACTCAATTCATTGGAACACTATATAATTTCATGAACACTATATAGTAAATGTTTATGACCTTCAATACATAATTTATTTGACATTGAAAAACAAAGTGAAAATTCGGCAGAATAACTGTGTCACGTTAAAATTCATAAAATTGGTTTATGATAGGGTAATGGGTCTCTAATAATTCGTAAATAGGGTGGTACGTAATAGATAATTGGAAATAAATTTACAAACAAACAAAACTAGAAAAATAAGTCATACAATATTTAATATTCTTGAATAAAAATAGAAAGGGATGGATTCCTGTGAAATTTTTGCATGGTAACAGATGTACATGGGAGAGATTAATGAGAGTGAAAGGGGGATATAATAATTTATACATAATAAGGTAACTATAGGGGTGGTGTGAAAACATACCTCATCACTAGTAATAGAGAATAAATTTTCATAATAAGATGAATAAACTTCAATAAAGAGGAAAAATGGAAAGAATCTTTACATGCTTGTGTGACTTCAAAAGATTGAAAATTGGATACATGAGAGCCTGGGTAACCTTAAGAGGACTATAGAGAGGTAAGGAATGAGTAAGGATGTCGTGAAATTATTTTTAGGGAAGAGATGTGGGATCTTGGGTGGGTTTATATAAGGAATGAGTGGGGAATACATTAATATTACAAAATCATTGGTTTTGGACCATATATAAAAATATATTCAACACAAAAAAACACAAAATTGATTTTTCCCATGGATTATTATATAGAATATTTTTTTTCATTTTTTTAAATGAAGGTAAATTATTAAAATAATTCCCTATCTTATGTGTAGGTGACTCACTCTTTTAAATAAATGAATTTAAATTCATATAACATATTATATAAAATAGATGATTCATACGGGAATTAGAAAATTTCTAAAATAACATAAAATAAAATAATTTTTCTTGTAAAATATATATTTGGGTGTGGATACCCATTATAGTATTTAATACGTCATTTTTTTCTCATTAGGTTGCCACAAAAAATGATATATTTAAATGGTCTTTAATTTTACCCAAATATTTGACTGTCTTAAAAAATTAGGTAAAATTAACTGATGTATAATTTCAAAATTCTTATTCATAAAATAATAATTACTTTATATTAATTTAATTTAAAAATATATGCATTTTTTCTTTTAAAATAAGATTCCATATTTATTGAAATATCTGTGTTTTTTGATAATAAGAGTTTTTGAACCCTCATACAAATTAGATATCGCATAATAAAAATTAAATGACTGTTATTAACAAAACTTATTTAATAATAAAATATTAATGATGTACTATGATTTCATAAAATCCATTATTTCATTAAATTTAATCCCTTAATTTAAATTGAATATTATCCAAAAAAATAATTCTTTTAATTGAATCAAATTAAAAATAATTTATAAAGTAAAAATAAATATGAAAATAAATTTAGTATTCTTTACAATATACATATTCATATTATTAAATAAATGATACATATCTTTTTTTTAAATCACTATACGCCCTAAGTGTAAGGTTTGTTATGGTGAGAATTTCATTGGGTTGTTTAGTGAACATGGTTTGGGTCATGATCCCGATGAGGTTTAACATCACTTGTAAATGGTTTCTCTTATTCTTAAGTAGTTGGTTCTTATATTAGGATTGGTCAAGGGAAAATTCTAGTGATTATATCTCCATCAAAATCTCCAATAATTGGACTTCATAGTGTATAATCTTATTGGATGAGGCCAACACTTCCTTTGTCTATATCAATTGGATTGATTATTTCCTTGTATTTATACTAATCACGTGATCAATGTTTAATGACTATATTATCAATGATAAATATTATTAATGGTCTTTTGAATTAAATCAGAAATAATGAATAAAAATAAGTGAATATGTTTTCTATATCCATATTACATAATAAGACATTAAATAATAACAGATTTTTCAATATAACATCTTGGGTCATTATAATCACCCCCCCTTAAGAAATTTCTCCCTCAAAATTTTAATTTCACTCCCTGAGAAAAGTTGAGGGTTATTCTGTCTCATCACTTCCTCTGGTTACCACATTTCTTCTTAAAAATTTTGGTTTCTCCATGACATTATAACTAGGTGCATTGTATTATTTCATACAACTTTGTCTCTGTGATATATGATCCACATCCACTTCTCCTCATATGAACAATAATTATCCATTAGTACCACCTCTGGATTGAGTACATGTGAGGGGTCAGGTATATAATACTTCAAGAGTGATACATGGAATGAATCATGAACATGAGAAGGGTTAGGATAGAGTTCAAGTCGATAGGCCAGTGCTCAGATGAAATACAGGATCTCAATGTTTTCAATGTATCTTGGACTAAACATTTCCTTCATCCCAAATCTCATCAGTTTCTTCCATGGAGATATGAAGAGGAATACCATGTATCCAGTATCAATCTCTAGGTATTGCCGATGATTTTTAGTATAGATCCTTTGTCAACTCTGGGTTTATTTGATGTAATTTTGAATGGTATTATCCATTTTTAACATTTCATCAACCATTTAAGAACCTAAAAGTTTTAGTTCCCCAACATCTTCCTATCAGGTAGGTGTCATTCACCTCTTCCCATAAAGGGATTAGTAGTGATACATTTGGATGCCCGAGTGAAAACTGTTAGTATACGATAACTCGACTAAATGAAGATTTTGATAAAATCCTCCATTTAGGTCAATTTATTATTCTCTCATTACTTCCTCAAGTTTCTGGATAGTTAACTCTGATTGGATATCAATTTTAGGATGATAATCCAAGATGAATTTTAACTATATGTTTAGAGACTGTGAATGAGTTTTACATAGCATGGAGGTGGATCTTGGATCTCGATCGGATACAATAAATATTGTTACTCCATGTAGCCATACCACTTCACTGATTAATATGAATTAATTTATATCTAATGATAATTCATCTCATATATCAATGAATAGTGTAGTCTTTTTTAGACGATCCAACAGAAATCATATATCATTATTCCCTCTTGATGTATTTTGAGGAGTAGTGAAAAATTTCATGATAATGTATCCCTATTTGCATATAGGTATTGGTAATGGTTTTATCATCCCCTAGGATTTTTTCCTCTCCACATTCACATGATTACATAAAAGACATTTTGATTTATATTAAACACTCTTCTTATTTATATTCCCCCACCAATAGTATTCATGGAGATCTTGGTATATTTTTTTCTACCTTAGTGGACGGAGAAGGATGAACTATGTGCATTATCCAAAAACAATTTATTTAAATCATGATTTTGAATAAATATATTATTGAACAAAATATTTCAACACCTTCACTAATAACATTGAACATTAAGGATTTGAATTTCTTTATAACATCTACTTTCAATTGAATATCTAAAACAAATGTTTGAACATACATTTACCTCTTTTAGGATATGGTTGAAAAATAATTTGTGAAATGATATATTATTTTCCTTCCTTTATGATTCCAATGTGAATCCTACTTATGTCTAAGAAGATCAGATCCTTCTCAATTCTCATCAACGACAAAATTGATAGATCTTTTCTACTTATAACATCTTCCACCTTATTCTCTTTCACAAGATTGTTTCTTTTGTGTTTTCATAGTCTTTGAAATTTTTTTACCAACATCATTGGTAAATATTCAACTATTTATATGTGAATATATACTTGAGGGTGTTTGGATTCTTATATATTTCCCACATCTCCATAAAAAGATAATTATACCAAATTTTAAAAGTAAAAATCATTGCAGACAACTCAGGATAATGGGTTGGGTAGTTCGTTTAATGAAATTTTATCTACCTTGAACCATATACAATGAATTTTTAATTTTTCATCAAAAAACATCCAAGGAAATTCTTTGAAGAATCTCTTAATACCATAAAAAAATTCCACGTGTGTGTAGTGTGAGAATATTCATAGTGATAAGTCTCATTTTCAACTCCATGAATCTCTCTTCACAATAATAATTCTATGAAGACATTACAACATTTCATGTAATCTTGCTAAGAGGGTTTTAATATTGGGAGAAATTTATCAAATTCAGTAATCATACCCAGCTAACCGAAGGAAACTATGGATATCTATCAAATATTTTGTCCTCATCCATCTTTGATATGATTCCATATTTGAAAGGTCTACAAATATCCCATTTCATGTGATGATATTCCCCAAGAATCACACATTATTAAACAAGAACATACACTTGTTTTAATTTTCATAACACTTCTCCATTTGTATGGTCTTTTAAGCAATGTTCTAGTTGTTTTCACGCTTCTCATAAATTTGGGATTATATTAGAATATCATCTATAAATAATACAAAACATTTTATGTGTTATTCCCTAAATACTATATTCATCATGTCCATGAAGAATTTTAGATCATTATTGAGTATAAAATGAATCAATATGGACTCATAATGCTTGTAATTTATATAAAATAAGTCTTGGGGATATCCTCCATCTTCACCCTGACATGGTAATATCTGAACCACAGATCCACCTTGGAGTAGTATTGTGCTCCACATAGTTGATCGAACATGTGATCCATCTAAGGAAGTGGATAGTTGTTCTTTATCGTGATCTTGTTGAGTTCATGATAATCGAGGCAATGGCACATTGACCCATCCTTCTTCATGATAAAGAGGACTGTTCCTCCCCATGGTGAAACACATTGGTGTATAAAACAATTATCGAGATTATTTTCTAACATTGTCATTAGCTATTAAGGTTCCACAATATCCATCCTATATAGAGTCTTGGGTAATTTAAACTACCTTGGTATAAGATAGATTGATAATTAAACCTCTCACATAGGAGGAGAACCATTAAATTCCATGGAAATCACATCAATGTATTCCCACATAATGGGCATGCGATCAATGATGATGTTCTCCATAGACTATATCAGTAGAGCTAGATACACATTCTTTTATGGATGTGATATATATTCATGATATGATGGTGAAAAAGAATATTTATCCCCCAATTTACACTTTTACAAAATTGGCGGTCGATTATCAATTTAAAGAGTGTTTTACTTCTCACGTAAATTTATGGAGGATATTTATAGAGAAAGTGAATACCTGACTAGAATGACATAAAATTCAACAAAAGATGGTTTGAGAAGGTTTTTTAGGATTTTCTTCCCAAAAATTGTAATTGGGGATGAGTTATATAAATGTGCTCCAATTATTGTTCCACTTCCTTTTTTCACCGATAACACAACTTAAATTATTTGAGATGGTGTTTGAATAGTTCTGTTAAACATTTGTGATATGATAGAATGCGTAAAATTAGAATAAAAAAGTATGTTCATTATTCATTAATTAATATCTAGCATATATGTCACCACATTGTTTTTAGGATTCACATCGGGGGTTGTGATAGAAAAATATATCCCTTTCTTATTTAGATGTTGTTTTTTTAATAAAAACCATTAGAGTATTGAATAGGATTGAAAATTCCATGGTTTTTTCTAGTTTTAGAAATGAACAATGTGTTGAGGGTTAATCAGAGAATTTATTTCCTCCCATGTAGTATCTCGAAT
This sequence comes from Viscum album, assembly GCA_963277665.1. Taxonomy (NCBI): domain Eukaryota; kingdom Viridiplantae; phylum Streptophyta; class Magnoliopsida; order Santalales; family Viscaceae; genus Viscum; species Viscum album. Next base: position 539,815,849 of record OY728133.1, read on the forward strand.
TTCCTGCTATAAATCACTGGCTAGGTGCCCCTCCATCCCACACCAAATGATATTATTCACACCCTTCATGAAATTACTATGGTTCTTCTTTTTGAAAATTTGGAATGTTTGATGTTAAAATTTCAGGGCACCATTAGATCTATTTATCATACCATCATAATTGATCTATAGTTTCATCATCGTATCCCCGTGATACCCTTATAATTCATAGATCCCCAATATTATTTTTAGGGCACACGAGGCAATTTCTTTATGGCTATCAAATTCATAGATCACCTGGTCATATCATATTGTAGGTTTTATCCATCCAAATAAGTGATCAAACATTAACTTAGGTGTAATGAAAATGTTGAAGGCATATCAAGAATGTCATGTGATTTTTTCCATATCTACCCCAATATATTTGCCATATTTCTTCCAGAGGGAATGGAAATCCCATTTCCTTTTATGTCGGAGGGTTATGGGAAAATATTTAGGGAAAAACATTTCATTTAAATCATACCATCCCATTACTGCGATCTCTTCCGTAGGATTTTTAATTTAGATAAATTTCCACCACTAACCAGATTTACCCTCCATATAATAAATATCCAAAAGACCCTTGTCATTTTTAGAGCATTCAAAGTTAGAGAAGATATTTTAAATATAGATGATCCATTGTATAGATATTAAGTTAACAAGTGATCCATGGAATATAGGAGGTATTTGTCACATAAAGCTTTAGATTGAAACTTCTTCTATTTTAGGGGGAATTGGATGCTCTTCCTAATCTAAGATTATTTTCAGAACCCAATTCATCTAAGAGAGAATTAGCACTAATTTCATGAATCACAATCCCATCAAGTTTGGCCTCTCATTGGGTCAGTTGTCACAATTCCCTTCATGATGATTTCATTCCTAATTCCTACTATTTACAACAATTATCTAGAATAAAATGAAAATTAGTGGTGAGTACTATCAAATCATTAAACACATAAAGTGAAATCCAATGAATATAAATGGACAACATGTAAATTACATATATTTACATTACATATAATTACTAGGATTATATCTCTATTATCCATGATATTTTTCATGGCATATACTCTTAAAGGAAGTTTTCATTCCCATAATATTGAATTTTAATAAAATTATGAATTTAACTAATCATATCCTATAGGAGTGTCAAAACTGGTGTATAGTAAGTCCATTTACCTTGTACCAGGTTTCCCCGATTCTTGCTCGGGAAACCTTGTCATAGTTGTTACCCCTTGGTATATATTTTCTAGAACAATGCCCACTTGTAGTATCTTGACAGAGATTTATTTTCTTTATAATCAACATCCTTTATAGTCACCAAAAATTTAGGCATTCTTTCTTTTAATTTGTATTATACCTAAGGATTTTTTGGAGTTATATAATACTAATTCCAAAAATAACTAAAATTTTCATTTATTACCAATTATAAGAACCCTTATCTTTATAACTAATTCATACATGATTTTAATGCATAAAAATACACTAAATACGACCTGAGATATAGATATGTATATTGTCTTTGGGAATTATATAAATTACATTAAATCAATAAATATGAATTACAATACCTTTATTGAAATATTATTTGATAGGATTGATCTTAAAACAGCATTGTACGACCTATGAAAATACATAAAAAATGGGTGAGCCATAAATCCCTGAATGTTGATAGACATTTCATTACATGAATATAGTAATACATTTCAGACAATTCCAATCTAATAAAGAATGAAATAGAATTATAATCATAACATGAGAATGTGGAAACAACATAAAACACTACATCATAAACATAGGTCACATATACATCACCACGACTTCATAGTTGAACAATTCACACAATGTAATAGGTTTATTACTACCTTAACATTAAATATAAGGATACTAACTATTATCCAATGCATTGTAGTGACATATAATTCTGGGCACACCAATCAATTTAATTTAATTCTAATGCTAAACTGTGCAAATATAGATCATAAATCATGGATTCATCCATCATCATAAATTACTCAATAATAAATTAGTCTAGAATCAGAAACATATGTCTTAAATAAAAAGTTAAATCTTCATAAATGTGAACAAGTTTTATAGAAAATGGATATGACATTCACTACACAATTTATTTGTCATGGAAAATCAGAGTGAAAATTTGGTAGAATAACGATGTCATATAAAAAATCATAAAACCAATTGATGAGAGTGGAACGAGTCTCTAATAATTTTGAAATTAAGTGGATAGTAAAAGGTACATGTAAGGACATGTCCAAACATACATAATAACAAAAAAGTCATATGATAATAAATAAGGTATAATAAAAAGATAAAGGAAACGATGATCATAACATTTTGGCATTGTAACAGGTGTACATGGGAGTGATTAATGAGAGTGAAAGTGGTATATAATATTTTAATAATAATAAGTTATCTATCAAGGAGGTGTGAAAACATACCCCATCGTTACTAATTGAAATTAAAATGGCATAATAAGATAATGAATCTTGCATAAATATGCAGAATGAAATAACCAATACATGTGTGTTTGACTCCAAAAGCATGAATGTGTGATTATTGAGAGTATTGGGATCCTTGAGAGGGTTATAGTGGGGGGAGGTCAAATAAAATATGTACTCTAATGATTTTTTGTAAAGGTAAGAGGGACCTAAGGTGGGTTTATAAAGGGAATGATTGGGTAATTGTTTAAAATTTCCAAACATTGGTTTTAGAATCTATATAAAAAATATTGAAAACCACAAACCTTACCATGTATTTTTCTAATGTTTTAATCCCAGGGGGAATGTTTTTTCATATTTTATTAGGAAATGGGATTAAATTTTTATAATAATTTCCATGCTTATGTGGAGGTGAGTCATATTTTTAATAAAACAAATTTAAATTAAAATAATATATTATATAATTTGGAGGATTCTTAAAAGAAATATAAAATTAATAAAATAAACATAACATAATATTATATTTAGTGGGAAACATATATATTGCTAAGGATAACCAATATTTTTTTATTCATTTTTTTGATCATTATGATGTCATAAAACACAGAGAATATGTATTTAATATTTAATTTTCACCTAAAAATCCGACTGTCTCAGAACATTATTAAAAATATACCATTAGATAATTTTAACAAAATGATTCAAAAAATAGTATTTTTTTCCGAAAAATTTTATAAACATTATCAATATCAGTTTTAATATAATATTGAAAATTTATTGAACAATTATGGGTTTTTTTGAAAATAACATTTTTTGATCCCTTATAAAAAGTACATTTCAATTCATAAAAATTATATGACAATTATTAATAAAATTTATTTAATGATAACAAGTTTTTGATATAAAATTTATCTCATAAATTCATTAATTCTTCAATAATAAATCCCTTCATTGTATTTGAATATTACCAAAAAATTCAATTTCTGTTAAAATGAATAAAAAAATCATTTATAAATAAACAATAAAAATGTAGATAAATTCATTATTTTATAGAATATACGTATTAATATTATTAAAGAAATTATACATATCACTTTATTACACTGGTGTACACCCTAAAAGTATGGTGTGTGATGGTGATACTTTCATTAGGATGTTCACCAAACATGGTTAGTGGCGTGAACTCGATGATCTTGAACTTCACCCGTAAATGGTTTTTCTCATTAATAGTTTATTGTATATCTATTTGGGATTCTTCACAGGAAAATACCAGTAATTATATCTCCATCATAATCATAGATAAATGGGCTTCATAGGGTGAAATCCAGCTGGATTACGCCATGTCTTCTATTTTCTCCAAAAATTGGATTCTTTAGACCCCTATATTTATACAAATCATGTGATCTCTATTTAATGGATAAATAATGAAAGGTAAGTATTTTTAAAGTAATTTTGAATAAAATAATTTATAATAAAATTAAACAAGGTCATGTGTTTTCTATAATAAGTTTAGATATTTAAACAATAAATAATTAAGTGTTTTTCATAACAGTTCATGTCGTTAAAAATATTTAGTTTACCATATACATAAAAGGTTATTTATATAGATTAATTATGTAAGGCCCCCGCCTTAAACATTACTTAATCTTGAGTTATTACAAGATTACACATTGAGGATCTTTTCAAGTTTAGGGTTTTAGAGAATTAGATCATGAAACTTGCATTACATTCCACATTTAAACAAAGTGGTTACATAAAAGACAGTATTCATTCGTCCCATCAACGAAAACATATTGAAAATAAAATATGTATTGTTTCTTGACACATCCTTGACACTATCATCACATCATTACCTTTCCCATGACCTGTGGAATTTTTTTCAAAAACATGGGATGAGCATAAAAAGCTCAGTAAGGGTTATAAAAATATGGAAAGGAAACATGAGGTCATATATACATAAGAGTGAAATCATACTTTACCCATAAAACATAGGCACTTTAACATACCTCATCAAGTCATGAATAAATCATAGAAATAATAAGACATAAAAGTAACTTGAGGCATTCATAACATTCTTACGTAGGGAGTAACCTTCTTGGTTACGTTTGGAATACCCATCACAGTATATTCCCTAAATCTCTTCGGAGAAACCTTAACGTTTCACTCCTTTGCATTACCCAATGCATTGGAGAGCTATATCGGGCTCACCCACCCTTAGCTTATCACGGAACCACCCGCTTTCATAACAATTCCCAAGAACCATAACATAAATGTATAACATAAAACATGCATAAAGGAAATATAATATTTCCACATTTCAATCACAATATAACATTTTAGGATATTTAAATAATGAATCCATTAAAAAACCATTTTCAAAACCATTTAAAACATTTAATAAAGAGATTTTTGAATCAAAGTGTCCCATACCACCTTGAAGCTTTTAAAATTTTAAACCATTAATATCCATATAAATAAATCCTTTAAAACATTTTGAAAACATGGATATCAATAAGAACAAATCAGTAAAACATTTAAAGCTATATTTTGGTTAAAGGGTTTTTACCAAAATTAGAGACACTTGAATACAATAATTGAGGAATAACATTTAATCAAAACTTTATAATATCTTGAGAATAAATGGATTCATGATATAATATTCCAAAGGACAGTATATACACCATATAAGAGTGAATTGGTGCATAACAACAATGAAATCTCAATAGAAATGTCAAATGTGATGAAATCCCTTATAAAGAAGGTATCCTTAAATTAAGGATAAATCAATCTCAAAATTATGTGTGACAAATATAAATACACCCAATATAAGTGGATATTAAGTGTAAAAAAATAAAAGGTCATTCGCACATATTCAAAGGATGACATATTTAATAACTACATGTTGAACCCAAAGAAATCGAAATTGGGTTAAAATTTACCTTGGTAAAATTCGACAGCCTAACAACGTCACTTCAAAAATTCAGAAAATGAGTTGATGAGAGATAAAAATGGAATCTCATCACTTGGACATAAAATTTACATCAATCAGGGTATATAAGAACATATCCCAACATAATATTATGTGAATTAAATCACATAACAAACGAAGTCTTTTAAAAAGAGGAGGGTGAAAGGTTCCCTTACCGACATGGGTATCTTTCGAAACATACGCCCCGTGAAAGAAAGAAAATACAACATTGATGTAACTACGCATAAATGAAAGTATATTACACAATGAGTAAAATAATGGGCCATACGTACACCACTCAAAGGAAATTGTGGCAAATGTAGCATAAATCTCACGGGAATAAAAGTGAGATGAAAATTCTCTTACGAAAGCTCGGCAGCCTAACGACGCCACTTAATTCTTCAAAAATGGATTGATTAGAGGAAATATGGTCTCTCATAATATCAAAATAATGTTTACAGAAAGATTAATATAAAAGAACATCCCCCAACATAACAAATAGGAGTTTAAAAGAAGTGACATATAGGAGTGTACTTAAAAAGAAAGAGAGAGGTTGGATCTCTTACGAAAATTCGGCAGCCTAACGGCACCACTCAAAACATCCAAAATGGATTGATGAGATATAATAGGTTCTCTCATCATATTAACATAATAATTACTGTAAGATTAATATAAAATAATATCCCAATAACAATAAAGATTATCTTTAAAAGGAATGACATAAAAGAGTGTACTTTAAAAGAAAGAGAGGAGTCTGATCCCTTACCTTGGGTCCGACATGACTCGATCATTCTTTAACGTCCTGAATAATAAACTTGAGTTAATTTCCACTTTATTAAGAACCTTTTCCTAGTTCAATATTTCTTTTAGATCACTTATTGCCATGTTATAAACATTATGTAATCATTTAAGTTAATAATGTTTGTTTTGTCGATATTTGGTTCTTAAGTCGAAAGTGTACTTCTTACAATTACATGTTGTTCATGTGGTAGAATGTTCATTATATCCAGAATTATATTCATGACTTGGAAATCATATATATCATATATATCAAGAAAATACTTGCATTTATAATATTACATATTCATTTAGAGGTAAGAAATGAAATGCACCGTTCATGGAGACAGTAAGCCGTACGTACGCATGAACGCTACTTTCATTTCTATGTCATATTAATGGAATTAAAACTAAATGAGAGGTCTGCATATTTTAATTCCAGAATTATATTCATCATTTAGATATATCCTTAATCATATATATCTGTTATATACATGTACTTATAATAGTACATTACATTTTGGGATAAGAAATGAAATGCACCATTCATGGAGACGGTAAATCGTACGTACGCATGAATGCTACTTTCATTTCTATTTCATATTTTTATGGAATGGAATAATAATGATATAGAGTTATATTATAATTCCAGTATAACATCATATATAATAACTTTAAATCCATCCTTTATACGTCCCACATATGGCATTAACGAATCACATCACATTGAGGGGGCGGTAGTCCGCACTTCCTTAAATGAAGATATCGCGTTTATCCATAATGGAAACCACAAAGGTATGCCCAAAATGAAAAATACATAAGCTTAAGGAAAACATAAAAATATTATATATCATACATAAATATAGTGTCATCTTAATGTCCACCTTTCAAGGTGTAAAAAGAATGTTGAACAAACATCGTTTTGGGAGGCCGAAATTCGCCATCCACAGAAACAATATGTTCTTTAAGCATTAGATGTAGTTGTGTGAAAGTGTAGCTCTAATACATATTATAAAAACATCCTACTATATTTATGATACTGGAGTTGTTACAAAATAAATGAATAAAAAGAGTTTAGGGGGTTGGAGAAGAAAAATAAAACAAAAGGACTCAAGTGAAAACATTACCTTAAAATCAGGTAACTCCCTTTGGTTTGAGCTCGAAGGCTTCATTGGGAAGACTTCTACACAAAGTGAGGATTTAAGGAGTAATAGAGGGATGTGTAGAGACAAAATGGTCAGGGGTTGGCCTAGCCAAAGGCTTTGGGAGTGTGGGTTAGGAGGTAGAGGTGGGGGCCTTTTATAAGAGGAGAGGAGGGGCACTCTTGGAAGGTAAAGAAAAGTCACTTTATTTTAAAATGGTATTCGGATTTAAGAGGTCCCACATTGATGTATTTCTAGGATAAGGTGATAAGGGTTCTAAATCCACTCATCCAATAGATTTTTGACATGTGTAGGTCATAGATATTACATTATCTTTCCATTTTATTTAAAACGTTAAATAATGAGGTCATCACTGCATCATCATGATGTCATAAATAATTTAATTTATTTAATGTCTAAAAATTATAAAAAAATACTATGATGTAGGAAATCTGTTTATATTTCCAATTAATATTTATTGTCAAAAATATGATTTGTATAAACACATGTAAAAGTTGTTTTAGTAAAACATTTCATGTTTGTCTCATTTTTACTTTAACTTTAAATAAAGAGATATTAATGGCATTTTACAACCAAAGTGGCTTCATGGGGTCCCCAAGTGGACCCATGGGTTTTCTTGGTCGGCAATTACACATCCAATGAGGTTAGGACATATGTTGAGTTCATTTTATATTATTAAAACATTATTTTTACCTTAAACTACACTAATTACCGCTAATCGCGATTAAAAACATAATAAGTTACTATTCACCAAAAAAATTATGTTTATCCCATTGAACCACATTTTACTTCTTAATGACAACCATGTATGTCGGATTTTTGAAATTCAAAACACAAATATGGCAAAATTTCATTTAAATGGAAAAATCAGTTTTTATAAGTATCACTTAGTGGTTTCACTATTCATCAAAAAATTGATGTTTTTCAGAAAAATCCCAAAAATTCACCCTAAGCTATATTTGATATTCCGAATTCGAAAATGAAGTATATTTTACAAAATTCAAAACATATAAGTCACATTAATTAATTTAATAATTAATTCCCACTGTCAGATCCAATAGCGTGTTTTTAGGAAACAATAAGTATCAAAAGATTGACACTAGTTTAAGTCTGATTTCAAAGTGAAATTAATTCCAACGACCACTATTTGATTTAATGGTAAAAATATATTATAATTTCACTTTAAACCCAATTCAAAAGATAATCTAATCATATAAATAAATTAGATTAAAAAGAGGTTTTGAATTAAAATACAACATTTTACACTATTCATTTAAAAAAAGAACTTTATCGGAAAGATACCAAAAATTTACACAAAGTAAATTTTGATGTCCCAATTCTTAAGAATAGTTTTATTTGGTCCAAAAGGATGTATAATAGTGATCAAATCTATATTTAATGACGGTTCTCCATAAAAAGGAGATAAGTGAACCCATAGTGAAAACTAGGGCATATACGCCTAAAATTGAATTCTTTCCGTATTTTATGCCTTTATCTTTTATTGGATAAATGTAAAAACATTTAAAAACATATATAATCATATTTTAGTTATTTATATCCATTCCTGCCAAAACAACGGCTACATGCTAACTACCATTTAAAATAATATTATTTTATTATTAGAGTGCAACGTAAGATTCCCAAAAAACTCGTTGTTGCGTGTTAGGTACGCCATCGAGCATAGCGTCCCCTTTAAAGTAATATTAATATTTTATTAAAAAATATGGATAAATATGAAAATGTCATATTCTTTATTTACCTGGGGTGTTACAAATTATGTATTAAAACTTTTAATAAATTAGTCACAAAATAACTTTTATATCCTATGGTTATCTATATTAGAAATATGTGATTAAAGAAAAAAATTAAAAATGTAAAAAATATTACCATCTTTACTAGAAAAAGAGGAAACCCAATACACACTGTGAAACCCAATAGTAATAGCCCTAAGGCATAAAAAAATTAATTATGACCTATATTCAAATTTGAAAAAACTTAAAAAATTACCCAACGGACCAATGAGATGAAGCAATAAAACCCCATGTGCAATTTGAAACCCCCGAAAAAAATTCTAACAACTAACCCAATGCTGCTCGACATCACACTAGTGCTATATACTATGACACTGTGTATGCTTCGACAACCCAACTACCATCATCATTGGAATCATCACCTACTGAATTCATCACCATTTATTATCTCATTATCCACTACCAGATACCTACATCCCCAAGTATAAACCACCTGTACTGATGGTGACACAACCCACATGAACACTCCTTTTACAACCTCATATCACTAGTGAAATGAGATTCAACCCGCCCATCAATGCCTATGACATGTTCCAGATATCCAATTCTCACACCACATCCTTGAAACTTAGTTGAAAATAGTGACACCAATATAATTCACATCTTAGTGGAAGAAAAAGAGTAAAATTATGGATTAGTAACCAATATAAGGAGAATATAAAAACATCATATGAAATCTCATTTAATCCATTGAAACACATAATTTATGTTCCTTTCCATTATAATCATTGTTGGATTTGGTGAATTCAATTGACGTGAAAAATTTCTACCACAACAAGGATGGTAGGAAACTAAGACACCACCATTACATGAATGAATGGTAGAAACACTATCACGATGAAACCATAAATGGGGTTCCCTATAGAGTACAAAAATCATAACAGTACCCCGACATTAATGGTTACCTATTTGATAAAACATGTGTTCTGAATATGAAATAATATTTTATCCCAATTAACAACATTTAATCTAATATAAATATTAACATGACCAATCTCTTTATCTTTATATCAACCAAATAATGAAATTATACCAAATTCACCTTTATAGAAAATCATATTATAAAAATAATGGTTATGTATACTTCAATATATTATAAATATACCAATAAATATATACGGTAGTTCACATAATCAACTTATACTGATTAAATTAATAACCCAAAATGATATCAATGACTATAAAAATATGATCATCCTTAAATATATCAACCAATAAATAAAATGCTACAACATTATAAATCATGAAACCCTTTATATAGATACGTAAATCATTTAACATCCTTCATAAATATTTAACCCGGATTTCTCATCTTATTATACAATAATTATATCTTATGTTAAGAAATATGAATCATGTCCTAAGAATCATAAATCTAATTCTAATTATAATTTATACATAAAAAATTATCAAAATTAATAAAATAATCCAATCATTATTATATATTATTCATGGTTTTATTTATTATTAACATATGACCTTGATAAAAATTAATTTATATGATCATACAGATACCCATTTCAGGATTTTAGCCTCTAGAATAAATTTTTGTAGTTATTTACTTACAATAATTAGAATATACAATTGATACTTGGGGAATACAATTATTCCCTGTGATGCTGTTAATGAAACTCTTCTATTTTTTTCATAGTATTTTATTCCAATATTATTTCCTTTACCAAATATGAAACATCTTCTCATCACTTTGATACATTTCCTTGAGTTATTATTCCCACATATATTACTTGTATGAAATTTTATATTATTGCATACGGTATCCTTATCACATTAAATTAAATCAAATTCCAATTTTCTATTATTTGGTTCTCTAAGAATCTCACCTAGGTTTTGGTTTTTAACCATCACTCGGGAGAGAAAATTAAGAATACAAATAAGATTTCTCGCATTAGATCATGCCCCATTTAGTTTTGTATTTGGGAAACCACAATGTTTTCAATCACAACAAATATAAACTTGGTTCCTACTAGTTTCATTAATTAACAAAAAACCAAAAGTGTTTTTGTGAGTATATAAAATAAAATCAATATAAACCATCAAAAAAGATAATAAATACCAAGATATCCTTAACTATGTGGCCATATATTCAAAACATTTATTTTAACCCTTATTTCCCAAAAATAACCATATTTATTCTTAATATACTATCCTTTATGTTTATCAAATAATTATCCATTATAATCAAATAACATACAAACCAATAAAGTTATTAAATCCCCTTCTCTAATGGATACTATAATTCCCCATTTCATAAAAAACCCATAATTACTTGATTAATAACAATAGTTGTACATTATTACACTTCTAATATCATTTAGGTTTATAGAATTAGAGAATTAAAAAATTAATTACAAAACAGAGTGTTCATTTCCACACAATGTTACATTTTTTCATGAAACTATGTGCTTATGTTAAACCCATAACTTATTTATGTCACATTTAATTTATTAAATATATTTCAAACATATCATCAAAATAATCCAAAAACATCCTTAAACCCCATGAAAACCATTTTAAAATACTAGATGGTGACTAAAACTAGGTAAGTTGTATAAAAGTAAGGGAACCCCAACATCTATTTGGGACTGAAAACCCCTTAATAACATTATAAATTTTTTACATAATAATATTTTTTATCATGTATCCATTTACATAATCATTAAATAAATATGAAATCTCAAATTTTAACTAAAATATTTTTTAAAAGAGTAAAAAAACCGAAAAATCATAATTCATGGGGGTTTCTAAAAAATGATATTATTTTCCACGGGAAAAAACATTTCACCTTTAGAAAATAATAATCCTTCCACTAAATAATAAAAATAATTCCTTATATTTTAAAATAAAAATAATTATACAAACCCCTATTTCAATTCATAGAATAAATATATTTGTGTCTTGAAAAATTACACTCAACTCACTCTTACAACTACTCTTATAAAGGAAAAACCAATTTGGTTGTTCCATTTAGTTCATCAGAGTAACATAAAAACAGTTAAATTTTTAAAAGTTATAGGAGTAATTTATAAATGTTAAATTCTATCAACATAATTAGAGTAACTTATAATGAGTTATTTATTTCCACTTTATAGGAGTATCTTATAATTAGTTAACTCTATCTATATAACCCAATTCATAGGAGGGCTATATCAGACCCACTAATCATCATTTATGATCTCTAGGAACCATTACAAGAATGAAGAACAAAATATATATTATTAAATAATAACACATACAATAATTTTTTATATTTATCCTTGATATAAATAACATTCGGTTTTCTAATAAATTTTACAATGAAATATTGTTTTCTTTTGAAAAAATTATTATAAAGTAAAAATTCCAAGAAAATAATTGGAAAATTATAACCTCTGAAAAACCATCGTAACATGAAAATAAATCATAATATATATGAAACTAAATGATGGTGAGAAAATATATTCATTCTATATAATTTTTAAACGTTATTTTTAGGCATTTTTAAAGAAATTCATAAATTATCATTATGGAAAACACTAAAATGATTACACTTTACTCCATTATAGAAAAAATTAAATTTATTTCAAAATGAACATTAAAATATTTCAAGTATATAATAGAATATAATTGTAACAATTAAATAATTATTGTCAAGGAGTTCAAAGTGTTCAAAATATTTAAAATAATGAAAAAATTGAAATTCACTAACCACTTTGGAATCTGTTGAATAAAAAGGAAAATGTAAACGAGTAATTATTATAATTTAATATTACTTATTTAATTTCATGAAATTTAATAAAATAAATCAATATATTAGTATACAAACCATAAAAAAAATGTTTTTAGAATAGAATAGGTATCAGTGGAGTGAAATTTAGATGTGAAATTTGATATCGCATCCACTAACTCAATACATGCATCTTTTATGGTCTTCTTATTTTGAAAATATAATTTTTAATACACTTTAATCTTTAATTTTATGGTCTTTTGGTGTATCCACAACAACTATAATTTTGGGAAGAGTGTTACGTTGTGATTTGAGTCAGGATTGGTTGAACTTGGGTGCTCAATGATTTTGATTATGTGAGGAGAGGTTGTTACCTATTTAAAATTGAGGGAGAAGAAGTCATGTAAATATCCATAAATATTAAATATTATAAATGTATAAATTATGGTAATGTTGATAAAAATCACTTTTATTTGTAATATAATATTATATTTGTTTAGATAATCTCATGCATTACGAATGAGGATAATATTTTTTGACCATATCACTTGTTTTTAACCTTAATTAGCCCATTTTACCCATTACTATGGTAACTAATTCTTAACATGATAACTATTCATTATGGAAAAAATGGTATTGAAATTATTTCTAAATTTGGACCTCTTGATTCAAAATATAAATTAAATATTCCAAAATTCAATCTTTAGATCTGTAAGAAATTAATTTTCGTATAAGAATGAAAAACAGAATGAAAAATAGTTTTCCAGAAAAATGATTTCATATTCATAAAATAGATATTTATACCAAAAAATGTAGATTGAGAATTTATTTTTAATTTATTCAGTTATATTGAGTAAAAGGCGATTTCTTTTAATTTAAAACAAATTGAAGCAATGATAATTTTAAAATACAAGAAATGATACCATTTAAAAAAATGTATTTTCAATGCAGAAAATAAATTTATTCTCATTACATTGATCGTGATAAAAATTATATGATTTTTAATTTATATGTATAAATAAATTATATATAAATATAAAATTAATTAATAAATAGTTATTAATTTTGTTTTTAATATTAAAATACATTATGTTCTTAAAATTAAATTTATAAGAAATCACTATTTATCACAAATAAGTTTTATCCTTATTTAAAAATAATAATATCAATATATTAATCATTACATGTTATTTTAAATTATAAGAAAAAACAATAAATTTAAAACATTAAATAATAAAAATTTAACTTTAAAATTAAATGTGTAAAATATAATGAAAATCATCTTTTATAGAAAAATATCGTTTTAAAAAATTAAATATTCATACCATTATATGATTTAATTATTATCATTGTAGCATGAACACATATTAATTAAATCCTAATAAATTAATTTATTTTTGAAGAATTATTATGTGTATATTTCAAAATTTGGTTACTACTATTAATACATATAAATATAAGGGAACCATTATATTGGACATTTTTTAATACTAATGATTCTATTTTTTAGGATTAGTGTTGCATGTAGAAGATTCTGTCAAGCATAATATTCATATATATTTATATAACTTATAAAATATTATTGTTTATCACATTCCTCATATACTTTATTCTTCTCCCTCCTATGATACATGATATTTCACTACTAATTTTCACATTTACCATATTATACCTTTGAGACCTTATTCATGAACTAATTTTTTGATTTGTATCCCAATATAGAATTATATTTACTATATTTCCATCAAAAATAATTTTATTTACAATAATATCCTTGATCATCGTATGTCAGTTGGTATCTCAATGGCCAATAAGATAAGTAACTATTGGATAAATTAAAAGTCTCTTTTCCTCCACCATAACGAAACAATTTTCTATTGAATGATTTAATGTCACTCAAGTTTTATATGAAGGTTCTCAATTTACATCTCTTTAGTGAACTATTTAACAATACTAGCATATATTTCTGGATCATTTTTAGTTTTTTCATTTATATCATTTCATACCAAAAAATTAGCTTTAGTGCATTCAAGATCACTTCCTAGTATTGAAAATATATCAGAAACAACTATACCTATTTTTTGGTGACATTACTTTATCCAAGAAAATGATACCCATCCATCACAATAAAATTAGAAGGATAGACTTGAATGTCCTTGGGCTGAACCTTATATATATATGACCCTTAATATCATATTTTTGTATTTCTTTATACTAGATCTTCTATAAAATTGATCATATAGTTTGAAGCAACTGTGAAAATTAGGTTGAGTCATGATAAAAATAAACTCCAATAGAATATCATTAGAAGAGGAAAATTCATGAGTATTACCATGAATATCTTTCCTCTGAAATGATTTTTAATCATGGAAAATACAATTACAAGAAGAAAAAAATAAATCTAGGAATAAAGGAAAACATTTTTTTCTTAAAATTATTCCATTTAAAGAAAAATATAAATAAAATCCACATGAGAATATATTATATTGAATTCATAAAAAATTCACTGATAAATGCGATAGAATATTGAATGAGTTCAACTATGAATTCATAATAATTTACCTACCAAATTTACAAGAATCGTGAATATATCCATGTTCTAAAAAAGAAGGCATAACATTGGTTTGAAAAATAATATTTTCATGGTATGATGATCGAATATCAATAAAAAATTTAAGGGAAATATAAATAATAATAATTTAATCCCACTAATGATTCACAAAGTATTATACTAGGAGGATATAATTTCAACCATTTCCAGGAAATGTATTAGAAGGTTGTGTGAATCCAAAAGTCCAATAATTTCTCATTTTTATAATCCCTATTATTTAAGCATAAACATCTTGATAGAACTCCTGGGTGATTCTTTTGAATCTGATCCACAATGAATAATTTAATGAGAGTCCACAATATTTCAAATTCATGATAGTAAATCAAAAACAATGGTATTTTTTAATTCTATGATAGAACCTTTGAGAAATGTGTAATTTTAGGGAATTAGAGAAGTAAATATACATTTTATATCAGTATTGAAAGACTATTATCAAGTCAATGGAGGGGTCATGGTGTGTCGATCACCTATGTATTTGTGACAATCACTAACCCTTGGAAAATTATAGGTGGTCATATAGAGGCACGCAATGCCTTTACAATTATCTAGTTATAGGCCATATTTGATTATATTATTTCAAAACAATATTAAGAATTTAAAAACACATGTGTATTACCATATAAACTGTAATATTTAAAGAAAATATTTCATTATATTAAATTAAAAAAAACTTATAGGTTTAAATTTTTAGATAATTAAGGAAGGAAATTAACAAATAAAACTCATTCCATTTTTACAAATGGAAAATTCTCTCATGATATAATAAAATGACTAATTCATAATAGGTCATAAAAATTTCTAACATGTTCTCTAAATAAGGTTATCCTTTAGAAATTTTATACTTTTCTTATCATCATAAACTATGTATATGAAACATAAAAAATATGTGACATTAGATACTCAATAAGGGTAAACATAAGTGAAACAATCAGGGATCTTAAGAAAGAATAATTTTTGAATATAGATATAATTAGTATATATAAAATAGTTATATAAAAAATCACAGATAACAATTCATGTAATATATTATTTTACATCATGAAAATGTCACATATCATAGAAACATGTCATAGATGAAAATTTTGGCACATCTATATTCTTATAAATCATAACATAGTGGAACAAGTATGAAAAATTCCCTTATAATATTATTCGTCACTCAAATATTTACAATAGAAGATCACACATCACAACATGGTTCCCATTTTTCATTAAGAATCATTACTCATTTCAATATTATCAAATGAGATGTAAAACATTACCCAATGAACATGAGGGATATATAAGGATTAATCATCCCTTATTGATTCACCATATCTATTTGTTCCAAATGAAAACATCACACAACAACTATCACGACCCGTCCTAGTGGGGCATGCGCCATGACACCCCAAGCCCGCCTCCAATAGGCCAGGGGCTGGTGACTAGAACCGAGTTGGTATATTACTAACATGGGAGGAATTTCTGATTTACCTATACACACACACATCAGAAGACCAAAATTCTGAAATGTAAAAACCACCATGGAACAAAAATTTATGCATACAACTAAACCCAACCAACATAGTACTACAGAAAGTAAATTACTGCAGGTAAACTGGTCCAGAATACAAACCCATGAAATACAATAGTCTAAAAACTAAAATGTCCAACCTGTATGCACAAATAGGTACTGGGAATACTGCTCGTAACTGTAGGAACACCTTGGCCAATAGGGAAGTCGAAAAGCTCGGTCATGTCCCAGTCTGCCCTGGACTCTTTCAAAAGGATGATCGTCTACAAAAGAAACGACACGTGCGGGCACATTCTGTGCAGGGTGAGTATAACAATACTTAGTAGATGACCCCAAAAACCACAAGCAATACACAAAGGAAAGATATAATCATCTATATGTACTGTATTTCCACCGAACATACAATAGAAGAACAAAAAATCCAGATATACTCAAATCCCTTATGTGTAGTCTAGGAAAAATTCACGTAACAATATACCCCCTCTAGGGATCTAGTTTGAAGATTCCACGAAGCACTCATTCTGGGAGAACTCACTCCATGAGTCTGATAGCTCTGATGACATCTGTACGAGAAGTACTATTCTTCGGGAAAAGTAACTCGAGATAGATACCCTCATTATAGGAGAACACCCTATTAACTAAGAATGATTGTGATACATAGATGAGGATCACTGCTAGGGCCTTGGCCGATTCTGCGACTCATCTGGATTCACCTGCTAGGTAGAGGACTGATTCCCTTTGTAGTTGATCACGTTGATGGTTGAATCTACCTTGGATGATGAATGGATAGAGAATCTCACTTTGGGCCTCTTTGAGAGATGCCTAACTCTATCAAAGAACGTCCTACTAAAGGAATCATACTCCAATAGAAGGAAATGATACCTTCCCATTACGGGAATAAGAAAACGGGGCACCAAACCAAATGAAACATGTCCATGATACAGTGGAATAGATGATCAAGCCATGTAAAGAGAAGTACATGGCGTGTAGAAGTGTCACACGCCGTGTCTTCTAACCCCGGGTACTGCCAGTGCACAACGGACCATGTCAGAAGGTTGGTCATATAAAATGAAACTACACGGTGTGTAAAAAATATCACACGTCATGTCAAGGTATCTGGGGTCTGCCACATGTACATTGGCCATGTGCCTGTACAAGGTCTCAACCCATATACGCCAACCCGTGTAATCGATACATGGGGTTACCCACGTTACTGGACTCGACTGGCCATACGGTGGAGTACATGTCTGTGTACTCCACAATGTGTATGTGTATCCCCTAGATACAAGCTGAGCCCCACGTAGTCACCTCTTCCATGTTGTGTAGGGTCTAAAAGCCATGTTTTGAAGTTGTGTAGTCCAACCTATGTCAATGTTCTTTCTAGAATACGCACCGATCTTCAGGAAATGTCCAACACATCTAGTGACTGGGGTCACACACCATGTGATACCAATCTGACAACCAAAACCCTAGCTCCCGCTGAGCCGGTCTACATAGCTTATTCATTAGGATACATGCCATGTATTTTGGAAATTTTTAGAAATGATTCTTCTCACCAGCGCACCTCCCATGGATTTCTTTTCTTTAATCCGTCAATATGATCTCCCTGAAACTCCAGATTCTAGGTCGCCCCAATGCCGCAAACAAATTTCCATTGTTTTCTGACCTTTTATCGGCTCTAAAAATGCATGTTAATCCACCTGTACGAACAATGCTCGAAGAATGGTATATCCCAATCCAATCCAATTCATCATCTTCCTTCATCTTCTCACCTCCTCTAGGACATTGATATATCATATCTTCATGTTGGTATCATTGTGTCGCAAAATTGATGCACAATGATCCATTGTTCGTCTCCTTAATAATAATACACAGAACTTGAAGAAAAGATGACGACATCCAATAAATTGAAATGAGGAATAAATATCCGCCTCTGTTTTTCATGACATTGATACACTCCCATTGGAAGGATTAAACAAGGAGAATCAAAATGATAATTCAATAATTATCACAATTACAATTCCTGAATCAAACCCAAAAGAAATTGAAAATAGCACCCTCCTAGAAGAACGCATAATCCACGGATCAATATGTTCATGGATGATCCGCACTCATCATTAAATACAAAAATTATGAATGAAGAATCAAAAAAAAACAACGCCTACCTCGATCCGATTGAATAACGATAGTTGCATTGTGTTCATGGGTGAGGTTCGTCAAATCGGAGATGTGTCGTCGTCATCCCCCCAACAGGTTCTCCTACAAATTTCCAAGATCCTCTCCCTCAACATAATGGGTTATGAGGCCCACCCTGTGAACTTTCCATATGAAGGTATTAGAAGGGAATAGTTAGGTCGCTGCGCAAAATGAATACTTTTAAATAAAATAAATAATTATTTTATTTTATCTTCATTAAATGTCCAATAACTAACTCTCAAAGCTGACCCGCACCAGTTGATGTTAGGATCCGCCTAAGGTAAAGTTGCAACTTTGAACACAATAGTGCCCGCAGATTTCTGATCTAGGCACCCGGTTAAATGATATTTCACTTTTTCAAGATAACCGCTCAGCCATGCTATTTAATCTTTTAGTATAGTTTCCAGGAACCCCAGGCCTTGGAATCGCATGTCGTCGAAAGGTATAGTCTCAAAATAATTCCGTATTATTTTTAATAATAATATATCAAAAATCTGAGACATTAAATTTTCCCCACCATGGGGCTTTGCAACCCTGAAAAGAAAAAACAAAGGCCACTCAAAAAGATGTGGGTATCGGGCATGGATCTGACCCTCCCTCTACCAAATTCTCTCTTAAAGATTCCCATGCTACCACCGGACGCACACCAAGGGAATAGATTTCCCATGAAGGATCCTCTCCTGCAAGTCCTTGATCTTCACTCGGTACTAAGCAATGGATGGTCAATCCTCGATGTCCAGCTCGCCCCCATCGATGACGTGAAATGGGTCACGCATGTACCTCCTCAATTGTGACACGTGGAATACATCATGTACCAGGTGTAACTATTGTAGTAGATCTACACAGTATGCCAACTCTCCAACACTGCGTAGTATCTAGAATGTTCTGACGAACCTCATAGATATCTTTTCACCCTGTCCAAATCTATGTAACCACCATCGAGGTGAGACCCAAAGAAAGATGTGGTCTTCCTCCTCGAACTCCCGAGGCCTCTGTTATCTATCAGTATAAGACTTCTACCAGCTTTATATAGTCTTCATCTTCTCCCAGATGATCTGCACCTACACGGTGGTAGCTCGCCCCATCTATGGACCCATGAGTGCCGACTCTATGGGTTCCGTCCAACAAAGCAGTGACCGGAAGGGTCTCCCATATAAATCCTCTAATGTTGCCATACCGATGGTGGAGTGGTAGCTATTGTTGTACGCAAACTCAACCAGTGGTTGGTGGTCCTCCCTACTACAACCAAAGTCCATGATACAAGCCCTCAACATATCCTCTAGGACATGAATGGTATTCTCCATTTAACCATCTGTCGGGGAATGGCATGTTGTGGTAAACTGTTGCTAAATCTCTAAAGCCTCCTATAATCCAATCCACAACAGGGATGGGAAATGGTTGTCTCGATCAAAGACTATTGTTGAAGGGAATCCATGAATCCAAACTATCTATTACACGCAGAGGTGTCCCAATCTCTCTGTAGAACATTTCAGGGTAATATCCAGGAAGTTGGCCGAATTGGTGAGTCGATCAATGGTCACCCAGATGGAATTAGGCCCCTTTGACATCTATGGTAAAAATTTGATGATGTCCACTGATATCGCATCCCACATTCACTATGGAACTTCCAAGGGTTGAGGTAATCCCGATGGGACCTGGTGCTCACCCTTTACCTGTTGGCATTTAAGGTATCAAGAAATGAACACTTCTACTTCCTTCTTCATGCCTAGACACCAGAACTATCGTTGGTGATCCTGGTACATCTTTGCTACTATAGGATGTACCCCCAAGGGGGATGTATGAAACTCCTTCATGAACTCTTCTCAAAACAACACTAGTACAACAGTGCATCCTCTGAAAAGAAGTATGTGCTCCCCACCATGTGAATACCCATACAGAGCATGTCTTATGGATAACTGAGCATGTAAATCCCCACAGTCGACATCCCAAAGCATTTTCTCTCTAACCCGTTGTGAGAGTGGAGGGATGTCAACCATTGATTATAGGTAATTTGCACCCTGTGTCCATGAAGGATAATAGTAAAGCAGCTAACTTCTCTTTCACCTCACTCAACAACTTTGAACCCGACCTTCTGCTAAGAGAATCTTCCACCTTGATTCCCTTCCCAGGAGTAAAGATGATCTCGAAGTCGAAATCATAGAGGAACTCTAGCCAACACCTCTATCTCATATTCAGATCCGTCTATGAAATGATGTACTATAGGCTCTTGTGGTTAGAGTAGATGATAATATGCTCTCCCATTAGGTATTGTCACAACATCTTCAAAGAGAAGACTACAACTACCAACTCGAGATCATGGGTCAAATTGTTATAATCATGTGGACTAAGGTGGCATGAACCAAACACAATCACAACCTGTATCTGCATCAGGACACAACCATGACTGGTTCCTAGTGCCTTATAGAAATCTACGTACCTGACACCCTCCTCCGAAAATCACAAAAGTGGGGCACTCTTCAAATTCTATCTCAACTACTGCAAATCCTATTGGCACATCTCCATCCAGAAGATGGGTTGTCCATTCATGGTCAGGATATCATTGGTGCTGATATATGGGAGAAATCATGAATTAATCCTTGGTAATATCCTAAAAACCTATGGAAACTCTCTACCACCATCAAATCCGAGGTGGATCCAATGATAACACTGCATCCACCTTGGATGGGTCTACAGCCACTCCATCTACTGTGATGGAATGTCCCAGAAAGTGGACCTCCTAAATCCAGAACTGGCACTTCAAGAGCTTCCCATAAAGATGGTGCTCCTGGAGTATGTTTAGAACCATCCCCAGCTATCTCGCGTGCTCCTCCTCTGACGATTAGTACACAAGGATGTCGTCGATGAAGACTAATACGAACTAGTATAAGTACAGATGGATGATACTGTTCATCAGTCACGGGAACACTGTAGGGGGGGTTTCATATCTAACGGAATCCCCAAGTACTCATAGTGAATATAGGGGCATCTAAAAGTTGTTTTTGAAATATCCTCATCTCATACTCGTAACTGGTGATAACTTGGTAAAGGTTCAACATTCAAGAACCATTGTTCCCCTCGTAGGTGATCAAAGAGTTTGTCAATTCATAATAATGGATACATGTTCTTCACCGTTACATGGTTGAGGCACTAGTAATCCACACATATCCTCAAACTACCATATTCCTTCTATGAATACAAAACTGGGGCTGCCCAGGGTAAAACGCTGGGTCTTACGAAACCCTTTCTCTACAAATCCTCCAACTACACCATCAGCTCGTCAATCTTTTTGGGAGCCTACCGATTTTCTAATGAGGAAATCAACGTCATCCCAGGGTGTAAGTTGATCAAGAAGTTTATTTATGAATGGGTAGGTAGTTCTGGTAAATCTTCAGGAAAGCCATCCTTCTACTCCACTACAAGTGCTGGGAACTGGGAGCTCATCAAATCTACTTCGCCAAGGGAATGACTATCCGACTCATGAGTGATCGGACTTACCCACTTATGCACAAGCCCATTTTGTGTGGCATGGGTCTCCTTTTCTCCAAAAAGGAAAACATTGTCCCATCATTGCGGAATCACCACACTCTTCACTTAAAACAATCAATCATGGAATGGACCGGAGATAAACAATCCATACCGAGAATGACGTCGTAAGGGCCCAACTCTTCCACCAAGAGGATCCAACCAAAACTATTGCCTCCAAGGGTAATATCACACTGTCTGTAATGGTGTGTGATCGTTGAGTCTCCTATTATAGGTGTCTCCATGTGCAAGGATTGACTCAACGGATCTACCAGAATCTCAAAGTTCTGTACAAGACATGTGGCAAGTATGGAATAACTGGAACCTGTGTCTATATGTACTACAAATATGGAAGAGAAGACATAGATTGTACCTTGTATCATCCTTGGAGTCCCTGGGTCCTACACCTAAACCGCATGAAGCTGTCCATGTCCATATCCCCCACCTCCATGTGCTTGGTGTGAACATCTGTGGGTGGCAGTGGAAGTAAATCGACGCATCTTCCACCACCTATTGCTCACCAATCTCCTCTTCCACATCCTTCGCCTAGCGGGCCTATTTTCTCCATTCTCTACCTTTGCCTCGGTGGTCAATCGAACACCTCCCTATCAGCAGCTCGACATGTCTGACAATCCCTAGCGAGATGTCCCCTATGGTTTCATGCATAGAATCACTTCTCCCTAGACTGTCTTGATCAATCATGAGTGCCTTGGATTGTCGATCAACTATCCTGGGTCCTCTTATGACGTATCCCTTATCTTGATTCCTATGCCTGATGTCGGCTCCCTACTGTCGAGGTCTCTGCACCTATCTGCATGCTGCTAACTACCATCAGCTGTCTATGCTCTGCCAAGAATCACTCGATCACCAAGCCCTTCTCGAGCTCTCAGCATATGTAGAAATTCATAGAGGCATGGCACTAGCTTAGATGTCGCATCGTAGACATCCCTCGATGGTGCGAGCTCTAAAGTACTGATCCCTGGCTATATCCATCGAGTACCATGCGAGGTTGGTGAACCTGGATGATTAGTCAGCTACCATCATACTACTCTGCTAGAGCTAATGAATATCTTAGTTGTGCACTACTCTAGGCATGACCAGAGATAAATCCTCCTTAAAGATTCACTCGAACTCTGTCCACAAAAGCGTATCCACTTCGTGAGTCGGTGTGGTCAGACACCACCATCGTCTTGCCAAACCCTGAAGAAAGCTTTCTACTAGGATCACTATATGTTCTGTTGGTGTCCTCGGTAGACGGAAAACTCTGGTCACTACCTCAAGCCAGTCCTCACCCGCTTGAGGGTCGATCTCTCATCGGAACCTGAGGGGATCTATCTCTAGAACTCATGGAGCACACTCATCATGCACCCCTCGTCGGTATGTAGTGTAGGGACCATAGGATACTCCATTGGTAGTTGTATAAATGTTTCACCACCGAGTGGCAACGCATGGAGAACTGGTCCCTGTATCGAAGCCTCTTCACTGAGGGGGTCATCCTCAAGATTGTGTTGGTGAATCCTTCAGGGTATGCTTCATAGAGACATTCTGTAAGGAAACAAGATGTACCATATGTTTATCTAGATAGATTAATAAAAAGACATTGAAAACACAACCCGTTCCTATATGATGTAGGCTGTTTTCTTTTTTATTTCCCCACAGTAAATGTTTTCATGTACCGAGTCAAAAGGTAGGTTATCAGGGTCCTAGTATATGGATACGTCGGCTTCCCACACCAGTTTGGGAGTCTATGTCCTGAAATCCAAGCTTGAAACACTTAACACTATTCCCCTAACCCATTCTCACAGACTCTTGGTCCTATGGTAGAATCCACTGCCTCTGATTCCACTCTTTCACGACCCATCCAAGTGGGGCCCACGCCGTGACTCCCCTGGCCCACCTCCAATAGGACAGGGTCTGCTGACTAGCACCGAGCATGGATATTTCTAAAATGGGTGGCATTTCCTATGTACATGTACACACACACAATTCTCTAAGACCAAAATGCTGAAATGTAAAAATCACAATGGAAAAAAATGCATGCATACAACTAAGCCCAACTGACATAGTACGACAGAAAGTAATGTACTACATGTAAACACATCCAGAATACAAGCCCACCAAAAACAAGAGTCTGAAAACTATAATGTCCATACTGTAAACACAAAGAGGAACTGGGAATGTTGTTCATAACAGTAGAAACACCACTGCCTATAGGGAACTCAGAATGCTCGGTGCAGTCCTGGTCAACCCTAAACTATGATGAAAGGCTTCTCATCTGCACAAGACCCGACATGTGCAGGCAAAGCCCGTGCAGGGGTGAGTGTAAAAATACTCAGTAGAGGACCCCAAGACCACAAGAAATACACAAAGGAAAGATACTGTCAGCTCTCCGCAATATATGTCTACCAATCAAATATTAGGAGAACACCAAATCCAGATATACTGAAATCCCAAACCCATAGTCTAGAGACAAGTCACACAACAGCGTACCCCAACTAGGGAACCAATTTGAAAATTACACAAAGCAATAGTTCTTGGATAACTCACTCAATGATCCTAATAGCTGTCATGATGTACGCCTGATAAGTACTGTTCATCCGGAAAATTCACAAGAGATAGATACACTCATTATGGGGGAACACACTCCTGAGTGGGAAAGATCACGATACACAGATGAGGATCACTTCTAGGGACTTGGAGGATACTACGACACATCCAGATTCACCTACTAGGTAGAGGATCAATTCCCTGTAGAGTTAGTCATGTCGATTCCTGGCTCTACCTAGGGTCAAGAATGGATAGAGAATCTAAATCGAGGCCTCTCGGAGGGATGTCTGACACTATCTCAGAAAGTCCTGCTGAAGGGATCATACTCCTATAGAAGGAAAACGATACATCACCATCAGGGAAATGAGAAAATGGGGAAATAACCCAAAAGAAACATGTCTAAGATATGATGGAAAATAAGATCAAGCCATGTATATAAAAGTACACAACATGTAGAAATGTCACATGACGTATCTTCTGAACCCTGGTACTGCCCCATGTATAATGGCCCATGTCTCAAGTCTGGTCATGTAAAAATAAACAACACAATGTTTAAAAATGATGGCATGCCATGTCAAGGTATTTGGGGTCCGCCCCATGTACTCTAGCCATGTTCCCAAACATGGTCTCAACCCATGTGCGCCCACCTGTGTAATCAATACACGGGGTGACCCACGATACAAGCCTTTACTGGCCATGTGGTGGATTACATGGTCGTGCACCCACCTTGTGTTTATGTATCCCCTAGATACACTCTGAGTCTCATGTACTCGCCTCTACCATGTCGTGTAGGGTTTACACACCGTGTTCCAAAGCCGTGTAGTCCATCCTGTGACCGTGCACATCCCAAAATACACTCTAAGCTTCAGGGCAGATCCAACACACCGTGTGATGGGGGTCACATGCTGTGTGATACCATTCGGACACCCAAAACCCTAGCCACCGCTGAGCCAGTCCACATGGCATGTTCCTCAGGATACACACCATCTATTGTGGAAATATATAGAAATGACACTTCTCACCAGCGTGCCTCCCATGGGGTTCCAGTCATTGATTCTTTTATCTGATCTCCTTCAAACTCTAGATTCTAGGTCTCTGTAATGCCGCAAATCCATTTTTGTGGTTTTCAAACTTCCGATCGGCTCTGAAATAGCATATTTATCCACCCGTGCAAAGAACGCTCGAAGAATGGTATATTCTGATTTAATCATATTCATCGTCTTCCAACATCTTCGCACCTCCGCTAGGTTATTGCGATGTTAGATCTTTATATTGGTATTTTTGTGTCGCAAAACAGATGTGCAACGATCCATTTTTCGTCGCCCCATAAAGAACATGAACAATGCAAAGAAAAGAAGAATAAATCCAATAACCCAAAATGATGAAAGAAACTCCACCACATTTCATCATGACATTGATCCAATACCATTAGAAAGATTAAATTAGGCAAATCAAAATGATAATCCTCCAATTATCCCAATTAAAATTCCAAAATCAATCCCTAAAATAAATGGAAAATAGCACCCTCTAGTAAGAAATAATGATCCTCTGATCAACATGTTTTTGGTTGATCCACATTCATCAATAAATCCAAAAACGAGGAAATAAAAATTGAAATAACAACCCCTACCTCGATCTGGTTGTAGAATGAGCATCGCGTAGTGTTCGTGGGTGAGGTTCGTCAGATCTGAGATGCATCGTCGTCGTCCTCCAATAGGTTCTCCTCCAAAGCTCCAAGAGGTTCTCTCTCAATCCACAGGGTTATGTGGCTAACCCTGAAAACTTGTCCTAAGAATGTATTCAAAAGGGAAGAATTAGGTCTCTGTGAAAAAAAGAAACTTATAAACAAAATAAATTATTATTTCATTTTTTCTCTGTTGAACACCCAAAAAAATAACTCTTGTAGCAGACTCGCGCTGGTCGATGTTAGGCTCTACCTGAGGTAAAGTCGCTGCTCTAAATGCAACGAAGCCCTCAGATTTTCTATCTGGGCACCCATTTATATGATATTCCACTTTTTAGGAAAACATCTCATGCACTCTGTTTAAACATTTAATTTAGTTCAAATATTTATTCTGGGCACCCCGGGCCTCAGAATCGCATGTCGTTGAAAGGTCTGGTCTCAAAATAATTCCATATAATTTTTAATATAAAATTAAAAAATTCAGAGACATTACAATAACATCATTAAAACCGAACAAACTTATAAAGTCTCATGTAAATATCTAATGAAAATTAGTCAAATTTTATAGTACAAAGAACCCTTGGAAATAAAATTGTTTTTATTAAACATATCCTAAATAATATAAAGAAATAAAATGGGATTCATGTGTCTTTCAAATGGAGTTACATATGAAAATAATTTATTATTCCATTAATTATAATAACATGATATTCCTATGGAAAATAAATTGTTATCCTATGAAATCATTTTAATTAATAGGAAAATTCTATTCAATCATGATAATAAAAATAGTCTATTTAACCATATATATAGTCTATATATGGTTAACAATATAGTTTTCCCCAATAAATGGATGTATGGAATCTAAGTGAATATTTATTAATAAAATAAACTATAAATAAGGTATTTACATAAGAAATGTATTAGATGAAAAATTATAATTACTAATCGAAAATGATTAGTTAAGATAATCGAAATAATTAAGAATTTATCCAAAATATAAATATTTTTAATAAGACATGTAGAGAAACTAAATGGATAGTAAAATTTACACAAAATCCACAATCAAGAATAATATATTTCTATGCATAATTAATTATATTAAAATATTTTTAAGAAGGTGTTTTAAAAATGCCTTTGGAAATATAAATTATATTCAGATATTTTTATAATATTCTAAAAGAAGAATTTTAAAAATAGATGAGAAAAAATATCATTAAGAAACTATAAAAATGTATAGATAAAGATTTAAATTGAACATAAATTATTTAAAAAGATGTGATCCCGTAGAAATTTTAAAAAGAGATCATTTTCAATGTATTCATAAAATGATAGTGTTATTGGTGACATTGAAATTTTATTTTCCAATAAGTTGATGAAAAGAAAAATTAAAACAGTTTCCTTAGAAAATGAAATATCAATAAAATAATCCATGAAAAATAATAAATATTATCAAAATAAATGTGAATTACAAGATAAAATATTATATTTTTAATGTATGGAAAATATTTTTTAAATATCATGGTTTTAAAACACAAATCATAAAAAAGAGTATTAGATATTCCTTTTAAAAACGTGGTAAGGATGATTATAACAATCATTGACAATAATCAATATTATTTTTCCTAAAAAAAAGATTATAAAATTGGTTATAAGGAAAATTTTGACTTGAATGAAAGAAATATTTTGGAGATAGAGGTTCCCTCTTTATAATTGTATATTTTTATGTGGGGGAACAATCAATTTAAAGAAATAACAAAAAATATTTTTTCTCTAGAAAAATAAAATATTGAATCATTTGATTTGGTAAATAAATTAATAAATAGATTACTGAAGTTTAATTTTTAAAATAAACCACATGAATCAATCAAAAGAATAAATTAATTAAAGGATCTAGGAGGGGAAATGATCAAGGAGAACAAAATTAATGAAGGCCACGAGCATGTGTATAAACCATGGTAACACGCTTGGGGGATTCTATGAATAATAATTTGATTACGATCCCATGTACCCTATAATTCCATGAATTCTATAAGATTTTCACTCCCCACCATGTGTGTAGTAAGATAGAATGTATAATATTCCTCTTGTTCCTTTGAATGAAATAGATTATAGACCTTAAAATGAAGCTATTGTTCTGTTGGGAGGTGTGAAAAGTAGAGGAGTTTGTTTCAATCTCATCTAGTGGGATAATGTGGGGAAAAACCTCAATATCATCAATAAACACCCCAAAAACTAAATGATGTGAGTCACCACAACCATAAAACCATATTATAAAATGATCAGTGAACCCCTAGAGACACAAACCAAACCACCTGTGTTCATGAGGCCAATATGGTAGGATCAATCAGTGTTTATATTGTACCCATTAATTGGTGGATTAAATCATATCCATATCCATTGGAAAGACGTGACATACCTTAAAAAATGAAATTACATCATTCTATAACTATCCTATTACATTTAGATTGATCCCAATCTTTCATGAGTCCCTTATGGTTTGGAATAACATTACAATCCTTAATCAAAATGGAAAAGCACCATATTACTCCAAGAATGCTATTTGAGTTTCCAAATCCCGTTGTGGAAAATATATTTCATGAATTATGAAACTTTTATAAATGGGTTTACATGGTAAAAATGTAAGTCCCATTAGGAAAAAATATTATACAGTAATTTAATGCAAAATAATTTAACCACTTTTCTGAAATTAGTTTGAGATGAAAAATTATTATATAACGGTTTATAATTGAGTACAGAAAAACATTTACAACATAAGGATCAGTTTAATAAAACCCACATGAATGAGAAACTTTTAAATTTAATATAAATTAAAATTTATAAAATGTATACCATGTTATAAGAACTAAACTATGTATAACATACACCACATAAAATAAATTAAGTGCGTATTTTACAACATGTCTTAAAGAGGGTTATTTGAGATGAAAACCCTTACTATAGTCCCGACTTGTATTGCGCTTACACAAAATTTACAATATAATTAAATTTATTTTATTAATTATATACCCAAGAATCATAATTCCAAATTTAATCATTTATACTTCCTATTGATACACATTAAATAAGTATTTTTATATATTCGTTATTTTTTTAACTATTTTCCCACATTGATTGATTATAGGTTTACATTATTATTTTAATTTTATAGGGGTGGTGTTGATATTCATTATTATTTTGAGGTTAATAATTAAAAGTTAATTATATTTACTCTTACATATAGTTCAAAAAAAATTATGATGTTTTAAATTCCATTCAAGAGTGTTTTAGTCTTTATCCTTGAAGTAGACATCAAATAAAAAAATGGTTTATAGATTATCGATGAACAAATAATGTTTTATTAATTAATTAGTTCAATAATAATGATACCATTATTGAACCAATAAATAATTATTATTTAAATATTTATACCATATTATTCCACTAATTATGTTCTCATATTGATCCCTAATAAAAGTTCATACAGCTGTTCATGTAGGTGGTCAAAACGACCATTACTTGTACAAACAATGATTAATTGGTGATCATGTGATGATATGGTCGAATTAAAACTATAAAAGTGGAATTATAATATTATTTAGTGTTAATTAGTTTTATATATTATAAGAAAAATGAAATTATATGATATTTATGGGATATGAAATAAATTTATAGTATGGAAAATTGTTTTTAATTTTAGTTTGATTTGTAAGGATGTTAAATTTATACTAATTGTTTATTATTATAATCATTAGTATTTAATAAAACTTTCATTAAAAGAACCTTATTAATATAAAAATCATATTTATATTTTAAATACAATCTTATAACCCTTCATGAGGGGCTGTAATCTAAATCAAAACTCACCGTTCCATGGAGGTGGTAGTCTACACAAACACATTGATGATGCATTAATTTTTATTATAAAATGAGAGATGAATAATATTATTATCTTTTAATATTATTAAATAAGTTATATATATCATAATATTTTATTAAATTCACTTTTTAAACCTTTTGTGACATGAAATGAATGAAAATGAACATGTTACTTTATGGAGATGGTAGTCTACATGTATGCACATTTTCCGATTTCAAATTAAAAAGTCTCAAATAATATAAATATTTGGTATTATAATAAGTTTTCATAAATTTTAAATTCATACATATAATAAAATAATGTTATTAAACATATTTTAATTGTAAAAACAATAGTTTTCAATATTCACCTAAAAACAACCTTTTTGAAAAATACCAAATATAACCTAGGCTAATTTTTAAATTATAAATCATGAAATAATTTTATTTTTATCAATTTAAAATAATAAAATTTATATACTTATATATTTAAATAAAAAAATACAAAGAAAAATTATTTTTTTTTGAAAATGAGTTCTTAAAAATCATATTTAATTAATATTATATATTTTAAATTTATAAATAAATTCATGTAGAAATAAAAGTTTAAAAATAAATATTAGTTATTATTATAAACTATTAAATGTGATCAATTTAATTTTTCTTGTAATATACAATGTCGATTTTTAAATAATTCATCGAAAGTAATCCTTCATAAAATATTAATTAAATGAAATAATAATATATAAACTTTTTACTTATGTGGTATCCATTTATCTACTAAGGATTATATTATTCAGGTAATTTTAATATTTCAAGGCTCTTTTTAGTAATTGTTGCATTAGTTCAGTTATCTTTGTGACGTAATCTATTGAAGATAATTTTAATTTAATGGGAACATCATCTTTAGTCATTATAAGGGAAGGGTTTATCTTGTGGATGAAGTTCAGATGTAATGGTGTGTGAGGTTTTTTTTGGGGAAAATGGGAAATTTTTTGAGAGGTATCTGGGTTCAGTTATTTATTAAAAAGGAATTATTTGTAGAGGATTTATAATAACAAAAATGTTAATTATATGTGGTATTATCATACATTACAATTATTATTTTTCATATCCAACATAATTAAATAAACTTATTGATTAATATCAATAATAAATAAATAAATCTTATAAGTTAAACCAATATTTTTATATATATGAAATTAAAATTTTAAAAAAACTGAGAGTATTTAATTTGGAAAAAAATTAAATAAAATTAAAGGAATTGAATAATGAATTTCTTTATCATGTTCATCATTAAAAATAACTAAATATATTACTCACAGTTTTTAAATTCTATTATACAAATCAACTCAGGGAATAAAAACTAGTTTATGATAATTGATGTAAACTAGATAAATAATATATATGAATACATAGACTTTGATAAAAATTATACATATAGGATATATGGTTCATAAGAAAATTAGTCCCAGACATGAAATATTTTTTTAATGAAAATCATTATTTTAGAAAAATAATATAAAGGTAAATTCATTATTTATTTTCCAACGGACCATTGTGTAAATATTTATTATTGTTATGTAATTGTCAAGGGTAAAAAATTTTAATTTATATTTAAAAAATTATAAATTATATATTAATTCAAAATAAATATATGATCCTACAAAATTATGTTAATGTAATGAAAATATCATTCATCCAAAATCAAGATATTATAATTGTAGAGACCCGAAGCTTGACGTACACAGACATTACATTACTTTTACCGAATACATAATACGTAACAAAAACCAAAACTCAAGGATCGTAATAGTTTAGTGTCTTTGGAAACTTGGAACAAAATCTTCTAATCGTAGTGAAAGATCTTCAACATCTCCCATAATGATCATCCCCTTTTGATTTCTTAGCTAAAAATATTATTTATATCCTAGGGAAAAGAACACATATAAAGGGTGAGATAAAATGCTCAGTAAGGGTAAGCATGGAGAGAATAAAACAACCCATATACATTTGAACTTAAAAACAAGAACACAATGTTTAAACATCAAAATATTGACCGATGACATAACACATGGCAGTACATAAGGCATAAATCATAATGGAAAATCAATCATGATAAAATATCAACGAAATAAAACATGTAATTGTGGAAACCATTAAGCACAAGTTATGATTTCCATAGTATCCAAGGCATTGCTTCCAAGACCATCTTAGTTGACAAATTCCCTTACTGAACCGGGTTTACTTTTCGTTCCAGCCTTGTATTACTAAACCAGATTTACTTGTCATTCCAGCCATGACTATCTCATGAGATATAAATCATTACCCAATTCATTGGTGGGAGATATAGGTCCCACCCATTTCATAATTTAATCATTCTTACTTGTTCCACAACATAAACATAAATCATTCATCATAACCCAATGAATAAAAATGGGTTTCATAAATATCATCCCATCATAACATAATTCATATAAAACAAATGGATATCATTTCATATTAAGAAAAGTGAAACCATGTAAATCATAGAGACAATATACTTTAAACATAAACATATGAAAATAATGTCATCATAGATGGAAAATGGTTTTGGTAAAACACTTGAAATGAAATCTTGAGAAAACATATCCTTTCTTCTTCAAAATCATTTTCTTTTCAGAAAATGCCATGCAGTTTTAAATGAAAAGGATTTTTATGAAAATAGTTATAAAGTCTTGTAGAGTAATTTTAATGAATTTAAGGAATTATAAAAATGTAAAAATCCATTCCATCTGTATAAGTTAAAAGAAAACATTCTCTTCTTACTTATAACGGAAAGGTCAAAAAGTACCACATATTGTAAAAAAAAGAAATGTTTCATCCATAACAAAACGTAAAAGTAAAAGTGGGGTAAAAATGAATTTTAACATACATGGAAGAATATTGAACACTTTTTATGGACATGGATGAAAAATATAACACCAATTAATACATACGAATAAACAATCTCGGATAAAAATGATATTGGAAAGTTATCCCTTACCTTATGTTTGATATGCTTTGTATGTATCCGAACCTCATGTATAATGTTTTAAATAATGTCATTGACTTATTACAGAACCATATTCATTATTATGATATCATATGTGGTTCACTTATGACTTTATATTATCTGTTCTTTTGTAATTTCCATGTTAAACCAGCGTTTTGGGTAAAATCATTTCATTTATCGTACGTGTTTAGATTTGTTGTTCATGATATTATTAGTTATATACTGATTTAGATAATTCCATAATGTAAAACATGATGTATATATAATATATATTCAGTATATAAATATATATATATATGATAGATCGATATATGGAATGAAATACCCCGTTCATGGTGACGGTAGATCGTACGTACGCATGAACGCTGTTTTCGTTTCCTTATTGAATTAAATGGAATTAAGAAAATGAAACATATATGTACATAAATCCTGTATCATTATTATGTAATATATTTCATTAATATTTATTATATATATATACTTTATAGTCATGCTTGAATGGTTAATCATGGAAAATGAGTCTCATAGCATTCGTGGAGACGGTAGACCGTACGTACGCACGAGTGATGATATCGTTCCCATATTTATTGAATAGAAGTGGAGTGGATGAAATAATATCTTAGAATCAGTAAGATGTTATAACAACCATATATTTTTATTCATTACACCATTCTACCTATCCAAGTAAGGTGGTGGTAGAGAAACTAATTACACCACGTCGTAGAGACGGTATTCCGTACGTACGCACGTGCGGTGATTTTGTTTTCCATAGGATGGATAGAAGGTGAAATGGGGTTGTATGATATTTATAATAACATATCAGTATATCAGTGATACTGATGATATTAATTTATAATGAAACAACTAAACAACAATAAGTTGAAGAAGAAAGAATCTTGAAAGAATCTTTAGAAGAGATTACCTCTTTTTCAACGCAATGCTTTTAGGCTTCCTCTTAAGGCACTAGAGTTGGTCTTTTGAGAGGACAAAAACCTCCAGAATGTTTCTAGGGAAGTAGAGAGAGAAATTGTTAGGGGTTGGTCATGCTTGATGGTTCAATGTTGTGTAGATAGGAGAGGTAGGAGGTTCCCTTTTATAAAGGAGGAGAGGGGCACCTTTGGAATCCTCAAAAATATTTATTTATAATAAATCAAACCCCAGATAGAAACATCCAAAATGACTCAAATCCGAATCTCAGATGAGATAAGTTTGTAATCTCATCATCCAATAAAATTTAGACATGTTGGGAATTTATTTTTAACCTTATCAAGTTGATTTATCCTTATCTAATTTATTTAATCTTATTTGTGGTAATAATATTCTAGATTTTAAACTGTTATAAATTATTACTTATGTGTTGTGAATTATACATAATTGGGTACTTTATGAAATTTTATTTATAGAATAGAATCAATGGAGGTTTAACCTTTTATGGGTTGATCCTTGGGAGTTGCATGGGCTGGATTGAATGTTATTTGAGGTTCTTAAACTCTTAAATTTGTTCTTCATTTTAGGAGTTCCTTTATATGAATTATCTTCTTCTTTGTATTCACTGACATTAATGACAAGACATTTGGAGTTCTAGTACGATCCAATTACTTGGAGTGCTCATTTAAGTGATCCTATAAGGAATTAGTGATTAGCCTTGAAATTGTTTGTGGATTAAATCGGGGAATGATATTGAGGGATTATTTCAATTAATAGAAACCACTTGAACCAATGAACAAAAAATTGAAAGAAAAATAAATACATCCAATCAATAACTAGAGACAACCAAGGATCGAATCACCTTAATTACTCTTTTTAATTCAAGTAATTTTATTTATATTGTTCTTTAAATCAAATAATTAGTAATCCAATCAATTCAAACCCATGTTGGCCACTTCACAGCCCATCCTCCAACAAATCATATTATCTCAAGGTTAATTCTTCGGTCCCTATGGATTCGACCCCTACATATACTACATCGACCACATATACCTGAAGGGTAAATATTGGCGCATCCAAATTTTGGCTCCATTGTCAGGGACCCAAGTAAGTTCCTCAGATCCACGTCTTCTTTTCTCACCCAAAATTCTCTATTCTCACCCACATCTCTCTTATCATTACCCCATTCTATTTGTGTGTGTCCTGAGAATCTAGAATCCAACATTCTATATCCTCCAATAAAGTATCTTCCAAATTATCATGTCACAAAATCATGTAGGAATCAAATGGAATATCAATATTGGGATGCCCCTAAATGAGAAATTTTTTTTGATCAACCCTTGAATGATTACCTCGCACCCTATGAGACATACAATCAATGGGATGATGAATGTTTGAAAGATCAATTTCCATACCTATCATGAATGATTGAAAAGATAAATAATGAGGAAATCCATGATGTACAAACATCTATCAGCCCTAATCCTGAAAAAATTCTTTACCAATTGTGTAATAAAATAAGGATAATGAATTATGAGGTTTCATCTTTGAGGTTAGAACTACAAAACATTAAAACATGTGAAGAACCCAGTTTAGAGTCTGGGAAATAAGAGTTAGATAATGAATTGAATTGGCCATGTAATGTTGAATGTCAAGATAATGAGTGTTTTAATTAGGAAGGAATTGATTTTTTGAATTCAAAAGATATTAACTTGATATAAGGGATTGAGTTTCCTGAACATGGATCTATTAGTGAATTTTTAGGACCAATGATCACTGAACAATTGGGAAAAATTCCAATCATTGAGCCCATACCAACTCCTAAAATTCAAATGAAACTTTTGAGGATGAATCATATTTTTATAAGTAACCAATTCAATCTAATGTTTTTGGAGAAGAATATGATTTTCATTCAAATTTCCAATCTTCTTTAGGAAATTTCATTCAACCTGAACCCAAAATCATTGTCCTTATTTCCCCAATCGAGTATCCCATCATTTGTGATAAATAAGTGCTTGGGGTTTTCATTCATTCATTTTTTAAAACCCAAAAAGGGGGGTGGATCTTTTATTTTTTAGGAGAGACTACAGATGAATAAAATCAACCATTTCTGATACTCCTTGCATTTTCCCATTCATTTTAGAAAATATGATTGTTCATGAATCAAATTTAAAATCATCTTACCACAAAAAGGGATACGAATTATCAATGATGATTAAATGGAGAAATATGAAGTCATTAAAATTTAGAAAGTTGGAATTTGATATGTTGGGGGGTTCAAGTTGAGCTAACGACGTTAAACAAAACCGCTGCATGGGATCCAACCAATGGTTTTCACATTTCCAATCATATTGAATAATTTTATTTTTCATATAATAAATTTCCATAGATTGTTGACATGTTCCTATTTTATGAGTAAGGATGGTTAAAAGGGGGAGCATCGTATTCATCCATGTCATGCGGTGTGATCCCTGAGTAATACCTTACCCAGAAAATACAAAGAAGACAATGTATCGTCAGTTTGATTTTTAAAAATAAAAATAATAAAAATAAAAAATAGGGAACACCATAAAAATGATGATACTTGGAATTAAATAAATCATTGTGTAGTTTTTTTTTCTTCATTGTTCTTATTTTTATAGTTCATGAACTATTTTGGGTGATACATGTTCAATCAAGGAGGTTCATACATTGCCCAAGAGATCAAAGGAGTAATATGGAGCATCATGAACTTCAACTTCAAAAATCAGGTGAATTTGTTCCATGTTTATCATTTTCAATTTATTCTTTAAACTCCTCTCCTACCCCCATTCTATGTTTTATTTTCCTTAAACACTAGGGACAGTGTTATTCTATTTTTGGGGGAGAGGAAATAAAAAATACATTTCTGATACTCCTTGCATTTTCCCATTGATTTTAGAAAATAGGTTTGTTCATGAATCAAATTCAAAATCATCTTACTAGCCACAAGGGATACGCATTCTCAATCATTTTGAAGTCAATAAAGGTGAAGTCATTTAAAATTTTCATGTTAGAATTGGATAAGTTGGGGGGTTCAAGTCGAGCTAAGAACGTTAAACAAAAGCGCTGTATGGGAGGCACCCCATGGTTTTCATGTTTCCAATCATTTTGAATAATTGTCTTTTTCATATAATAAATTACTATAGATTGATGAAATGTTCTTATTTTATGAAAAAGGATGGGTATGAAAGGGGAGAGTCGTATTTATCCATGTCACGCGGTGTGATCCATGAGTAATACCGTACCCAGAAAATTTAAAGAGGATAATGTATCATCGGTTTGATTTTTAAAATTAAAAAAAAATAAATATAAATAATAGGGAATATCATACAATTGATGATACGTGGAATTAAATAAATCATTGTTTTGTTTTCTTTTTTCTTCTTTGTTCTTATTTGTATGGTTCAGGAACTATTTTGGGTGATACATTTTCAATCATGGAGGTGCCTACATTCCCCAAGAGATCAAAGGAGTAATCTAGAGTATCAAAAAATTCAACATAAAAAACCAGGTGAATTTGTTCCATGTTTATCATTTTCAATTTCCTCTTTAAACTCCTCTCCTACCCTCTTATATCTTTTCATTCTTTAAACACTGGGGATAGTGTTATTCTATGATTGGGGAGATGAAATTAGAAATGATTTTTTAATAAGAACATGCATGGAAAGAAAAATTCCATTAACAATGAACATGATAACACAAATTGAAAAATCTGAAATTAGATATCAAATAATTTTGCATACCTTGATTCTGATTTTAATGCAATTTTATGTTCATGAGCATAGCTTTTGGAAAGTGCAGTTGTCCGATGTGATTTTTCAATGTTTACATTTTTACCCTCTTAATAAAAATGCCACAATGCACATCTACTAGATCATGGGTGTAAATTTGAGTTCTTGGGTCCCTTCCACTAAATCATAGGGTTCTAGGGTCACTTTTAGTTTAATTTGAGTATCCAAAAAAATTTGAAAAAAAAGACCATATAGAGAAATGTTTTGTTTAAATGTGTGGCATCTGGAACTTCAGGATTGAGACTCCATAGTTGTCTTGCGCATAGTTAGGCTTTTTATCTCTATTGTAGAGCATGGAATTGACAATATGTGTGGTGTCCGACACTTGAGGATCATGAATCCATAGTTTTCTAGCCCAAAGTTAGTATTTTCATATCTATTGTGGTTAAAAAAACAAACTAAAAAACTAACATTAAAAATTTGGATACACATCATAAGGTTTAATGTGATTCCCACCTAGCGCTTCCATTTTTTTCTGCTTGAACAATAAAATGGGCCCCATATCTTTTGTGATGCATAACACTTTATCATGCTTAATTGAAATTAGATCAAATGTGGAAATTAATTTGAAAAAAGGAATGGGATTGGGATTGGGATATGCATATGGACCTAGCTTGTTATAAATGATTTTTATGGATTTCATAATTTTTTTAGTATGAGATCTTTGGATGAGCAATATGTATTAAAATGTTTTTGGAAAAGGAGATTCAAATTTCATATTTGTAATATATTTTGCTCGGGACCAGAAAAACTCAAGTTAGGGGGTGTGATTAGTCCCTAAATGTGACTGATATTCATTGTTAATATATTTATATTCATTTTTCCAAATTCCATAAACATTGTTTTAAGTGCATTACATATATAGAACTTCATTTCTCGTCTTAAATGCAATTAATGTTTAAAATGAAAATTTGGGCCCAATGATTAATCTGTTTGTGGATAACATTATTTTCATTTTCTGAATTTGATATTTCGGTATATTATTGATCAGTTTATTTGGAACATTTTATCTTTTAGGTCCGATTGATGAATCCCTAGGGAAAATGGATATTTTTGTCCCTGAATTCAGAAATTTACTGGAAAAAGAATAATCGGTCTAAGGCCCATCAAACATATGTTGGGCCCACAAACCAAGCCCAATAAAGCTCAAATTTTTATAGTAGAAAGATAAAAATATTAGTATTATTTTATTCAACTGTGTAAGGTGATAATTCAGAAGTTATTATGATGATAACGGTATCTGAAGTTGAGATTTAAATGGTGGGCCCGACATAAATTCACATAAAGTTGTCCCACCATTTTGACTATAACATCCAAATGACTGTTCCAAAATTCTGGAAATTTTTATAGCTCATAGAGGACTGATGGAAAAGAATATTTCTTTTAAACTACTCCTCCAGATTCGGCCCTGATAAATTAATGATTCACACGTCAAAAC
Organism: Viscum album; assembly: GCA_963277665.1. Taxonomy (NCBI): domain Eukaryota; kingdom Viridiplantae; phylum Streptophyta; class Magnoliopsida; order Santalales; family Viscaceae; genus Viscum; species Viscum album. The sequence goes on from OY728133.1 coordinate 539,855,908, forward strand.
GGAGGATGAATCTGGATGAATTTTCGGGTCAACTTCGAAACGACAAATTCCCATGATTTTATCACTCTCCTTTTAACTCCCCCAATTAATGGAGATGTAATTTTTTGTTGGGGGGTGTATATACATCTCCAAATATTCATATATAAGGATTTTATGTGGAGGGTAATGGGGATTGAATATTTTTGTTTGGAATGGAAGTTTTTATTTTCATTGAATTGTATGCTTTCATTTTGTAATCGCTTGTCAATTTCTCCCAAGTAAGTTCATTAATTAACCTTCATTTAATTAGTAAAATATCAATATCATAATATTCTTCATAATTTCTTATTTTTTTCCATATCATGTTAACACAGTTACCTTAGGGAGTGAGGTTATTCAAATTATCTTTTGTGAAACTCTTTACACAACGGTGGAGTGTTTGTAATTTTTTTTTCTTCTTCTCATAATCTACCATTATAAGTCTAGTACTCACTTTCATTGATATAATAGAGTCAATGGAGGGATATCCTTTTATGGGTTGATCCCAGGGAGTTGCATGGTCTGGATTGAATGTTATTTGATATTCTTAAACTCTTAAATTTGTTCTTAATTTTAGGAGTTCCTTTCTTTGATTTATATTTTTCTTTGTCTTCACCGAATTTAATGACAACACATTTTGAGTGCTAGTACGATCCAATTACTTGGAGTGCTCATATATGTGATCCTCCATTTGAATTGGTTATTAGCCTTGAAATTGTGTATGGATTAAATCAGAGATTGATATTGAGGGATTATTTCATTTAATGGATACCACTTGAACTGATGAACACAAAATTCAAAGAAAAATAAATACAACCAATCAAGCCCTAGAGACAACCTTGGATCAACTCACCTTAATTAATAAATTTATTTCCCATAATTTTGTTTCTATTGTTCTTTAAATCAAATAATTAGTAATCTAATCAATTCAAACCCATGTTGGCCACTTCACAGCCCATCCTCCAAAAAATCACAGGGTCTCATGGTTACTTCTTCGGTCCCGATGGATTCGACCCCTACATGTACTACATCGACCGCTTATACCTATAGGGTAAATTTGGGCACAACCATATATATTCGATGAAAAATGTTTAATTGATTCATAACATTTCATATTCATATAGAAAATTTGTGGAGAGCATTAATTAGTTCATATAATTTTTATTTTAATATTTATAAAACCATTTATTTGATATTTCTCTTAATAAAAAAATTACTATATCATTTTTGTAAAATCATTTAATATAAATATTAGTTGCATAAAAATTAAAAATAAAATCCAATGATGAAGATACATATAATACCATTCATAATAATAATTTTACATGAAATTATCTTCTTAAAATCAAAACATTTAGATTGTTATTTTATTAAATTATGAAGGTGACATCTTTGACATCATTTAAAATAAAATAATATAAATATACTAATCTATTTTATATGTCTCCAAATTGTCAAAAAATAGACCCTTTGATGCTTAGGGTGTAAATACACTCGACCAATATGTTTTGGTAATGTTTAGGGTCGTTTTTATAGGTATTATTATTTTAATAAAAACTATAATATTTATTTTTCACTAAATAAACAATTACTGCTTCACTATTGTTTCACCATTAATGGAAATTATTTAATCCCTAAAAATTATAAATAAATTTACATGATGTAGATAATTTTAATATCTTTCTGTAGACTACTAATATTTTAATTTTTATATAGTTTATCCCTAAATTAAAATTTTTATACTTATAAGATTTAAGAGAGTGACATGTGGTCACTTTCTTTGGTTTTAATAATAATTAAATTATTTTCATGTTCAAAATTCTATAAAATGTATATAATCCGACCCTTATATGATATGTGTCATCTTTTAGTCATCCAATAGAATTTTGGCAGGTGTTTTGGTAATCTTATAATCTTATTTTTACCCTTAATTACCAGATTTAACTTGAACTGCAGTAAATAAAAATTACCGTAGTTACTATTCATAATATCAAAAAAAATATAAGTAACATAGAAACATAATTTAGACCCACTGAATTAAAATATGGAATCCATTTTTCAAAATTCAAAACACATAAGTTGTAGTAATTAATTTAAAATTAATCCCGCTGTTAAGAAAACATGTTTTAAAAGTGAAAACATTGCTAAAGTTTGAAATGTTTTTATCTACGAATTCAATGTAAAATTAATATTAATGACATAAATTATATTAAATGGAAAAAATATATTATATTTATACTTTAAAACGATTCAATATTATAATTTAACTATATAAATCAATGCGATGAAAAAAGTTGTTTTTAATTAAAATATATCATGTATTTACTATTCATTAAAATATGAAAGTTATCAGAATAATATGAAAATTTTATCCAAAGTAATTTTTTATATATTTATTTCAAAGAAAATTTTTATTTTGTCAAATTGAACTTATAAAAATGTCAAAAAATATATTTAAAGTGGGTTCGTCATCAAAAGGGGGAAAACTGCATTTTTTGAAAAATACTTATTTTACCCGAAGTATTTATTTTGTTCTCATACCATGTTCTATAAAATGTGTAAGATTAATAATAATAATAGTAAAAATATATTTAATACTATTCATAATGGCTAGTTCGTTAAAATATTATAATAATATATCATTGTTTAGTGAAACCTGGTATTGCGTACTATACACGCTTTCGAGGAAGGTCGTGATTGCATATAATGCAAGCCATGTCAGGGATGCGTGTAGTGGAAGACTCCTTTGTTTTTGTGTATAACAGAATCCAACCATATTTCATTTATAAACTGAATATATATATATACACACACACAATGTTGTGTATAATGACTATAATTGAATGAGCTTGAAATTTTGTGTAACACGATCCAAGAATAGTATTGCGTATACTGCAAGATAATACTGTGTTGTTTATAGCGCAAGATAATCTTGGTGTAGCGTACAATAGAAGATATGAAATAAATTAAAAATAATATATCTCATAAAATCTCAGGGTGTTACATTCTACCCCCCTTAAAATGGATTACTCCCTCGAAATTCATCGGGGTTATAAATGGTTTTTTACTTGAGAGTTTCTCTCATAGTGACCCACATCGTAAAATTTAATTCGAAAAATTAATTTTAAAAAGTGATGTATGAAACATAAAGGATACCCAATTTAACTCGTCATAGGAGATCATAGGTGAAAATATGATAATGGTGGAGAAAGCTAACCATCATGTTCCGATAGATAGTGGTAGAGAACATCATTATAAAAGAGCAATCAATCACAAAGCCATAATTTGGTGATGATCTAAGGTACCATCTGATTTATCGTATATGAGGACACAAGGAGAACAGTTTTGGTTTTCAAGATCATTATTCTAAAGTTGACGAACTTATAAGAATTAGTTACTCAATTTTGGTACAATCTCACCGTTACTCGTGCCTCGAAAAATTTCCACTTCATCTCTTAAAGAAATGAAGTTTAATTTGTCTTCTGCGATCGTTTAGCAGATCATGTGATAGAATGATAGGTCATTCCATCTATCTCAAACATAATGTTAGAAAAGGTTATATACATAAGTCCATATATGGTGAGATTAAGTGTATTTGGTTCCAAAAATAGACTTATACTTCATATATCATACCACTTAATAAATTAAAACTAATTTATACTAACTAGAGACTTCATGTAGGCCAGTGGTAGGAGATGAAGGCATGTCGCACTTCGGTTGTGGGATCGATTCCCACAACCTTGTCTGATGCGACAGGTTGTCACCAATCCTATAGGTTGTCATTTTTCTAAAAATACACTATTATAACATTCTAGAAATAATATCTCAAAAGGTTATATCCTTAAAAAATAATATATAATGTCAATCTTAATCCATTCCAACCCTTAGGCTTAAAAAAAATACTTCTGTTCGATCTCATAGTATAAAAAAATGACTACTAGAAAGGTCATTTAACAATCATTGAATACCATCATTTATCCCCCATATATGCTAAGATATATCATGTTCGTCACATACCAAATATGGAAATTCCTTTATCATGTATCCTCCTGAAACATTAAATACCAAATAATCTTTGTGAAAACATAAATGCTATCAAAAGTGAAATATTTCCCCATACTAAAAGCCCAAAATTTCTATATACTCAAACCATGACATCACTTTGTCATTATATCAGTCATGAGCTCATTAATACCATCAAACATCTCATTATCTCTTTATTCCTTCATTATGAGCATATCATCTAATTTATGAAAATATCAGAAAAACCTTTATTGGTTACCCGTACCATTCAACATATACTTTCAAATACTTTAGGAAAAAAATAGTGTAAAAATCCTAATATGTTTATTTATTCCATAATACCATTAAATTACCCAGACAAAATAACTCTTTATAAACATACAATCATTCCACTACCTTCTTAAACCATTTAATGATCTTGAAAAATTCTTTCACCTCACATATCATTTATAGTCTCTTCATCATCATCAATAAATATACTACCCACACGAACATGCTGATTCTCTTCATGAGACTTTCCTTTAAGGAATTGGTTTTCGTAATGCCTGAACATTCCACATTTAAAACATTTAACCATTTCTGATGTCTTAGCAATACCATTATCCTTGTCCATGGTGTTAACTGGTCCTTTTCCTTTTCAATTACTAGATTTGTGTCCTTCTTTTCCACACCCAAAGTATCTTCCAGTTCCTTTGAATAATTCTCCTTGATGTCTCTTACCACATGACTCACATGAGGAAAATTGAACATTATTTACTCTATGATCATCATGAAACTCCTCCTTTCTCTTATTAACTACGTCAGGAAGCTTACCATAGTTGAGATTATTGAACATATTATGAGATTTCAGATTAGGAATAATAACGATGTTTCGCCTTCATAATCCCATTTCATTTTCTTGATAAAGAATAATATCATTACATTTTCCATATAATTCTCCATTAACATGAATCTTCTGGTTTCTAGCCATTTTCTAAAACCCAAAATGAATAGTGTGAGAAGCAACAATCATGCTAGGAAAACATCATAATCAAGAAGAGTACTTTCAATCTCTAACATCATAGGTTTTATCCTAGGTTATTCATTATCATTATCATAATTCTTGGAGACTATCCTATAGTTATACTAAACCTTAGGGACATCCCTTGACATACCTTAGAAATATCTCTAGGGATCTCACTAAAGTTTTCGCATCCTAGTTTCCAAAGGTTAAATAAACCTTTCCTCTGATACCAACTATAGATACCCGAAACTTTGCATACATATAAATTACATTACATTTTCGAAATACTTAATATGTATCAAAAACCAACACTCAAGGATTGTAATAGTTTAATGTCTTTAGAAACTCAGAACAAAATATTATAATCGTTGTGAAAGATCTTAAATATCTCCCATAAAGATCATCCCCTTTTGTTTTATTACCTAAAAACATTCTTTATATCCTAGGGAAAAGAAAACATATAAAGGGTGAGCTCAAATGCTCAGTAAGGGTATGAATGGAGAGAATAAAACAAACCATATAAATTTGAACTTAAAAAAAGAACATAATGTTTAAACATCAAAATCTTGATTAATGACATAAAACATGGAAGTACATAAGGCATATATCATAATGGAACATCAATCATGATATAATAGTATGGGAATAAAACTTTTAATTGTGGAAACCATTAAAAAAAATTTATGATTTCCATAGTAGCCAAGGAATTGCTGCCAAGACCATTTTAGTGGACAAAGTCCCTAACTGAATCGGGTTTACTTGCCGTTCTAGCCCTATATTACTGAACCAAATTTACTTGTTGTTCCATCCATGTCTATCTCATGAGATTTAAATCATTACCCAATTCATTGGAGGGATATATAGGTCCCACCCATCTCATAATGAAATCATTCTTACTTGTTCCAGAGCATAAACATAAGTCATTCATCATAACCCAATGAATAAAAATGGGTTTCATAAACAACATCCCATCCTAACATAATTCATATAAAACAATTGGATATCATTTCATCATAAGAAATGTGAAACCATGTAAATCATAGATAAATTATACTTGAAACATATACATATAAAAATAATGTCATCTTAGATGAAAAATGGTATTGATAAAACACTTGAAATGAATTCTTAAGGAAAATATACTTTCTTCTTCAAAATCATTTTATTTTCACAAAATTCCCAGCAATTTTAAAAGAAAAGTATTTTGAGTAAAATAATCATAAAATCTTGTAGCGTAATCATCATGAAGTTAAGAAATTATAAAACTGTAAAAATCCATTCATGCCGTATAAATTAAAAGAAAACATTCTCCTCGTACTTTTAACAGAAAGGTCAAAGAGTACAACATATGATAAACAATAGAAAGGTTCCTTCTATAACACAAAGTAAAATTCAAAGAGGGGTAAAAATTAATTTAAACATACATGGAATAATATTAATCACTTTTTATGGACACAGATTAAAAATATAACCCCATTAAATACTTACAAATAAACAACCTCTACAAAAAATGAGATTGCAAAGTTATCCCTTACCTTATGTTTGATATGCTTCGTATATATCTGAACCTCCAGTATAATAATTTAAATAATTTCACTGACTTATTATAGAATCATATTCATTGTTATTATATCATATATGGTTCACTTATGACTTTATATTACCCGTTCTTTTGTAAATTCCATGTTAAAGCAGCATTTTGGGTAAAATCGTTTCATTTATCGTACGTGTTTTGATTTTTTGTTCTTGATATTATTAACTATATACTGATTTACTTAATTAAATAATTTAAAACATTATTTATATATAATATATATTCATTATATAAATATCTATATATATATATGATAGTTCGATAAATGGAATGAAATACACCGTTCATGGAGACGGTAGACCGTACGTACGCATGGAGGCTTTTTTCGTTTCCTTATTTATTAAATGGAATTAAGCAAATGAAACATATATGTACATAAATCTAATAACATTATTATGTAATAAAATTCATTATTATTTATTATATATATATATAATTTATAATCATACTTGAATGGATAATCATGGAAAATTAATCTCATCGCGTTCGTGGAGACGATAGTCAGTAGGTACGCACGAGCGATGATATCGTTCCCATAATTATTGAATAGAATTTTAGTGGATTATATAATATCTCAGAATCAGTAAGATGTTATAATAACGATATATAGTTATTCATTACACCATTATACCCATCCAAGTAAGGTGGCGGTGGAAAAACTAATTACACCACGGCGTGGAGACGGTATTCCGTACATATGAACGCGCGGTGACTTTGTTTTCAGTAGGATAGATAGAAGATGAAATGAGGTTGTTTAATATTTATAATAAAATATCGTTATATTATTGATACTAATGCTATTACATTATAATTAAATAACTAATTAAGAAGAATTTTAGGAATAAAGAATCTTGAAAGAATCTGTAGAGGAGATTACCTCTTTTTCGACGCATGTCTTTTAGGCTTCCTCTTAAGGCACTAGAGTTGGCCTTTGGAGAAGACAAAAAGCTCAAGAATGTTTCTTGGTAAGTGGAGAAAAGAAATGTTCAGGGGTTTTTTGAGCTTTAATGGTCATTGTTGTGTAAAGCGGAGATGGGGGAGGTTCCCTTTTATAAGGGAGGAGAGGGGAACCTTTAGAAACCTCAAAAATATTAATTTATAATAAATCAAAAACCACATAAAAACATCCAAAATGACTCAAATACGAATATTAAATGAGAAAAGGTTGTAATCTCATCATCTAATAAAATTTATACATGTTGGTAATTTATTTTAAACCTTATCAATTTGATTTATCGTTATTTAATTTATTTAATCTTTTTTGTGGTAATAATGTTCTAGATTCTAAATTGTTATAAATAATTACTTATGTGTTGTGAATTATACATAATTGGGGAATTTATGACATTTTAGAACATATAAATTTCAATTTATAGTTTTTAAATATTTATGTGATTTTTAATCAATTTAATAATATGTTATTTTTATAAAATAACAATAGTGTTCATTTTGAAAATATTAATTTATTTGAATTTAAATAAAATTCAAATAGAGGATATATTCAAAAAAAATGTTTAATAGATTCCTAACATGTAATATTCATATATAAGATTTTTTAGAACATTAATTAGTTCATATAATGTTTATTTTAATATTTATAAAAAGAATTTATTTGATATTTCTCTTAATAAAACAATTAATTCATTATTTTTATATAATCATTTAATATACATATTAGTTGTATAAAAATTAAAAATAAATTCAAATGATGAAGATAAATATAATTCATTTCATAATAATATTTTGACTCGAATTTATCATCTTAAAATAAAAACATTTAAATTGTTATATTTATTAAATTATTAAGGGGACATCTTTGACATCATTTAAAATAAAATAAAATAAATATCCTAATCTATTTTATATGGCTCCAAATTGTCCAAAAATAGACCCTTGGATTATTAATGTATAAATATACTCGAAAAATTTTGTATGGCCAAGTTTCATGACCTTTTTATAGTTATTATTTTTTTACTAAAAACTATATTATTTATTTTTCACTAAAAAAAATTCCTGCATCACTACTGTGTCAACATTAATAAAAATTATTTAATCCCTAAAAATTATAAATAAATTCTCATGAAGTACATAATTTTATTATATTTCTATATAATATTCATGTTCTAAGTTTCATGAAGTTTATCACTAAATTAAAATTATTATACTTATAATATTTAAGAGAGTGACATGTTGTCACTTTCATTGGTTTTATTAATAATTAAATTATTTTCATGGTCCAAAGTCCATAAAATGAATCTAATCTGACCCTTAGGTGATATAGTTCGTCTTTTAGTCATCCAATAGAATTTTGGCAGGTGTTAGGGTTATTTTATAATCTTATTTTTACCATTAATTACCTTAATTACCTTTAACTCGAGTAAAAAATATTACCGTAGTTACAATTAATAAAATCAAAAAAATAAAAGTTTACTATTAACATAATTTGGACCCAATGAATTCAAATATGGAATCCATTTTTCAAAATTCAAAACACATAGGTTTCAGTAATTAATTTGTAATTAATCCCGTGGTAAAGAAAACAGTTTTTAAAAGTTAAAACATTGCCAAAGATTGAAATGTTTTTACCTGTGAATTCAATGTAAAATTAATGATAATGACATTCATTATATTAAAAAATATATATTCTATTTATACTTTTAAACCATTTAATTTTATAATTTATCCATATAAATTATTGCAATGAATAAAGTTGTTTTTAATTAAAATATAGCGTGTTTTTACTATTCATTAAAATATAAAAGTTATCAGAATAATATGAAAAATTTATCCAAACTAAATTTTTATATGCTGATTGTAAATAATAATTTTATTTTGTCAAATCGAACATATAAACATTTCAAACACTAGATTTAAAGTGGGTGTTCCATCAAAAGGCTGCAAAACTGCATTTTTTGAAAAATACTTATTTTACATGAAAAATATATTTTGTTCTCATACCGTGTTGTAGAAAATGTGTAAGATGAATAATAAGAAAATTAAAAATGTAGTTAATATTATTCATAACGGCCATTCCATAATAATATTATAATAATATATCGTAGTTTAGTGAAACCCGGTATTGCGTACTACACACGCTATCGAGAAAGGTCACGATTGCGTGTAATGCAAGCCAAGTCAGATATGCATGTAGTTCAAGACTCCTTTGTTGTTGCGTATAACAGAATCCAACAATATTTAATTTTTACATTGAATAAATAAATATATATATATAAACACTTAATATTGCGTAGAATGACTACTATCAAATGAACTTGAAATAGTGTGAAACACGATCCAAGAATAGTATTGTGTATACTGCAAGTTAATACAGTGTTGTGTATAGTGCAAGATAATCAAGGTGTAGCATACCAAAAATGATATGAAAGAAATTAAAACGAATATATCTCATAAAATCTCAGGTTGTAATAATAATACACTATGACTTTCATTTATGATTTTATATAGTTATAATGTATCAATTGATAATATATCATTATAAAAAAAAGTATTAATGCTTTAACAATAATTTTTTTATATATTTCAAAATAATAAATAAAATATTATTTTATAAGGTATCTCTTAAATAAATTATTGAATAATCAATAAATCTATTTCTCATATTTTTTATATTTATATTTATATTTTAATAGAAATTTATTCTTTTTAATCTAATTTTAAACATTTTATTGTGCATGATTTAATAGTGTATTATTGTCACATTTAATAATTTTATGTAATGTTCTAAGCTATTATGTCAATCTATTATCTTATATGGAATTTTATGTGCATCACATGATCAATTAAGTAATTAAAAAACATGTATAGATTAAATTATTTTTTAATTATTTTATAATTTTAAAATATTTTTCATTTATTTTTTAATTGATCATTATTATACTTATGAAAAAAACAAAAAATATATGTTCTTATTTTGATTCTATAAAAAATTAGTTTTAAAGGTCTAGAAAAATAATTTTCAATGAAATAATATTCTATAATATATTTAATATAATAATTTTTAAATTAATTCTTTATATTTGGAAGCAAATTATCATAAAATGTATTTCAATTATAGATAATATAGACATTGAAAAATATTTCATCATTGAAATGTTAACGTTTCTATAAAAAATAGTGGCCATCATGGAAAAAATTGTTTTTATAAGTATTTTTTAAGATAAATTTATAATAATTATATTATAAACTATATAAAATGGTTTACAAATCGTTAATCTTATCATTGAAATTAATTATGGGTTTAAATTCGATAATGTTTTTGAAGAAATAGTAAAATATGATATAAATAATTAAATATGGTAACAAACATTAAATATGAAATCAAATTTATATCTAATCATGACTAATATAGTTTTCATTGCCTAATTAAATCACTAAAAAACTAGTTCATCATTAAAGATGTTAATGGGGAACTGTGGGAGTGGTGGAGCTCTAAAAATAATTTGAAAATAAAATATTCAATACTTTATTACATTTAATTCCAACCACCACACCAATAAATACCCATCCCTATTTCCATTTCTCCTACACCATGGTCAATATTCTCTTATCATGTATCTCTCAAAAATCCTTTCTTATATATCCATCTTTAATCATGATGATTTTTGGTTATTAGAATTTCTAGTTTTTTAAAAATAAGACTAAGTATGGAATGGTTATATATTCATCTCATTTCACATTAATATTCTTATCATTTTGTAAAAAAAATTAAAAAATCCATTACCTTTGTTAAATAAATTTATTTCATGTCCACTATCACCCATTTTATTTTTTCCCTCACATATTGTACAATTCATCTCATATTTCTTTTTTAATAAGTCAATGTCTTGGGGATGTAAGGGTTCTTATTCTTATCACATCCACTTCATATTGAAATTTTTTTACGGTAATAACTTTTAAATTCACATTTCATATGATTATATTCTTTTTATAAATAATATTATTATCCCATTATGTATCATTGTTAAATGATTATTCTTGTAATCTTATTTTTTCCATTTTATAAGTTTTCACCATAACGATGTAAGGGTAATTTTTTCCTCTCATTTAAATTCAAATTTAAATTTACATTACTGTATAAATTTCAATCACTTCAATTTTATACTTCTATTTTGATGATATAATTTTAGGTACTATCCTTAAGGGATATGATCCATGTGAGTTCCCATTTCAATCTCACTGTACCCTCTATATAAGCCATTTTTATAACTAACTACAATATTATTGTAATAAACTATAATTTACAAATCCCTAAATGTGTAATTTATTTTTGGTATTAATGATTTATTATTTAGTATATGGGTATTTTCATAAAATAGTATTATATTTATGTAATTATTGGATGAACTATTTTGTCCCATGTTGATTATAGTAAATTTTTTCACATGTTCACCTATAAAATTAATGCATGCTGACATAAATGTTTTTACATAAAGAAATTTTACATCCTTACCACTTTTAAAATATGTGTTATTTAATAATCTAATTTTTATATTAGTTTTATCTATAATTTCATTGGTATCCTACTATTTCACATATATATATTCACCATCCAAAATTCATTGATAATATTATTTTCAACATATACTTGATATCTATATTTATATATCCTTCAATTTATAATGATACTTATTTTAACATTGAAAATCCTTAATTTTTTCTTCTATGACTCAAGGTAATACACCTAGACATAATTATTAATTCGTTTATTTGGGAAATCTATTGACATGAATGTAAAATCCCTTGTTATATATGAGAAAATCTTAAAATATGTTCATCATTGAGAAACATTTCTAATTATATATATGTCAAACATTATGTGGTGTATTTTCTATAATAATTTTGTGTGTGATGAAATTCATTATACCGTTAGTGTAATAAGTGGGGCCAAGAATTATAGAGCCTCTCTGGTGCATTGATAGGTATTAGAAGGCAAGTAATATTGGGTAATTCAAGAGCCTTTAACCATTATTTATAATTTCATTGACCAAGGCCTTGATGGTATGTTTATGATGTTTGATATTATGAATTCTCATCATTTACTACCCTAAGGTTTCATTTAATTTTTCAATGATATAATTTATTTCCATTTTCATGAAATCCATGTGTTTTGGTATTATTATTTATTCATATAGCATGAATTATTTACTTGTTCCTTCTTTCTGTGTTGTGTCATAGCAATTCGATGTTGATTTCCACTAAATGCACTCCTTTTCTGGGCTTTTCAGAATAACCCTCTCTTATGGATTCCCACTAAAATATTTAATTAATAATTTTAAAATATTTTTAACTTTATAGATATCATTGATGGTTGAATAATTATATATATTTATAATTTTATAATATAAAATAATTATTAGGTCAAAATAATGTAATGAAATTATCATGTATTTATCTAGTATCTTAAGGGAAACTAAAATATTTATCCTTTACCTGAACCCTCATGTAATCTGACTACCATGTAATATAGAAGCCACTAACTCTAGGTGATAAGATCTGGGGGTGTTATGGTTGGTATCAAACCATGTTTGGTAGAAACCTAGGCAACTGGATTTAGAAAAAAAATTAAAAAATATTCTTTATTGTGAAAAACTTTAAATTTAAATAACATTATATATTATGGGTTTAATATTAATATGATATATATATTAAATATATAGTTCATTAATATCATTGTATATATGAATTTTAATCCACTAATATCAAATAGTGTTCCTTAATAACAAAAAAATATACTACATTTCTGTGACAATATTGTTTGATTTAATACAAGGAATAATTTCACCTCTTATAAAAATTATTAATATTGTCTTTATATCCAAATTTAAAAAGTTAATGTTATTATAAAATAATATTTTACTTAATTATTGGAATTATGATTTTGTTCTTGGAATTAATATATACAACCATTTTATTAGAAACTCTTAGTTTTGTAAAACTACATCAATCATTATCAGAGATTATAATATGTAAATTTTTTACTTATGAAGTTAATATTTTATATTGAAAAAATTAGTGTAAAATGTAATAATAAATACTAAAATTAATCAAACATGTTATAAAATTTTAAATTATTTATTATGCAAAAGATTTGAGGATGAAATTTATTTATGGTAGTGAAAATATAATATCCAATATTATATATAGATATATATTAATATATGTATTCATTTCTCGTACATTGAAATTTTTATTATTTTAATTTTAGTTTCATTTTTTATGAAAAAAAAGTCAATAATATCACAGATAAATAGATAAATAAAATAATATATACAAATATTTAGTTTATAGTTAAATTAAAATAAAAAAAAATTACAACCACAAAAAATATTTATTTTTTAAAAAATTGATGTAAATACCACTCACTTCCATAAAGATAAAAAGTAAATATTATCCATTGGATATATATATTACTAAATTCAACAAATCAGAAAATAAACATTATTTTATGAACAATAGAATTCAATGTATATGAATAATATATTTTGACTGATAGTCTCAAAAAGAAATTGTATATATATGAAACATGGATTTAAAAAATTAAACAAAGACATGAAATGTTTATTTTTTTTAAAAAAAATTATTTTATAATTATAATATTAAGAAATATTGTTTCTTTGATGGTTTCATGAATATTGACAATATATCCTTAATAATTATGTAATCACTATTTGAAACCATTTTTTATTTTTATTTATAAAATTATAAATGATATATTATTCATACATAAATACATGATCTTATAAAAATCCATTAATTTTATAAAAATATTATTTACCCTAAAACATGATTTTATAAAGAAAAATACTTCTATTTATATTATTTATATAGTTATAATGAATCAATTGGTAAATTTTATTTCCAAAAAATATTTATTATCCCTTAAATGATAGAGTAATTTTATGTACAATTTTTTATATAATTATAATTTCATAAAATGGTTTTCTAAAATAATTCTTACCCTTGTTTTTTGATTCATCAATAACTGCACATCTCAGATTTAAATTTTCATAATTATATAGTCCTTTTATTAGTAATGAATTTTTTATAACTAATTATTCTCATAATGGTGTACATATTTTAATGGTAGTATAATTTTTATAGGTCATAATCGAAATCATTCTCTTATATATTTTTATAAATTGATTTTTCATATGACATTTACATGCATCAGTTGATCAAATTAGTAAAAAAAAATTCATTAAAATACCCTTTTATAATGATTTTATAATTTTAAATAACAATTAATTTAATCAAGAATTTTATATTAAAATATTAAAAAACAACTACAATATTCTATGTGAATTTATTGATTCTCAATAAGTCCCTTTTAAAAGTTTATGTAAAATATTTTTCACTTCAATAATATTATATAATGTATTTATTATTTTCATTTTTAAATTAACTCCCCATGTTTTGAGGATCATTATCATTAAAGTTTTGTCAAATTTTTATAATATAGACAATGTACAATTAATTTGGTGGTTTATATGATAATATAACAACATTTAATAATGAATGTTATACCAAAAATGATATATCAATTATTTATTTAAAATCAAATTCTAGAATAATTATATGATGAATCTGATAAAATGAATTAAATATTTGGAACATGGACTTAAAAATTATATAATAGGTGAAATTATTAATTTTCGTAAAATATTATACAATATGGAAAAATTTGTCAAATGTTGTATCAGATGGTAAAAATGACATGATTTATATGTACACGTGATAAAATTCAAAAAAATTTCTATCCGTGGACAAATAATAAAACTAACCATTATAATATAGAATTAAGGATGACAATGGGAAATTTTCTCAGCAAGGGATCACTTAAGAAAAATAAAAAATAAAATATTCAATACATTAATCCATGAGATTCAACTCACCATAAAAATAAATAATCACCCCTCTTCTTATTTTTACAACATCATGATCAAATGTATTTATTCATATTCCACTCTATTAGTCTCTCATATTGTCTAATATAAAACATTAATGAGTTTTGCTAGTATGACTTTACTTTTTTACAAAAATTAGATTATATATGAAATGCATTTTTATTCCCCACATATCACATTCCTATTGAAATCATTTTACAATGTAATCTTTTTAAAACTACTTTAAATGTAATAATATAAATTAATTTAAACAATATTATCATCCCAATAAAATGCATGAGATGATATAATATTCATTATGTGTCACCCACCGAGTTACTCTTATGTTTTATTTTGTGCTTAATTTATTTATTTATATAATATGGTAATTTCTAGTTGTTGGAGGTTGAGAATCTCTGTTTTTGGGAAAATAGTCCCTATTGAACGGATGATGCATAATTAATTAAAAATTGTGGAAAAACATCTGAGGGTGATATTTGGGGTATAATGTTTTTTTATGGATTTTACATGGCTTGTCTAACCATTCAATGATCACTACAAACGATGTTGGTTTTGTTTTGGGAAAATGGTGGGTCCTAAATGGTTGGTACACAGTTTTCCTAACCATGGGATTATACTATATTGTTTTCCACATGATAAAAAATTATCTATCTATATTTCATGGCTATTTTAAGGGTAATCACACACATTTATCTCAACCGCACAGGCAATACTCTCCTATTGGATTTGGATTTTCATCTTATTTTCTAATGATGTAAAACCTTGTATCTTAGTTGATTTTTTCGAGGAATGAGTTTTTATGGATTTCCCCCTCTACTACCGTATCATCACA
Source organism: Viscum album (assembly GCA_963277665.1). NCBI lineage: Eukaryota > Viridiplantae > Streptophyta > Magnoliopsida > Santalales > Viscaceae > Viscum > Viscum album. The sequence continues at coordinate 539,872,302 of OY728133.1, forward strand.
TTATTACTCTATTATTATGGGGTCAAAGAAATCCTAACATGTAATTTGATCAATCATTGTACTTTTGATGTGGTTTGGTTTTATTTTTGTATGTCCTAGATATGTAAGGGACTATCCTACCCCAATATTATGGTTTTCATCAATGAATATATGATTTGGTTTAGTATCATGGTTAATGTCTCTATTTAATGAACAACTTCCTTATATTTCCATTTATTATTTTCCATTGGGTATTATCTGCTAAATCTATAATAAATTTAATTATTTTTGTTCTTTTATCTACAAAATATATGATTTTTAGAAGTGGATTTCAATTTAAAGGTTTAATGTGAATTTTCCAAGGTAGTGGGATTTGATTCAGTCCATGTGTTTGTTAAAATTGTTCAAATATATATTTTTTGATTTCAAAAGGATTTTTTAGATGTTTTCATAAGAGACCTTACAAGGGGTTAAATTCATGACAAGTATTGATAATGTATGGTACATGAATATAAATTTTAAATTTAATTTCAATTGGATCTTTTTTATGTTTATTTGTTTGGAATTGTGTAGTGCATTTGAGAACATAAGTTTATGTGTGTGAATAACATAGACAAATGTATCCCCATAATATTTGTAGCAACCAAACCCTAGAAGGAATATCTCTAGTATTTTATGTTAATTATATTGTCATGATTTCAAGGATCAAATCCTGATGGAATGAGACATTAGTAGTGTTTGTACACAAAATATATTTTTTGGTAATGCCTCGGTCAAGGAACGATCTTTGTAAACCAAATATATGAATGTGTGTTGTGAAAAAAATTTATACACTGTTGACAACATATTGTTTATTATAATGAAAAAATATGTGGATAACATTTTACCATATACTATATACCATTATTTAATATATAGTACACTTTATGGATTATGAAGGAATGGGAACATAATAAGGGTGGTCTCAAATTATCATTAAGGGTATATTATAGTGGAAGTCATAATTAATCAATAAGAACAAATCAACATGGAAATTTAAATCAATGTAGACACATTCCATGTAATTAAGAGGCTAAAAATGATGTGTTTAATTAATAAGTAAAGGTAAATAAGAACACTTTTAATTTAAATAAATAGATAATAAAAAATAAAAATTTGAAGGTAATAAAGGTAAAAAATATATTTACTTATTAAATTTAAAATGAAATTCATTCATATATATGTTGACACAAAATATCATCAATGAATAATAACCGAATCTAAAAGAGTTGAATGATTTCTTAAAGTATATAATGTCTGAGTCACATGAAAACAATTACAGTTAAAACATTTCACATGATGATTTAAACTATTTTGACTTGATTAACTAATTTTTACCATGAGAACAAATTGATTCATTGAGGAGCTATATAAATTCTAGGATACTCTGACCATTTAACATCCAAATCATTCCTCATATTGAATAGTCGAAATAAATAATGTGCCTTATCAAATATTTTTATTGAATAAAGAATAATGAATTTCAATATTTCCCCAAATAAAAATAATAACTATCAATGTATAAAAAATAGTAAAAATGGTACATGGTTTACGAAATATTAATATCCATGATAAATTAAATGGATAATTAAGGGAAAATAAATTATTCAATGTTAATGGGATATTGAATATTTCAAGGAGACTAAAAAATGAATGATGGATGTAAATTTCAATAACATCCTTTTTCAAATCACTAAAAATCCATATAGAGTAAAAATAAGGTTGGTATTAATAAACCATAACCCATGTGGAGTAATAATATATGGTTTTTTCATTAAATAATAGAAATAATATAAAAAGGACATTTAAAAATAAACCATTCATAGGGAAAATATCCTTCTGTTTTAAAAAACATTTTTTTTGAAAACTGATTTTAAAAAAACATTCTTTAAAAATTATCCTTTTATACATGAAAAGTATGATTTGATGGAATGATGATGGGAAAATCTATACAAGCTATAAAACAATACACTTTTTTCATGGTAAAAATGATTAGAAAAATGCATTTTTTATAATGTGACAAGAAGATTGCATAAAAAACATTGGTAAAAGAAAAAAGGTTAAATATTCATTTTCAAAATATTGGAAAATAATTTTCGATTTTCTTATTAAAAAAGGTTTATAGAAGAAAAATGCATCTTCGATAAAAGGGATAAATTTAGTAGAGTTTTCTTTAGGAAACCGAATGTAATTTGAGTACAAAAGATTGAAAAAAATGGTACGCATAATTTAAAAGGTCATGAATAACCATATAAGGGGAAAATAAACATTTTATTGAATAGTTTTCATATAATTTATTCAAATTTAAATACCATTGAATGATCATTAAAGATATTCTTTAAGAAAATAATATTTTATCATTCCAAATTGACCCATTCCAATTTGAAAAATTTTAGATAAAATAACTCTTGAAAGAATAATATTAAAAAAATGTTTTACATAACATTAGGATAAATGAATCCATTATATACTATATAAAAATTTTCATTAGATACACCACACAAAATATATAAGTGGTGAACATGATATTTGTTTCATAGAAGTAAAAAAGTGAGATGAAAATCCCTCACCATGAGTTTCCATTATGGTGAATGTCCTTTAAATTACTTTATAATAAATATATGTTAATTATTTAAATTCAATATAAACTTATTCTTTTTTATCAAATATTTTATTTTACTTATTAAAAGGTTTTATACATATACTGTAACAATTATGATTATGTCAGTTGTTTTGACCAAATTCTGTTTATATATCAAAAAAGCATTCGTTGGTCAACTACGGTCAAATGGGGTCATTATATAACATATCTAAAATAATAATATTGAAATAATTATCATATTTATATATAAATTATAATTTTAAAATCAATCTATAAATATGGTTATAAAAAATGACCCAATGTCCCAATGAGGGAGACAGTAGCTCGTATATACGCATGAGTAATGTTCTCATTTTCAATAATCATTATGGAAAGAATGTAAATAAATTAAATATTAAAAAAAAGTTAAATATATAATAAATAATATATTATTTGATAATATATATTTATATATTGAATTATTATAATGTAAAAGGAGTCACATCGTGTCGAGGATGAAGTAGTATGCACATCCATGAATGACGTTATCACTTTTTAAGTGTGTGGAAGGGTAATAAAGAAAAAGAGATATATTATATATAGACAAAGGAAATATGTTATTTTAATAATATATAGGTTTTATTGTAACATATTTTCAATACATACAATCCTTTATATATTCCATGAATATTGTGAATGAATCACATCACTCTGAGGGGGTAGTATTCAACATTTCAATAGACAATGTTATCGTATTACAGAAAAAAGAATTTATAAGGTTATATGTTATAATAGAATTATTAAAGCCTAGAAACTGAATAAATATCATTCATAGCATATATAAATAGTGTTTACTTCATAATTTCTACCATGACAGGTGGTGAAGGGAAAAACGAGCAACTATTGTTTTGGGAGTCCGTAGTTCTCTGTACACATAAACAACATGTTTGATAGCCATTAGATGGAAGTGTGTTTAAGTGAACGTCAAACTGTTTCAAAAAAATAGTTTTATATTTATTATTAATTTTTTATATAATCAAGGAATAATATGATTTTATTGGGATGATAATGGAAATAAAACTAAAGTTCATGGGGAAAGATGATACATCTTAACTGAGTAACATCTTTTGGTTTGTACCAAAATGATACCCTAAATTAATATATGACCAATGTCAAACTTCTAGGTTTAGAGGAGATATTTTTAATAGCTATATGGTCAGATCTTGATCCAGATATTTTTTAATGATAATTCTATGGAATTGGGAGGATATGAGGCCATTTTATAATGGAAGAGAAGTGGTACTCTTGTAAATTTTGTGAAATGGAATTCCACCCAAATTTTTTACATTGAAAGTGGTTACAATAATGTTAAATATATTATATTATAGAGTATATGGTCGAAATATTTCCATAAAATTGATCATGGATGTGTCTGTATGTCATTTGGTCCCTTAAGATTAAGATTTTTCCCTTTATTAATATTAATTTAACCTTACTCATTGTAATTAATTTTGATTACATTCAATAATATTTTTGGTAAAAAACAATGTTCAACATCATAGAAATTATATATTTTTCTGATTATAAACATGTAATCATTTTATACTAATTCCAATCCCAAAACTGTTAGAAATTAATTTAAATTTAATCTTATAGACGAGATGAAAATGTGAGGTTTTAAAGTAAAAAAGTCCCAAATTTTGATAAGTTTTATAGTCAATTTCAAAGATAAAATCAATCAAATTACAAAAATGTTAAAATTTAAAAAATATTATATAATTGAATTTTGAAAATAAATAAGTATATAATTTACCCTTATAAATATAGTAGATGGAAACGCTGTTTTAAACTACATTTCAGTATTTGTAAGTCACTAATTTTAATTAATTTAATTTATTAAGTGAAAACCATTGTGAGAAAAAAATAGATTTGAATAAAAATACCCCCTTTATATTTAGTTGTTTCTTATTTTTAGTTCTAATTATGTTGTAACAAATAAATTCATTTTATATTTTTATAAACCATAAGATTCATTAGTTAATTATTACTATTCATAACTATTAATTTAACTGTTATTTTCTATATTATTATATTAAAAAAATAATATTTATTAATATATTATTTTATGGTAAAACTCACTCTTGACTGTATCACAAGCTATCCAAGAAAGAGACTCTTGCATGATATTGGTAATATATTGTTTTTTATTTCCTATGATTGAAATCCCACATCATGAGAATTGTTCCAAATACATCCTCTAAAAAAGAGAGAGTGGGAAGCACAAAGGTCACATTGGATGTAATATTACTAGGTCTATAAGTAGAAGAATATTAGTTCAAATTAGAGATATGTACGAGGAGGAAAAAATTACATATTTATAGGTAGTTATTGTGGTCATCCATCATAAATATGTAAAATGATCAATGGAAGTTTGAGGGCCTCCATGTGAAAAAATTAAAATGACTTAGAAGACCATCGGCTCAAAGATTAACGAATTAGGAAAAAATTACATTTCTATGCCATTTTCCTAAATTTGGGTAATTATTTTATTTCCTGATAATATAATGATTTTTTATAACATGATACATTTTAATTTCACATTATCAATTCCATATTATTTTTTTTCTTCGATCAAATTCTAGTTCATCAATTATTTCAAGAAATGGATATCAAAAAAATAACATTGATGATTGAATCACTAAAATAAAAATATTAATAGACCGTGAGGCCCATAAAATTGTGACATGTATAACTATTTTCCATAACTATTATCAAAATTTTATATGAATAATATATTAATATCTAAACTTAAAAATATACGTTACTAGTTCATCAATAATTTTTATTCATCAAGTTTTTCATCTAGAAAAAAAATTACAAGAAAATTATCTACGTCAGTTGTTGGCATGAAGCCCTTATCAAACTTCTAACACGGGTTCAAGACCTACAACATTTCTATATTATATTGGTTGTCACCTGACATATAGATTTCCCTTTTCTAAAATAAAATCAATATAATTTCCAAAATAAATATGATAGAAATCCATGATATAAATTTAGTCACTAAAAAAATTTATCTTAGGTTTTAAATAACACTATAATGCACAAATAATTTATGCATTTATTTCTATATAGTTCATTTCATGGTCTGGGGTTTAACCTAGGTCATTCATTGTCATTATATTTTTAAATCATTCATAATAGAATGTAAATAAAATGTAAATTATCAATATAATATCCCCAGGGAGTGTAAAAACAGGTACACATTAAGGCCCATTTTCATGTACCATGATACACTGAGTCATGCCTAGGACATGCTGTCTATGTTGTTACTCCTAGGAACATCTTTTCTAGAAGCACACTGATTAATAGTATCTAGACATAGATTAATTTTATTAAAAACTCACAGAATCTCTCCTTTTCATAAATTCTAGGTTTTTATTCTATTCTAATCCTCAAATTATACCTCAGGGTTATGTTCGGTATTATATTATATAATGAATCTAATATCCAAGGAATATACTAAACTTCCCTTCATACCAAATGTTTCTAACCAACCCCTAAATTCACGAAATGGGTGTCAACTATCAATTATAGTTGTATGATTAAAAGGAATAAAATATTGATGGACCAAGAGTTTAAAATTCTTGGAAAACCATATTAATACTTTTTTTTATTATAAATTATTACACGAATTACAAAATAATGTATTTCTAAATAAAAAATGTTGAAGATAACTTTATTCCATCTTGTTTTTTCCCTCATTTGTTTTATAGTAAACTAATGGTATTCCTAGGGAAAGGGAACCTGAAAATACATAAGAATAAATTACTAAGAAAGTTATAGTAATTGAAATAATAAATCAATTGGAATATGTCAATATAGAAAGTTAAATAATAGAAGATATATTCCATGTAATCTATATGCAGAAAAGAAAGTGAATAAACAATAAGGCAATGTAAATGAGAAAATATTCCATTAGAATAAATAGATATCGGAAGATAAATATGGAATGGTGAGAAAATAATCCAAAATACATTTAATTAATGAATGTAAAATGACATGTATCCATATATATTTCCACAAAAAATATAACTGATGAATAATAAATGAAACTAAATAAGGTAAATGAAGAAATCATATATGAGGAAAATGAAAACCTATATCATGAAATCCTTTCAAAAGATGGAAAAAATACTCAGGTTTTTAAAACTAATTTTCCCCATGATGACCTATCATTTCTTTGAAAAGATATATAACGTTCGGTCACCTCCCTTGATTACCTATCCAATGCATTTCTCATATCAAATAGATGAAAAAATAATACTTCTTATCAAATATATTAATTGAATAAATAGTATGAGATTCAAAATATTTCACCAAATAATCAACAAAAAATATAATTAAACGCCATATGTAATATTATATATGGTTTATCGAATAATATTGTTGATGATAATGGATTTGGATAATTAAGGGAAAATATCATGTTCAATGATAATAGGAGATCAAAAATTTGAAGTGGTGTATGTAATGAATCAGGGATGTGAATGTAAATACTATCCATGTCCAGGTCAATCAAAAAATATATAGAGGAATAATATTGATGGTATCAATAAAACATAACCCATGTGGAGTAAAAATAAAGGGTTATTGTCATTGATTAATAAAAATACTATAGAAAGATCATTTAAAAATAAACCATTATTGTGGAGAATATCATTTTTTTAAATCATTTGGAAAAATAATTCTTCCAAGAACACTTCTCAAAATAAATTCATTAATAATAATCCTTATAAACAAGAAAATAAACATTCTAAGGAATGACATTGGGAAAAATCACACGTATAGTAAAATAACATTCATTTTTCACAGTAAAAAAATATAGAAAAATGCCTTTATTTGAAATAAAAAATAGTTTCTAATTGAAAATAATGGTACAATAAAAAATGGAAAATATTCCATATGAAATATTTTTTAAAAAATGAATTCATTTTAATAAAACATGGTTATTAAATTTAAACAGTTTCATCAACTAAAAAGATAAATGAATTCATCTTTTCTTAGAAACATTTTTTAAAACACCATGGAACCAATAAATTTAAAAATGGTTTTAATGATTGAAAAATTTCATGAATACCCATAGTAGAATAAATATAATGATTTGTTTATAAATTATAATATGGTATCCTTCAATCGAAACACAATTGAATGATCATTAAATATATTGTTGAAGAAAATTATTTTAAACATTCCAAACTGTCCTATACCACATTGAAGAATTTTTAATAATTATCATCATGAAGTAATAATTTTATCTAAGTGATATAAATACAATGAAGATAGTTTACTTAATGATATACTACATACAAATGGGTAGTAGATACATCAAAACAAATAAATATGTGGCGACTATGCTATTTTTCTCACATAAGTAAAGAGTGAGATGATAATCCCAAAAATTATGTTTCTTTTCAGGTGAACATCCATTAATTCGTATATAGTAATTTCATTTTAAATAATTAATTATTTTGATCTTTTTAATTTTTATCATAACTTTTATTTCAAATATTATTATCTTCTATAGAACTACATGAATGATTATTTTTATGTTTTTCATACAAAATTCAGTATCTATGTGAAAAATATTAAGTAGGTCAACTATAGTTAACTGGGCCATTATATAACATCTACATAATAATAATTTCATATTTATCATATTTATACATAAATTAAAATTTTAAAATAAATCATTAAATATGGTTATGGAAAATGAAACAACATTATAATTAAAAAGATGGTAGGCCAGATGTACGCATGAGTAATATTACCTTTATTCAATGATCATTGTTGTAAAATGATATATAATTGAAATATATCCATAATTATAATTATATCATCAATTATATATTTTTTATTCATATTTAATTTTATATAATTATATTTATATAAAAGGAATCACATCATGCCGAGAAGGTGTTAGTCCACACATCCATGAACGACGTTATCAATTTTTATGTGTGTGAAAGTGTAGTAAGGAAAATTATGTATATTATATTTATTAAAATTTAATTATTTCATCAGATATCATATAAATGTTTTTTTGTAACATATGTTTAATTGAAACACTCATTTATACGTTCCATGTATAGTATGAACGAATTACATCACTTGGAGGGGGAGGTAATCCACACATCCAAAAACAATGTTATCATATTTATTATCATTAGCCGTTAAATTGGCGTGTGTGTATGGGAAGGTATAAAACATAACATAATAAAATAGTAGTATATTTATTATTATAGTTAGGTTATATAATCCCAGAATTAGAATATTTTATGAGGTGGATAATGAAAATAAAACTATAGAGCTTATTGAATGATGTTACTAATTAGTTGGGTATCTTATTTTGGTTTGTAACAAAATGATTCATGGTATTCATTTATGACTAAGCATTGGATTATAGGTATAGAGGAGAGATGTCAAACAGAAATTTTTTTAGACTTTTTTCAATCCATATTTGATTTATTTGTGTGAGGAAGAGGGAGTAGAGGTGGCATTTTTATAGGTGAGGAAGAGTGACACATTCGTAAATTTTTGGAAAGAGAATTCAACCCACGTGTTTTCTATTGTAAGTTAATAAATCAATGGTAAAAAGTAGATCCAAGAGTGGTTATGTAAGAAATATTTCCCTACAATGGATCTTGGAAATGGACATTGTCATTTGGTCCATAAGAGTAATTTTTGGTCCCTTACTATGCTACATTTTACTTATTCATTTTAATTAATTTTAATTACCTTCACTAATATTTTTTGGTAAAAAACAAATTTGTACTTATTAGAAATTATAAATTATGACTATTAAAAATATGGAATCAAATTTTCTTAATTACATAAACAAAATGATTAGAAATTGATTAAAATATAATCCTATAGATGATAAGACAATGCAGTATTTGAAAGTAAAACGGCTAGACTATTGCTATGTTAATATAGTCTATTTCAAAGATAATTTAATTCCAACGACCTAAATTATATTAATTGATAAAAATATGATCAAATTAAAGGTTAAACTGTTTTTTTTTCTTCACAGAAAAGTACAAAATAGTCTCCCTAACCTAATTTTTATGTTATTAAATAAAATATTAATCCTATTTGGATGTATATAATTTATTAAAGGGTCAAAACTGTATTTAAAATATCATCTCCAATTAAAATGCTATAAAAGTACCTTAATAAAAATATAGGTTTTTATGTGTAATATTAGGATTGTCCATATAATATGCATATATAATTGATTCAATGAATATAAAAAAATTTATTAAATATTATATATATATATATATATCTTAAATTAATACCACCCACTAATTTTAGTTAATTTAATTTATTTGGATAAAATAACCTTGTGAAAATAAAAATAGACTTCCATAAAAATATTTCCATTATATTCTAATTGGTTATTATATTCATTTCTGTTTATTTTGTTACCAATGAATTCATTATATATTTGTTTAATCTATAATTTTGATAAGTTAGTTATTAATATTTATAACTAATAATTAATCATTTAGTTTACATCATATTATATTAAAAAATTATATTTAATATTATATTGTTTTTTGGTAAAATATGTTCTTCTGTGTAACACATGCTATTGAAGAAAGTATCTATTATGTGTAACTTATGTTATCTTGATGTTTCTTGAATTTTAAAATATAAAATATATATTTAAATTTTTCAAAATATTTTTTTTTAAATTCTCAGTATATTATATTCCCTTACACAGATGGTTTTGAGTGTCAAGAACACTATCATATACAATATTCCTATATTAGATTTTTGGGGAATTATATTCTCCCAGTATTAATTAAATAAATTCGTCTCAATTTAAACTCATAGTTAGCCATATATTATTTGTTATTCCCTATGATTCAAATCCTAAATCCTGAGAAGCAGTCACATAATAACCCCTTGAAAATAGAGAATGGGTAGTACATAGGTCTTGTGGACTAACATATGACAAGATATCTAAGTAGAAGAACATTATAGGAAACTTATTTTATATACTAGGTGGAAAATCATAAATATTTATAGGGAGTCATCGAGGAAATCAATCAGAAATATGTGAATGATCAATGGAAAGTCATGGGCCTCAAATCCATATATATATAATGAATGAGACGACCATAAGATCAAAAAATTATGTATTCGGACAATAATTTCTTTCCAATTAATTTTCCTAATATTATAAATTCTTTTACTACCTAAGAATATAAGTAAATTTACAAACATGATAAGTTTCAATTTTTTGTGAACTATTCCATATGTTGGGGGTTCATTGATTAAATTATATTTCATCACTTATTTTGACTAATGGTTATCAAAAAATTAACATTGATGTATAATGACAAAAAATAATCATTTAATAGATCGTAAATCCCAAAAAAGTGAAAAATTAAACTATTTTTCTTTGACATTACTCCAAAGTCAGTCTAGTTAAAACATTAATCTCTAATCCTAAAAAGACAAATTAAATTATCATCATTAATATTTATTTATCAAATTTTTTCAGATAAAAACTGCCAATTGTTAACAAAAACATTATGAAGTTTAGTGGTTTTCATAAAACCCTTATTATCCATCGATTATGGGTTCAACACCCACAACCTTACTGGATTCAATTAGTGGCCACCAACCATACATGGTTTCTTTTTATAAAACCAAATTAATATAATTCAAAAAATAAATATGACTTAAATCCATGAAATAATTTTAATCACTAAATTATATTTTAAATATGGTTCTCAATATAAACTTAATTACCAAATACTCTATCCATAATTTTGAAATAGTTCATTACTTGGTCTAGCGTCTAACCTATGAAAATAATTTTCATTATATATAAACATAATTTATAATGTTTTGTAAAGAAAATATGAATTATCATAAGCATATAACACAGAGTTTCAAATGAGGCACACAATAAGGCTTATAGTCGTGTACCATGTTACCCCATGTTTGGCCTGACACACATTGTCGGAGTTACTACTCTAGGAATATATATTCTAAAACCTCATTCAATAGTTCCATCGAGACAAAAATATATTCCAATAAAGAGAAACATAATATATAATTAAAAAAATATAGTGTATTTTTATATAATTATCCTCAAATTATACCATAGGGATCTGTTCTCTATTATATGTTTTCTTTAATCTAGTTCCCAAGGTCAATAATAATGTTCCTCTAATACCAACTGTAGTGACCTGACATCAGATGGGCTAGAGCCGACGTCTACTATCGATTATATGGGTATGATTACAAGGAATCAAATTCCAAAGTATTGAGATTTCAGTAGACTTGGAAACTAGATACATAAATGAGTATGGTATAACAAGTTAATTCACTAATTACAACATATTTTTTTTCTAAATAAAAAAAATATAGGATAACCTTATTAAATCATGTATACGATTGTGTATCATTAATAATATTCTTTGTGGATACCAAGAGGAAGAAATCATAATAAGGGTGAACTAAAATTCTTAGTAAAGGTAATGTAAAATAGAAGAAATAATGAATCAATACGAATAAATAAACATGGTATGGTAAATAACCGAAGATTCATGCTTAGTGATCTTTATATTGAAAATGAAGTGAATAATATTTTATGAAAGGTAAATGAAAACATATTTCATTTTAATAAATATATAAATATAAATAATTATTGAAAGGTAAGAGATAAAAAACATGTTATTCAATAAACGAACTGATAATGAATGGTATCCCTTCATATGTGACAGAAAATATCACGGTTCAATGATAACTAAAAATAAATGAGGGAATTGTTTTATTTGTGGATGTCATGTCAAAGGCGCATGAAAAAGTATACCGTTAAGACATTTTACATGATATTTTAAACTATTATAATTTTCACAACCAATTTATCCCATAAGTAGATGTTGATGCATCGAGGAGCTATATAAATACTAATATCCCCCCATCATTTCCTTTCCAATGTATTGCTCATATTAAATTTTCGAAATAAATAATGAGAAATATCAAATATCCTCATTGAATAAAGAATACAAAATTAACAATATTTCACCAAATAATCAAATAACTGCCAATGTAAAAACCGTTGGTCAAAGGGTATGTTTTTTAGATAATATAAAATATTAATGATAAATGAAATGGGTAATTAGGGAAAAATTCAATGTTAAATTTTCATTGGAGATTAAATATTCCAAGGGGACCAAAAAAATGAGTCTTGTAATTTAATTTCAATATAATACTTGTCCTAATAAATCATAAACAAGCCATAGGAGGAATAATGATTTTATTAATACAACATAACACACGTATAGTAAAAATATAGGGTTATTGTCATCGATCAATTGAAATACGATAAAAAGATCATTCAAAAATACGCCATTCCTCAATAAAATTTTCTTTTTGTTCTGAAATATCATTTGAAAAACCATTTCTTTGAAAACACGTTTTAAAAAAAAATTACTTACAAATTAACTTTATATAGATGAGAAATAAATATTCAAATGAATTCCAGTAGGTAAATCTGTACATGTCGTATGATAATATTCATTTTTTATGGTAAAAAGTTTAGAGAAATTCCTTGTTAGGAAATAAAAAAGAATTTTCCATTCAAAAAATAGGAAAATCAATAGGGGATAATAATTTATTTACCAAATAATTTTTAAAAAATAGATTTTTAATAATAAAGCAATGGTTTTACAATAAAACATGTTCTCCGTGTAAAGAGATAAATAAAGACACCTTTTCTTAAAAACATTTTCTAAAACACCATGAGTACCAAATATTTGTAAATTGGTAAGAATATTTTAAAAGGGTCACAAATAACCATAGGATCAGGAAATAAATGTTTTATTGAACAATGGTCATATAATTCCCTTTAATGGAAATACCATTGAATGATAATTACACTTATTATTGAGTAAAATAATCTATAAATATTTCAATGTGTCTAATGCCACTTTGAATCATTTTAAATCCCAATCCTCATGAAATTATAATATTAATTTAAAATTTTCAATTGTGAGAAAAAAATTTAATATATGATATAATATATAAAAATTGGAGTTATATAGACTAGAAAAAAAAAACAAAAGTGGTGAACATGAAATTTATCTCATGAAAGTAAAAGGTGAGATAAAAATCATTTCATTGTTTTTTCTTTCAGGTGAACATCTTGTATCTTCTTGTATAATACACTTATGTTAATTATTTACATGCTGGAGGACATTTTTCATTTTTATGATAAAATTTATTTGACTTATTTATATTCTTTATAAAACAGCAATAAAAATTTTGTGTACATCGGTTTCTTTGACCAAATTCGGTTTATGTATCAAAAACAACATTGTTATGTCAAATATGGTCAATGGGATGATAATATATCATCTATAGAATAATAATAAATACATAATTATCATATTTATACATCAATTATACTTTTAAAATCAATAATTAAATATAAATATTAAATGAAAACAATATTATAATCATGGAGATAGTAGGTCATACATATGAATGAGTAATGTTCCCATTTTTTAGTGATCGTTATGTAGTTAAGGTGTGTAACATAAATATTTCCAAAATAATAATTATATCATAAATAAAAAATTATATAATAATATACATAGATATATATAAATCTACTGATATTATAGGTGTGACATCATGCTGATGAGGTGGTAGTCTTTATATCCACAAACGACGATACAAGTTTTTATGTGTTTGAAATTGTAATAAAGAAAATAATTAATAGTATATTAACATAAAGGAAAATATTATATAAATATAATGTTGAGTTTTTAGGTCTCATATACATTATTAAATCCATCCTTTTTATGTTTCATGTTTGGTGTGAACGAATCACATTTTTTTGAGGGTCGGTAGTCCACACTTCCACTAATAATTTAATCATATTTTCTCCAAATAGAAAATACAAGGTTATGAGTTATAATAGAATTAATTTGGATTAAATACATAATAAATATCATTTATAACATATGTAAACATATTTTCCATCACAATGGACAATATGATAGGTGGAAATTGAAAAATGAAAAATCATCATTTTGTGTAGCGGTAGTTCTCCATACACATAAATAGTAATTTTTTTAGCCATTAGATGGATGAATGTGTAATTGAAGGTCAAAATAAATATATAAGAACAATCTAGTATATTTTTATACTATTTTTTATATAACCATGTAATAATTTGATTTTATAGGGTCAATAATGGAAATAAACTAGATATTTCAATGGAAGATGTTACCTCTTAATCAATAAACTACTATTGGTTTGTTGTAAAAGGATTTATTGGGTTTATTTATGAATGTGGTGCATCATATATGATTATATGAGGTATATATTGGAGCTATTTTGCGATGATCAGGGATGAGACAAAACAGATTGAGAGGTGTGATGATGTTGGAGAAGAGGAGGCCTTTTTATAGTGGAGGAAGAGTGTCACTCTTATAAATATTGGGAATGGTAATTACAACCACGTTTTCCAAATTTAATGTGGATAACATATCAGTAAATAGTAGATAAAATGGAATATAGGGTCAAAATATGGATATAAAATGGATATTAAAATATTTTATAAGACATTTTGGCCCTTAATATTAAGGTTTGGTCCCTTATTAAGGATAATTTTACCTTAATCATTGAAATAAATTTTAATTAATTTCCCTAATATATATGGTCAAAACTATTTTAACCATATTATACTTTTTAATTTATTTTTATTATGAATATGGAATCCATTTTTTCTAATTCCAAACAATGATGTGGTAAAAATGATGTTAAATTTAATCCCACAGACAAGAAGACTAAGAGGGATTTTAATGTAAAAATTTATAAATTATTACAGTGTTTGAAATTTTAATTTCAAAGTGAAATTGATTTCAATGAATTAATTTAGATTAATTGATAAAAATATAATTTAATTTTAATTTAAAATCAACTAAAATTATAATTTTACAATATAAATTAATTAAATGAAAATTTATTTTTGAAAAAAAATTAAGCATTATCGCTTAAAATAAAAAATTAAATCTTCATATAAAAATACCAAAACTTTTCCTTAACATTATTTTTATGTTTCACTTTCAAATATTAAGTTTATTTTGACATATAAAATCTATTAAAGGGTCAAAAATTGGATTTAAAATAGGTTCACCACTGAAAGGTATTAACAGTTCATGAATAAAAACATTAGTTTTGTGTGTAGTACTAGGTTTTTTCTTATCTTATGATTATCAAATATATTGGAAGATTAAAAAATTATTTGTTTGAATATAAAATATATATTAAATTAATATCACTATCTAATTTTAATTCATATAATTAATTAGGGAAAAAAATTTGTGAGTATAAAAATAGTTTTCTATAAAAATATTCTCTTTATATTCAATGGGTTCTATTATTAATTTCTAATTAAGTTGCAATGAAAAATATATTTTATATGTTTATAAATCATATTTTTCATAATTTTGTTTTTACGATTCATAACAACAAATTTAATAGCTATTTTATATCTTATTATATTAAATAAAAATGTAAAACAATGTATTGTTTTCTAGTAAAACCTGGTCTTGTGTGTAAAAAAAGCTATCAAAAGAAATTTTATATTTCATGTAACGCAGAATAAATCGTTGTTGAGTTCATTGTAAACCATAATATATATATTTAGATTATTTAAAAGAGTAAATGTATTATAAATTCTTGAGATATAATATTCCATTACGCCCTTGGTGTTGTCTATAATTCATGCTCTTAAATAAAATGTCCCTACATTATATTTTCAAGGAGTTACAATATGTCTTGGACAATGTACTGAATTATATCCAAGGAAATAATGGGGCCTTTGTGAGAGAGACTAAGGGAGCCTCCAAAACATGTCCATGTTTGTTAATAGTGAACAGGTAATTATTTTAGGGACCAAGGAAGATTGAGAGATCTTCCAAACATGTTATACCTTTCTTATCCCACTATAAAAGTCATTTAATTTACTAAGTAACACTAGAACCTATTGGTTATATCCCATGGTGTGTATTAATTACGCTCAATTTTTTTTAATATTTTTATACATGTTCTTATTGACATAATGGACTAAGAATCCTTATTCATATGCCCATTTTCCACTATTTTTTTGTATAATGTTGTTTATAATATGACCAGGTATATAACATATTAGTTATGTTGTGCATTATTATGGTGAGTGGAATAATTTATTTATTTGAGAACTATTTTCCATGTTTCAAAAAATGGGTTTTTTTAGGCAAATAAAAGATATTTCATAAATGTTTTTCAAGTAAACATTTACTTTAAAGGTGAAATTGTTTTTGAAAATTATTTTTAAAACTATATTCATTATTATTCATGGTGGCATCCTACTGGAATTTGTGCCTCATTCCCAACATATTTCATTAGTTGTATGATGACCTTATATTATATGACATGGGTAAGGGAAAGATTATTATGTAGTTTGATTTATTTTCTTAATTATAAATGACTATGTTTGTTTTTTGGGGTGGTGGAGACATAGTCTCTTGAATCATATCTCTTACAGAGTAGTTTTACGAGATTGATAGTTTGGATGTTGTATTGGAATATAGGTTTTATTAAATATTTTGATATTTTGGTAAATGATATAATAAATATATGTGTTTTTTATTATCATTATGTTATATTTTATCACATATACTTGAATTCATTACTCTAATAACTTTATTTTATAGTTGTATCAATTGTTTTTGTTTCATCAGTTGGTGTGGTCATTGAATTCATCGATGCTTCATTATGTATTTTCATAGATTAATCCATTCATAAATGGTAATATGTTATGTCCTTGTCCTTGTTTCCGTCACATGGTGACCGATTTCATTTTTCCAGTCATATAGAATGTCAGATCAAATTGAACTAGTACAATTTCTTACATAATCATTCTCATATAATCCTTTCTTAATACATTATCATGATGGCATAAGAATTTATTTTTTTCTCCCATACTTTTCCTTTTAAAATTATTTTCATATTGTTGTTAATATATTTTTTAATGGAAATTGGGTGGATTAATAACCCTATGTAGGTAATAGAATCCGACCAAGACAATGTTCTCATCTACTTTCCCAATTCCAAGCATCCAACTACTAAAAACAAATCTAAGCACCCAGCTGCTTCATCAAGGTCCAGACACCAAACTACCTTAACTAAGTCAATGTTCCCAAATGATTCACCTAACTTATGTACACCAATGACTACATTAATCCGTACCCACACACCTATGACATGCACTCATGTAACCCTAGGTGTGCCATATGCTCATGTCACTCATGCCCAAAAAAATATAACCAAGAAGGTTGTAATTTGTCCTTTAGTGAAAATTAGTGGATGAAAAATCTATGTTAGGCCATGTTCTATATCCCCCCATTAAATTGTGTTATTAATAAAAAAACCAGGTAGATATTTTATATTTTTGGGTAATTGAGTTATCCAAAGGTTTGACACACCAAAATTATCATAGGAGTCCTCCAAGCTTCAAATCATCCAAAAATGTGGTAATTGACCACTATTGGATGATGATGGGGGGTGCAACTCAGCCAAGTCACCATGGTAGTGTTTCACTAGGTTGACACTCACTGAGGTCACCACTAGGGCCCCATAAAAGGGTGAACCAGTTTACTATATTTCATAACAGAATGATTTCTTCACATAAAGTTCTTATTAGGGAGATCACTACATCAAAGGACCATATAAGGGTGACCACTTCACCCAATGTCCAAAATATGATGGTCACATTTCCTAACCACTTTTACTTGTGGAAACCCTTAACCTAGCCACAATCTACGGTAAAAATTCTTCATAGTCTCCCATTAGGGTGACACATCACCCTTTATTTTTAATAGGGTTTCAATTCCCCTTGTACTCTCACTACAGAGACACATCACCATAGTCCTTTACAAGGGAACCTCATTTTCCCTAGTCTTACACTAGGTTTATCGATTCAACCTCGTTTTTCATTAGGGTGAGAATTCAACTATATATCTATACAATTGTTCCTAAATTGAATGAGAATATCTCTAGAACCATATTCACATAGGTATATAAAGTGGGCTATTAAAATTTCATTAAAAATTTGATGGAACTCCATTGCTCAGATCAACATAATACTAGGTGTAATTCACTTAGGCCTCCTCCATGACCTTTTATGATATATGATAAATCTGGAAACATTTATTTTGACCCCTTTCGATCATGAATTAATTTGATAAAATGATTTTCCTTCCTTCCCTATCTCACTAATTGGGCCCTAAAGGGGTTTATAATAATTTATTCCCTTGATACTGAGGGTCCCTATCATGAGGAAACTACTAAAGATTCCCCTTGATTTAGAATATCATATAATATTTTGAAATTTTTAGTTGGTCAAACTATTCCATTCAATGTTCCATGCATTAATATGAATCCTCCTCTTGCGTGATCTCCAGTCATGTTCCCATTGATAATTTTGTCACCATGATTCATCAATGAGCCATTGAGACATACAAGGGCCTCATACTATGTTTCATCCTAATATAACTTAATGTGGTAAAATGTTCCATGCATCAATTACACTTTCATTTTCTAGTTAATAACCAATGGGATGTGTATCTTAGATATTCCCATATATTAGTCTTAACTCATTTATATTAGGAAATTTCCCATAGAAGTCATATCTTTCTCTTCAATCCCATGACTAGTAGGAAAAATATGAATGTACACACATATGGGCATCCTCATAATAAAAGTAATCCCCAAATCATTTCTCCCATGGCCATATTCCCCATGTTAAATTTGTTAAAAGGGAAATATTCCCTATATAACACATATGTTTCACCCAATCATAAGTCCCACTCGATGAGTTTATGCAATAATTTCATGAATTAAACATCATAGTTTCATGATTTCTGACTTCTTGAAAACATCTTTGTTGTAAGGTTTAAAATTAACAGACCAAATCCATATCAGAAGATGCACAACTCCATGACAACATCATTACCACATAATATAATACTATACAACAATGTCATAGTCATACAATGTAATGTCACATGCCAACATTCCATTAAAATGATGTAAAACAATATAACAACATCATATTCACAGAATGTGATCATTTAATGTAATTCCCTAATTTCATAATATGAAACTACATGATAAAATCATTACCGCATTATGTAAAACTATGTGGAACAATCCTATCAAAAACCCTTAAACTGTTAAAATTGAACTATGTGGGATTTGATTCTAATTCATCATGATAAATAAGTTACATCTTCTATGTTTAAACCAATCATTCATAACCATACCACTATCGATTCATACTCAATATGAATCCATATCCTCATTAGACCATATTCCTTGTTATCCATGTAACTCTTAAAATGGATATATCACCCATGATGTAACCTTTTGAAATATTCCTTATTACTTATGAGATATACCAAAAGAGAAACATGTGAATATTTCCCACACCAACCATTCATTGGAACCTTTAACCTTGTAGTTGAATCTAAATGTCTTTAAATTAATTGGAATAGGTCATGGATGCATGATTTAAAAAGACCCTTCACTTCATCATGAATGAATGATTGTAAAAGTAACCACTTTAGTCATTATCGATGACCTAAAAAGGTATGAAGTGACCCATTACCTGTTATTTAACTACCTATGAACTATATACCATTATAGGGATATATTGGAATCCTCTATCCTGGGTATGAGCCTTGCTGGATGACACTCACTAACTCTTTTTATAGTGATATACTCTAGCATTCCCAACTGTGAGAATTTAAAAAATTACATCACTAATAGATAAAATAAATATACAAGATCTTGTGAGATATACAGACCAGTATTAAATATAGAGAACCTATAGTACATATAGATGATTCCATCAATGGAGAAAAATTAATACATACAGGTTTTTTCATCAATGAATGTCAATGATCGACCACTAAAAGAGTGGAAACCCTTACTACTAGTTAACATCATAAGGATTCATCAATAATACCTAAATTTATACGATATTCCTAAAGTAGTAAATAATCCCCTCATAAATAGAGTGATGATCTAGACGTCATATCATATTGACCAATGATCATAATAAGAATCGTTGGTAAAAATACTTATTGACCACCTACCTTAAAAAATTATATAAAAATTATCTCAAAATGAAAAAGGTTTTTTAGTACATTACAAACACCTTAGTAAACCAATTTTGAATCCCTTACACGTTAATGGGATTGATAATTAATTATCTTACTTTCGATATTTCTTTAATGAGTTTCTTATTTGTTTTTATTGATCCTCAGGACTTTAAACGACCCCCATAAAAGTTCATTCAATCCATAAAAATTGAACAATCAATGTATAAGGTATAATACATTACTACTGTAAATCCCATCACCATTCCAACTTAGAGGGAAGTACCACCCACTCAACATCTCTAGAAATAGGTCCTGAATTAGTTGGATAAATAATACTACCAGAATGGTATTATCCATACCATAGAGGTTTATATGGGGATCTTCTAACCAATCAATACCTTCAAATCACCTCATTGAAATTGGACTGTGATTAATGAAAGTGGTACTGATATCCACATCTATTCACATTTTAAGACTATCTCTACATAAGGGAATCATTTATACCCATTATTTATGGGTGTTATAGAATGTGGATAATAATTTCCTCACCATGGTATATCTACCACTAATGAGGGATCCTACCGATTGTAGATGTTTCTAACATTGTATGGAAAATACTCCTCAGGAATAATCTATGTAGGCTGCCCAAGAAACCACATCCCTAGTTACTCAAACCCAGACTCCCAGGAGGATGTATCTCTGGGAAATGAAATCCATCAAAGGAAGGGAGCATGCCCATATCCCCATTTTCACTAAGGGGGTGTTTCTGACACTTTCGTTGGGGCCCACACATCTATCTATTTCGAGGATGATGATGTTGTTTGTTACCCCGCATTCGCAAATTCCAATGTCGGACAACATCCATTCCTTATTCATGGATGTTGGTCCCTCCTTCAGTGGATTCCTCCTCCGATCTCTTTCCAAGTCCGGGTCTCCCTTAATGATTAATATAATGGTCGTGAAACTCTTCCCAGTGTTATATTATCATTGACACCTGTTAATTACACTTATTCTTTTGGGACATTCTAATGGATCTGGTCCGGGAAGAAGCCATTGGTTGGGGGAGTAGTCACGTTGGACATCAATGGCATGTCTGGAGGCTAGAAAGCTGGATGTCTAGGTTGCATCCCCTTATTATAGGGCTTCATGAGAGTATGAAAGCCTGAGGTATCCCATGTCGAATTTGGGGAATTATATTCCATAATGCATGTCTTTGAGGTTTTTCTCAGCTTCCCATGTTTAACATAGGGAATATCAGATGTTTAACATCTATCAAAGACGGATCAGACTAATCAGAACACTAACTAGAGTGGATCATATTGGTTCAACCCCATGAGGGAACACTGATGCTAGTAGGTGAATTGGCATGATCTCACCAAGATGTGGCGACCCGGGTAAGAATCAAGATGGGTGATGAGTGGTTATGTGAAGTGGATGGCGAATGAGATGGAGTCGACTCGAGGGCGACTGTGATGGTGGGATTATGCCTTGAAGATACTTCCTACGTTTCCCTTTGGCATGGTATCAAAGTCCATTTAGATCATCTGACAATGGATTACCAATGGTTGATGTACACAATGGCTTACCGTCGGTTAAGGTCACAACTGATTTCTTCTAGATGGGCCACAATGGCTTACCACTGAATGGGTATGCAACGGCTTACCACTGAATGAGGTGAGAACAGCTTACCGCTAAATGGGGGTGACCAGGGCTTACTACAAAATACGGCTAGATAACATCTTACCATTGAATGGGGGTTACAATGACTTACCGCTGAATGGGGAATGACAATGGCTCACTGCTAAATATGGGTTACAACGGCTTATCGATGAATGGGGTAAAGCTTAGGGTGTCTTCCTACGTACACTATTTAGGAAATAGGGATCAAAGTCCATGTATTTCGGGATGGGGGTTTCGTGAACCAACATGAAGTTGGTCGGGACGACCGGTGGTTGGGACTTAACATTAGGGAGGCTTCTTACATAACATTCCTTGGAAAGGATCAAAGACCCCGTAGTTTGGGATTGGGGTTTGGTGAACCAATGTGAAGGTGTTCGGAATGATCAGGTGTTGGGATTGAACCTCAGGGCATATTCCTACATACCTTGCCTTGGAAAGGATCGAAGTCCTCATAGTTCGGGATTGTGTGTGGTGTGCTGACGCGTAGTGTATGGGACCAACGGTTGTTGGGATTGAACCTCAGAGAGGATTCCTACGTACCTTGCCTTGGAAATTATCAATGTCCCGGTAGTTTGGGATTTTGTTGGTGTGTCAACGTGAAGTGTTCAGGACCAACAGTTGTTGGGATTGAACCTCTGAGAGGCTTCCTACGCACCTTGACTTAGTAAGGATCAAATTCAACATAGTTTGGGATTATGTGTGGGGCTTATAGTCTAGGATGCCCAGGAATGATGTCATGGTTGATTCTTACACTAAGCCCAAGTGAGTCATGCTCGATGTGAGAAATAAAAGGAAAGAAATACCTGATGATCATGTTGATAATGGTTTGTCCGTGGGAAGTGGAATGGGGAAGACATTTAGTTAGATGCCCAAAGAGGAAACAAGGGCTTATGTTTGGTTAGCATCCCCAGAAGATGGAGATTGAGACTAACTCCAGGATGGAGGCCCAAGTGGCAATAAATCCCAGAGAGAGAGAGGGATTTTGCATTGAAGAATGGGGGGCTCTAGTGCCCATCCCCACCACATCCCTCGAGTCTTTGTCCTGGAAGAAGATAGGATGATCAGGGGTGCTACCTCCTACAAGAAAGGCTAGGGGCTTACTCTGGGGTGGTTGCCCTTTCCCACAGACAGACGTCGGGGTGAGGTCATAGTTTAACATCATGTGCTGAGGATGATGGTGCATGGAAGTTTATCGGCATGTACCTTGGACTAGGAAGGTTCACTCTGTAAAACTAGGACTAACATCGCTAATGCCCACCCGTCCTTGAGGAAGGTAAGGCATCACCACCTCCATGTGGGGGGTGTTATGGAGTGATACATTGGTGGGTCCACGTTAGCGTGGCTATGAAAAGAAGCAATATCCATTAGCATTACTATGTTAAGAATCATGAGGCGAAGAAACACAACAGGTAGTACTATCCATCGGACTTTGAAATCGCTCCGTGCAAACCTGGAGGCCCACACGAGAAAAGGAGTTGTAGAGAAAATGTATTTGTAGGTAGAAGCCTTGTGAAGGTTTAGCGCTTCATGAAGTGGAGGGGCTTACCAAAGGGGTGTGCTTCGTGATGTGAACTGTCCTAGCCTTGGCATAGGGTATAGGTGCATAGAGAAGGTGCTTCGCAAAGAACAAAGGTCATCATGGAGCAATACATCATGAGGAAAGGGTGCTTTGTGATGCATAACGTTGTGAAGAAATGTGGTTCGTGAAGCACAATAACCCTAACGTAGCATCTGCTTCACATGTACATGAATGGTGTTTCACGAAGCATAAATTATTCATGATGACCCATGTCCTATTGGTAATATCTTTCCATCGTGAAGGCATGTGGGCACCACGAAGGTAATCCCTCATTCAATAGGGGAATAATCTAAGGGAAGGGGAAGGTACTTTGCGATGAAAAATTAAATTGAAGATCTCATAGTTCTCATAGCAGAGATAGCATCACGATTCAAGAGCTGGGAAGGCAGAAGGTCATATGACATGTCCTTTGGGATTACGGGGAGCCCAATATTTATATTCAATAGGCAACTCAAAGTAGAGTTCTCTCAATGCGAAGGCGCATCTTGATCCATGGTAGGTCATGAATGTCAAAACGGTTCATGGATCATCCCGCCTCTTTTCTCTGCGGTGGGTTGTGAATTTCAAAGAGGTTCAAAAGGGGGAGTTTGGCACTGGACAAGGGGCTATAGGGGCTCGCACTCAGGATTCGTGAGGAATCCACTAATGCTTTCTGTTTATGCCATCCCTTCGAAATTTTGGAGCCAACAAATTCCCCCCCCCCCCTCAGAATTGGAGTTAAGGAGAAAGTGATGGTTGAAGTCTGAGGGCCAATTGCCCAAACATGGCATCCATCACGAAGCTACCTTGTGAATAGGGAACCAGGAGAGGAGCGATGGCGTGGGGATGAGCTCTCAGCGATGCACGCCGTGACTGGACATGACGTGAAGCACCTAGGGTCCCCACCTATAAATAGGTGGGTGACCTCTCATTTTTTTCTCTTCTCTGCAATTTTGGCTTCTTTCCCTTTTTATTTTCTAATCTCTGTGTACACCACAATTCCTCTCCATGAATTAGGCATTCTGCTTGGTGTCACATGGTGAGTATTTGACATTGCGTCTGAGTGCTTCGCAACATATATTTGAAGGTCGAGGTAGGGCTCCACGAACATTCTCTGCGAACAACCTCATAATACTTGCTCCGCAAAAGAGCTTTGCGAACCAAACCCCCAAAAAACACCCAAACTCAAAAATTGATATGCTCACCCATAGGTTTCAAGGGAGGTCCTTGCGGACACTGCCCATAGGGATGAGATGGCTAATAGATGGGGTTTTTGGGAGTTGATACGGAGCCACTCCGACCATGAGTCATTGGTGATGCTGTTGTCGGTAATCCAAATGAACTGTCTGCTATGAAAGAGGCTAACATTGTATGGTTTTTGGTTGAGAGATCACATCTTCATCCCTGAAGCTAGTAGGGATGAGCTCGCTTACTAGTTTAGGATCACGTCGTGTTAGCGCCCGTCGTTCAGGGCGACTGACGACCTTTCCTGAGAGGACATCACACCTGTCATTGCTGATTGTCTATACAATCATATGAACAATTTTAAAGGGGAGGGATTTCAACTAGAGATATCCCCCACTCTTTACTAGACGATCTTGAAGGAAGCCCCGAGGAACCCAGGGAAGGGGTGTTCTGATGAGTGGGACCCGCTCCAGGGAGGAAACATCAAAGATGACTGGGCATGTGCATACTAGGATGGTGCCTCTTTTGAAGTTTGTGGAGCTGAGCTGAGGAGGTTGGGACTATCTGAGGTGGCTTGGGTCTCCCAGATTCACATCTATCAACCAAAGAAGTTGGTCCCAGAGTTGTTGATCAGGAGTTCATCGAGGACCAATACCTTCCACCTACACCACAGGGAGGTTGGCATCGTCTTGTTGGATGTGAATCAGATCTCAGGGGTCCCAATACTTGGGGTAATGTATGATGAATTCCTCCCTATTATGGGTACATGGGATGATCTGGAAATTTTTACCACTGGGAATGGCATTGATGGAGATAGTGACCAAAGATGACAAGGATATAGTGAGAGACATCCACTTCAAATGGGGGTTCATGCAGTTTATGAACATCTCGGAAGATAGGATATTTCTATTGAGGCCTCGGACATGCTTGAAGGGGGATAAACAGGTAAAGGAGTTCTCGTACAAGTGTGTCTTGGAGAATAGCCAGTGGAAGACGTGGGGGTTCAGTGTTAGTACCGAGAAACAACCAGTAGTCATACTGGCATCATTCATTTTAGATCTCATCTGCGGTCAGATCCTGCCAGTGAGGGACACAAACAAGGGAGTGTGACCAAGAACATTTATTATGGCATCCATGTTGGCGATTGGATGGTGGGTGAACCTCAGAATCCCAATGCTTTCCAATTCGTACAATATTTTGTGACATATCATCAAGGGAAAGAGGCCACAGAAGATATGCGGGCTATTACACATCTTGTATGGGTGGATAATGGCACACATCTTGAGGGGGGTATATGAATACCCAAACTCTATCTCCCCAATGGGGTTGAACTCTTGACCATCGATGCTCAACACAGCCGGGAGCTTCCCAGCCAATATGACTATGCGGACGGTACTGAATCATGTGTAGAAGGTGAAGGAATTCAAAATTCATCTATTCCTGATTATAATGGGTGTTTTCAAGGATAATGGGAAAAATGGAAGAGCACTGGTTTTATCTCATTTTCATTCGAGTTGGAGTCATCCTGGTAATAGTGGATCGTGAACCACTCTGCCAGTCGTACACCCCACATCAAATTGCCATGTAGTTTCGGTGCATGTAGTGACTGACCCCACAGGTCTATTTGGGGGTGAGTCACAAAGTGAATTCATGTGTGATTTGGAAAATGTGTCTCATGTTAATATCATAGGATGGGAAGATGGTGAACGAGTTACCTCCTCCCATAGTACTCATCGGGTCGGTTAAAGAGTACCCCAAAATCTGGGAGGTGGCTTACCTGGGGGAGATGCTGAAGCAGCCAACCATTTGGGTCTGTGATGGTGTCTCTCCCCTGTCTTGAGGATGGGGCCGAAAGGCAGCAAGGACATCCCGTGGTGGTGGGGCTGCGGTGGCATTGATGCCTCCACTAGTTGAGGGGAGGTAGGGGTAGCAGATCCAACAATGGTAGAAGACTCAGTGGTCCAAGAAGAATTGAGTTATCTTGAGGGGAGGCCACCAAGAGTATTTTGTAGAATATCCCCCCATGATCTAGGTTAGCAGTTGCACTACATAGACATTCCCGAGAATGCTATCTTCTTAGAGGCCTAGGACATCTAGAAAGTCAACATGAAATTCCACGGCCCATCCAAGATGTAAGAACACATGAACCATTAGGGCAAGTATTTTTCAAGAATCGGCCCCCTTAGGGTTGGATTTGTAGTGTCCCAGGAAGAGGGGGAGAAATACCTGGAAGATATAGAGGAATTAGAGCTCTTATGAGGCGCCCCATGTCCCATGATATATCGGGTAAAGGTGTTGTTGTATCATACATCCTCCATGCAATAGTCAGCAGCCGAACTGAGAGAGTGCTTTCCATTGCCGGATGAATCTGATGAGTCCTCCTGGGGGTGGAGGCCAGTAGGGGGAGCCCATTAGAGGAGGGAGATGCTGATGATCAAGACTCTGACCTTGTATAATTTTCAATTACCTTGAGATAAAATCCCAATCCCCTTCCCCGGGGTCTGATTCCAGGTCATTCTGGAATCCCCACAAACACTTGAACTGTGCAGGACGGTCTTATACATAGATCCCATTCTCGCCTCTCAATATATGCAGATGTTGGACATTCTAGATCTAAACCAACTGTTGCATCTATTACCGCATCCAGTTGGTCTAGAACACCCAAGGTGTCTCCTTTGGAGCTTTCAGACCTTTCAACAATATACAGGGGGCTACTCCTCGGGGTCCCAAGAACGAGACTTGGAATTTGATCTCTACAAGTCTCATCTTCCACATTCATCACTGCCACACATTAGCCATTTCAACTGACATCTATTCCCCTTTTGGTGTGTAATGTTATTCAACTGGAATGGGTTGCCTTGGAATGGTTGGTCAGGACATCTGGTAGTGCCTTTCCTAGGGGAATTTCTGGGATCATGGAGGCGGATATCCAGACTGACCAAACTCTGGCAATCCCAATCACTAGTGGGACTGTCAGTGAGGCTAAGCCCGAGATTGCTGAGGCAGGATCTGATGATTTTAATCAATTAGATTGTCCACATCCTTCCATGCCTGATAAAACATCATATGTGGACCCTTCTGACGAGTTTCTAGGGGCATTCCCCGCATATTAGGTTGCCAACCACACCCACTGGGATGTGACATCCTCTGATAAAGGGGAAAGAAAAATAGTCTGTCCCTGATCATGGAAGATGATCAAGCACTTCATTAGTGACACTCCCAGTGGAATGGATGTATGATATGGATAGACTTCACACGCAATTACGTGAACTGGGTGCTGGGGGAGTGGATGCTCATTATCCCCACAAGCTCGTCTGAGATCTTATGGAGGAGATGATTTGAGAGTATGATCATGGGCTTAGTGTGCGCTAGCATTGTAGGAAAGCGGTGAACATAAAGACGCTCCAGGATTCCGAAAATATGGTTCAGTGACTACAGGTCCGGGCTAATGAGCACTCAGTCTCCCTTAACACGCAATCAGAGCTAATATTGCTATTTAAGGCCGAACAGGCTGTGATCAAAGAACACATGAAGCAAGCCTATGAAGAAATGACCATCATCCAGACCAATGTAGAGTGGGACCATACTGCAGCTGATGAATTGTGCCACTCCGTTGTCGAGAAGGAGCGAGATATGAAAAGACACTACAAAATCTTGAATTCCATAGGCTATAGGGTGGAGGAGCTACAACCTTATTTTGACGGGGTTAACCCTTCCATGGGAGGGATCGACCCTCGGGTGCTGTAAGGATTACAAACCCTCAAAAATATATTCATGATTTGATTTTTTTATTCCAGAGGCATTTATGAGTTCTTTTATTTGTATTAGTTTTAAACAAATCTGTTATATTCATGAAATTCTCAATGATCACTCCTCAAGCTATCACGGGTCGAGCCCAATGTGGGAAACAAGGGATGATAGTTGTGTTATTCCAGCGGAACATAAGGGTACCGACCGAGCATCGGGCATCTAGGGTTTGAACAACAAATATCTATTTACAGGAAGTAATTTGAGAGGCCCGATTGGAGGAGGAGGATCTCAGAAAAATCGACGTGTCTTCCTTCCAATGTGTTCTAGTGCACAAAGGGGTAAATCCATGGGCATTGGAATCGATCCAAACATAGGAGAGTGGAATGTTTAAACCATGATACCTAAAATTCGGAACACCGTTGGATGGCATGGAAATGAAGAGTAACTGTTGACCGTGTTAAAAAATAGTATCCTTATTGTGTTAGCTTGAAATTGGGATAACAAGTGAGGGCCAACCGTTGACCATGTTCGAAACACGGGGCCTGACTCAAAATGTCATCTTTTGGTCTTCTAGAATGTTAGACCATGACAGTAGGTGAGGCATAGGTAGAGAATCCATACAGGTTAAGGGTTCCTCTAGACGTGAAATAGGATAAGGGTCCGAATAATGGGCACGCCAAGTGGAATGGTAGGGGGATGGGGTGTTATATTGGAATCCAACACTCTTGAAATTACTCCACCATGGTGGGAACATATTAGGATGGTGCATCGGTTTGATCAGGAATCAAACTCACATCCAAACAGGACCTCTCTAGTAAGGACCTGAAATGATCTATAGTTTTATGTTATACCAATAAGGAAGATAGACATGTATTATAGCATCGTACAGTGATGACGGTGCACATAGTTTAAAGGTCATACTTTCAGGACCAGGATCGGGCTCGAAGGGCCAAAAAGGTTAATAGCCCTTGGGCTTGGCCTAAGGTGAAATGACCAGGCATCCCTACAGATCCCGTAGAATGAGAATCACATAAAATGTAGTTCTTGAAGCACAATGTGGTTAGATACCAACGCTTGTAGGGGGAATCCTCTCTTGTGAGGAAGATGATGCATCCCATAATTATCATGGGGTATCATGAACATTTTCAGGGTAGGGGCCATAGTTTAATGTCATGAGTTGGGGACATAGATACCCAGAAAATAAATGTGTGGTGCGGTAAATTACCCGACATGAATGATGACCATAATACTCAAACCACACATGATCTCAAGGGAATCCTTAGGATGAGGAACTAAAGATCAAAACTCGGCTAGGCCTAAGACGAGTTGTGTGGGCATTCCTACATGTCCCATAATGATGGGAATCAAGCCACATGTATTTTTGAGAGTGATGTTTAATGTCATGTTGGATGATGAAAGGCATGTGTGGCATAGTTGTGCCAGCACACGTCCTACCAAAACTACTAAGCCCAAATGATTCATACTCAATGTGGGAAACAAGAATTAGTGATGGGAATTTCCTAGCACAATAAGGCACATATTAGGGGTAGTGGGATGCTAGGTGTGTGACGTCCCCATAATGCTGACCTGCCTACTTAACACACCTAGATGCGCGAAGGGGTAAAGATGAGTATGCTGGAATTCAACTTGAACATAATGAAGTGGAAATATGTGAATCATGATGCTCATGATTTGGACCACAATGATGGAGGCGTAAATAAAGGGTATGACTATTTACCTTTTTTGAAACACAATATCCGGATCGAGTTAGCCTAATATGGTGTTAGACAGATGAGGGTCGACCGCTGAACATGTTCGAAACATGGGACATGTCGCAAATGTCATCTGGCGGCTTCCTGGGCATTGTCCCAATAAGGTAGGTGAGCCGATGTATCATGATAGTAGGACGTGAAGGAGGTCCATTCTAATGTGGAAGAGGATGAGGATCCAAATCACGGGCTCATGAAACATAGACATGGAACAAGGGGAATGTCCCCACGAAAATTCCACACTTCCGGCTCTTTTTCAAAATGAATATGAGTAGGACTATAAGACATATAAAATAGAGGGAGTCATGTCCCTTACCAATGACAAGGGTCTTTCGTTTGCATGCTTCTAAATTCAGGTCCTAGGTTGGACCATTAAAGGGGGATTTGATTTAATGGACCATGTGAATGGTAGAAAAGTACCCAAACCCGACATGTAGTTCCCATATGGAGATATTATTATATGGTCATAGTTCTCAGGCCAAGGTGTCGAATGAGACATAATGATTTTATATTCATGGGGATGGATCCAGATAAAATGTGTTCGGGAGGTCCTACGTATCACATAAGGATATTAATCAATCCACACGTAGTTCTCGAAGATGTCATGCAGTTTAACATCATGTGGTAGGGAAAAAGATTGATATTTGTTTCTGGTCATAGAACTCGGACCATAGATTGTAGGGAATGAGGGAGACACCTGGTGAGGTAATTATAAAACCTGACATGAATAGAAACCTGGGGTTCCGATCACCATGTGATTCTTGATGAGGTTTTAGGTCAAGGTACCGAAAATGAAAGTTGGGATGGGTCTAAGACAAGGTTCACAAACATTCTTAAGTACCCCACGAGGATGGGAATCAAGACACACGTAGTTCTTGGAATTACATGATAAGATACCAGTGCCAAGGATAATATGGCTTTTTGGATCTGGCCCATAAACCAAAATAAGCATAATTTTATAGAACTTGTTTGTCCTTTAGGATGAACGAGTGTTGTTTTTTGGTGAGGCGATGGATCTAGGATAGAATGTCCAGGCATCACCACAAGAATCAATCCATGTGCAGGTGTTGATAAATAGTATGGTGTGTGACTGATGCCAAACATGATGTCCCCTCGAGTGAGGACACAACTATGTGGTTCCATTTTTCGTCGTGAGGCTAGGACAATAATGTCACAGTTTATGGTCATGTGATGGGGCAAGCCATTCATCTTAACATCATGCGGTATTGACGTAACAGTTTAAAGTCATGTGGGATAGGGCATCATAGGGTAGAGTGATATGTCTTATACATATACATGAGAGGTTATGCATAAGTGGGAATGTACATAGTGTGATAAAGAAAACCCTACATGAATGGGGATGAGGTCCATATCACACAACGTGAGATTCCATGAGAAAAACCTCAGTACGAGGGGCCAGAAAGAGTTAGAGGATGTGGGACATGAGAGACCAGCTATCAGTTACGCTGGACCGAGAGATGAAAAATCCAGTTGGTCATATGTATCCCATGATTATGGGAATCAAGACACATGGAGATCTTGAAGTTCTCTTTTAACGTCGTGTAGGAAGACATACAGTTTAATGTCATGTGGGACAAAAAGTAGGAGGGAATAATTCCTAGAAAGGGCGTACGTGGTACGACTATTGAAAACCTGAAGTGAGTGAGGGAATAAGCCCACATGTTCTACACTACGTTGTCCTATAAGAGTCATAATCAAAAAGGTGGAACGGAATAGAGAAAAAATAATGAGATCTTATTTTATGGTCCTAGAGCTTGGACCAAGGAGAAGCGGAACTCTTCCAATTAGGCGCACACCCCGATCTAATCCCTAATCCCACATGAGTCTGAACTCGTTATAGGAAACAAGGGTGGAAGGGATCTTCACAATACATGGAATTAACATAAAAAAGAAGTCAATGAGAAGTGCTGAATCATTCCTCACTGTGGATTTTTCCTCCTAACGTGGAAATTTGAACTGAGGGATAACACGAGGAGTGTCGAGATTCCACATAGACATGATGGGGTGGGAAATGATGTGAATAAAGTGACCGAAATTTTGGGCTCAATGAGGGTGGTGTGATGAGGGAGGATGACTTTTCATCATGTTCGAAACTTGTATCCATACCGTGTGACCATTAATGGGAACAACAGATGAGTGTCGACCACTGACATATTCATAATACGGGGCTTATATCATTTTGTTGTTCGAAATCCACAAGGACATTGGCTCATTGTGGTATGAGGGCCCTTGATCCAAGAATCCATTCCATTTAGGGGTCCTTTATGTTTTAAATAATGATGAAAGCCTAAATGAAAGGGAGAACAAAGCCTGAAAATGGTTGAAAGCATGTCCACCTAGAATCCGACACTCTAGGTTCTGAACCAGTGTACTCCTGGGCACATTGCTTAATCACTAAAGAGGGTTGAGGGACCCAGATTAAGAGAATCTGACTCGAAAAGATTATTGTAGGGAAAGGGAGTGTAGCGCACTCAGGAGAGAGATGTACGTCGCATGGTTGATACAAACCCAATGTCGATGAGGACATAATCTCATACCACACCACACGCCCTTCTTCATGAAGGACTTAGGCGAAGATGTCAGAGAGATGAGGTTCCTAGGAAGTAGGGGTGGACCCTAATATGAAATGTTCAGGAATTCCAGTTTACCTCATGAGGATGGGAATCAATCCATACATAGTTATGGTGGGCATGCTGTTTAACGACTTGCAGAAAGGATGCTAATAAGGGAAACATACCACACGAGGGATGTGTACAGCGGGATGAGTAACCTGACGTGAATGAAGACATAATCGCAAACCACACCATACAATCCCAAATGAGATCTTAGACATGGGCCCCGAGATGGTCTAGGGACATTGGGTATCTTGGCCCTAAATGATAGGGGAGTCCTTAGAATAAGTATCCCTTCCATTCAGAAATACTTTTGGACCTAGACGATGATGGAAACCCAAGTGATAGGGATCGCAAAGAATGGAGAGGACTATGTTTGAGAAAGGGACAATAAATGGAGGGAGGAATTTCTCATGGTGATGTGTGGGGTGTGGAAAAATATCCCAACGTGAATGAGGACATAAGCCCATACTACACCGCACAATCCTATATGAAAATTTCGGCTGCATGGCCAAAAGGGTCAAGGGACCTGAGACCGGGCATCCTGCCCAACTGTATCCATATGACCTCTTATGTGGTAATTGCCTCATCATAGCTCATAAGACCACGGGAGAGATTCTAGGTGTGGGAAAATATGAGTAGGACATGGATATGACCATTATATGAGGGCCCAGCATCCGAAATCACACTCATTCTCATCGTTGACCGATGTTTGAGGAGATAGTGGGAAAGAATTAACCGCCACCCCCAATGCTCATGATATATGGGGATAGTGAGAATGAAAAAGGATATTTATTGACCAAGTTCAAAACACAACGTCTGTATCATGTGATACGAAATGGGAACAAAAAATGAGCATTGACCACTGACCATATTCGAAACGCGGAGCTTTTATCAATTTGTTGTTCAAAGCCTCCAAGGATGTTGTCCCATAGTGGTTGGAGTGACCTTATGGCCGATCATCCAATATATTCAGGGGTCCTCTTGGATTTGAAAGATAATGGAGTCCCATGAAAATGAGTGAGTGAATCATAGATGTGACCATGCGTTTTAACGTCACACAGGGAGCTGAAAGAGGTGAGAGTTTTTATAGGGTGAAATTTATGGGGTGGATATGATGAACTCAACGTGAATTAGAGTGGAAGTTGACACCACATCATGTGTTCTTACTTGAGGGGAGATTCTATAATTTGGGTCTTGTCCTATAGAAAAAAATTTCTGGGCGGTCCTTTGTATACCATGAAAATGTGAATCAAGACATACATAGTTCTGAAGAGTCCATCAGTTTAACATCCTATGGTATGTAGGTGGGAGGAATAGAAGAATGAGGGAGGGAACATGGTGAAATCATCATAACCTAGACATGAGTGGGGCCAAGTAAGCCTATACGACGACATGTGGAACCCTCTAATAGAACTATGCCCAAGTGGGGATAGTTAAAAAAGAAATTGGTGCTGGAGTCAACCGAAGCATTCTAGAATTCATACACATTAAATAATAATGGTAATCATTCCATACATAGTTATTGATATGAATTTTAAGGTCTTACAGGACAAGGCACAACTTAAGGTAACATAAGACCGAACAGTTTACGTTAATGTTTGTTCCTTATGAATTTTAGGGTTGTGCTGGACTGCAATGCAGTTTAAGGTCATGAGGGACCATTTAGTTTAAGGTCATGTAGGACATGGAATATTAAGGTATTGAGGGACAAAAAATTTAAAGTTCATGCAGTACATGGTGGTTTAGTGTCATACAGGACCTATGGGTATCTCAATTAATGAATTTCTTGAGGAACATGGAATTTAGGGTAAGAGGTATACTATCACCTTCCATGGAATCAAGGGATTATGCTCTGTTGGAGTAAACCTTGTAAAAAATGTAAGTTCCTTCCCATTTTAGCTCCAACTTCAGTGGTTTCCTGCCATGTATCATTGGAATCCTGAGAGATAATATCATGTCTTCTGGCAAGAAGGAGTGGAGGTGATCATTCTTGTTGAATGATCTAGCCATCTTGTTATGGTTCCTTTCAGGATTGTGTAGGGCACGAAGCATGTCTTCATTGAGCACTTCCATCTCATCCAAATAGATTTCATATACTTTATCTGTTTCTTTCTGATTGTATACTGCTATGAACGAAGAGAGAAACTAAATCTTGATTGGCAGGATGGACTCTGTTTCGTACACCAAGGAATATGGGGTCACCTAGGTAGAATTACAAGTCATTTTCCAGTATGCCTAGTTGGTGATGGGGAGACTTTCTGGATAACTATTATTATTCTAGCCAACAATTTTCTACAGAATGTTAGAGAGGGTTTTGTTTAACGCCTAAATATTTCCATTCGCCTACACATGATAGCGAGAGGTATGGTTAGAACGGATGTTATAATAATCATACAATTTCATCATCTCAGCTGCCTGAAAGTTCATGCTGTTATCGGTGAAGAAATCGTGAGGAAATACAAATCATTAGATGATGTTGACTCTCACGAAGTCAATGATGGAATGAGACATGACCTCCTTGAGAGGAAATGCATATAGAAACCTGTAGAAGAAATCTATAACAATTTGGATGAATCTCCAATTGATAACTATTTCTGGTGGATATTGTCCATTAACATCGAGTCAACATATCACAAATGGCTAGGAGTACTTGGTAAAGTGGAGAGGCTCTGGTGGCCGATGCACGAAGATAGCATGAATATGGCATGCATGGAATCTCTTGGCGAACTCGAAGCAGTCATGAAGAATGGAGGTACAAAATTACCATAGTCTCTGGTTCTTATGGGATAATTTCAGCCCGGTATGATGAACCCTGTAGGAACCACCGTGAACCTCCTCCATGACATGGGAAATCTCAAATCTTTGAATGAAACAGCGGAGAGCACCATCATACCCGCGCTTGTAGAGTATCTTCTCATGACCAGGGTCGTCCGAGAGAATGAACTGTAACACGCGACATCGAATTCTCTCGTTCTTTGATCAATCTCCTAGTAGATTACCATTTTGGAGGTACTCAAGAAAGGAGGATCTCTAGTCAAGGTTCACATCAACCACTATATCCAGGGGACCTGGGGGTCCTTACGTGGATGCACCGGTGGTAAGGTGGATTACCTCTGGGATGTCATCGTCATCTGGGGTGAATGGATCAATGACCCTTCAGGGTGCCATGTGGATATCAAAATCATCTTGTTTGGGATCTTCAAGTTATATAGATAGGTTGGACCGGGCATATGCTCGACCGTTTTGAGACTAAGGGACATGAGTAATTTCCAGACGATATGGGAACTGGGACATTATTTAGAGAGTGCACTCCAACAATGGTGTGAGCTCTAGATTTCCGATGACATAGTCACTCTTGATATGCTTGATGAATAGTTCAGAATCTTCATTTACATGAAAATGGGGAACATAAATCTCGAGGGCCAGCTCAAGGCCAGTTATGAGAGCTTGATAATCTGCCTCGTTTTTTTTTGAATCCTTCGGACAATAGGAAAGAGTATGGCAGAATGGATTGTGTCAGGGTAATGAAGATGATACCAATGCCCACCCAATCGAGTCTAGGATCATTTATCCTCCTACTGGTGGGTATATGGGAAGCACCATAAAGGTGAATTTCCAACATGGGATGGAATGGTCTATTGAGAGAATTTCCTCATCATGAAAATCAAGGTCTAGGGACTGGTCAGCAGGAGCTGGATGGGCAGCAAGGAAGTCTACTAGTGATTTCCCCTTAATATCCATCTAAGGCACGAAAATGATGTCGAACTGTGATAGAATCACATACCACTGATCTAGATGTCCTAAAAATATGGGGTGGTACATGATGTATTTAATGGGATCCACTCAGGAAACTAGTTGTACCTCATAATGCTTGAGTTAATGTCGCAATTTCTGTACTGTGAATAGTTGCACAAGGTAGCTCTTCTCAATAGGAGAATATCTAGTCTCTATATCATTGAGAATGCAGCTAAGGTAATAGAGAATTTTCTCCATCCCCTAGTTTTTATTTTGTGCGATCAGGTCACCGAGAGATCATTCCAAGGCAGTCACATAAAGGAACACTAGCTTTCCCGAAACGGGTGGCTTTAAGAATAGAGGCTGGAGCAGGTACTACTGGATCTTATTAAAAGTTGTTTGACATTATACCTATAAACGGTGACTTCCTTCATGATCCATGAAAATGGATTAAAATTTCTAGCCAGATTTGCAATGAATTGGAGCATGTAGGCTAAGTAGCTATAGAAACCTCGATGCTCTTGAATGTAGCTCAGAGGTGACATTTGGCTGATGGCCTTGATCTTATCCAGGTCAATCTCGATGCCCTTGTATCTGATAACAATGCCGAGAGAAATAATATAGGTGAACCTGAAAGTACACTTCAAAGGGTTCATCTTCATGTAGAGGGACTGGAGGAAGCTACCAAATTTCTCAAGGTCGTTGAGATGGTCGTGTCGCAGGAGATATTTGACCACCAGATCACCCACATAAAATTCCACTAATGTTCCATGAATGGGGTTAAATATGTGAAGAATTTCCTGCTGATAGGTGGCTCTTGAATTCTTAAATCCAAAGGGCATGGCTTGGTAATAGAAATCACCTTGTGGTGCCCTGAAGGCTGTGGACGCCTCATCCTTAGGAGCCATTCAGATATGGTTGTACCCAGAATACCCA
This sequence comes from Viscum album, assembly GCA_963277665.1. NCBI lineage: Eukaryota > Viridiplantae > Streptophyta > Magnoliopsida > Santalales > Viscaceae > Viscum > Viscum album. Next base: position 539,910,392 of record OY728133.1, read on the forward strand.
TTCATGAAGAAGAGTGCTTGGAACCCAACTATGACGTCAAAAAAGAGTTCCATCACAGGAAGGGGAAAATAATCCTTAGATAGTGACAGTTGAGATCCTTGATGTCAATGCAGACTCTAATTTTCCTATTCTTCTTCCTGACAAGAACAATGTTGGCTATCCATTGGGGGCACTGGACCTCCTTAATGAAATTTTCCCTGATGATCTTCTCAACATCGACCTCGACCATGACACCATGGGAAGGGTGTATCTTCCTGGGATGCTACTTGAACCCACGATGATTGGTCGAGCGACCGATGTAGTGGACATATACTTGAGGATCTAGTCCTAGAATCTTGTCGTAACACTAGGAGAGTACATCACAATGTTTTTTAAAGAAATCTATGTACCATTTTTTCTCCTCAGGGAGAATGGTGGCACTGATCAATGTGGGCTTTGGGTCGGCCTCACCACTGAGGTCCACCTGTACCTGTTCATCGACCGTGTTGGAAAAACCCAATTCCAAGGTAGGCGGAGCATCCTCAAAATCCTCTTAATCACTTATGGAGGAGGGATCCCCGGAGGGAGGTGCTCATTCTGAGCTGACAGATTCCTACGGAAGACTGGTACCATCCTGAAAAGCAGTGAAAACTATATTGGGGAACTCATGTGCTGCCACAACCATAGTGATGAAGGCCATTGATCTGATCTCATCTGGTCTTCAGCCCAATGGGCCACACTTGATGATATAAAAGAAATAGTGTAATTTATGCTTGATCCGGTCAATTCTAGAATGGGGGAACAAGAATGTATGACATATTTTCATTTCCACTGGGAAGAAATCGAGATACTTTATGGGAGTGGGTGGATTCAGCATCACCCAAGCCTGGTTTTTTATAGAATTAGGAGGTGATTTTTTGCCATCACATAGACTTTGGAATGCATTTTCCCCCTTTTCGTAGACACAAAAAAACTTTTTCCCAAGTTTGGTGTTGTAGTATCTAGTCGTTGGATGGGAATGATGTAGGCATTATCTAGATATATCCACTGGTCGGTCTCAGCCGCGACACGTGCAACCTCGTTAGACTGAATCTTCATGTCTTTTCTCTTGTAGTAGTTGGCATACAGATAGTAGTTATCACAAGAGGTAAAGAGATATTCATCACCTTGAAGCATGCCCACTTTACCATTAAGGGTGTACTTGAGGAATTGGTGATATGACTAAGGAACCTCCACATGAAGGTGCATCCACGACCTGCCCATCATTGCATTGTAGGCGGTATCCTGGGAGTCAACTGTAAATTCAGTGCTAAAAACTAGGCCACCAAACTGGGTCTTCATGCAGAACTCGCTGATGAGCATATCTTTCATCCTATCACAACCTTGGATTCATTGGCTATTAGGGATCAAATAATCTTAAAAAAAATACAAGTTTTCGCATTGTTCAAGTCAGGATTAGGTTGATCCTAGAGCTCGTGTCGACGAGAGAACAACGAATCACCAAGCCATTGAATTGGTCAGTGATGTACATTGGGTGAATGTTCCCCTTCATGGGAGAGCCTTCATCCTCTCAATAGAATGAGATAACGTCATGAAATTCATCATTCTCAACTGCCTCGTCATGAAAGTCATCTACAAATGCTACTTCCATCTAAAAACTGGAGGGGGCTTCTTAAAGCCTCTGTGAGGGCATCATGTATGTCTGATGACAAGTGAAGAGAATTGAGGATGGATCACCTTTACGGAATGCTAGAAATATATTGGATAACATCATACATCTGTACCAGGAATGAAAATCTACATACAGGAGGTCACTCTATGACAAGAGGTATGGTGGTCCCTACCGAACAGACCGACGACTGACTGGTACTAGTAACATTATTATTCTCACTAGTCGAAGCCTAAGGAGTGGCTACCATAGGAGGGACAAATGACTGAGACCAGCCAGTATCATGGAATGGTTGGTCACAGTGTAGTCATGGTGGCTCTGCCTGATCTAACAACACAAATGCTGGTGAAAGAGGGCCTGATGTCACCAGAGGAGAAGGATGCTCCGACTGAGCTTTTCACTGAGCATGTTACCTGGTTTCGGTAGCATGTATTGCCTAGATGGAAGTGCTGACCATGACACTCTGACGGACCATATAGCCATGGATTCGTCGATGTAGACGGCTATTGGGGATGTTGGGAGGATCCACCTGGATCTCCTCATCGTGAGTAATCATTTAATGAATTAGCAACTCAATGATATTAAATGAAGCTTACCCTTGGCCTTCACTATAAGATTCATCCACTACTAGACAGATTCCGGGACGAACCGCCATCTCTTGAGGCATGAAGTTGCCGAGTGTATGGGATGATGAAGGCATTGTTGGGGGGATTTTTTTCCCTTGCGCCTCTAGTGATTAATCTTCTGGGAAGAGGAGGGATGAGACGACGATGCCGAAGTAGTAACTGCGGCTTCTGAAGGCCCTCACCGATTCAGTCATGTGCAGATTACACTATGGGAACATGTGGTTGTTTTATGATCCATCCAGTCATCATACTTCTGGGACCCGTAGTTAGAAACATGATTCCACTCGCCCTCATTTTCACTGTTGTTTTCCGGCCCCCCAAGGATACACACCACCTATGCCGAAGCTGGTCCTAACTGAACTATGTTGTTATCCACCTATTTTTGAAGTCTATCTTAGAACACATAGAACTTCTTGAGAGTATGTCCTAGGATCCAGTGATAGGGGAATTAGTTAGTGAGGTCAGCGCAGTTTGCCTCTTCTGGCCTTCTGCACTCCGGAAAATGTATAATCTCATGCTCTAATGCACTGCAATAGTAACCGGGAACCTGAGCCTCATTTAATGGGTAGGTACGGTTTCACCTGTCTAGAAATGGGGACCATGGAGCTTGACCTTGATGAGGAGTAGGAGGAGCATGTCGACGTAGAGGTTCCTGGTTATCTTACCTAGATGGTGGCAGTGCATCACGTTTGGAGCCTGTCAATTCTTCGGTGTGTTCTACTGGGCCGAAGGCTGCACCTGAGGTGGAGGGCCTCTGTGAGGATATATAGACGGCATAACTAGTATCAATTATAGTTGTGTGGCGCCCTCTATTTGGGCCACTATGTCGGGCTTAGCTCTGGTAGCCCTTCTTGTGGGGATTATTGGAGGCAATGGACGTGCCTTCTTAGCATTTTTTAAGGATTTCTCCAGGTTCTGGGCCTTATCAGAGAAATCTCAAAATCCCATAGGATAATTCAGGGTGATCATAGAGGGGACCAGCTCCGTCTTGACATTCTCTATGCACATCGTCAATAGTTGTTCCTGATTCAATGGCTTGTTGAGGGAATATGTGAGCCCTTTCCACCGGGTGAAAATGCCTGCAACATGCTAATCAGGCCTCTACTTGAACATAAGGTGGTCCTTGATACTTATCTTCCAACTAGTTGAGATGAAATAGTAGAGGAATTTCCCATGAAGGACTTCCCAGCTGGCCACTTATCCAAGGCAGAGCTTGCAGTACCCGATGAGTGATGATCCCTCCAATGACTGCACAAAACAGTAGATTCTAGCAGCTTCCTATCAAGATGGGGTTACCATCATGGGCCCACACCTTCCGATAAAATGGGTTAGGAGCTACGGTGGGTCCCCTATCTCGTTGAAGGGGGAAAGGGTGAGATATCCAAAACATGATTGTTCTAGCATATCATCCACCCATGATAAATATGGCTTTCCATCAGGTGGGATTACAACCTGTCATGTTTCCAACACCTCGATTCTGGCAACGTACGATTCCATTGGATCATTTAATTAGGTGTCCATATATTGAGTTGGATCCTTAACCACCAGTGCATTAGTGGGTTCTTCAACATAGAAAATAGGCCCAACAGCTCATGGAGCGGCTGGTGGAACAACCTATGGGGCAGCTGGGGGAGCCTGATTCAGTGGTGGTAGGATGATCGAGATCACCCGGGGGCAGTTTGCTGAGGGAAAGTTGGTACTACCCCTGTTGTACTGGACTAGGATCACCATAGTCTGGTTTTCACTCTACATCATGTTTAATAAGGAGTTCTTCGACCATATTCTTATGTTCCATGAGGTGTTGATGTAGTGTGACTTTTTCAAGGTCTCCCTCCATATTCTACAGTGATCTAGACGGGTCCGAGGGTTTGGCATCTTTGAGGTGCTCGTTTCCCCTATTAGAATTCCGATTGAAAACTAGTGCCTTGGTTGGCATAGGAGGACCCATCAGGTTTCTCTGATGGAGAGTGATCCTTCCCGATGGATCCAAGAGGTGTGAAACTCCCATAGGAGTTAGGTCCTCTCCAGGATTCTCTACCTCATTCCCACCTTTGGGCAGGTCGACCATGTTAACAATGACCCTTCCTGGAGGCATATCCTCTATATCGCCTATAAAATTATGCTAACACTGAATAGGACTTAATAGGTGGGTCTCATACTTTCCCCAATGACATATTTTTACGTGGGGAGAAGCCTATTTGATAATCTTACAGGGTACTTTGAAACTATGAACGCATTATTACTGGAGGGCCTTACGACGACCTAGTGACTAAGGGTGTTGGGCCATGAAAATTGTGGCCAAATCAATCAGATGAAATTATTTGCAGATATCCTTGATATTATCTTGGATCTTAGGGTAAGACACAAGTGATCAAAAAGTCGAAAATGAGTTGGCTAGAGGGTCTGGTGGAAACACTTGCCATCCTCTTTTGGGAGGGATTCCTGCACTACAATCGACCAAAACAGGTCATGAAAATACTCTGCTGCGAGGATTTCCTAGAAGCTTATGGGCTTGGATATAGGGTCTAGCCTTTCATTTCCCACTCATCATCTCGTGGAAGGTGGGGAACCGATAGCAGTACTGAAGAAGACCGTTGGGATGGTAGGGTGGATGGTGGAGAATACAACGAGTGAGATGAAAAACTGCCGCATCTCAGACTATCCTCTCAAGAGTGCGGTGAATTATCCATGAAATCGCAGTAAGACGGGCTGGAGACCATAGTTTCTGGTGTAGGGAGTGTGGTTTATGGCTATTGACCATGGTTCTTCTCATCCAGAATTTGTCCACAAAATAACTCTACTTGATCTCTAGTCGAGTTGAAGCGTTCTTTTGGTGAGGATGGTGGTGATTGCACGATCGTAACCCGTGGAGCTGCCAAATTTTAGTCTTCTTGAATGTACTTGAGGAGGGAGGTATGAATTCAATGTTTCTCAAAATCTAGAAGTATTAGGATGATGTTCCTTGTTTCTACCATGAAACTGGACATGACTGACCTAGGCGATGGTTCCGTCACTGAGTCATATTCGCCCTCGGAGTCTGAAAAGAAAACCGATATGATCTCAGTCTGAATCTTCTAACTGTTCTTTTTGTTGCAGAGATGACCCACCCTCCTGTACCGAGATGGTTCTTCAGGATAGGGTGGGTTCCCGTCATAAGGGGAACCATCGGCTGTACTATTGCTGAGGTAGGTAGAACCCCCTCCTGAGTAAGCTAGGGTGTGAAAAGAACTTGGACAAATACCAAATGGGACATGGGGAGGAACATAACGGGATGTTTTGGAGCAGGTTAGACCTTCGTTTGAGCTGATAGTACCACTGGTAGGACCTCCATGCTTGTTTCCCCTGACAGTGTTAGCGTGAGGAGGGTCCTTGTACTAGTCAAGCAGAACACTGGTAGGACCTCCGTGCTAGGAGCTGGTGATGTGATGTTGGCCTTCCCTATTCTATCATATGAGGCGAGGATCACCTTCACCAATTGATTGTAGGACATGGGGACCCCCCCCCCCCATGATAGAGATTGACCAGGTGTGCAATGTTCTTTCACCGACAGTCTTTGGCAGAAGAGATGACGGAATACCAAATGTAATGAGCATGGGAGAGGTGAAGGTAAAGTCTGTTGGAAGCCTTCTTGAGGTATACAACAAGGATAAATGGTGCTTGGTACTTTAACATCCTATAGCATGGATGATGCGGGTTCACTTTAAACCCCTAGGATATACATAACTGATATCCACACAACCATGGGGAAGGTAAGGCATCATCAACTCCATGTGGGGGTGGGTGTTATGGAGTAATCCATTGGGGGTCCACATTATCATGGCTATGCAAAGAAGAAATATCCATTTGCATGCCTATGCGAGGAAGAATTAGAAGATGAAATGTAATAGGTAGTACTATCCATGTGACATTAAAATCACTCCTTGCAAACCTCGAGGGCTGCACTGAAAAAGGAGTTTTAGAGAAAAAGAGTTCGTAGGTAGAAGCCTTTTGAAGCTCTGGTGATTCATGAAATGTAGGGGATCCCCAAAGTGGTGTTCTTACTGAAGTGGAGTGGAATAAACTTATAATAGGGAATATATGCATATGGAAGGTGCTTCGCGAAGTAGGAAGTCCATCACGATGCAATACTTCACGAGGCAAGGATGCATTGCGAAGAGTAATATTGTAAAGCAATGTGCTTCACGAAGCACAGTGACCCTACCTTAGAATGTGGTTCACGTCTGCATGAAGGGTGTTTCGGGATTCATAAATGCTTTGCGATGACCAGATTCCACTTGGGGATCTCCTTTGTTTGAGAAGGCCCACAGTATCCATGAAGGGAATCACTCTTTCAGGAGGGGCATAATTCAGGAAAAGGGGAAGGCACTTCGTGATGAAAAAGTACCTTGAAGAGAAGATGGGTTGTCAAAAAGAGATAGCTCCACGATTCGGGAGCTGGGAAGGTAGAAAGTCGGATGATCTATCCTTTCGGCTCTAGGGGAGCCCAATATTTATAGGCAAGACGCACCTTGAATCATAGTTCTCTTGGCGCAAAGCTAGAGCTTGCTCCGTGGCGGGTCGCGAAGATCAAAATTGATCGCAGAGCATACCACCTCCTTACTCCGCGGTGGGTCACGAATTTCAAAGAAGTTTGCATGGGGGAGATGGGCATTGGCCGTAGGGCTATAGAGGCTATGTGCTTTGGCTTTGCAAGGTGTCCCCTAATTCTTTTCATTTGTTCTATCCCTTCCAAATTTTGTCATGAACAAGGGGATAGTAAAAATATGATGAAAACTGATAATGATTAGTATTATATTCATGCTCACCCTCATAAAATCATAAATAATATTATTCTATCATCATAGGATGAACAATAGAAAATTTTAGTGACAGTTATGGAATAATCCCACATCATTAACCAAATAAAGAATCCATTTAGAATTTTTTTAAAAAAAATAAGGGATTAGAGTAGGCTCATATCCCCACTACAAATAATTAATGTTTTTATATTATCATTCATATGGAAGAATTTCATTTCCATTTTCTAGTGTAAAGTGAGAGGTAGAATTATATCTCTTATCATTTTTTTCATTGTTTTCCACTTATTATAGTAGTGCTAGTTGAGAACCACCAATAGAAGGTCTAGATAATTAGTATAGGTGGGCCCATATTCCTAAACTCATTGTTATAGGTTCTTGAAAATATACATTGAAATCTAATTAAGAGTGAGCCCATATTACTATTCAAATTAAATTGGATTGTTAGAATACCTTGATAAGGAATTAATAACATTGATGGTCTCATATAGCCATTTCCACTAAGTTTTTTATGTGTAAACCAAAAGAAAATTCAATGAAACATTTATCCCTACCAACCTTATATGATCAAAATAATATATTTTAGTACTCACTAATAATAAGGCCCATATTACTACAACCCCTTTGTTCAAGGATGTATGTCAAATTATACTAGTATATTTCACATGGAACACTCATATTCATTCCCATTCTCAAGAAACCTATCATCAAATTTTTATAGGAAAAAGCATTTGTCTGATGTTACCTCCCAATCTAAATAAGTTCAACAAAAAATTATTTAGTTAACATGGGAGTGAACCACATGAGTTCCCACCCAGAAGATCACTTACAATAGTCTGAAACGATTAAAATTAGATTGAGAATTTTCAAAAGGAAATATCACGGAGGGAAAGATACGACAAAAGAGGAATCTCATAACCATTACTTATTAAATTTTGATGTTCTCTAGTCCATTTTAAACATATTTATAGGGACCCAATAATCACATAGAATAATATTAAAAATTGTAATTTGATATATTGAATGGGGTTATCCAAACTGTACTATGATTTGAAACTATAGAGTTCCTATCTATATTTTATAATATGGAATTCCTCCTCTTAGAGAAAAAACTATTTTTCATTGATAATATTCTAATGGTTTGTGGTATAAAATTCATCCTTGACACTAAATGATCAATAGGATATAGAGAGTATCACTTCTTAATCTGTAATACTTTGGTAGCTAAAAACATCATCCATGTGGAAACTTGACCGTCCACATTGAATGTCCTCCCCAATGCATAAGTTGAATATGACATATCTTTGATAAAATATCATGATAGAATGGAATTCCACCCCATGATGGTGGATGTGAAGTAGACCATAGTGGAATTCCCCCTATAATTCACTATAAAGGTACAACATATAGTGGGATTCATCCTTGATACGATATTTGTCCACTTATAAAATATTCGTTGATAATTCCCACTTGTTGAGAGGAAATTGGGAAAACTAGGGCCAACTACACAAAAAAACTAATCACTAAATTTCTATATATCATCTCATTTAAGAGATATTATATTTAAATAGTCATCATAATCACCAACATCAGATTATTCACCACTTTATTAAATAGAGTAAATTTCTGAAAATTATGTTTTCCTTGATAAAAAATATACAAAGAAAACACTTTGAATACACAAAGAAGAGAAACCCATCTCAAATTATAATGACAATGTTTTGATCATGCAAAAGGAAATGGATTATGAAAATAAACTACTTATGTTCTATATTATTTCCATCTATGTATATAAAATTAAATATATATTTATCGATAATGTCCATATATATATAATAATTATTAAATCAATGGAAAAAAATGTCACCTCAGAAAAAAAATTATCTTTTGGGAAATATTCTATCCATGTAAGAATAATAGGATAAATTTATCCTCAAATAAAATTCAACACCCTATTAGCTAAAAAGAAAAAAAAATTGGGATGGATATGTGAATAATTCATTTGAGAATAACATAGTTGTTTGAAGACCCTATGCTGGTTAATCATCGATATTCGCCCAAACATGAACATATGGGGGTGGGGTGAACATTGAGTATTTCAGTTAAGCTTACCTCAAAAATAATAGGGTACACCATGTAAAAAATCATATATTAGAATCAATTTAGTAAATGTTACAGTTGTTCTCTATTCATGTAACACCCCAAGCTTCTATAGTACACTTCTCTTTGAATAATGCAATAGCGTGTGTTGTACGCAACATCGAGTTCTAACACACACCACAAATGATCAAACTAGCCGTTATGAATAGAAATACCTACTTTTTAAAATTTTAGAGATTTTACCTCTCAAAATGGACTTCATTTTTGGATTCGGAGTCTTGAATTTAGCCTAAGGTGAAATTTTGGTACTTTTCAGATAACTTTAATATTTTGATGAATAGTGAAAATTACTAAATTTTAATTAAAAACATCTTTTTAATCTAAATAATTGATAGTGATAAATTATGAATTTGAGTGGTTTTAAAGTATATTTAGAATATAGTTTTACAATTTAATACAATGTTGGTCATTGGACATAATTTCACAATTAAACCGAACATAAACAAGTATCAATCTTTTGATAGTTATTATATCTTAAAAACACACTTTATGTTTTTACAGTGGGAATTAATTTTAAATCAATTTTTGCCAATTATGTATTTTGAATTTGGAAAAATTGATTCCATATTTGAAATCAGGATGTTAAAATTTTGTAAATAGGTAACTTTTATTTTTAGACATTTTGAATAATCACTTCGGTAAATATTTTATTTACCATGGTTAAAGGGTAAATCTGGTAAATAAGGGTTAAAAAATAATATTATAAGAATAAAAAATTACCCTAAAATTTGTCCTAACCTTATTGGTTGATACATGTCCAACCATGGGAATCTTTGGGTCGATCTTGGGACCCCATGGTGCCACTTTTAAGTGATAGGGACACATTATTTTAATTAAGTTAAAATAAATACAAAAATGACACAAGCATATATCTTTTAGAAAAACAATTTTTACATAGGGTTATATATGTTATATTCTCGACTATAAATATTCATTAGAAATATAAACAGATTTCATACATAATGATATTTTATTTATAATTTCTAGAAATTAAATAATTTAATTTATTTATGACACAATGGTGATGTAGTAAGTACCATAATAGTGAAAAATTAAAATGATTGATATTGTAGATACCCAAATAAATAAAATTTGAGACTTTTTATGAATTAAACTAATTTTATAGGTTAATATGACATGTTAAGAATGATTTAATTAACTTTTTTCTAAGTAATCATTCTATTATGATTTTTACAAAAATCAATTATTGAATAGTGTCAAAATTGGCATAAAAGAGTTTTTAAAACAACTATTATATTATTAATTGATATTAAATTCCTAAAAATCTAAGGTTCGGCCAAAAGACTTATATCATGATAGTTGTATCATTATTGGACCACTTTGGGGTCGCTTGTATTTATATAGTAAGTTTATTTACCATATAATATAAAAATACAAAGTGACATTGTAAAAGTGAAACTAATTAACTAAGAGTTAATACTTAATGATAAGGTTAATATAGTAATCCAACCCTTTCTAAATTCTATTGGATGAGTTTTTTTCGACCCATCCCCACCTTAACCTTTAAATAATACACTTTGGATCCATTAGAAACTGAATATGAATTTATTATAAAATAATATTTCTAGCTTTTCCAAAGGTGCCCCTCACCCCTCTTATAAAAGAGCACTCCCCCTTCTCATTAATTCACACCTTCAAATCATTTTTTCTTCGGACACACTCTGCCCAAATACTCTCTAAACATCCCTCACTTGATCCTAGAGTCCATCATTTAGTCATATATCCATCCTAAGAGCCCTTTTGATCAAATCAAAAGGAAGAACCCGAAAAAGAGGTAATGATTTCACCCCCCTTTTCCAAGTTCCTTTTGTCTTCCACTTCTTCCTTCATTGTTATTACCATTATAAAATAATAACTCCAGTATCATATATATAATTTGATGTTATTATAAATATGGTACAACCATATTCAGTATTATATCTATCCTTTGAATAACATGTCACCAAACGTGCGTACGTACGGCTTACCGTCTCCACGTCGTGGTGTAATTGTTATTCAATAAATTATTATTTTGATGGATATAATAATGATGTGTAACTCATGTAAATAATAAATATAACATGATAATGATTCTGTATATATGATATAACATCCAATTATATATTATTTTAATATCAAAAGAATGATATTTTCGCTCGTGCGTACGTACGGACTACCGTCTCCACGAACGCGATAAGATTCGTTCTCCATCGTATCCATTCAAGTATAACTCTCATTTGATGATTAATAATAGTATCTAAGGACTATTTATCATTTTGGATATGATTAAGATACAACCTATCCATGAAAAACACATCTTACGTAACAACACATATAAAATAAAATGACTAAGTTAACACCCGAAACAACGATAATACTAAGATATTATTAACAAATCAATTTTAAAAGATCGTATATGATATCATATTAATGTATATGGTTCTTGTATAATTTAATAACAATTAGTTAACCATTATATATGAGGTTAAACTACCCCCATCCAAGTAAAAGTACAAGGTAAGGGTTTACATCACAATGTCTTCATTATCTGAGGTTGTTTATACGTAATAATCTACATGGATCTCTTTATCATCCATATTCATGTTTCTTAAAAATGTATTTCAACATATTTTTACTATTTAAAAGAATATGGGTTAAATTCATTTATACCCTTGTTTTGATTTTTATAATAGTTTTATAAAAGAATCATTCCATCGTTTTCCAAACAAGGTGCATTTTAACCTTTTCGACAAAGTTAAGGTAAGAATGTTTTTTTAACTTATACAGCGGGTGCGACTATTTTCTGCCATTATAAAATCATAGAATCTTCCCTTACAAGCTTAGAAGAATATTTTCAATGAAAATGTTTAATTTTATAAATATATGACTCTTAAATGATTTCAAAATAGAAGAAGGTATTTCTCTAAAAAGAGTTTTGATTTCATCTATACCAACATCCTTTGATGGATTTTACGCTTATTTGAAGTTGATTTATTATGATACAAATCTTCTATATTGTATTGAAGGTTCTGTGATATGTTTGATGGTGGATGTGTTATTTTTATACCATTCATAGTTTATGGATGAAGTATTTACATTTTTTATGCTAGTTTTAATACAAATGTTTGTGTTATGTTTAAACCTTTTCATATCAGAATGATTTGGACTTAATATGTGACGGGTGGAGCCCGCTATAGCTCCTCGATGCATCGGTATGTCTCATTGGACAAACTAGTGTCTTGGGACACGGCCTTGGAAAAATCTTATTTGTATTCTTGGCATGAGGCCCTGGCTATGTGGTTATGATAGTCTGGCATTATGCATTCCATCATTATGAATTTGGTTATTAATATTTCATGTGATTATTCGATTAGTAAAATATCCATGTGAATAAGTAAATGGAATTATTTCATTTTATTTTTTCCATACTATGTTGAATTTCAAGTTTAAAAGGATTTTGTTTTAGTTATACATTGCCTTAAATGTTTATGCTTATTTATGAAAGTTTCCCCCTATATTGCTATCCTTACTGAGCATATGAGATCACCTCTTTCAATGTTTTATTTTTCCCAGGATGTAAAGAACTAATTTATGAATGACCTGCAGGGATAGTATATGGGGATATGAGTGTGTACTATGAAGAAAATATGTTGTTGTAGTTTTCATTTTTATGATGTAATGTAAGACTTATGAATATATCTAGTGTTTCCAAGGCTACTAAACCAATCGGTCTTTCGAGAGTTGATCATTCTTGTCTTCATGCCAATGTTATCTAATAATCCACCGACTCTGGGTAACTAGGTTTGGGGCGTTACAGTTGGTATCAGAGAAAGTTTAGTACAATCTTTGGAATATAGATTTAGATATACATTGATTAGAGCACATACACCTAAGATGGACTTTCAGGATTAATATAGAAGAACATCCAAGAATTTTGGTATTGTAGAGATTTTGTGAGTTTTCCAAGCAATACATCCCTATCTGGATATGAGCAGGTAGAGGTGGCTCTGGAACAGACGTACCTAGGGGTAAAACCCGAAAACACCGCTTTGAGCTAGACTCGAACGGGAACTGGTGCACGACAATGGGCCTTGCTGCACTCTTGGTTACGACACTCCCGGGGGTTATGCTTAGGATAACTCTCCTTTTTTACAAATCCTTATAAAGGGTTTATGAGTATATAATTCCTCAAAGAAATTTTTTTTATGATTATGGATTATATCTATAAATATTTCAATTTATGTAAAGTGTTTTATAAGTATGAAATTATGTATTTTTATTCATAAACTTATCTAGTTCATACCATTGTTTAGAAATGGTGCCTTGTGGAAGAAATGGAAACCGTATCAATGCACACACTCCATGTAGGGATTTCCCTCCTGCTAAAGATAATTATAGTGGAGATGGTGATGCAACTGGTGCCAATCAGCTAATCACCATACTGGGACAACTCACTCAGGTTATGAATAACAACCTTACCCGTATAGACCACCCTGATCTGTAGCGTGGAATATTAATGTTAGATCGATTCATGAGGCAGCAACCACCAATGTTCCATGGGATTACAAATACCTTAGTAGCTATGCAATGGATAAATTCCCTAGAGAAAATATTTCCGGATTTAGGGAGTAGTGAAAATGAAAAAGTTATCATGGCAGTTTACCGCCTCACTGGAAATGCTGATCAACGGTGGTCATTCATTCAAAACATGAAGGAAGATGATGAAGTATCAAATATGGAATGGAGGGAGTTCAAATATCTATTTTTAGAAAAATACTTTCCTCGTGACCATCGAGCAGATATGGAAAGGCAATTTCTGAGTCTGAGACAAAAGGAGGATGAGAATGTCGCAATGTATGAGGCTAACATTACAAGGCTAACAAGGTATGCTAAAGATTATATAAGTAACCTAAGAGGTAAGATTGATCGTTTCATTGATGGGTTAAAACCATTTCTCCGTTGAGCATTAGTCTCACAATCCTTCTCGTCATACGAAGACATTGTCTCATGTGCTATCAAGACAGAAAAACAAATTCTCTAAGACTTCTGACTTTAAAGAAAAGCAAGAGAAGAAGAGATCTGCTAATCAATCTAGGAATAGAAATAAGGGGAAGAAGTGAAAGGCTGAATATCCATCCTGTTGTAAATGTGGGAAGAAACACCCTGGTACTTTCTTGAAGGGAATGGGTGTTTGTTACAAGTGTGGTGACAAAGGACACCAAGCTCGTGATTTCAAATTGATGAAGGAAGCTACCAATGTTCAGTACTACAATTTCAGGGAGATGGGACATTATGCAAATGAATGTCTTAATCGTCGGGGAAACATATCTCAGAAAAGTCCAAGGGATCAAGGCCAAGCTTTTGCTATCACTACGGCTAAGGTAGAAGCTCCAAAAGATGTGGTGGCAGGTAATTTAATGGTTTCCTCAAGTTTATAAAATGCATTATTTTATTCTATATCATCACATTGTTTCATATCTTCCCAGTTTGCTACAAAAATTAGATATTTTCAATTTGATTTAACAAGGGAGTTGTTAGTTAAAACTCCTAAGGGAAGTATCATTGCAATAATGTTTAGTGAATCAGTCCCCATTAGAGCTCATAAATGTTCTTTATCTGCTGATCTCATCTTCATACCTATGATTGAGTTTGATATAATCCTCGGTATGGATTAGATTTCAGACAATGATGCGAAGATTTATTACAAGAAGAAGTAGGTTACGATTTTTGATGAGGATGATAAGGAACATCTTATCTTTACAGCAGAATCGTCACCACCTAATTCTTTTCTAGATCCACCCACAGTAGCTCAACTAAATTAAATTAGTGGGGAGGAAGATAATGAAATGACTATGGGTGAGGAAAGAGATGATCAAAGAGAGGATGTACCTGTTGTGAATGAATATGTAGATGTATTTCCGGAATATTTACCTAGACATCCTCCAGAACGAGAAGTTGAGTTATCCATTGATTTAATTCATGGATCAAGGCCTATATCAAATACCCCTTATAGAATGGCCACTGTAGAATTAGTTGAACTAAATAAATAACTAGAGGAATTGATTAATAAGGGATTTATTCACCCTAGTGTTTCTCCATGGGGTGCCCCGGTTCTTTTTGTTAAAAATAAATATGGAGCTATGAGGTTATGTATCGACTATAGAGTGATCAATATTATAACAATAAATAAAAAGTACCCCCACCTCGCATTGATGATTTATTTGACCATCTTCATGGAGCTAAATACTTTTCAAAAATCGACCTTCGATCTGGATACCATCATTTGTGTATAAATAAGGAAGACATTCTGAGGACAGCATTTCAAACCAGGTACGGGCATTATGAGTTTACTGTAATGCCTTTTGGATTGACTAATGCACCCTCTGTATTCATGGATCTAATGAATATAGTTTTCAAGGAATATCATGATGAATTACTGGTGGTATTTATTGATGATATCTTGGTATACTCTAAAATCTATGAAGATCATTAATGTCACTTGTGCATTATCCTGAAGACTCTGAGAAGACATGAATTATTTGGGATGTTTAGAAAATGGGAATTCTGGTTTCAGGAGATTTCTTTTCTTGGCCATATTGTCTCTAAAGATGGAATCTATGTTGATCCTTCTAAGGCCAAGGAAATCCAATAATTTCCAGCACCTACGTGTATAACTGAGGTACACAGATT
This sequence comes from Viscum album, assembly GCA_963277665.1. Classification (NCBI taxonomy): domain Eukaryota; kingdom Viridiplantae; phylum Streptophyta; class Magnoliopsida; order Santalales; family Viscaceae; genus Viscum; species Viscum album. The sequence goes on from OY728133.1 coordinate 539,926,312, forward strand.
TATTGGTTTGGCCGGTTATTATCGATGTTTCTTCTAGAATTTTGCCCGATTTACTAACCCATTAACGAAGCTCACACATAAAGGAGTTAAATTTTTTTGGACAAAAGAGTGTGAAGAATGTTACGAAGAACTGAAGAGAATATTATTCAATGATCCTATGTTGACTCTACCATCGGGGAATGATGGGATCGTTATTTACAGTGATGCATCGAGGAAAGGACTTGGTTGTGTCCATATGTAGAATGATAGGGTTATTGCCTATGCATCACAATAGTTAAAAATTCATGAGAAAAACTATCCTACACATGATCTTGAGTTAGCATCAATGAACTTTTCTTTGGAGATATGGAGGCACTTCCTCTATGGTGAAAAATATGATATTTATACTGATCACAAGAGTTTGAAGTAAATTTTCTCACAAAAAGAACTCAACATGAGGCAAAGGATATGGCTTGAATTACTCAAGGATTATGATTGCGCGATGCACTACCACCTGGGGAAGGAAAACAAGGTGGAAGATGCTTTGAGCAGAAAAGACCATGGAGTTTTAAACAATATGAGAATTGAAAGGGATCCAATTTTCATGGATCTAGTGAAGATGGATATGGGAATAACCTGGGAAGGTGAAACATCAATTAATTTTCAAATGGTTTCCAAACCATCATTACTAGAAAGGATTAAGAGTTCTCAGACCGATGATGAAGAATTTCGAAGGAAGATTAAAGCTGTGAATGATTGAATATTGAGAGACTTTGTGTATAAAGATGGATTTTTGAAATTCGGGAAGAGACATTGTGTTCCCGATATACCTGATCTAAAAAGGGAATTTCTGGATGATGCTCATATTTCCAATTTCTCTATACACCATGGGAGCACCAAAATTTATAGAGATTTTAAGGAACATTTTTGGTGGGAAAACATGAAGAGGGAGATTTCTGATTTTGTGTCAAGAAGTATGGTTTTTCAACAAGTGAAAGCTGGAAGGCAACAGCCTGGAGGAGTCATGGAACCTCATCCCATACTGGAGTGGAAATGGGACAATATTTTGATGGACTTTTTCATGGGGATACCAAAGACTCCTAGAAGGAACGATGCAATATGGGTGATTGTTGATCGTCTTACCAAGTCAGCACATTTTCATGCTATAAGAGAAGATCTACCACTAGAACGTCTAGAAAGACTATATATTGATAAAGTTGTGAGACTTCATTGAGTACCCCTGATGATTGTTTCTGATCGTGATCCCCATTTTACTTCAAGATTCTGGAAATGTCTTTAGAAAGCCTTGGATAATGAACTTCATTTGAGCACTCCCTACCATCCTCAAATAGATGGTAAATCAGAACGAACTATTCAAACCATATAAGACATGTTGCGATCCTTATCACATGACTTTCAGGGTATGTGGGATCAATATTTACCTCTGGTAGAATTTTCCTATAATAATAGCTTACATTCAAGTATTCAGATGGCACCATATGAAGCGTTATACGGAAAGAGATGTCATACACCAACCTGTTGGGATGACGTTGGTGAAAGAAAACTTGTAGGCCCAGAACTGGTGGAGGAAACGATGGAAAAGGTGAAGGTAATACAAAATCACATCAAAGCATATCAAAGTAGGAAGAAGAGCTATGCTGATAATCGAAGGAAGGATTTGGAATTTCAAGTCGGTGATCATGTTTTCCTGAAGGTATCCCTATGGAAGGGAGTCATACATTTTGATATGAAAGGTAAATTGAGTCCCAGTTACATCGGACCTTTCGAAATTCAAGAACGAATTGGGGTTGTAGCTTACCGATTGGAAATGCCGCCAAGTCTCTCCAAAGTTCATGATGTGTTCCACGTATCTCTGTTAAAGAAATACATGCCTGACCCAATGCATGTACTCACCTATGAGGAATTAGAACTGGAACCCGATCACTCTTATTGCGAAGAGCCCGTCAGGATTTTGATACGAGAGAACAAGTACTGAGAAACCGGACGACTCGTCTGGTAAAAGTCGTGTGGAGAAACCATAAGATGGAAGAGGAAACGTGGGAAACCGAGGAACTTATGATGAAGAACCACCCGAGTCATTTCATGCGGTAGTATTCTAGAAATTTCGAGGATGAAATTATTTGAAGGAGGGGAGGATGTAACACCCCAAGCTTCTACAGTATGCTTCTCTTTGAATAATTCAATAGCTTGTGTTGTACACAACATCGAGTTCTAACACACAGCACAACCGATCAAACTAGCCGTTATGAATAGTAATACCTACTTTTTAAAATTTTAAAGATTTTACCTCTCAAAATGGACTTCATTTTTGGATTTGGAGTATCGAATTCAGCCTAAGGTGAAATTTTGGTACTTTTCAGATAACTTTAATATTTTGATGAATAGTGAAAATTAATAAACTTTAATTAAAAACAACTTTTTAATCAAAATAATTAATAGTGATAAATTATGAATTTGAGTGGCTTTAAAGTATATTTATAATATATTTTTACCATTTAATAAAATGTTGGTCATTGGAAATAATTTCACAATTAAACCGAACATAAACAAGTATCAATCTTTTGAGAGTTATTATATCTTAAAAACAAGCATTTTGTTTTAACAGCAGGAAATAATTTTAAATTAATTTCTGCCACTTCTATGTTTTGAATTTGGAAAAATGGATTCCATATTTGGAATCAGGATGTTCAAATTTTGTAAATAGATAACTTTTCTTTTTATACATCTTGAATAATTACTTCGGTAAATATTTTATTTACCATGGTTAAAGGGTAAATCCGGTAAATAAGGGATAAAAAATAATATTATGATAATAAAAAATTACCCTAAAACGTGTCCTAACCTTATTGGATGATACATTTCCGACCATGGGAATCTTTGTGTCGATTTTGGGACCCCATTGGGACACTTGTAAGTGATAGGGACACATTATTTTAATTAAGTTAAAATGAATACAAAAATGACAGAAGCATATATATTTTCGAAAAACAAATTTTACATAGGGTTATATATGTTGCATGTTCTATTATAAATATTCATTAGAAAGATAAAAATATTTCCAACGTAATGATATTTTATTAATAATTTTTAGACATTAAATAATTTAATTTATTTATGACACAATAGTGATGCAGAAATTACCATAATAGTGAACAATTAAAATGATTGATATTGTAGATACCCAACTAAATATAATATGAGACTTTTTATGAATTACACTAATTTTATAGCTTAATATGACATGTTTGGAATGATTTAATTAAGTTTTTTCGAGTAATCATTCTTTTATGAGTTTTAAAAAAATAAATTATTGAATAGTGTCAAAATTGACATAAAAGTGTTTTTAAAACAAATATTATATTATTCATTGATATTAAATTCTTAAAAATCTAAGGTTCGGCCAAGAGACTTATATCATGATAGGTGTATCATTAATGGACCACATGGGGGTCTCTTGGATGTATATAGTAAGTTTATTAACCATATAATATAAAAATACAAAGAGACATTGTAAAAGTGAAACTAATTAACTAAGAGTTAATACTTAATGATAAGGTTAATATAGTAAGGAAAACCTTTCTAAATTATATTGGTTGAGTGGTTTTCGACCCATCCCCACCTCAAACTTTAAATAATCAACTTTGGATCCATTAGAAACCGAATTTGTATTTATTATAAAATAATATTTCTAGCTTTTCCAAAGGTGCCTCTCACCCCTCTTTTATGAAAGGGCACTCCCCCTTCTCATTAATTCACACCTTCAAAGCCTTTGGCTCGGACAAAATCTACCCAAATACTCTATCAACTTCCCTCAATTCATCCTAGAGGCTTTCATTTAGTCATAAAGCCATCCTATGATCCCTTTTGATCAAATCAAAAGGAAGAACCCGAAGAAGAGGTAATGATTTCACCACCCTTTTCGAAGTTCCTTTCTTCTTCAACTTCGTCCTTATTTGTTATTGCCATTATAAAATAATAACTCCAGTATCTTATATATAATGTGATGTTATTATAAATATGTTACAACCATATTAAGTATTCTATCCATCCTTTTAATAACATTTCACCATACGTGCGTACGTACGGCTTACCGTCACCACATCGTGGTGTAATTGTTATTCAATAAATTATTATTTGGATGGGTATAATAATGATGTGTAACTCATATAATAAAAAATATAACATGATAATGATTCTTTATATATGATATAACATCCAATTATATATTATTTTAATATCAAAAGAATGATATTGTCACTCGTGCGTACATACGGACTACCGTCTCCACGAACACGATAAGATTCATTCTCCATCGTATCCCTTCAAGTATAATTATCATTTGATGACTAATAATAGTATCTAAGGACATGATATAATTCTGTATATGATTATGATACAACCTATCTATGACAAAAACATCTTATGTAACAAAACATATAAAAGGAAACGAGTAAGTTAACACCCGAAACAACGATAATACTAAGATATTATTAACAAATCAATGTTAAAAGATCATATATGATTTAATATTAATATATATGATTCTTGTATAACTTAAAAACAATTATTTCATCATTAAAAAGGTGGTTAAACTACCCCCATCCAAGGAAAAGTACAAGTTAATGGTTTATTTTTCAATATCTTCATTATCCGAGGTTGTTTATACGTAATAATCTACTAGGATCTCTTTATCATCCACATTCATGTTTCTTAAAAATGTATTTCAAAACAATTTTAATATTTACAAGAATATGGTTTAAATTCATTTATCCCCTTTTTTGACTTTTTATAAGAGTTTTATAAAGGAATCTTTCTGTTGTTTTCCAAACATGGTGCTTTTTAACCTTTTCGACAGAATTAAGGTATGACTGTTTTTTTAACTTATAAAGCGGGAATTGATATTTTCCGCCATTACAATATCGTCGAAGCATCCCTTACTAACTTACAAGAATATTTTCAACGAAAATGTTTTATTTTATAAATATACAACTCTTAAATGATTTCAAAAAAGAAAGAGATATTTTTCTAAAAAGTGTTTTGATGTCATCTATGTCAACATCCTTTGATGGATTTTACGCTTATTTGAAGATGATTTATTATGATAAAAAACTTCTGTATTATATTGATGGTTTTGTGATATGTTTGACTGTGGATGTGTTTTTTTTCCATTCATAGTTTATGGATGAAGTTTTTACATTTCGTATGCTATTTTTAATACGAATGTTTATGTTATGTTTAAACCTTTTCATATGGGAATGCATTGGACTTAATATGTGATGGTTGAAGCCCGCTATAGCTCCTCGATGCATCGGTAGGTCTCATGAGACAAACTAGTGTCTTGGCACAAGGCCTTGGAAAAATCATATTTGTAGTCTTGGCACGAGGCCTTGGCTATGTGGTTATGATAGTCTGGCATTATGCATTCCATCATTATGAAAGTGGTTATTAATATTGCATGTGATTATTCGATTAGTAGAATATCCATGTGAATAAGTAAATGGAATTATTTGATTTTATTTTTTCCATTCTATGTTGATGTTCATGTTTAAAAGTCTTTTGTTTTAGTTATACATTGCCTTAAATTTTTATGCTTATTTATGAATGTTTCCCCTATATTGTAATCCTTACTGAGCATCTGAGTCACCCCTTTCAATGTTTTATTTTTCCCAGGATGTGAAGAAGTAATTTATGAATGACCTTCAGGGATAGTATGTGGGGATATGAGTGTGGACTATTAAAAAATGATGTTGTTGTAGTTTTCATTTTTATGATGTAATATAAGACTTATGAATATATCTACGGTTTCCATGGATACTAAACCAATCGGTATTTTGAGATTTGATCATTCTGGTGATCATGCCAATGTTATGTAATAATGCACCGACTCTAGGTAACTAGGGTTGGGGTGTTACAATTCAAATGTTATTTGGTGTATCTAGTAGTGAACTATTACATTCAGGTCTGAGAAATTATGTTCTTAATGAGTGTACTCAATAAATAGGATTTTTCATCACATTGGTATTATTTTTTAAGAATTCAACCATATAAGGAAAGGGATTTCATCAACAATAGTACAACCCTATGTATGAATTAGTTCATGTTAATAATGTTAATTGTATACAACTCATACTCATGTTATGATCGGAATAATTTAGATGGTAGTCAGAATTGTAATCTAATTGGTGATACGAGAGAATCCCCAACCCATGAGGTTAGGGGAATATTTACCAAGACCCCCACTGCTTGGATTTTCAAATGGTAGAAGGTCCAAGTTGTGTTAGTGGAAAAACAAATTTAACATAATCCCATAGGGATGACGGTATTTATATCACCACCTTATACTTCCCCATGTAAATCAGCCTTCAATATATTAGACGATGCGGTGAAATATAGTCCTTAAATGTTATTCCACCTATACAACCCATCATATTCATTGGGAACACATTTAGTGAGGATTTTTTAAAGACTCACTTAGGATTACTCTCTAAAAATTACATAAAAAGGTGTATTGGAGAGAGATGGTAAATACCCATTGTGTCCATACACTAAAATATCCCATCACAAATGAAATTATTGACGAGGATAATGACTTACCCATCATTAACTTATCTGGAGGAGATAGATCCCTATAAAATTATGATAACGATATATTTCTTATAGTGTATTATATATTGGGGAATGTTAATGAAATAATCCTTTAACAAAACCTGGATTATGATGCTAATGTAGAATAAAATGATGAATAATTCTATATTTCAAATATAGTATATAGTAAAACACTTGAAGAAGGTGTGTGAACCTTGAATCATAGGTAGTTTCAATGTTTTGGAGATCCTAAAAATATACCATTATGACCTCCAATGTAGGATTCATATAAATAAAAATGGAAGGGTCTTGTCACATCACACAAAACAACTAAATAACTTGAAGATCCCTATATCATGTGAAATATATCCCAATAAAAACTTGATTTAGAGTTATTGATTCAGATCAATACAGATTAACTATTTTGTAATATGATATGCTAAACACACACTCTTCGATTCGGTTCAACAAACATGTACTTTACATCCGGTCATTGATAACAACTATAGATTATTGGATATAAAAATCAAATAATTACATAATATAATGAAAATATTTCATTTAATACAATCACAATACCTTTTAGATTCAAATATTTAGAGAATTAATAAAAAAAAATAAACAAATAAATCCCATTTTTTTCTCAACAAATGGAATTCTTTTCCACTATATTCACAACTAAATAATCTTTTATAAGTCTTTAAATTCTCCAATAAATTCTTTACTGGTGTTATTCTAATAATAAATTATTTTGTACTTATTTTTTTCACAACATTGTGACTGGTAACATACGAAATGGGAGACATAAAATTCGAAGAAATTTAAATTCGTAACTGAAGCTATTAAAAACATAAGAATAGTATACATAATATTGTAGGAATAAGGAATTTTAATCATTAAATAATTGATTGAAAATAAGACCATGTTATATCCCTAAAAATAAATGAAAACATGTATAATAAAAATATTTATCTCATACTTATGGAACAAAAAATTTCAGATATAAAATCATTTTTAAAGGCCACATGAGAAGACACAATATTGATATGGGAGAGGTATACAACATAACTTGATCTATTGTTTCTCATGAGACAAGTTGATTCCTTAAGGGGATGTATAATTTCAGACCCACTTTTCTCTTGTTTATGTCCAATGCATTTACCATTAAATTGAACAATATATTTCATGTCATTCCATAATGAATATTTGGCAAAATACAAACATGGATATCTGTATAATAAAGAAGACCAAAATCAAATATATAATAAACATGAATTAGCAGTCAACAATAAAAAAATGTCGATAATTTTACCCATGATCATAAACAAAATATAGTGATCATAACCCATTTATAGAAATAAGGTGGATGGATAAAAAATACATTATCAAGTCACTAATAGTCATGAATGTTATAATAATGACATACATAACTCCATTAATTTTCCCCATGAAAATAAAATAACATTATCTATATGATAACATAATCCAATCAAAATTATGTAAAATATGATGTTTATATTTTATAGATCAATAAGTATAAAAAATTTCCAATAATGGAAAAAAATGATCATAAGTCATCCAGATAAATAGTGTTTATGGTTTTAAATTAACATATACTTATTGAATCAATGAAAAAAAAGAAGGATGTTTACATAGATACAAATCATTCTTACCAAATAATTCTTGAACGATACGACCCATAAAGGGATCTGACATTGTTCATCTTTGTACCATGAGTTTATTACACCAATGAATTAATTTATTAATATACCAAAACATATAATATATTAGGGAAAATCCTTTTTCAAATGGAAAGTTAAAAGGAATAGAAATTATAAAATATTTTTTAGAAATAATTATTAACATCGACAATGAATAAAATGACATAGGTCACATAAAAAACTATTATTTTTATTATGTGATGTGAAAACTATTTGAAAATAGCCACTATTTAATACAATAATAAATAAAATGTCCATGAAAATACATGTGTTTCATCTTGCAGAAATGAGGATGGGAAGAAAAAAAAATTTAAATGAAGGGAAAAACATTTTTAATATTTTTAATGATACCATTATTCAAAAGACACATTGTTATACTAGTAACAAAAAAAAGGAGATTTTGTAAAAATAATGTTTTCTTTATATTATTATATAAATTAATATAAAATAAAATATTACATTGGTAGACCCTTTTCATATAAGAAGGAAGTTAATGAGGAAACAAAAAAACTTTGGTAAAGGACACTTGAGTTATCAATATTCATTATGTACGACAAAATCAATGACACGTGAATCAATGAAAAAGGGATTTATCTATTAACAATTTAAAAAATTAGATAATAAAACATTATAAAATAAAAGGGAATAATGTAAAAATTATATCAAAAATTTCATATGGATGACTAAAATTAAATGAATGAAAATTGAGTTACCAAAAATTGTTATAACTGGGGTAACACTAGAGTCATTGAAAATTTGAAGACAATATCATTATTTTACATAGTTTATACCATTAATTAAAACGATAAAATTTATATATAATTCATGGGGTATTAATTTAATAAAATACCAAACAATTGAAACATGATGAAAAACATGTAACACATCTAAAAGAATTGGAATTGAGGCCAACAAAAATCCTTCCATCTTGAGTAACATTAAGATTAAATCCCCTTTAAAGTGTTTGAAATTAATTGAAATTAAAGTAAAATTATTAAATTATAATTCATGATATGATATGTAAAATATGAATTATATATTCTAAAAAGGAAATTAGGCACATAATTCCAATCTACTCTCAAAGAGTAGAAATTGTGACGAAAATGCATACATTGTATTCCAATTTAATCAATCATTCCCTAAACTTATAAATAATTAACATAAATATCATTATCAATTGGATTATAAAAATAATATACACATATTGCCCATTTAAAATAATTTTATTACCATATATTACAAATATATTAAACTAATTCATTTTACTTTCATTGTGAGGTGTTATAACTTTTGCTCGCTTATTTCATACAAAAGTCATGATAATATGATTGATTCAAAATAAGTTGTTTCAAATTGATTTAAAATAGATAAATAAATATTTAATAATTATTTTTTTATCAAATAATACATATTTAATATTTTTATTAGGTGAAATATTTTAACACATCCTCTAAAAATGGAAATCATGATGAAAACATTTTAAATGTCTTTAAGGATCAAAAGGTGATATATCAATACATAACAAAAATATAAAAAACTGTTCATAATCAATTTAAATATTAAATATATAATTACTACATAATACCGCAATTAAATTACATCCCATAATCATTCATGACATGATCTGTATAACATCATTTATAGTGGTAGTTAAGTCAACCCATTTGGTATGATGTAATAATGATTTAATAACCTATGCGATGTATTTAGATAATGATAATGAAACATATAAAAAATACATTATAAATAATACTAATATGTTATTATTAAATCTATTCTTGGATCCATTAATTATTTTTCATGACGAAAAATGAAATTATTCATTCGTGGAGGCGGTATTACATTGTACGCCGAGTTCCCCATCCCATTTCTCCAAAAATGGAAAGAATGATGGTATATGAAAAATGATCATTTAAGAATTTGATATGTGTCATAGAAAACATATTTATTAATTTAATATATACTTGATATAATACTTTAGAGTTAGTGATGAAAATGAACAATGTCGCTTACTGGAGGCATTCGTGGGCACATACACAAGATTAGTGTTATTATGATTATTTGTAGTTGAAAATGGAGGAATAATTATTTTAATATTATTAAATGATACTTAATTATAATAATTATATATATATATATTAATCTATTAATATTTTTATATATTTTTAGGATAGTAAAAATAAACAATTAGACACTAAAATAAGTGTATTCCCATATCGGGGACTTGAATTTTACCTAGGAATTATCCTAAGAAATATAGGGGTTTCTCTAATAAATTGTAATAGGGGATTATAGTCATTATAAGACCCCAAAATGAACAAGTATGTCTAATATATAGGGTCAAATGGACTAATTGGAACCTCCACATATGTAATATGTTGTCAACTATAAGTAAGGGTCTAAGTCCATTAGTGTCACGAACCAGCCCGAGTCGACCCTGAACCGGTCACTCAGGCCAGCCCGCGACAAGTCCCGAGAGGCGTTCCCGATCCTCCCGGGATGGTGACAAGCACCAAGGGCATCAATAGAGTACACAAGGGAACGATTTCGCCCATATATAAACAATCAAACAAACATCGGAAATAAACGGACAGCCCAAAATGAATTTATATAAAAATTAAACTAAATATTATTTGTACAAGAAAATAAAATTAGAACAAAACCAACAACTCAAATGAAAAATTCTGATGAAAAAATAACTCCATGTGACACTTCTGGTCACTCTCCAACACAATGATAAAAAGTCTCCCAAGGTGATCGAACTAAAGATGAAACCTGCACAAGGGCTAAAAAAGGAAGAAGACTATAGGCGTGAGTATTAAAACTCAGTAGGTTAGCCCAGTATTCTATTCCCAATGCACATTACATTAAAATAAAAGAAACATCAATTTATAGTTTTAAATTCAAGATTTGAAAGTCTGGTTTTCAAATGAGGTTTCATGCTATAATAATTATCAGACAAAAACATGCAGGTTTAATAAACAAAAATGCAAGTAACAATTATTTTCAAAGAGGTGAAACATCAAAATGAAAATAGTTTTCAAGAGGGATTCTTTAAATAATATGAAAATTCAAATAAATAACACATACTACTGAATTTACCAACCAAACACACCGTATGCCGACGGTGAGTACAAAATAGCCAATGAGCACTAGTCACAGGAATACCCCTAGGCACTAGTTAGTTGTGAGCCCCAGGTACCTCGTATCTCGGTGAAAGTAACCATAATAAATATCCGTTCTCATGAACGAGCCACGAGTAGGGAACATACCCATAACCTAGTGGTCCCCAATCATCAACATCATCATAGTTTAGTTAGTGTTTTCATCGTCAAACTTGCTACGTGAAACAGGGGCCAACCCCCACAGAATCACTAGCATACTAGTACAAGTCCGCCCACCTAGATACCAGGGATTCCCTTTAGTGCTCAATCAAGTTACACATATTATAAAATACACATTTCACATCCCCATTCCATTCCAAAACCATAAAAACACAAACATCCCATAATCATTCTTCACATTTCTTACACTAATCAACAAACCGCTAAATATTTCGGTAAAACAATTTCATGAAGTGTATTGAGGATTTGCACATAAAACTCTTTCAAAAACACTCTTTAAATTATAAACACACATCATAACCAAACCAAATAATATTTGGCAGCCCAATAAACATTTAATAAAATCATTTAATGGACCATAAAACCATCCCAATTTCACAACTTGTTATATACAAGTAAAACACTCCTTCATTAGGAAATGCCAAACGGGCCTTTAAACATTTTCTCAAAACTAACCTTTGATGAAGGTATGAATTTTAATTTTATTAAGGATCTGTATAAACATCATTTACAGCAGTAAACCTCATTCATAAATCTCTTATAATACTTAGGTTAAATATTCAAAACACAACCATTTTCATAAAGATGTGAAACGGTCCATTTTTGGGCAACTCGGGCCAAAATATGTTGTAAATCAAAACCCACTTGTTTGTAAAAACAAATCCAAATTGGAAATAAATATAAGTACCCAAAAATACCATTTATAATTCTTCCAATTCCTTTATAAATCCAATCATGTAACTTTTAAATCACACATCACACATAAAATCCAACCGGGCAATTTACCGAACACATGACATGCCCTTTTTAAACAAAACAATTTATTTTATGTACATGAAAAGGAATAAAACACCAATTGAAAGCCATATTTTCATTCAAGATACTGTAACATGTTAAAAATACCATATAACAGATTATAAACCTCACAAAATATTTGCAAAAGATAACGGAACATTTAAACAAACACTTGTTGAGAACTTTCATGACAAAACAACACTACCGTTCACAAACCAATGATTAAACAACCACTTTGAACACCAATAAAATTATCCAAAGGATGAAAAACAATAATAAACATATATATCTGGTTTTAAATATAATAAAAGGATGAAACTTAAATAATAAAGTCATGTGCATGGGGTATCCTACCTCAAATCTTTGGCGTAATTGAAACGCACACACGAAATCACCCGCCGCGGGTTTATAAACCCTAAAACTATAAATACCAGACCTAAACAAACATAAAACCCATAAAAAACATGGTATAACAAAACCCTAGGTCAATCAATACTAGGGTAAAATATAAAACCATGAAATAATGAAAGGAGGGGGAAGAGGAAGGAGAAAGGAGAAGGAATCTCACCTTTCACCCTAGAAAACGCTTCGTATTCCATTAGATCTGCAACCCTATAGGGAAGGGAATGGCTTGAAAATTCATGGAGATAATCCTAAGATCTGGACGAACCAGGGAAAGAAAATTGGTGGCCAAAGAGGTACGAATTGAATGAGTTATGGGTGAAACATGTTACCTTCTCAATTCTGGACGTTTTGAGGAAACCAGAGAACATTCTCCCTAATACGCGACCAATATGAGCTCCAAAGTGGTAAAAACGATATTGGGGGTGAGGATAGGGATATTGGCTTCGGGTGGGAGGTGGAATCACCGAAAAATATTAAAAAAATGAAAAAGATATAAATGAAACAAATTAGTTTTTTTAAAAACAGGAAATGGGCCCATGGGCCATCCCAATACCTAAATAAGTAACCCAAATTCTCCTGGCTTATGAATTTCTAATGTGTCCAAAAGGATAAATAAATTTTAATATATCAGTATAGGATAAGTGGTAAGTTGATTGGGTGAAAAAGGATGAAAAACAAAAGAGTTATAAAATAAACAAATTCAGTTATTAAAACTGGGAATGGGCCGGATCAATACAAACACAGAAAAAAAAACCGTGTGTGACAATTCTCCCCACCATTAAAGCTTTCCGCCCCCGGAAAGCCATAACACTTTACAACTGAAAAAAAAACAACACATAAGGATTCTAGAATGTACCCCCCACCATTAATAATAAACTATCCCTAGAAATGTTCTTAGGATGAAAATCCAACAGACCCATGGTGGGTCTCCCCACCATTAGAAACCAACTAGCAATGAATAGACAAGAATTGAACATGAGCTAAAATTGGGCGTCACTCACAGAAGCCCAAAAAAAACCCTCCTTGAAAAACATAATATACCAAGTTAATAGGATTACAAAATGAACATATAAGCCACCCACTCCCGAACGGAGGGGACAAGAACTTGGCCAACACATTCAGCACAATTCTGGACCCCCGTCACTTGGGGATGGGAGGGAAGGGGACCCAATAATTTGGCCACTGAAACAACAAAAGAAACAATGAAACTACCCAAAACTCTCCCCCAATGAATAGGTAACACCAAGACTGCATCTGATTTTTAAAGGTGGTCCACACAGGGACATTGATTGAAAACCCACATCCATGAAGGAAAAACCATAGACACTGTGTGAGGGGTTAAGTCCACCACGCTTGTTGCGACAAAGGGAAATTCATAGAAACGAAGAACAAAAACATTGACATAGTAACTAACTTACCAAAACCTAGGAGTAAGGATCATAATCTAGCACTCCACACCTATGTTGATTTCCTGACTGCGTGAAAAGATTCACTCCGAGGCCTATGGCTGGAGCCCTGATTCTTGAAGCATTTTCTGCACCGCAGTCAGGTGATAAGGATCACACCACTCAAAAAAACCCACACTGGATCACAAAAAAAACCTTCATCTAAATAGGAAATAATAGATACATATCAAAATTCCTTATCACTCCAAATGAGGGGCATAATGGACAAGGAATTAGACGAAACACATCAACATCACCGAACACAACTGCTATATCCAAAAGAATTATCATGACCTAGAAGCACTTTTAATCGATCCCAAACATCTCTATATTCCAACAAATAGGTTGAGGCATCACAAAAAGTGGTGGATTTAAAATTTGAAAGGAATCCTTAGGTTGATCAGTAGGAAAGATTTCCAACGGAGAACTATCACTAGCCACATCACAACATCAAACACATCTTTAGAAACCCAATGAAAATTTCTCCAAAACCAAGAAACAAACAAGATATCATCTCAAGATACAACAAGAGTATGAATTCTAGATCACAAGGAAGCTTACTCAATAAAAAACTCTTCTACAACATAGAAAAATCAAGCCACATAACCATTGGTTTTAAAAAAAAGGGCCACAATTTTCAGCTCAAAACAATTTTGAAAAATCAAACTAACTTGGTGGGTTTCCACATTCACCAATGGTGTTTCATCAAGTCTCACCCACATGCACATTTCCATGCCACCCCTGACACCCAACCACCATACCATATTGGACATACTTCCAAATATAAATAAAATCATACATGTGAGCACCCATGAAAACACCAAAGGCTAAAATTAAACATCATAATTAAAAAAAACAATTTACCTTCAAAAGGAACACCAACCACCAAGTCAAAAACATTTTCATGTTTCACAAAAAAAACCACAATTAATTAAGAACCATTTTCTTGAAAACCTACCCCTTTTCATTTTTAAAAACTTTTTAAATAACCAAGCCACTCCAAACAACCCCTTCACATTATTTTTTTTAAAAAAAATCAGCAATGTATATTTTCATAATCTGAGGTCCATTGAGACCAATAACATTTCTAGTAAAAAAAACAACCGATCAAAACTAATTTCCAAAACTAATTTATCCGATTTAAAAAACTTTTTTTAACATACTAAAATACCCCCATTTAAAAAAAAGATCCAGAATCACTTTAAAATGATTCACAATTTCAAAACATTTTATTTCAACAAACCACAAGTTTAGATTATGGATAATCCAATCCCTTTAAATCATTTATGCTTCCCTCCATTTTTTTTCCACAAAAACACAACCTTCCTAAACCATTCATATATTTAATTATTGAAACCCACTTTTTTTCACTTTTCAAAATCTAATCCTTACATTAAAACCCATTTCCAAAATTCTCACACAAGGATTTTAAAAACAAAAATTAAGAATTCAAGAAAGGTTCAAGAGACCCAAGAAAAAGGGAACTAGTGTCGGTGGGTGACTTGACCATATGGTTGGCGGCCATATGCCAAACACAACACCAACACATAGAGACTTATTAGGACCATTCCACAGCTCCACATGGATTTCCAGGCCCTGTGATCTCACGAAGGCCATTGGTCGGACTCCCCTTGTCATATCCCAATATAAAACAATCAACTAGAACAATAGACACTAATAAAACCGGACTTCCATGGAAACATGAGGATTATAACAAGAAAGAGTTTGCGACGCTCTTCTTGCACTTACCCCTCAAGTACCAACAATCCTACTCCATCTACATTGACATCCCCAAAATAACAAGGGTGCTCTAAAAAGAAAGGTCCGCTAATAGCCGACCTCCTCTGATACCATTTTGTCACGAACCAGCCTGAGTCGACCCTGAACTGGTCACTCAGGCCAGCCCGCGACAAGTCCCGAGAGGCGTTCCTGATCCTCCCGGGATGGTGACAAGCCCCAAGGGCATCAATAGAGTACACAAGGGAACGATTTCGCCCATATATAAACAATCAAACAAACAGCAGAAATAAACGGACAGCCCGAAATGAATTTATATAAAAATTGAACTAAATATTATTTGTACAAGAAAATAAACTTAGAACAAAACCAACAACTCAAATGAAAAATTCCGATGAAAAAATAACTCCATGTGACACTTCTGGTCACTCTCCAACACAATGATAAAAAGTCTCCCAAGGTGATCGAACTAAAGATGAAACCTGCACAAGGGCTAAAAAAAGAAGAAGACTGTAGGCGTGAGTATTAAAACTCAGTAGGTTATCCCGGTATTCTATTCCAAATGCACATTACTTTAAAATAAAAGAAACATCAATTTATAGTTTTAAATTCAAGATTTGAAAGTCTGGTTTTCAAATTAGGTTTCATGCTATAATAATTATCAGACAAAAACATGCAGGTTTAATAAACAAAAATGCAAGTAACAATTATTTTCAAAGAGGTGAAACTTCAAAATGAAAATAGTTTTCAAGAGGGCTGCTTTAAATAATTTTAACATTCAAATAAATAACACATACTACTGAATTTACCAACCAAACACACTGTATGCCGACAGTGAGTACAAAATAGCCAATGAGCACTAGTCACAGGAATACCCCTAGGCACTAGTTAGTTGTGAGCCCCAGGTACCTCGTATCTCGGTGAAAGTAACCATAATAAATATCCGTTCTCGTTCACGAGCCACTAGTATGGAACATACCCATAAACTAGTGGTCCCCAATCATCAACATCATCATAGTTTAGTTAGTTTTTTCATCGTCAAACTTGCTACGTGAAACAGGGGCCAACCCCCACAGAATCACTAGCATACTAGTACACGTCCGCCCACCTAGATACCCGGGATTCCCTTTAGTGCTCAATAAAGTTACACATATTATCAAATACACATTTCTCATCCCCATTACATTCCAAAACCATTAAAACACAAACATACCATAATCATTCTTCACATTTCTTACACTAATCAACAAACCGCTAAATATTTCGGTAAAATAATTTCATGAAGTGTATTGAGGATTTGCACATAAAACTCTTTCAAAAACACTCTTTAAATTATAAACACACATCATAACCAAACCAAATAATATTTGGCAGCCCAATAAACATTTAATAAAATCATTTAATGGACCATAAAACAATCCCAATTTCACAACTTGTTATATACAAGTAAAACACTCCTTCATTAGGAAATGCCAAACGGGCCTTTAAACATTTTCTCAAAACTAACCTTTGATGAAGGTATGCATTTTAATTTTATTAAGGATCTGTATAAAAATCATTTACAGCAGTAAACATCATTCATAAATCTCTTATAAT
The DNA here is from genome assembly GCA_963277665.1 of Viscum album. Taxonomy (NCBI): domain Eukaryota; kingdom Viridiplantae; phylum Streptophyta; class Magnoliopsida; order Santalales; family Viscaceae; genus Viscum; species Viscum album. The sequence continues at coordinate 539,943,940 of OY728133.1, forward strand.
ACTTAGTTTAAATATTCAAAACACAACCATTTTCATAAAGATGTGAAACGGTCCATTTTTGTGCAACTCGGGCCAAAATATGTTGTAAATCAAAACCCACTTGTTTGTAAAAACAAATCCAAATTGTAAATCAATATAAGTACCCAAAAATACCATTTATAATTCTTCCAATTCCTTTATAAATCCAATCATGTAACTTTTAAATCACACATCACACATAAAAGCCAACCGGGCAATTTACCGAACACATGACATGCCCTTTTTAAACAAAACAATTTATTTTATGTACATGAAAATGAATAAAACACCAATTGAAAGCCATATTTTCATTCAAGATACTGTAAAATGTTAAAAATACCAAATAACAGATTATAAACCTCACAAAATATTTGCAAAAGATAACAGAACATTTAAACAAACACTTGTTGAGAACTTTCATGACAAAACAACACTACCGTTCACAAACCAATGATTAAACAACCACTTTGAACACAAATAAAATTATCCAAAGGATGAAAAACAATAATAAACATATACATCTGGTTTTAAATATAATAAAAGGATGAAACTTAAATAATAAAGTCATGTGCATGGGGTATCCTACCTCAAATCTTTGGCGTAATTGAAACGCACACCCGAAATCACCCGCCGCGGGTTTATAAACCCTAAAACTATAAATACCAGACCTAAACAAACATAAAACCCATCAAAAAACATGGTATAACAACACCCTAGGTCTATAAAGACTAGGGTACAATATAAAACCATGAAATAATGAATGGAGGGGGAAGAGGAAGGAGAAAGGAGAAGGAATCTCACCTTTCACCCTAGAAAACTCTTTGTATTCCATTAGATCTGCAACCCTATAGGGAAGGGAATGGCTTGAAAATGCATGGAGATACTCCTAAGATCTGGAAGAACCAGGGAAAGAAAATTGGTGGCCAAAAGAGTACGAATTGAATGAGTTATGGGTGAAACATGTTACCTTCTCAATTCTGGACGTTTTGAGGAAACCAGAGAACATTCTCCCTAATACGCGACCAATATGAGCTCCAAAGTGGTAAAAACGATATTGGGGGTGAGGATAGGGATATTGGATTCGGGTGGGAGGTCGAATCACCGAAAAATATTAAAAAATGAAAAAGATATAAATGAAACAAATTATTTTTTTTAAAACAGGAAATGGGCCCATGGGCCGGACCAATACCTAAATAAGTGACCCAAATTCGCCTGGCTTATGAATTTCTAATGGGTCCAAAAGGATAAATAAATTTTAATATATCAGTATAGGATAAGTGGGAAGTTGATTGGGTGAAAAAGGATGAAAAACAAAAGAGTTATAAAATAAAAAAATTCAGTTATTAAAACTGGGAATGGGCCGGATCAATACAAAGACAGAAAAAAAAATTGTGTGTGACAATTAGTATGGAGACAATACCCATTGTATCATGACATAGAATAAATAACAATAAAACAATACAGTTGAGAGGAAAAGTACAGTATCACGATGAAACTAATTGATAGAATATCTTTCATTATCTTACTGAATAGGTTCAAAAGGTGTGAACACAAACCATATTCATAAAATAAATAGATGGATAAATTAATAAAATAGTGGGGTACTCTCAAGTCCATCTTGGCCTACTACCAGCTTCTTTATCCTCTGTTCATCCATCAAACATGTGTCTAATTCCCTTAAATAGATCATTATTCATTAATTTTTCATGTTCATTAAAATTACCATGTAGGGTGTGAGTAATGAACTCAGTAGGACACCACCAATGCATACATAATGATTTGGATCAGGTATAAAAATTTATTTCTTAATTGTAATATATGTGTAATAAGAATAAAAATCAAACCACACATAGGAATCAATCATTTTTTAAATAATATTCCATATATCCATGGTCGTACCTGGTTTATATCTATCCTAATAGGTAAATAATAGGATGTATTATGTTAAAAAGGACAAGACATTATTTTTATAACACATCCATGAGAAGTGTCAAGGCATTGACCCTGATGAGTCCCTCAAACTATCACATATGGACTCTATCATGGTATAGACATCTTGAACTTCATACCGTATATGTTCATTTTTAGGCCCCTAATATATCAACCCACTAACAAAATATTATGTTTTAGGGCCCCATACATTCATACCCCTACCATCTTATTAGGTCCATCAGTGTCAATATTATATGTCGTGCACACTCCCCCACTATACTAAAAACATCACCTAACAGTTCAACTATCTCATGTATCAATGAAAACCAATAATTATTTGTATCAGAAAAAAAATTTATAGTATACAAGGATTTCATATAATATCATCAAAATAATATAATATCAATACTTAATATCACATTTTCATAGTAAAAATTTTAAAAATATACTCTATAAATACTCATTGAGTAAAATATTACAAAAAGTGTCATTAGTTACACACACACCCACATGAAATAAATAATAATAATTTTAAAAAAGGTATGGATACACAAAAATTATAATAAGGGAATTTTTCTAAATAAGAGCTCCAATAGATAAGGAACATTATACCAAAAAATGTTATGTGTCAATGTAATGGTTTTTCATGGAATCATCATCCGAACCAAATCCATGTGTTCATCAACTCAAACACTCAAATGGATTCCTATAATTGATTATTTTATTTCTTTAAAAAAACACAATCAATAAAACATTCTCTTTAATAGGTAATTTCCAATATATTAGTATAATTCATTGAATGGGAGTAACTATTTAATTTCTAACTAATCATTATACATTCCTAGGTGATAATATTATATCACCCTTGAATAATCTGAATTAATCATTATAATTTTAATTTATCATTATATAATAGTTATTGGTAATATATTTAATAATTATTCTTATGATTTCCAAATAAATATGGAAATCACATTTTAAAAATTGACCTTGAATAATAAAACATGGAGGTTATACCTTTTGAAAAATATATAACCAATTGTATAAGAGAGAATGAGTTAGTAATTTCAACCCAAGAAACATTAATAAGGGTTAAAATTGATTGAAGGATTCATCATAATTATTTTATATGAAAATTTATAAGATTATCATACTCAAAAGGATCACTAAAATTGATATAAGAAAAGTCTTACACATTTTAATGAAATATGTCACCATCCTGGTTGAAACATTTAGAAACCACAAATTAAAGTCATATTTTAATTATGACATTAATTGTTTCATATTTATAAAGAAATATAAAACTACCTTTAAGGTGTTAAAAATTTTTATTGTATCAATGTAATAGTAAGGTGTTACCAATAAAATGTTGGATAGATCTCAGCTCCCAGCACCTCGTGCCTCACCCCAGACATAGGCGGCCATGGTCGGTGCCTCTACATTTCCCTCATCTTTGGGGAGGGGGTTTTCACTTCCCCTTCAACATAAAATACTTCATCATATTCCCGACCCTCCTTTTCTATTTCATTTCCTCCTTTCCCTGAAATATCAATTTTCCCTAAGGTCCCGGACCTCTATAATGGTTTCCCTCAGCTCGATCTTTTGTCCTCATAATTTATGGATGCTTCTGATATTCTCTCCCAAACATTGGTGTCTCGGTTTCCTTCACGATTTCCTTCGGTTGACATCTTTGAGATATTTTTTTAAAAAAAAATGGTTTGTTATGGAACATGATTCTATCGGTCCCCTGGATAATCTGCATTTTGTGATTCAGTTCTCCTCCTCGAAAGATCTCATACCCGCATATTTCAGGGCTCCTCGATCCTGCACCGACATTCATTTTCTTATTCTGAAGTGGTAATTCATTCTTCATAGGTAGTGGGACACTCGGAAAAAAACTTTGTGGGTACTCTTTCTTGAGCTCCCCCTCCCCTTTCAGAACCCTTATATCATCTGAATGTTCTGTAACCTAGTAGGCTGTGTTCTCTCTTCAGATTCGATAACTAGTTCAGTATTCCACCTGATCTCACATTGCATCTTTGTTGAAGTCGATGTTTCAAGACCCCCGGTCTAATGGATTTGGATTTTAGTTGGAGATGAATTTTTCTAGAAGCATCCGGTTGTGTTTGAGTCTTGGATGCACTTCTGTATGTTTGGTCACCATCAAGAGCACCTATCATATTCCTGTCGACATGGAGGGAGGAACTAAGGGAGTCAAGATGCCAGTGTCCCTCCCCTGGGAAAGGATGTGATCGTGTTTGGGTCTAGATTTGATCCTCTTTATGGGCTCTATCGTGAGGCTACTACTGATCAACAGAAACCATCTCAGTTTTCCCAGGACAATCCAAGAGTTGCTGATATTATCTTCTTGATAAAACATGATCTAAGTGTGGCATTCTTTTTGAGGAAGGTTTTGTTCTACTGTTTGAAGTGGGTTTTATGCAGTAATTGATCAAGACGAGGTTGTGAGGAATGAAAGGGAGGTATGCTTGGATTCTTCTCAGGAATTATAGTTAGCTCCTCTAAATCCAGTCAACGTTGAGGCATTGTATGGGGCTATTTACGGGGATGAGTTCATTGGTGTGGATTCCCAGTGTCATGTTCAGGATGACTTCTCATCACTTTTTCAATTCATGGGTCATGGCTTTGCCTAGGCAGGAGGTCCATACAAGTTGCAGTAGGTATCAGAAGCTATAATTTCATCTGATGAAAAGGATAATTCTGAAGGATGGATTTCGAACTCATCAAACCGGTTTGTAGTGTAGGGAGAAGAGGATTTCTTTCCTTGTGAGGATCCTTAAGTGGTGGAGGTCACTCTCAAAGAGGATCTCATGGTGGGAGGGGGTTCTTCTTAAGAGGAAATGGATTACGCTTTAGATCCCACTACGTCCAAGGAAATGTTCATTGCATTTGAATTTCATATATCCTTGTCATAGAAGGTAAAAACATTATTTTGGATTTTGATAGCTTCATTACTAAAAATGGGAAGGCAAGACCTATGAGGGACTACTAAAAACATCCTAATCCTCCAGTTACTATATATTCAAGAAAGGGTAAGCTTCCACCAAAGTCTCGTACAAATGCAGACATAACTCCCTCCTGAATGGGAAATGGTGACAAGATCGAGGCGATTGACTCCTCCATCGACCACATGCCTGCAGGATGTAAGGATGCTAGACCATTCATCTCCTCGGGTGAGGAGGTATTAGTGGATTCATGATTGTGTTGTCAGACATTCATCAATAGTGAATTGGATGGTGAAGCTCAATACATTTTGGCATCAAAGAAGATAGAGGCGGTCCCGCTCTAGGATACATGTGAAGTTATCATCCTTTCCATTGAAGAGATTTTGGAGAAATAGATAACATTAAACACCTCGAAAGAGGATTCAATTAAGATGTATAATAGATCTCTTGATGTGGAAACTAGCAGGATGGCGATGGAGTGGATTGATAAACAAGATCGTATTTTGGAAAGGGATTTTAATGTAGGGAAGTTAAGTATGTAAGAGTTCATACAAATGTGGTACATGATTTTTATTTGGTTCAAAGTCCTTATCAAATATGATCTAGAGTTATAGGTAAATGGAATTCTCTAGAGACTATATATAAATAATGCATCTACTAGGCATAAACATGATTTCAATGGTTCTTCTTTTTCTTTCATTGTTTGATGTTTTGGTTTTCTTTTCTGACTTGGTTTCTCACATTCACTTATATGTTTTAGAAATAAAAAATAATAAATTATATGATTAACAAAATCAATGTAGTTAACTCTCCATTATTTTAAACATTCATAACCATGAAAAAACAATACAGGGTCAAGCTGGGGAAGAAGAATACAAAAATGTTTCTAATTACCATTATGCTAAAAATAGCACTACATAATGGTAACATGATTTTAACCATATGTGGATCATATATATTTTTTATGGTACTAGTAATCCATACATGACCTTTAATGAATTCAACTTACCTTTACACATCTCAGTCCCACCCTTACACATCATTAGGAAACTTATAGGTGCCCTTACATATGGGCTAGGATACCCTTACATAGTGAGTGTTTACCCTTAAGCACCCTTGAAAAAAAATCCAATTTACCTTTACATGAGAAGTAGTATCCTTACATTACACTTACAAAACATTTATAAACAAGTAATTATAATTATAAAGCTCATGTAAATATGGATATACTCTTAAGAAACTCATAGAAATATGTAGTTAACTTTTCACAAAAACTATTTACCATTATGGGTCCTTGGAAACAAATGGTCAACCATTACATAGGCTATGATAGACCCTTAATTAATGTATCACACACTCATTTACCCTTATACAGTGTCTCTAAAACCCCCTTACACCTATTCAAAGCATATGTTCGGGGTAAGGCTAAAAATTAAATCTAAAAAATTAATTTCTCATAAAAGAGGCTAGAAAAATAAATAAAAAAATAGTGCATTAAGAAAATTTAAATAATGATATCATCATAATTCTCCCCCTTTAATGAATTTTTATCCTAGAGAAGTTCCTTCAGTCATCCAACATTAAAAAATTAGGCCACTTAGCTCGAACATCATACTTTCTCTCCATGATTCATACTAGATTTGATTATGCTTCCATAACTGCCATACAAGTAGTAAATTATTTTCTCAAAGAAATTTAAAAATCTAGCCTATAATATACATCTTACACACCTCAATATAAGTATCCATATCCAATAAAAAATCCTCATAGTCTATAACATGCCCAAGATTGGGCATGTACCTGTCCATGTAAGAAATGTTTAACACATTATGCATTTCTTGACAACAAGGATGATGGTCAAGTTAGTGTTCTATTACCCTATATTTTTTGATCATGAAGGGCATAAAAAACCATGGTAAAATTTTTCCATTATACAATAAACAATGTTTCCCCAACCAAAGTGACCCTTCCATAAAACATAGATCTCTAACATCGAACTCCTAAGGTCATTCACTCTAGTATACGTATGAGAATTTCCCACTCCATGTAGCCATAAATACATTATGGATCAACTACTACCACTATTAGGTCAATTACACCATACATGTCCCTATAACTATTACATCACCTACGTAGTTCCAATATATAAGAGAGTGGAACAACTACTTATAGAGTTCCTCAAACAGTCCATCTATATAGGCTAATATAAACTATTATTGTAAGTGAACTCCACTAAGTGTTTAGGATTATCACTAGATCCCCAAAGGTTTGGGATATAATATTGAGGAATATCCTCTACTATTTGAATTGACTAAATAAACATTCAATCATTCTAAGGATTATACATTTTCCTCAAACTCAACTAAATCCATATTGAATTTATCATGTTATTTTAAAATATAGTTCTGAAACAAGAAATATTATCTGATAAAATGATAAATTGAACTTTTTTTAATCATATAACATAATGAAAAAACAAATTTAACATCTCATACACTATGTGTTCCTTTCATATAAGTAAAAATTTATCTACCTTCATCTACAAATCAACAATCAACTAGAAAGTGTCATGAATTCTTTGGGTCCTAGAAAACCCTATCACCATGTCTATCGTGATGTACTCTTAGTTCAATATGGGCATAAGAAGTAGCTGGAAAACCCACCAGGGAAATGGTTCTCAGTGTTTACCATTTGGAGTGTAAGGCATCATATAAAATAGTACTGATGTCCCTCTTCAACCGAGGCCACCTAAACATTCATTTGAGGTCACAATATTTCTATAGACACCCTGATATACCACCCATTTAATGGATTGGAAGTATCTAATCACCACATCTATTATGTGATAAGGGACTACTACTATACCATGCACAAGGATACTATCATCATCACATAACAACAACCTAGGTATTGGGTCACCAATAGTTAGATGTTCGTGTATCATCACACACTTTGGGTATATGATAATCCATATTTTAATAAACATTAAATTATGATTTATTATAGAAAAATAGTTAATACAATATTATAATATTTTTATTCCAAATGTATTTTGGAAATTAGGTGAATAGAACAATAACTTGAACATAGATATAATGAAATTATTTAAATCTGTTTAACATTATTTTAAAATTTCATCACATTTCTAAAATTTCATGGGTTAACATGGGGTTGTACATAAGTAAGGGGTGAGATAAAAATACCATTAATAGAATATTTAATGAATAACATGATGAATGTAGTATATGTTAGTCAACAAGAATATCCATGTGACATAAAAGGATGATAATCATAAACATGAACCTAAATCTATGATGCAAGATAATAACTTCAAAAAAATATAAGGAATGTGGTACCAACAATAAACATGAAATCATAATAAAATGTAATGGAACAATATAATAAAATAATAACATAGTGGGATTATCATAACATAATATGCACTAGACATGTAATATCATGTTATAAAAACATTACCAATGCTTTGGGAGTTATATAATTCTAATCCCATCCATTATATAGATATCACGTACATGCATTTTATTTCCAAATTGATCATACATCATTATAAAAATCAATCATCTATTAAACCCCATGATTAAGGAGTGTGTATTAAATATATAGAATTACCAAATCAATGTAGGATAATTACCTCTAGGTGATTTCTATTTAGTTATTATGGGGATGGTTACTCACTACACAAACATTTTTCAAGGAAAATTATAGGATAATTTCATCAGCATAATGAGTATACGAAATGATTCATGGAAAGGTTTAATGAGAGTTAAAGTGGTGTATAATTACTTTTAAATTATTTGTACTGATTCATGTGCGTGTTACAATATTTTTCAACATGAATAATTGTAAATGAAAATTCATAGTACATATAATGTTCATAAATAAATAGTTGGAAGAGAGGATCCCTTACCTTGAGATGGGGTTTCTAAAAGATTGGGAGGATACCCATAAAAGAGTAGAAATTTTTTTTAGGGATATAAAGAGGGAAATGTGGAGTAAATATATTTCCAATGGGTTTTTATTGATGAGGAATAGGTGGATGTGTGGGTTTAGATCATAAAATATAGGGGAATTATTTCTCAATTTCTAATCATAATTTTTGGGCTTTGTATAATAAAAAACTAAAAACCAAAAACCATTACATGGTTTTCCCATGGTTCTAGTAAAATAGGAGTGGGATTCCATATATTATAATTTAATCATTGGTACTCCTTAAAATAATGTACTTGGTGATGTGGAAACATGTCATGTTTATAAAGAATTAATTTCATATCCCTAATATATAAAATCGGATTTGAAGTATTCAATAGTTGTTTAAAAATTTAATAAAATTACTTAAAATATAATTATTTGAATTTTAAAACATAATTTTGGTTATGGATACTATTTATAGTATTTATTAAATCACTTTTCAGCTATTATAATGTCATAATTCAAGATTATTTAATCATTACCATAAATTTGAATCTCTAAAAAATTTATAAAAATGTAACTAGTTTCTGATTTTGATATGTTAATTTCAAGAAAAAAATTATAATAGTTATCTAACTATGAAAATTTTTAAATTTAAATAAAAAAATCACCATTTATGGAAAATAATATTTTTTACGACAACAACTATTTTCAAAACCTTATAAAGTTTATACAAGAGTTTGTTAAATTATATTATAATTTATTTTAATGTCAATATTATTTAATAATAATAATGTAATAAAATGTTATAGGATTAAAAAATTCATGAAATTATGAAATAAGTGTTCAAATCGAATATATATATTTTCAAAAAATAAAACTTTGATTAATTCGTTTAAAAATATAAATTTTCCTCAAAGAACAATATATTATCATATATACAAATATATATATATATAATATAAAAATAATATGTATTTTATTAGATAATATAAATGTTCATATTACTAGGGTCTAGATACATAACCTTTTATTACAATTGTGTGTAACATTATGATATGGTGTGTATTAGTGACACATTCGTTGTCTAGTTCGAAAAAACGTGGTTTGGGTCGTGATCCTGATATGCTTGAACGTCTCAAGTAAATGGTTTCACCCATTCACTAATTATTTAATATCATCTTAATATTGATTAAGGGAAAATATCAATAATTCCATATACCATAGAATCAAAGATAAATGGTCTTCATAGGGTTCGATCCTACTGGTAATGACCATCCCCTCATTCATCCATGTTAATTAGATTTTATTAGCACCCATAATATATACTGATCATAAATATCACAATAATATATATATATATATATTTTCAATGGTTATGATTATTAAGATTCATTTAAATCCAATAATATATAACTTATAATAGTTTAAAATAATCAAAGAAATGAAAGTATTTTTTCTATAAATTCATTACTTATTAAAACAATTATTAATTATGAAATCGAATTTCATTTATTAAACATCATTTCAATACATCATCCCCATTTATAAATTGAAGTCATTAAATTTTATTTTATACAATAAAATTGATGGAGGGAATGGTTAATACATTTCCTCTTATGTTTCCCATGTTTTTTCCTCAAAAAAGTTGTTTCCATCACAACACATAGACCTTGTGAGTTGTCTTATTTCATAAAACTATTTCTCTATAACATAAAATCATAACCTGTTAATGCTTTTATGAAATATATTTCATCAAGGGACCTACATCTTGATTAATTAAATGTGAGAGGTCTAGTACATACATACTCATATTGGATAGATGTAACAAATTATTTACATGAGATATGTTAGGTGGGAGTTCTGGTTGATATGCCACAACTATAATATAATTACAATCTCAAAAGGGAAAACATATCATGGAATAATATTTCCCTTCTTCCCAAACTTCATGACAATCATCCATGGTGATATATGATGGTACAAGTTCTCTTTGACCTAAAACAATAAATCATGTCAATGATAGTTTGTATATATTTTCATCCGACATTATGAAAATTTCATATGATATTAAATGGGGTGGACCTTCTCAGTCTTCTCTTGGACATGGCCAAAATCCCAATTTCTTTCACTCTCAATCATCATCCCAATGTGTTTTAGTCTGACACCTCTTCCCCTAAAGTGCCTCAAAAGGCTCCATGTGAATACTGGGATCAAAAATATTGTTATATAAGAACCCTATTTAGTGAATGTGTGGATACCAATATACATGGAATGCATTAAACAAGATCTCCTCATATCCTCTACAATTTTAAGGGGGTTTTAACAGTAAAAATCCTTATAATGATGATATGTATTACTAATACTCGTATTTATATCCAACTCTTTTTGAAGGATTCCCTAGAACAACAAGGTAATCATTAAATATCATTCTGACATAATGGAGAGTGGAACCCCACACAATCATAGCACTTACCATATGTGTATCTTGGGGATCTAGACAGTAGGGAAATATTTTGTTATAGAAATGTGTTGTGTAATATTTTTAAGGCGATCAACTGTCATCCATATTTTGTTACTTCCTTTAGATGTCCCATGGTGTCCTATGATGAAATCTATGGTTATTTTTTACTATTTCAATACTGGTATGGAAAAAACATAATTATACTTTTAGACATATCTCATTCAATATTGACCTCTTAGCACACCATGCATTGATATAATAAATCATTAACCACCCTCATCATGCTATCCCACCATATGTTTTTCATTAGAACATTATATATCTTTGATATTCCAAGATTAATAGGGAAGAAAGAGCTATGAACATTATCAAGATGTTTCTTCTTCATCTCATTATTTAATGATAATACTACAAGGGTTATAATCCTTATAACTCTATATTAAAAATATTTTAAATCATGAATATTTGATTATATTTTCTATATCCCTTCATTATATTTATTACGATCATTAATACTCTAATTAATTTATTCTGGAGTGCTTATATGGGAAAATTGGGATTAATATCCTATTATCTATCACATTTTCATCTTCTTCATTCCCAAGATGATTGCATCCCTTGTAATCCTTGTCATGGATTGGGTTGTAGGATCCTTTCGACTTAGAGAATCTGCCACTTTGTTTGTCTGCCAAGGATGGTAGTGGATTTAATAATCATAATAATTAATTATATCTAAACTCAATTTTTGGTGTATATTAAGATAATTTTGTGCAAATATATACTTGAGTATTTTATAATCCATATATATGTCACAGTTATCTTCATATAGATAATGTTTCCAAATCATTAGTTTGAAGATCACTTCCAATGACTCTAGATCTTGTGTTGCGTATTTTTTATCATTCATATTTAATTGGATGGAGGAATAGGATATCGATTTTTTTATATTACATGATAATAACACAATCCCTTTTATGATTCATTATTTTAGATCAAGAATATTTCCCTACTAGTGGGTAATGTGAGTACATGTGTAGTGATCAGAATCATATTTAACTCTTTAAATCAATACTTCCATTCATTAGTCTATAAAAAATATCTCAAATTTTTGTTAAATTAGTTTGTGGTATTTTAAATCATGATATGTTCTACATATGTCGATAATAACACTCAAATAATAAAAGGAAGCCATGAATTTACATAATAGATGTGGGTCTAGTATATCCTTCAATTAGCTATACTTTTTAATGATCTAAAAATATCCATTTCCTATTGATACCATTTCCTAGAAATGATACTGTATCCATATATAAATCAAATTTTATATACATTAAATATGAATTTTCATTATGTATGGTTTTCAGTACAACATTCAAATTATCTTCATCTTCCTCCTTGGATTTAGAGTAGATATTAATATCATCTATAAACACTACAATAAATTTTTTATGGTAATCTCAAAAGAATATATTAATAATATTTCTGATCATATATGGGGTTTTAGTTAGAAAAAATAGTATTACAATGAAAATATTATGATAATACTCTATACAAAAAAGAAATTTTAGGGATATCACCCTTCTTCAATCGTAGTTAATGATATCCCAACTGGATATCCTCCTTGGATTAATATTGGGATCCTCACAGATGATCAATCAAGTATTCAATCCAGGGTAGTGGATAATTGTTTTTATCGTGATCAATTTGATATAAGGATATTAAATGAAGAAACACATTTACCAATCATTCATTATAACTAAAAGGAATATTTCACCCCATAGTGAAGGACTTGGGGATATAAATCTTTTATCTAGAATATCATAGTGGGATTTCATTAGATATTCAATTTCAACAATTTCCATTCAATATAGTGTACTGGAAATTTATAAATATATAGGTATATGTTTAATTGAGAATACAACCTATAGACTATGAGAAATACTAGGGGATTATTTTGAAAACACATCAGTGAATTCCCATAAAATGGGCATCTTATAAAGAATGATCTTTCTCTTAATCTAAATCATTTGAACAAGACATTATTTCGCATAAAGAAATAATATCCATTCTAAAGATTATTATTCCAAATGACATTCATCCCCTTACACATGTATTGAATCATCTAGTAACTTGCATATAGAGTGTGACTTCGTTCTCTAGAAAATATATTTTTTCTAAATACAAGTAAATTCAATCAATTCTATGAATAGTCAAAAATTCCACTAATGGGAATATCTTAAGGTATTACTTATAATTTTATCCTACAATATTTGGTAGAGGATGAGTTATATTCTATGGATTCAAAAATTGACCCAATTACCATATTCATTGATAACTCAAACATCATATTTTGAGGTTGTATTTGAATAATTATAATAATCATGCATGATATGAAATAATTCATAGAACGTGAATAAAATAGTATATTCTATATCCTATAATTAATAACTATCATATCTATAAATATTTCTTTATCATGATCCATATAATTAGTTGTGATTAAATTACCGATCCCTTTATTTCTAGTCCTCAGAGGTTGTTTTCGCTGATTATCAAAAAAACCACTTGTCTTTATGAAATAAGTTTAATAGTTACCATATTACTTTAAGTATAATTATTGGAAAAAAAAATTTAGGGTGGACTAAAGAATTCCTTTATTCCATCACATTGGTGGGTTTATCCCTTCATCATTTTTTTCCTAGGTGCCCTTCATTCCTTCACCTAAGTCATTTTCTTATACAACCTAGGACATTTTCATGTTACTTCTTCCCACACATTTAAAAAGTTAGGTTTTGTAAATTATTTCCCCCACGGTATTTTTTCATCACAACACCAGTATTAAAATCCATTTTCACTGCCTAGACCCAATCATGGGATACCATTTAGATTCATTGATATTAATTTCGACATTGACCATATATTAGAAAACATACTAATAGTGTAGATGTTCTCGCTTCACAAAATATTCTCTTATAAAAAGAATTATCCCACTATGAAGTGAACAAAATTTCTTTGAGTGTCAATGGAGAAGAAAAAATATATATTTTGAGAGTCTTTTGAAGTTATCCTCATACCCCATGATGGATTCGTCATCCATTTTAATGAGGCTAAGGAAGACCCTATATATTTTCAATTATATACTTGAATGAAAATATTCATTAAATATTTTTCCATAAATTATTTCCAGTCTTTCAATTCAATATCCTTATCTGGCATCATATTTTTTTACCAAAGTCCGCCACTGATCAGCTTCTTCTACAAAATGATAAAAATATAATTGGTCCTTATCTTTTTTTATTGAATTTAATGATTGAAAATATAATATAAATGTAGTTAATTCATTGATTCATTGCCAAAGGATTAAAATTTCCACTAAAATTTAGAATCCTTTGTCCCAAAAATGCCTCAATTGAAACTTTCCACTTTTTGAGGGATGTGGGTGTACCTACCAATTCATTCATGTATTCCAAATTTTATTTAATGTATAAATTATCATCATTATGTTATCAATACATTATCCCTTATGATTGGTCATATAATTTGGGTAGTAATCACATTTCCTTTCATAATGGTTGTTGTATCAATTTCTCATATTTATAGCCATTATCTAAAATAAGGATTATATTATGTGTGAGAAATTTTTAAAATTTAATCACATAAATGGAAAACCATGAAAATTAAAGGGATAAATATTAAATGACATATATTCCTTAAACTAATAATTTATAGGTTTCAATCTAATTAATCCCTGATCTATTCCCTATCATAGAATTTTATGGACTTTTTTTCTTAAAAAATGTTTTGAAAATATTGTGTGAATTTACCAATTCATTTTCTTTAAGACTAAAAATCTATGTTAGTTTTAAGGAATCATTATTTTTCACTAAGTGATTATCAATTAAATCCTAATGTTCGATTTTGGGGGTTATTTCCCCGAGTTTATACAATTCCATTTCCACATCCACTCGTTGTTTCCATACATTTATTTGGTTTTTTAGAATCCACATACACTATAAATTAAAATAATTGAGGAATCTTGTCCTTTTAATATTATTATTCATAAGGATTTAACTATTTTTTTTATAATCTTAATCCTTATTCATAACTATATAATGCTATGATACCATATTAGATTACCCATATATTAATACACCTTAATTCATGTTTTATTATAAAAATCACTTACTAAAATCCCATAAGTGAACAAAGACTAGTGTATTTAGGAATTTAAGTGAAAATAATAATAAAATCAACATGGATAAAATGAAATTATTTAAAACACTTGACCATTATATTAAAATTATGTCTCTATTCAAAATACTACATGAGATATGCTAGGTATGTACATAGAATGAATTGATTTATAAATCCAATTAAGGGTATAATCAAAGCATAAAATGATGAAAGTAATACATAATATTCAATAAGAATATCAAGGAGGAATAAAAGGGTTAAAATCATAAATATGAATGTCAAATCCTGATATATATTGATAGAATTAAATAAACATAAAGATTGTGGAAACAACATAAATCATGAATCCAACATCATGAGTAAAGTATTACCACCAAGAAATCATAACATATTGTGCATATGATAAAATCATACGAACTATATATAAAATATCATGAGATAATAACAATACCCAATTAATTAAAGTACTATATAAATCATGTCCCAATAATCACATTGACATCAAGTACATCATTTTTTTCCATGTAGATCATACAACATGAAAACAAATTTTAGAAATTTTAACCCCATGATTATGGAATGTGGGATCCATAAATGGATGTACCCAATAAATTAGGATGGGTACATATCGGCTAATAAATATTAATAGAAATGAGGATGGTTATTCACTATAAAAATTATTTTCATCGGAAATAAAAGAAGAATTTTGATAGTATAACAACTGTACACATAGATTCATGGGAGGGTTTAATGAAAATTATAGGGGGAATAACTTTTTTTTAAATAATAATGATAATAATATGGATGTTTAAAATCACATTCCATCATGTATAATAAGATGTAAAAAAGGAATAATATAATTAATGTTCTTGAATATAGAGGATGATAAGATCCACTACCTTGATGGTGTGTTTATAAAACATTCAGATAAGATTCTTATGAGATGAAGAACTCCTCATAAGGTCTCTAGGTAGCAAAGGATAGAGTTACTTATTTCCCCAAGGGTTTTGTTTGAATAAGAATGACAATTTTGGTGGGATTTATAGTAAAATATAGGGTAATTATTTATCAATGTCTAAATAGTGGTTTTGGATTCCATATGATAAAGTAATCAAAAACAAAAACAATAAAATGGGGTTTCCCTGGTTTTCTTCTAAAGGAGGGTTGTTTTAAATACTTTTTAATGATAATAATTTAATTCATTTAAATAATATCATCGGTGATGTGTATGTGATATATTTTTATATATAATAAATATTAATAGAATAAAATATAATATTTGTTAATTAGGATTCGTTAAGGGATGGTAAAATAAATCAAATAACTTAAAAAACATATTATATTTATTATGGAACATAATTTTAGTCACAAATAATCTATATAGTATTTATTACATATCTTTTTGTCTTTTATAATTTCATAATATATATAATATATATACACCATATTTAATTTTTCCCAAAAAATATATTTTCTCTTTTAATTATGAAAAATAATTTATCTAATAATGATGTGGTTATTAAAAAAATTTATAAAAAAATTTCTCTCAATAAGAAAATTTATACATTTATATCAAAAATCTCCATTTCTTGGAAAATATTGGTTTTCTTATCGGTTATAATTTTTCTTACCCTTATAATTATTATATTATATTTTATTAAATTATATTACTATTTATATTAAAATATATATTATTTAATTAGAATATTTTATTAAAATAACATTTATTTTATAAATTCTTGAAATTATCAAGTTAGTTTCTTAATTGAAAATATATATTTCCCAAAAATATAATTTTGATTTCATCATGTCAAAATATAATTTTTATCATACACATTATATAGTCATTGATAAAGTAATAATGAAAATAGATAAATATAATTACTAATTTATTAAAAATAAAATATAAAAAACCATAATTCTAGGGTCTAAACACATAAACCCTTCTTGCAACAATGTATTCCCT
Organism: Viscum album; assembly: GCA_963277665.1. Classification (NCBI taxonomy): domain Eukaryota; kingdom Viridiplantae; phylum Streptophyta; class Magnoliopsida; order Santalales; family Viscaceae; genus Viscum; species Viscum album. The sequence goes on from OY728133.1 coordinate 539,961,410, forward strand.
AAGGGTATGGTGTGTTATGTTTACACATTCTTTGGGTGGTTCTGTGAACATAGTTTAGGCTAAGATATTTATATATTTGAGCTTATCCCATAAATGGTTTCACTAATGATTTATGTTGTTAATTATTATCTAGGTCTTGGTTTGGGGAAAATCCTAGTGATTCCACCTCCCCCAAAATCCTTGATAAATGGATTCATAGTGTAGATTCATACTAGTTGAGGCCAACACAATTTTCTTTTCTGGCCGGATATTATCATCACCCATAATATAAGAATATCATAAATTTACCATAGAATTATATATTTACAATTAAAATGATTCTTAATGGTAATTTAAATATTAATGGATATAACTTATAATTTTCCAAAATAAAGAATGTAATGCATGTGTTTTCTATAACATCAATAATTAATAATAAATTTATTCATTTAAAAATGGAAGGTCATATATAAAATATCTAATCATTTTAACTTTCTATATTCATAAATTTCAATATTGAAATTTCATTTTTTTTAACTAACACATGTGAGGGCTCACATATTTAATTACCTCTTATAGTTCCCATTTTACATCCTCAAACATGTTTTCTTACTACATGACATTGAAAAGTTGAGTCTCCTTGTTTCATAAAACATTTTATCTATGATATAATATATTAATAAACTACTCTCCATATGAAATATCATTCAACAAGGGCACCACCACAAAATTCACTATAGGTGAGGGTTCTGGTATGTTTTTCCTCAAGAGGGATACAAGAAGCACATCATGTACATGAGTTTAGGTTTTGTGGGAGTTCTAGTTGATAATCCAAAAATATGATTTTATTAATGATATATATGGGCCAATGTATATAAGATTAAGATATCCCTTATTCCAAAAACTCAAAACTTTCTTACATGGTGATATATAATGGAACACTTTATCTATGGCCTAAAATTCATTTTCACATTGGTCATTTTTTCATAGATCATCTATTGAATATTTTCTAATTTCATATAATGTATAATATTTTGAGTCTTTTATATTATAATTTAGATAAGTTCAAGGCTCATTAACATATTCTCCCCAACATCATCGCATTATGTTATAGTCTTAGACCACTTCCCAAGAATATCCTTATAGGGTTCCAATTGAATGATAGAATGAAATGTATTGATATTTGAGAAATTTACTTGGTTAATCAGTTGATCGCATAATTCATGGAAATACATTGAAAAATATCTAAGAATATTCTCTTTGGTGTGAATGTGTCTTCTATATTGTATATCCATCTAAGGTAGATAAGTAGTGATGCAACTCCACCATATATTTGTCCCTAGAAAAAGGATTCTTTACAACCTATTGGAAAACATTAGATCTATATCAGTCATAATGGAGAGTGGAACTACATAATGTATTACCACTTACTACACACACACACATATTTCTTTGTGTACAAGTAAAATGAAAATTCATCCTTAATAAAAATTAAATGCACCGACTGTGTAAGGTGATCAACTACCACCGAGATTGTGTTATTTCCTTTAGATGTCATGTGGATTCATGCAAAAAAATCCATTGTTATGCTTTCCCATTTCCATGATGGTATATGATTTGGTTTCAACAAACCCTTATACTAGTTATTTTTATCTTTGAATTCTTGGTAGAGCAAGAATTAATATATAAATTATATAATCTCCCTCTTCATGTTATTCCACTAGATAATTTTCTTTAGATAAGTATATATCATTGTAAAAATTGGATGAATATAGTATAAATAACTATGAACAACATCCTAATGTTCCTTATTTAGTTTTTGTTTTGATGGGACCTGTATCTGTGTTCCAATACACGTGACATCATATTTACTAGTGTTGATCTCTAGAATTCTCACTATTTTTTATAGCACCTCGTCGTCTTTTTGGTACTCCTTGGTCCTTTGACGAATGGAGGGTTGAGTAGTCATTTGAGCATGGAAGGATAATGAAAGTTGTATTATTCCCATATCCACCCACTCCATGTCCAATAATATTTTATCCCTTAAATCCCTCTTAATTGCATAAAAATTATAATCCATGATCAGCCCTAACCAACTTCATTTGCACATATTGATCTTATATCATGTTAATATATACTTATGGATTTTATTATCCATTTATATGTCACACATCATCCAATAGAGACATTATGTCCAAATAATAATTGTGAATATCACTACATTAATTTTAAATCATATGTTTGGTAGTTCATATCAAGGATATTTAATTGGATATTGGCATAGGCAATCAATTTTTTATATTTCATGAGTTCAAAACACTGGATAGTTATAAAACACTAACTATAGATCAAGAATACTTCCTTACTAGTGGGTAATGTGAATAAAAGTGTGGTGATTAGAAACATATATAACTCTTTAATGATATCCTCACATTCATCAGTCTAGAAAATCCACACTTGCTTTAAGGGTAGCTTTCGTAGTGGTCTTCAAAATCATTAGAATCTTCTACCAAATTGATTATATTACCCAGCTAATACATGGAAACTATAGATTCGCATCATAAATGTATTCCTAGGATATCCTTAAATTTCAAATTTTATTAAGGATCCACATATATCTCTTTTCATGTGATTATATTCTTTATGAATTATAATTTCTCCAAAAATAAATCACATTTAAAATACATCACATATAAATTTTTCCTTCATAGGTAATTTAGTAAGCATTCATATTCACCTAACATTCGAACATTATTTTGGAGTAGATAAGAATGTTTTGTAAAACTACTATCCCAACATTTTATAGTTTATCACTAAAGACTCTAATATCAAGACCAATGATATATCTGGGGAATTAGTGACTGAAAATGGAATCACAATGAACTCATAGTTCACATATATTTTATAAAACTTAATCTTGAGGATGTCCTTTTTCATTACATTTACTAAATAATACCCCAAATCAAGATCAACCATGGAGAACTATTGGGATAAATGTAAATGATAATGAAAATATAAAATATTTTGAAGAGGATACTTGATTTCTATCATTATATTTATTTTATTTATATATTCAATTCAGATCTGCATTAAACAATTCATCTTCTATACTAATTAGACTAGTTCACCCTAGAGTGAAACAGATGGGGGTATAAATCCCTTTTCCTAATTCTTCTGTATTTTCTTCATCATCTAATAAAGAACTATACAGACCACACTATATGGAGTCATGGATATTGGGAAATATCTGGGTGTATGTTTTTTTGTGAAAAAAACCTCTCGACCTTGATGAAGACTGTGAAATTCTTCAGAAAAAATGTTAGTAAATTCCCTTATAATAGAAATTTAATCAAGGATGAACATTTCCTTAATATCAACCATTTCATATAGATACACATTCTCATAATTAAGAAATATTATTTATTGAGATGATGACACTAATGGATATTCATCCTCCTACTTTCTGTTGTATAGAATCAGAGGGAAATTTCAATGTGGATGGTTACTTTATTCTCTATGAAATATATTTTTTCTATGTAAAATAAAATACAATACATGATTTGAGTAATTTTGAAATCATATAAAGTGTGTATAATAGGGATTTATGGAAAAATCATCCCAGAAATTTTTAAAGGGTATGATTTATATTATTTGGAAGAAAAATTAACACATTTATCATCTTCATCGATAACTCAAAATACATGTTTTTAAGAGGTGTATGAATAGTTTAAATAAACCTATTTGACTTCAAAGAATATGTAGAACTATAATTAATGAGTATATTTACATTCATAGATTTTATAATGATAATATATATCACTACTTCATTATTTGGATCCACAATAGTAATTGTGATGACTTAAGGTAACCATTTATCTATTGGATTTCTAGGTTGTTGTCATCACCTATAGTCGGAAACCATTGTATTAGTGAATTGATTAACATAGTATCCTTATCCATTAAATTTTAATCAATATATAATACATTATGATTTAACTAGTTATTTCCTTTATACCATCATGTTGGGGGGGGGGGGGTTATCCCATTGTAATTCAAGAGACTCAGGCCCTTCCTTCTGAAAACTAGATCATTTTCCCCTTTTAAGAAACTACTTGGATTCTTATTCCCACAAACATTAAAAATGGGGTTTTTTGTATTTAATTGCCTTATTATATTTTTACTTCACACCCCCATAATTAAATTACATTATAATTTTCTTATACTTAAACACATGAGACCCCTCTGAATATATAATCTTTATTTTCTATTTTTGGTAACATCAGACAATTTAATCGTATATGCTAATGTATTGAAATTGAAAATAATTAAATAGACTCAACATTATGGAAAATATAATTTGTAAACGTTACATTCATGGTCAATCAAAAATTTGGGGGTGCACCAAGAAATTCATGTGTTGACAGTCTTATATTCCCTTAAAGATTCAACATCATTTTTCAAGACCCTAAGGATATACCTATCTATTTTTAGTTAGAGAGTGCTAGTAAAATATTCATTTAGAAGTATTTTATGAAAATCATTCAACTCTAGAAAATTGATCTCATCATCGAACTACGTATTTGGGATTAATTTCCACAATTGATCATTTTTCCCTCCGTATGAAAAACATCAATCATTCCCATCAATTTCATAGAGCATTGAGATAACAATAATATCTTCTCGATCATGTTAAACCATTATTCTATGATTAAGGGATTTTAAATTTAATTTAATGTTATATACCATTGTTTCCTAATTATTTGCATTGCAACTTTTTCTTTATTAGTGGGATTTGGGTGTTCATCCTAATCTATGTATCTATTAAAAACATAATTTAATTTGGAAAATATCTTCATGATGTTATAAACTCCTTCTCTAATCGGGTTGGGAATATCATTCATACAGTGCTTACCTCATGACTAACATTATTTTTTTACTCTATTTCTCAAATTTTCAGTGATAGACTAAAAATAATAGATAATTAGGGGTGATAACTTTTTAATTAATAAAAAAATTAATTGAAACCCATTAACTAATAAAAAATTGATATGTAATCCCTAACCTATGATTTTATAGGATTCAATATTTGTTATCAATGATCTATTTCCTAACATAAAATTTTATGGAATTTTTTGTTCCCATCACAATGGTTAATAAAGAGATTGCTAATTATCTAAATAATAACCCCAAAGAGGGTAATACATTATATGGAATGAGGTCTATTTTTGACACACAAGGTGATGATCGATTCAATCCCAATGCACCCTTTTAAAGGGATATTAATCCTAGGTAAAATTATTCCAAATCCACATCCAATTATAGTACCCATAAATAGATTTGGTTTCATGGAATCCACTTAATCTATACATGAAATTTTTTTACAGATGTTCTAATTTCATTAGTATTTTTCATAAGGCTTTCACTATGGTTTTCTAATCCTATTTCTCAAAAATTACTACACTTTTCACTATCACCAGCTATGAAAACCTAAATATTAATACACCATAATTCAGGATTTATTCTATAAAAATAAAATAATAAAATCCTAAAATATAATGGGGATATGTGTATTTTGGGATGTAGGTTCATTGAATAATTACTTGAAGAGTTATAAAATAAAATTATTTTGAACTCTTTACCATGCTCTTAAAATTCCAACACTCTTCTAAAACTATACATGATATTTTGGGCACATACATTAGAATGGGGTGACCAAAAAAATACACTAAGGGAATAATTAGATAATTACTTGGCTAAAGTCATACGTGTTAGTTAAGAGTAATATCATGGTGACATAAAAGGGGTGAGAGTTGTAAATATGAACATCAAATAATTATATAAGATGAATACATCAACAAAACATAAGGAATGTGGAAACAAAAAATGACCTCATAAGAATAAGTCATAGATAACATCCAAGAAATCAAGACATATGGTTCTTACGATAAGCTGCCATTCACCATACATGGAATATCATGGGATAATAATGATACCCAATACGTTGGAGGGATATATTATTTTAATCTTACCTTTCATGTTTATATCATTTACATTCAATTGTGTTCCACATTTATCATACAAAATAAGAACGTATTTCCTCAATTTTAAGATTGTAATTAATAAATATTGTATTCATACATAAAGTTTAAAAAAAATAAATGAGTGGAATTTACATTTAGTTGAATGTCATTGAGTGGAAATGGGATTGGGTATTCACTATATAAATGTTTGGAAAGGAAAATTCAAGGATAATTTCTGCAGCATAATGGGTGTACATAGAGATTCATTGAAGGATTTGATGAGAGTGATGGGTGGAATCTCATTAAATGTAAACTATATAGATAATATTATATATGTGTGAAAACATATTCTTTCATGAATAATTGGAAATAAAATTGCATAATACAATGAATTTTCAAGAATAATGAGGAGGTAGAGATGGTACCATACCTTGAGAGGGAATTTTGAAATTCATGATGTAAGGTTCTTAGGAGATTGGGATCACCTTGTAAGGACAATACATAGAGAATTTTTGTGTAAATTCCACATCAAAGGGTTCTTGTGATGAGGAATTGGTGGTTTTTGTGTTTTTAATGTAAAATGGATGATACTTATTTATTAATTTCTGAACATAATTTTGAAACTCTATATGATAAAATAAACAAATCCATAATCTATCCCATGATTTTATCCTATGTTTTTTTTCCGAATGGGAGTATTTTTCGATATTTTATAAGGATTCAAACTGAACTCATTAAAATAATATCCTTAATAATTTGGATTGGAATAATGTTAAAAATGAATTAATTTTAAATCCTTAAAATACAATATATACATTTCTAGGATTCATGAAGGGTTTATAAAATTATTAAAATAACTTTAATACACATTATTTTTATCTGGGAAGATAATTTTGATCATGGATACTCATTATTGTATTTATTTCAAATATTTTTGTAGTGTGTGATGTTATAATACATATCGTATTTTATACCATAATTATTTTTTACCCAAGATTTTATTGTCTCAAGAATTTATAAATAAATACTGTTAGATAATAAAAATTTATTGATTACAAAAACTATCTAAATAGTTCCCTGAATAGGAAAATTCTATCACTCAAAAAAAAAATTCTTAGATATAAAAAATATTTGATTTTATGATGGTAATATTGTTCTGACCAATATAAATAATATATTGGACATGATTAAATTAGGTTACCATTTATATTCAATATATATTGTTTATTAATAATATATTTTTGAAATAAATTTTATTTTATAAATTCTTTAAATAAAAAAAAGAGTGTCTCATTTGAAAATATTCATTTCCAATGAATACAATTTTTATTTTTTCATGTGATAAACTACTTTATAAAAAACACATTATAAAATAAATAAAAAAATATAAATTTTAAAATAGAATCATTATTTTAAGAAAAATAAAATGTAAAAATGAATTTTATTAGGGTCTAGATATATAACCCCTTATGTCACCATCGTACACCCTAACTGTGAGCTGTGTGGTGGTGACACCATCTTGTGGTGGTTCAATAAACATAGTTTGATCCATGAACTCGATACAATTAAACTACTCTCAAGAAAGTGTTCACTAATTCTTTTGTTATTAAATCCCATATTGGGATTAGTTATGGTAATGTCATAGTGATTATTCCACATTCAAAAATATTAGAAAATGGGTTTTATATGGAATGGTCTTATTAGTTGAGGTCATAAATTCTGTCATCTCCATTAATTGCATTTTTATCACCCTTAATATATAATATTCATAATATTAATTTTACAGTGGATATACTATAGATTGTTATGAGATAATTGGATGCTTATATCAGATGTTATATAACTTATAATAGTATTAATTTAACAAAGTAAAATACATGTTTCCATTAACTTCATTACCTAATAATAAATTCATTCATTTGAAAATAATTTTAATTAATAAAATTTTATGTTAATACATGCTGAGTGTCATGTGCAGGCATTACCCAAGGTACTAGGGAATATATGACCACCAATATAGTAATTTTTTCATGAACCCAACTAGATAACCTGGTACGGAGATAACTGGGATTACTCTAACATAGACCAAAGGGAATTCTTGATCCCCATAGTCTGAAAAAATGAACCAAGCATCATACAAGAGAAGTGACGGAATGGATTTGGGACAAACAATGGAAGATAAAATACAAATATCTGTATTCTCAACACTAAAAAGGGAAAAAGTAATAGAATCCAAATATGTATAACCAAACCCAATGAATTACATCATCAACGTACTCAACATCTGACAAGACAAATCTTATCCATCCTAATGGTAACATCATCCAACTATGTCATCAGATCCACCCGAAAAAGCCCCACTCCATGGTCCAAATGATCATGAAAATCCACTATATCCAAGTGGTGTGTTTCCTTTTCAGGAAAATGGCATAAGAGTGTCTAGAAACTACCAATATAAAATGTAGGGTGTGAGCATTAGATCCCAGAAGGGGCTCACAAAGTTTTCTATAGCTGGTTCGATAATAATAAACCAATCATGATTTTAGTTTAAATAAAACCATAAATGGATTAATAAATCATTTTTATATTTAAAACAAAATATTATTTATTTTAAAGGATAGAAAAATTTAAATCATGGATTGAAGAAACATTTTAAATAAAATCATTTATATAAATACTATTCCATTTGTAAAATTGTTATTCAATCAATGGAATATATAATCTAAACATCCACCTCAAGCACCAGGGTCATCATCATTGATGTATGGTATTTTTTGGCTATAGGATCCCCACACTTCTCTAATCAGTTAACATGGATATGTATATGGACACAAATCCCTCATGAAAAAGATGAATTGGACTCATTAATGTCCCATTAGGGAAAATCATATCGATGTAATTTTTTGAGATTTTTCATTATAAATCCATTGCTAGTAGGTCACGATCCTAGAATGATTATCCAAAAAAACTCACTAAATACCCATACTCACATGTCCTTAATCATCCAATAAATAATGGAAAAATCGTATAATTAGAAATAATTTGACATTTCTAATTCAATTACAGAATTTTTAGTGTAAATATGATAATTCAAATTTAGAACCAAAACATGGGGTTTTAATTATTTAATTCATTTTCAATAAAAAACCAATCATTTTTTATCATTTCAATTTCACCTATTCTTTCTTAGAAGAAATCTCAAATTATTTCATCAGTTTTATCATTTTCAAAACACACTCCACAGTTACAATTCCATTGGAATTGGGTATTTTCTCTCTCAAAATACAGACCATTTTAAATACATTAATAAAAACACGTCGAATAATTTTTTTATAAATCGTTTGAAATTAATTTTAAAAAAACAAATCAAATAAAGGATTCAATTATATTGAAAAACATTAATGGAATCACCACCATTTAATCCCTAAAATAATAAACAACAACAACCACTATAGGTAAAACAGAGTATATTGATGGATAAAGAGATCTAAAAATCAAATAGAAAATCAATTTCCAATAAAAGGGTTTTTTGATCCATCAAACACATGATTATCAATCAAAATATAAATTGTATTAAAGGATATGTTAGGAGAAACAATTATATACTAGATCCACATACTAGGGGGGTATAATCTTAAATTGACACATTAATTCATCAAATGATGTGGTTGGAGGAGGGAAAATCACATAGGGAAGGATTTGATTCTTGAGAGGGAGGTTTTTAGGTTAATTGGAAAGAAAATCATACAAGAAACATGATTAAAATCACCAACCTATTGAATTACATTGTGTGTATCCCTAGTTCAATTCATGAAATCCATTTTGGATGAATATGCCCAAAAAGAACCACCTTTTATTTAAATATTATTTTGAGTCATTTCCCATCAAATTAAATATATACATTGTCTAATAATTTCACGCTATATGCCAGTTTCATAGAATCTACCGAGTGAACACTACAGATAATGTAATCCCCCACAAGAAAAAAACAACCCTTATTCTACTAAAGACCCAAAAGCTAAAAATTAACTCACATGGAACACCTAAAAATAATAATTTAATGTTACAATGTACTCACCATATATAATTTTTCTCCCCAAGAATCATATCATTATGTTTCCATATCAATAAAATGAGGAAACTTCTCTCTCATCTGTGCCTCATGCTTATAAATCACATAAAAATCTGAAAAACTTTTCCATCACACATATATAACCTTCTTGGTCTAGCCACACATTTGTGGTTGGTATAGTGTACTCAGCCAAACATAATATCTCATTACCTTCATGAAGGCCCCATAAAAAATGAATGGTAAACAGGGATTCGTATTATAGATTATAACATATGGATAACTGTGAAAATAGAAAATATCTTTCACATTGATATTTACAAACACCTCAATATTTTTTATTTCATAAATTGCTATGAAGTGATCTGATTTCATCTCCAACTTGATCACATCCCAAATGACTTTCTTTTTTTTGGGTAAGAGACTACCAAACCACAATGTCGAAAGAGATGTCACATTGCATCCATGTCGACAATTGAAGTGGAAAAATTAAATAAAAATGTCTTTGGGTATTTTATTATACCTTTAGAAAATCATAAAAACATGAAACAACATCAGAAATTTCACATATCATTCCTGGTGTAACATCCCGGATCTGGGTACCACTCCACAGGTGCCCCGAACCTGGTTGGTCACATGACCTCATGCACATTTCCCCAAATGTCAGAGGCTGCCGACTAGTAGTGAGGGACCATATCTGATAGTGGGGAAACTATGCACTCATTTTTCAAAGTGTAGCACAACAGAATTCAAGAACAAACATACAGAAACAACGGAATAAGTAAAACATACATAACTGGATGAACAACTTAAATAAAAAGAGAACCAAAAGTTATATAGATGATGATGCAACATGCTTTTAGTTCTTTGAAAACAGTCAAAACATGTTATACCACAATACAATACAATATAATGTACAGGTACAACCAAACAAAAGAAACAAGAGTAAACAAAACATAGCAGCATCGCAAGCCTATGCTCGGTCCCATGCTCTCCTCCTCCTCTACTACAATCATGTACCTGTATAGTGTCCCTTTCACTTATCCATGCCTGCATGAATTTTAATCTGTTTGGGGCTGAAGACATGAACCCAAACATGGTGTGAGAATTAAATCCCAGTAGGCACCCACCAAAGGCTCGTGCCCAACTATCAGTGAACATTTTGTAACCATGGTGTGTAGTAATAAATGCAATAAACACAGAAGTACTCAAAAGTAACTAACTTTACCAGTTTCATTTCCATTATATATTCATTTAGATGTTCAAAATAATAACATTCAATCTTCCTCAGAACTAAGCCCTTGGGCTAATCAAAATGTTGCTCTCAGGCTAATATAACAATGCCATCAGGCTTACCCTCAGGAATAACAAATAGTTCCCTCAGGAGAATGGAATCTCCCCCTCAGGCATACCGAATATTGCCCTTAGGCACAGAAGCTAATTCCCTCAAGCATAAAAAGCGTTTCCCTCAGGATAAATAACTACTGGCCTCGGGCTAAGAAAACAACACCCTCAGGATAAAGTAAAACACTGACCTTAGGTGCAAGTAACCGAGTCGTGCCCAAAAGATAATAAATCAATCATATAAATTTCCTATCAAGGAAATTTAAATCATTCTATATTTTACAGTATACCCTCAGGTAACATGGCCAAATTCCTAAACAGAGGAACGCACCCCTGGGGTGGTCTTGGATCCATGCAGCGATCCCAAACAATAGTTATACAAGTCCATAAAACTACCAATGAAATTCTAGGTATTTAATTCAACAAGGCCTCAGCCATACGACACCCCATTCATGGGAGCGTATCACAAAGGTACACAAAAATGCACAATAGTTGGAATTTGAACACCAATCCACCTACCTCAATCGCCCTTGATCAATATACGTGAACTACACCCCTCGAAACGTCTTATAACGATGTAGATCTGAGGTAAAATAATTTCAATTTAAACGTAAATAACTTCCCTTTGAGGATGAATTGGCAAGCACTACACAAGGAGATGGGAGGGCTTACCCGTGCGGTTCCAACGTGATCAATGGAGGTGGAATCAGATTCCCGGTGCTCGATTAGTTGATCCTCTATGGTTTGGCTGCCCTCCCGTGCTCCAAACGACGTTCAAATCCTTCCATATTAACAGGGGAGGCTACTTCCCATTTTATGAAAAAACTTAGACTACATAGCATGTAGTATTGGGTACAAGACGTGTAGTTTTCATTTTTTAACTGTTCCATCGGCAGCTTCTCACCAGTGTGGCACTGTTCATCTGTCGACATGAGTACACGATATGTAATACATGAGTACACGGTGTGTACTATTACTCAGCTGGCCACCACCTTACTGTTTTCCAGCTGACTGAATACACAACGTGTAAATACCCACTACACGGCGTGTAGTCGGTTTTTACACCCGTCATCGACAGCACGACTACACACCATGTGTACTCATCTCACATAGACAAAGTACACGACATGTGGAAAAGTACATGGCGTGTACCCAAAAAAGGTTGATTTTTCCCCATTTTCCTTATTTTCTCAAAAACACATAAGGAAAAGAGAAAATAAGAGACATGTACATCATGAATAAGAACTGAGTTCTTACAAACTTCACCCCGTAACAAAATTTGTCCCCGAATTGCTCTTCCAAGGGTAGAGAAGATAAATCTTAGAACAACTCTGACCACTGAGCATGTATGTCAGTCTCCCTCTCCCGGGTTTCGTCTTGCACTCGGCCATGCCGCCATAGCACCCGTACGAGAGGAACTGACTGGCCTCAGAGAACCTTCATGCTCCTATCAACAATACGAATCAGATGCTCCTCAAAGTATGCATCCATGTGAAGCTCAACCTCTTTTGGATAAAAGAAGTGAGAAGGTTCTGAATGATTATGGCACAACAGAGATACATGGAAGATGTCTTGCATGGACTGATAACTCTGTGGTAACTGCAACGGATAGGAAACCGCCCCGACAATCTCTATAATCTAAAATGGCCCCACATACCTCTGTAAAAGTTTACCCTGTCTCCTGATCCGCCTGTGTCCCAACCTCGTTAAAACCCTCAAGAAAACCTGTTCCCTAACCATGAAATCAAAGGGTCTTCTACGGCGATCAACATATGATTTATGATGAGATAGTGCAGTAGCCATTCACTTCTGAATCAACTGGACCTACTTAGAAGTCTCCCACACAAGACATGGTCCTAGTAAAGCTTCCTCACTTGCCTTAATCCAGAAAAAAGGTGATCAGCATGGCCTACCATATAATGCCTCGTAAGGATCCATCTCAATAGTTTCCTAAAAACTATTACTATAGTAAAACTCAACATGGGGTATCGGCTTCTACCAAGAGCCCCCAAAGACAATGATTCATGCATGCAAAATGTCCTCAAGCACCTATATCGTAAGCTCTGACTGACCGTCAGTCTGAGGGTGGTAATATGTGCTTAGAAGCACCTGTGTACCCAGTGCCCTCTAAAAACTATGACTGAAACGAGATGTCAAACATGGGTCCCTATCTGAAACTGTAGAAGAAGGAACCACATGAAGATGTACAACCTCTCGGATATACAGCTTTATGAGCTCATCAACACTGAAGGTCTCTTTGATCGGAAAAAAGTGAGCTACCTTTCTACGTCTATCCACAACAACCCACACGACATCATTACCATGAGGTGAAGTCAGTAACCCAGTCATGAAGCCCATCGTGACATCATCCCATTTCCACTCTAGAATGGGTACCCACTGTAACAGTCCTGCTGGCCTCTGATGCTCTGCCTTCACCTACTGATAGGTGTAACATCTCATAACAAAACCAGATACATCCCTCTTCATAGTCGTCCACCAGTATTGACATCTCAAGTCATGGTACATCTTGGTAACTCCAAGATGAACTGCCCATGCAGAAGCATGAAACTCTTGCATCAATTCCTCGCATACATCCCCGGGAACCCACACTCATCCATGAAAAAACAGTACCTCATCATCACCTATCGTCCACCCCAGATGAGGGTCCTCACTTTCCACCGAATCCCGTAGAACTAGGCCTTCTGAATCAGATAGTTGTCTCATCCTCACTCTATCCAGAAGGGTAGAAGTTAAAGCTAAAGATGAAAGATAGGTTTTCCCATGACTATTGTGCTCCTCTAAATACATCTCAGAGAAAAAAATCATAAGCATCCACTCATCTCTACCATCATTTACTGCATGTGTCTGAGTCTTCCTGATCAGTGCATCAGCAAAAGAATTACCCTTACCAGCTGTATAGGAAAACTCAAAATCAAAGGACTGAAGGTATTCGACCTACATTTGCTGCCTCAGATTCATGTCACACTGAGTAAAGTTATACATGTGACTTTTGTGGTCTGTGAAAACCACAAAATTATATCCCAAGAGATAATGTCCCCAAAATCATAACACATTAACAACTACAACAAACTCGAGATCATGCATTTGGTAATTTCTCTCATGTGGCCTCAACTGTCGAGACCCGTACACAACAACATGTCCCCCCTGCATCAACACAACTCCCAACCCAATACCCGAGGCATCACAGTAAACTGTATATCTCTTTTCCTTCGTTGGGAGTATTAGGATTGGTGATGAGGTCAACTTTCCATTCAACTACTAGAAGACTTTATCACAAGCTTCTGACCAAATGAACTTCTCACCCTTATTATTCAAACTCGTCAACGGCGCTGCTAAGCGGGAGAAGTCCTATATAAAATGCCTGTTGTAACTAGCCATCCCCAAGAAACTTTGTATCTCAAACACATTCTTATGATTCTCCCAGGAAACTATTACTCTCACCTTCTCTGGGTCAACTAAAACTCCTGCCTCTGAGATGATATGACCCAATAAGTGAATCTGGTCCATCCAAAAGTGGCACTTTGAGAGCCTAACATATAGCTAATGCTCCCTCAGTATACTCAATACAATCTCAAGATGGGTGGAATGGTCGTGTCAGTTGTGAGAGTACAGCATGATATCATCCATAAATACTACCACAAAATAATCCAAATAAAGATGGAATACAAGATTCATCAAATCCATGAAAATTGATGGCCTGTTCGTGAGTACGAATGACATAACCAAATACTAATATAGACCATACCTACTCCTGAAGGCTATGAGAGGTGTATTAGATGGTCCAACACACAACTGATAATATCTGGATCTCATGTCAATCTTCGAGAACACTCATACACATCTATGTTGATAAAAAAGATCATCAATCCTTGTAAGTTATATCTGTTCGTGACCTCCAACCGGTTCAGCTTTCGATAATCCACACAGAGTATGAGGGTTTTGTCCTCATTCTTCACAAAAAGGACTGGAGAACCCCAAGGAGATGTACTGGGTTGGATAATACCCTTTGACTGTAACCTCTATAACCGGTTCTTGAGCTCCTGTAACTCAGGTGTAGACATCCTATTAGAATGAGTGGTTACCGGTGCTACTCATGGCACAAGATCAATAGATAAATCCACCACATGCTCTGGTGGTAAACCTAACAAGTAATCCAAGAAGACATCCCTGAAACGATCAACCATGAGAGGTAAGTCCTTCTGGAACGTCTCCTGATCATCCAGATATAAACTCGCAATCAGGGCTATGACTCCACCTCGCCCATGATGCTCTTGTCGATCTTGACTCGCCTAAACATCACATTCACCCTTGTATAGAAACACTACAACCTCTAGTGACGTTAAACACACCTAGTGACGATAGCAGTCTATAAAGGCTCGAAAGGGAACCAACCAGTCCAACACAAGAATGACATCATAGCTCGTCATTTCCAAGACATAGAGGACCCAACAGAAGTGAAACCCACAAAAATCAAGGGGGTACTCCCAGCACTGATGCACACCTGCCGTTCTAGTCCCCAATGGAGTGTCTAGCGTCATAACATCAGAAGAAGAAGAAACACAGAGCCCAAGGCTCTCAATAATAGGCATAAATACAAAACTATGCATATCACCCGTATAGAAATGTACTAATGATTAAACAGAAGAAAATAGAAAAGGTCCACTGACAGTAGAAGGTCCAGGATCTTTCTCTTGTTGGGTCTTTTTCAATGAATATGCCTACCCAGGGTCGCAGACCTGCGACACAGCCTGGCTACCCAGAGCAGTCCCGCCCTACTGCCTCTGGGATCCTGGTGTCTGGCTACCATGGCCACGACCGCCATATATGTCTTCACGTCCTGAAGTATTCCAGTTTCCTGACTGGTAAGAAGCTGTTGGTCCTGCTCCCACATGCGGAGTATGTATAGAACCCCTCTCACTATCCCCTAGCAGAAAGTCCCCACAAAAGTGTTGTAGATGTCCCATCTTTCCACAAACTCGGCATTCCACTATATCACATGGACACTATGGTCTCTTGTGCCCCTCCTTACCACACTAGTAGCAACTGATCTGGACACCTGAAACATTATTCAGGCTTATACTGCCACAGTAAGAGATCTCCATCCGTCTCTTCTTCATACCAGTATAAATAGTATCAGAAACTACTGTCGAACCACCATAGCCCACACAACTAGATTCCTGAAAATTCCGCTCAGTGATCAGTGCCTGGTTCACAATATCATGTATAAAAGGAAACTTGGAAACATTCACCAGTGTGCAGATGTCATATTGATGACCATACTAAAATCATCTATCCCTCAACTTTTCTTCACCCACCAGAACGGGTGAAAAATGTTGAATCTCAGTGAAACGAGCATAATAATCCATCACCAACATAGTGCACTACTGTAGATTCATGAACTCTCGAGCCTTATATGCCCTTAGTGTCTCTGTGAAGAAGAAGTCATATAATTCTATCCGAAAATAATCCCACACCATATCCCTGTGATGCTCTAACTGAGCGGTAACATCCCACCACCACTTGGAGTAATCACGCAGAATATAAGTCACGAGCATGAGCCTCAGCCCTGGGGGCATCTAAAGAAGCTTTAAAATAGTCTGTAATGAATCCAGCCAATACTTCAAAGCACATGGTCTGCCATCCCTTAAAAATGTTGGGGGATGATGCTTCTGAAGGATACAAGTCATCTCTTCCATAGATGTGGCAGCCAGCGGTTCTCCATAAAAGGTCTGCATGAACCGCATAATGCCTTCACGGAACTGCGCATCCGCGCCTGTGTCTAGTATAATGGCGGGCGCCGCATTGGGTTCTACTAGGGGATCCATGGGTAGCCCATGGCCTACCATCTCTGGAGTCTAATTGATTCCACTCTCCTGGTAAACAACATGTGGTCGTCTCAGCAGCATGACTCTACAAGTTCATACTCACACCTTAGATCAAGATTATCAAAGACTGAAAAAAAGAGCATGGAGAAGGAATGTTTTCAAAATTTACAAAACTTGACTACACA
This sequence comes from Viscum album, assembly GCA_963277665.1. Classification (NCBI taxonomy): domain Eukaryota; kingdom Viridiplantae; phylum Streptophyta; class Magnoliopsida; order Santalales; family Viscaceae; genus Viscum; species Viscum album. Next base: position 539,978,853 of record OY728133.1, read on the forward strand.
GCATTAATAAAACTACACGGCGTGTTCTAACAATCCATTCCCATCGGTGTGTATCCCCGCTTAAACTGGTCGTGTTACACCTCAAACACACGACATGCCTTCTAAATACATTATGTGTACCGGAATCCTTCTTCCATGCCCGAGTCCTTCTACATGGCTAAGACATAGGGCTCACATGAACAAGACTACAAGGAGTGTATGGAATCTAAATGGCATGTATGGTTCAATGTCCAACTACCCATGTCTTTCGTGACATGACTGACTAATCGGCTGACACCACATGTCATCTGACACCGGCACCCGGCATGTACACCACCCAGTTTCCCCAGCCACACAACTATGTCCACACGGTCTCCCATCGGTAAGGACTACACGACATGTCCCTCAGGTACACGGTGTGTTTAAGAAGAGGTAACACTGACCCGTGTTTTTTAGCTACACGGCCGGGTCCCCAGGTCAGACTACACGTCGTGTTCCATGGTAGACACGGCGTGTATTTCTTGTGGTCTCATCCGTCCGTGTTGTTAGTTACACGGGTGAACTCTGGGTCAACACTACATGGTGCGTACAGATGGTACACGATGTGTTTTTTCCCAAGCCTTTCCCTACCCTGTGTCCCTGCCCACATGGTCTACAACACAGGAAGAGAATACAGAGTGTGTACTGAGGGTACAGGGTGTGTAATTAAAAATATTTCATTTCTTCCCAAAAAAATGAACACACAGGGTGTGTCTGAGGAACTACACAGTGTGTATCCTGGTTTTCTCGGACAGTAAGCCTCAGATACTTCTCCAGAACCTAGAAAATACTGAAAATCAACACATAAGTTCCAAATTCTGATCCGTGAGGGCCCATACTCCCCGTGAATAAACGTTTGACATCTTATACTTGTCATAAACATGTAAACAAATCAATGATCTACCCAATTCCAGTTATTAAGGGACCATACTCCCCAAAAACCAATGTTTGGAATCCATTCTATAAACAGGATCACACAAAAATACACTATCACATAGTATGTATTTATCAAAGAATCTATCACAACAACATGCTTCTCCAGCATAAAAACTATCACAAAACATGCAATTTCTAATGCGCCTACATGGCATTGAACTATTCATGGCATGTGCCTACATAACATGTTCCTAAATGATGCATAAGATGGAATACCATCATCTCATCGGGTTGAAACTAAATAGAACCCATGTATAACATCTAAACAGCACAATCCCAAGTACGTCATCCATCAGTGAAACTCAGATCAACTATAATTGAAAAATCAATAAAACTGTAACATGAGGTAAATTAGTTTTTCTCTGTACACAGGTTAACTACTACTGGGCACAACTTATTTCCAACTACCATTTTCGTCCTATCCCTAACTAAGGTTCCAAATAGTAATCAATGAAAATATTGCCTTTGATACCACTTTTTAACATCCGAGATCTAGGTACCACTCCACAGGTGCCCCGAACCTGGTTGGTCACATGACCTCAAGCGCATTTCCCAAAACGCTAGAGGCTTTCGACTAGCAGCGAGGGCCCGGGTCTGATTTTGGGGAAACTATGCCCTCATTTTTCAATGTGTAGCACATCGGAATACGTGAACAAACATACAACAATAGAGGAAGAAGTAAAATATACATAACTGGATGAAAAACTGAAGTAAAAAAAGAGAACCAACAGTTATATAGATAATGATGAAACATGTCTCTAGTTCTAAGAAAACATCCAAACATATTATACCACAATACAATACACTGTAAAGTACAGTTACAACAAAACAAAAGAAATCAGTGTAAACAAAACACATCAACATCGCAAGACTATTCATGGTCTCATGCTCTCCTCCTCCTCTACTACAGTCATGTACCTGTATAGGGACCCTTTCCCATATCCATGCCTACAGAAATGTAATTTATTTGGGGCTGAAAACATGACCCCAAAAAGGATGTGAGAAATAAATCTCAGTAGGCACCCACAAAAGGCTTGTGCCCAACAATCAGTGAACATGTGCAACAATAGTGTGCAGTAATAAATGCAATAAAGTAAGTAGTACTCAAAAGTAACTAACATTAACAGTTTCATTTCCATTTAAATATTCATTTAGCAGTTCAATTTAATAACATTCAATGTATCTCAGAACTAGGACCTTGGCCTAATCAAAACCTTGACTTCAGGGTAATATAACAATGCCCTCAGTCTTACCCTCATACATAATGAATAGTGCCCTCAGGCATATGGAATCTCTTCCTCAGGCATACCGAATATTTCCCTTAGGCACAAAAGCTACTTCCCCCAGGCATAAGAAGTGTTGCCCTAAGGCTAAATAACTACTGCCATCAGGCTAAGAAAACAACACCCTCAGGCTAAAGTAAAACTTTTCCCTCAGGCGCAAGTAACCGGGCCGAGCCCAATAGATAAGCAAGAAATAATATAAAATTTCTCTTAAGGCAATTTAAAGCATGCTATATATTATTGTATACCCTCGGGTAACCTATCCAAATGGCTAAACAAATTAACGCACCCCTGGGGTGGTCCTGGATCCAATAAGCAATCCCAAACCATAATTATACATGTCCAATAAACTACCCACTCAATTCTAGGTATTTAATTCAACAAGGTCTTAGCCATACAACACCCCATTCAGGGGAACGTATCATAATGGTACACAAAAACACACAACGGTTGGAATATAAACACCAAGCCACCTACCTCGATCACCCTTGATCGATATTTGTGACCGACGCTCCTCGAAACATATGAGAAAGACGTAGACCTGAGGTAAAAGAATTTCCATTTAAACTTAAATAACGTCCCATTGACAAAGAATTGGAAAGAACTATGCAAAGAGAAGGGAGGGCTTACCCTTGTGGTTAAAACGTGATCGACGGAAGTGTAGTTGGATTCCTGGTGCTCGATCAGTTGATCCTCTAAGGTTTGGCCACCCTCCTGAGCTACAAACGATGTTCTTAGCCTTCCCTATTAATAGGGGAGGCTATTTACCATTTTAAGCGAAAAAAACAGACTACACGGCGTGTACTATTGGGTACATGGCGTGTAGTTTTCAATTTTTAACTATTCCTTCAGCGGCTTCTCACCAGCGTGGCACTGTTCATCTGTCGACATTAGTACACGATGTGTAATACCTAAGTTCACGACATGTACAATTGCTCATCTAGCCATCTCCTTACTATTTGACTTTTTAATGAATAAATGACGTGTAAATCCCTACTACATGACGTGTAGTCAGTTTTACACCCATCATCAACAGCATGACTACACACCTTGTGTACTCATCTCGCATACAAAAAGTAGATGGCGTGTGGAAAAGTACATGGAGTATACCCACAAAAGGGTGATTTTCCCCATTTTCCTTATTTTATCAAAAAGACTTAAGGAAAAGTGAAAATAAGAAACATGTACCTCAAGAATTAGAACTCGGTTCTTACCCCTGGCCCTGAAAATCCTTTTTGAATGTCAAAAAATCATTGTGGTTCTTAGGTACACTTTCCACTAGGATTATGGAAATCCCCGATCACATTGTTATTACTAGAAAAGTTAAAAGGTACCAGTTATGGAAACATAAGGTACCCTTAGAATAAAAAAACCATTCTCTAAAGGTATTCCCACCCTAAAGAGAGTGACTAATTCAATGGAATTCATCATCAAGTTGTAGTTATTGAAGAATAATCTCAAGAAGAGAAGTGGTCAACTAAATAGTAGATAATAAATCCTTAATCTTATCATCTCATACTCCTAATCAAAAATATTCCCAAAGTGACATGAAATTACTCTCTTCTATCGATTCATTCAAAACCTTGGTAATATGTTTAATTATCAAAGCATCATCAATTACATTACGATTCCCTATGGTACAAGTAATATCAAAATGAAAATACATTAGGTAAACCACCTAATTCCTTTAGTGAAGATTCAAATCATTCTAATAGAATATATAACTCAATATTTTGATGTAGGTATATAAGGTATACCATTCTCTAAAAATGTAATTTCACCAAATCTTGATTGCATGCATCATAGTTGCAAGCTCAAGGTCATGGGTTGGATAATTTATCACCTGTGTCCATAGATATAGAGAACCATAGGATGCCACGTGGGGACCCTAAATATGAACATAATGAAAACATAGAATCAATACATCACAGATGACCTCATATCCATTAATAACAACTGGAAAATTCAACACTATAACCGAAGTGAAAAGATGTTATAGCTCTATAAATGAACTCAATTTTTTTATCCCAAGTAAAATTCACCCTTAATATCCAATAATAATATTTATATATATTTTCATTGATTTAGTAATTTTGTAACATTTCTAGAGGTTCTCATAAATGACATACATGATCAACCATTTATTGAGAGAAAATGAAGAGGTTATCAATAATGAAAGCAATAAAAATATAAAAATACTCATGGAATATCCATGTTATTAAATCCATAAAAAATAAATGAGAAATTTTTAGACCAAATGGAATATAACGGTACACATAATAGACATAACATCTCTAGAAGTCGTGGTTATGAATGTAGGATTCTTGTATTGTCAATTTTTGGCATCCAGATTGAAGATCAATCTTCAAGAACCACTTCACCTCTTTTAACTGGTCTATCAGATAAGAAATCTATGGAAACACATACTTGTTATTTAACATAATTAGGTTGAGTTTCTAGTTATTAACACAATGGGGAAGTGATCCATTATATTTATAGAAGAAAAATAGGTACCACACAATGTTATACACTATGGAAGATAAATATTTTCTTCCAAGAGATCATCCAACCTAGTCTTCAAATCTATCAGTTTTGATGGTTCCATATGATAACAAGGTATGAATTCCAATTATGTACCCAATAATAAATCAATAGAAAACTCTAATTCTTTTATAGGTGGAAAACTAGAGAAATCAAATTAAAAAACTTTGCAAAACATGAAAACAATTGGTGTGTGAGAATCACTCAAACAATCCCACTACATATCCAAAGTTAACACTCATATTACTTCTCTCAACTCTAGATAAGAAGATCCATATCTACTCAACATTGGGCCCCATTCACCCCGAAGGATACAATACAACCAGTTAGGCATAGTAAATGTGACACATTTAAAGATAATAATCAATATGGGACTTATGGGTAATGATACAATCCATACTATAAATGAGAGCAAGAGGATTCTTATCAAGAACCTATAAATCCCTTGTAATCTTGGTCTCTGAAAAGAGAAGACACAAGTAGGAAAACAGAGACCCTAGTCACTCTTCTTTTTATGGTGAATAGTAACATTCAACTTCTAAGAAAAATGATTTATATGAAGATATAGTAGGATTGAAATATGAGTTGACTTTATTAAATTAGATGCATCAGTAAATAATAAATTAGTCATTAAAGATTATGTTATTGTGATGGAACCTCTCAATATAAATGGACCGCTATCTACTTCATTTGATGAATATTCTACTATACGAAGATGCATTGTTCTGGATGGATGTGGCTCGAACACATTTATTTGTGAATAATTTTATATCACCACATTAATTTTTTTTCCTTGATGAGTCCATTCCACCGTGTTGGGAAGAAAAGATATAACAGAATTTATTCAAGTGTACTGAGTGTTTGTAGGAAGTAAAGATCTTTGGTGCCTTAGTGAAAACCCATTCTCAATGGCCACCGATTGGACAGTAAAATCAATTCAAATGGACACTTCCATGAACTACAAGTCGTATATAAGATTATTGATGTTGAGAACCACTTTGAGAATCATCATTGTTACCATTTTATTTGAATGACATCAAAAGGGTTCCATTAATACCAAAAGAAACTCCATTAAACTGTGACTTACTAGCAAGGTCATGTTCAACCAACAAATCCCATCCCAACAAATTATCTTAAGATGATATCAATAGTAATAATACTTGAGAATGAATATTAAATAAAATACCATTAATAAATTATTGATCCTTAATCTTCTCGTTCGATACAATCTTAATTTCCAATCATAATTGCTTATAAAAGTGGTTCACATGCTCCATCACAAGCCTTCTATCTAGAAAGAGAATGAAAAACCCAATATCTTTTTCTAGGAGCACATATTTTTGAAGAATTCAAAATCATAAATAACTTTACAATCCTTCCAATATAAACCCTCATTGTTATTTTCTATTACAATAAAATCTCACAATATCTGAATATATACCTCTTTCATAAAGGTGGAACATTTCACATTAATCAAATACAGAGTTTCCATGAAATAAAATAGAATATATCTATTATGAAAACAATTCAGAGCCTATCTGGGGTTATTAGAGTATTGGACCCCTAGTGGCTTCTATCAAAGGAATTTTTTATCATGATTCCCTGAATAATCCCACTAAGGTCTCAAAACTAGATCCGGTTTGGGAAAAGTTATAGGTGAATATTCTCTAGCTTTGAAAAGATTCATAATAATCTAAAAAAGATTCTGCTCCATGTGAATATTTTGAAGTTATTTCTCATCAATAGATTCTTCCTCAATAATACTCAACCTAATTCGCATAGGCAAGATTCTACAAAACAACATCATTAACATAGAATACATCATAATATTTCTAATATGAACCACTGAATTAATAACAATGAGAAAATTAATCCAATTATATATGATATCATGATTTGGATTTCAACCTATCCAAATAAAAAGCAAAGGATGAGAAAATAATTATTTCAAATTAATCCACATGATTACTTTTTCAAAACCACCCATGGTGTGTTTATTCTTTCCAGAAGGAGAGATGTACCTTAACTCACTCATAACTAACTCTTAAGTCTCAAAAAGCCATACCAAACTAGAAACTAACATCAAAGAATGATTTTTTGCCCGCTCCTTTGACACCACTTTGTCACAAACCATCTCTAATATCATAGTTACCTAATTACTTATCTAACTCTAACATGCATTGAAGAGAATTACTAATCCCCATAGGTTAGAAAAAATCGTCTGGAATCATACAAGATAAATTAGTGAATGAATTTCCCAAAAAAATAGTGGAAGATAAATGATACAAGTCAATATGATCAACACTCGAAAGAGATAGTTTACCAGAAACCAAATAGGTATACCTAAAACCTAAATAAGTAAATCATAAAATTACTCAACATTTGACAAGATAAAACTCAACCATTCAAAACTAAACATAATCCTATGATATCAATGGATCCACTATAAAAAACCCCACTACCCGGTCTAATGGATCGGTTATATACACCACCCCTAGAAGGATCATTCCACTTTCATAGACCTAGAATAATAAAATCTAAAAATTCAAAAAGTAAATGGTATGGTGTGAGATGTAAACATTAGAAGGTTATCATATGTGTTCTATAATTGATGACATAATAATAAACCAAATCATCCTTTAAATTAAAAAAATATATATTCCATTTCATAATAAATCATTTCCATATTTAAAAAAGTATGTTTTTTTAAACGATGTAGAAAATTTCAAACATGGATTAAAAAAGTATATAATATAATTTATATAATTAATTTGTAATGATTTAAATAAATATATAATCAGTGGAATATATAATTAAAACAATCACAATAAGAACTACAATCGTCTTCCCCTGTGTATTTTAGTTTCTTACTATTGGATCATTATACTTCAAAAATCAGTGATCATGGATATGTATGTCTACATGTGACCCTCAGGATCAGGTCAAAAAAGAATCAATAACATCCCATCAGGGATAATCATGATGAACAATGATTTTTAGAGTTTTAGTCATCATTAAATTTATATTAGATCACGATCCCAGCATGCTTTTCCAAAATAACCCACTCACTACCCCGGATCGCATGGCATCAATCAATCAATTAACAGTGTGAAAATAATTTAATTTCAAATTAATCATCATTTACAATTCAATTTCGCATTTTTCAGCTTCAATATTGTAATTTAATTTCTAAACCAAACCATGGTTTTTTTATCATTTTATTACTTTTTAACAAAAATACATTCATTGGTTTTTATCATTTCCATTTAATTCATTTTACTCTAAATAATTTTCAATTGATTTAATCAAATAAATAATTTTCAAAACACACACCACAATTATAATTCTTTTGTAAGTGGGTTTATTCACAAAATACATTCGATTTAAAATTCTATAGTCAAATATCTTTATATAAAAGTTTCATAAATCAAGTTAAATCCATTTAAAACAAATAAATATAATCTTATTTTCAATTATATGGAAAATCTCATATGGAACTTCCTTCCATTTATCATAGAATCAATAGATCAACACACTCAATGGGAACACCAACATAGATAGATTGTCCAGGATATTTATAAATCAATCCTAAAATCAATATATTATAAAATTGATTTTATATATATCTTAAACATAATGATCCATAAAAATAAATGTTTGATGAAAGGAGATACTAGCTGAAATAATCAGAGATGAGATCTAAATACCTAAGGCATTTTAGATCATCCACCAACACTTCTTTTCATAAAAAGACAAGGTTGGGGGCTCCATAATTTCCTAGAGGAAGCAATATGTCATGACAGGTTGAGCAAAAAGTTGAATGGAATGAAAATTATATGTGATCCCAACATAAAATCAATTTACTGTGAATTATATATTCTGTAACTTCGATTCATGTCATGTAATCAAAAAATGACACTTATAGTGAATAGGCATTAGCATTTATTAAAATTTGATTTTGAACCTTTCACATTGGGTAAAATATATATGGAATGTAATAATTTCACATTGTGCCTCATTTTCATGGAATATTTTGACCGATCAATACACAACTTGTAATACCATTACATGGCACGTAACCACCCAATAGACTGAAGAAAAACAAAATTCTACTAGAAACCCCAAGAACAAACAATGGAAAATGAACACCTAAAAAATAATGGTATGTTACACATGTCATTAGTACATGATCCTCATTGGCATCCATCCTTATTTTGGACAAAAAGCACATCTTGGAAAATGATCCTCATATGGTCATTCACTAATCTCTTGATCAACATTCATATTAGGACTAAAAGAATATTGTATAATATTACCCATATTGGGTGTATATTTTATATCAACTTCAACCAAAAACATTACATCAAACTAGAACATTCTCCTAGAATTTAGGTCCCATAATTTGAAGATGTAGTGAAGTCTTTTATTGAAAGTGTAGACAAAAAACATCCCATCAAATAGATAGTTCCTCCAACAATTCAAACCTAGAGCATAGATTGCATCTCCATGGAAAAGGATAGGTAGTTACACACATGGACATGTTGCTGACCTGACCTGTAGGCTACTACCTAATCCGTATATATTAGTACTTATAAAAAACCAATTCCGGGAGCATCTTATTTCAAGAAATATCTAATCCTTAGTTAGGAATGAATCCTTTTCTGAAGTTATATTACACCTTCATTTATGCTAAATAAAAACCACTTCCCACTAGCATGTCAACTATAAAATTGCCACATTTATCATAGATGGACTCGTAGGTCTTTATATAAGGGATAAGACATAGATTAATTATTATTAGTATCCTGCTAAACCCAAGATGCTCAAGATCATGAAAATGTTCTAGGGAAGTTTCAATGACTTGACTACCTAAAATTTATCTAGGTCCATAGATATACATTACACAGACACAAAATGGACCATGAAAATGAATTCCTCAGTCCATAAGTTAATAATCGATATCATGGTGTGATGCTGATGTGCTTGATGTTTGATCAGGACAATCCCATGATGTCAGGAATACTGCTCTAGTGTGAGTGAGTAGGTGATGGTGTCATTAATGAAAACCATTAATAAAATGTGTATATTTTGGTGGTAGATCTTGTTCATAAGTTCCATGAAAACATTTTTGGAATTTTAAAACCAAACAACATTACTGTATACACATATATCATATTGCTTCTCTGATACACTATCGTCAGTATGTCCTCCTTTATAATCCATAGATAGTGGTAGATTAATTTAAGGTCAATCTTATAGAAACATCATGCTCCTCATAACTAATTGAAAACTTTTTCATTCCAAGGAAAATGGTTTCCATTATTCAATATAACTAAGTTAATTTTTTTTGATTGACATATATTTGAAGACTACAGACTTCCTTCTTAGTTAATAAGTTAGTTTAACCCCTTAGTGATGTAATTGACCTGAATAAGCCACTAATCTCCAATTCCTAAAGTTAATCCTTCATTTTCTTCATCCTATCTAGTATCACAGAATTATGGGCTATTGAAAAGGTTTTTAAACCCCAAATGAACACTACGTCAACTTAATATTTCGATTCAAAAAATTATCTACTCCATCAATGATTACAACATTGATTTTAACCCATTCCTCAAAATCTTGTGGGAATATGGTGCCCTGAAATGACGGAGAATGCTATATTTTAATGTCATGGAATATTCAACCATTGTTTTTTACAATTATTCCAAGGAGCGAAACGAATAAAAATCCTTCTAGATAAAGAATCCAAATTAACTAAACTCTGATTTAGATGATGGAAAAGACTCAACTGCATACACCTAAATGTCCAATGGTAGAGGTGGAACATCCTCCCTTGTGGGTACATTCCTGAGATACATTATGAGTATCTAGTAAGTCTATATCAATGTGAAATCTCTTATAATGTGAAGGAACCAATTCAAAATAATAATCCTTCGGGAACGATTCTAATCAGCCGATGGGATCACACAAAGGATATCCTTTGATTCATCCCATAAGTCAAGGTAAATCTCCTCTACCACTAACCTAGGTGACCATCACTACAACTTAGTCACAATAATATATATATATAACCAATATCATTATTATGTTTTAAATAATAAAAATGATAGTATATATCAATAGAACATAGTAATAGATATATCAATCAATAGATAATACAAGACTATCCTAAACAAATATAAAAATAAGAGTAATTAAATTAAAAAAATATTATGTGATATAAAATCTGTGGATATATCGCATATAATCATATATTTCTATTAATTTGGAATGAATTACCATGAAATTATCATAAAAATAAGTCATATTAGTCCCTTACATGGTAACTCGTAGGCCTGTTACACTTGTGTAGGTCAAAAACATAGAAATCCTACTAAATTAGTCCCACAAAACTACCTCCATTATACCATGTCCTAGGTTAGTCCAAAAATAAAAGTACAAAGTCATATAATAATACCATTTTATGAAACCCCATCCTGAACCATTGGGTCCTAGTCATAGGGTCACATGACCTATTACACATCTCCTCATACGTAAGAGTTGTATGGATAGAAGAATGGGTATAATTCCATTAGGGGAGAGACTATACCCAATGTATCATATCATAGAAAAATAATAATAAATAGAATAATCATAGAATTATGTATAATCTAAATGATGTAATATCATTCATACATGTAATAAATGGGCTCTAAATAATAAATCCAGACATGAGTAACAAATGTACTAGATGAATAAATAAATATTACTTTTGGGCCATCTATAATCCATCCCTAACTGATACCACCTCCATCATCACCTACTAATTCATTATCCCTGGACCCCTTTACCTTAAATGGTTCCATATATATTAAATCTATATGTGTATTAAAATAATGGTGAATGGATGGATTAATAAACCTTGTATGAAATCATGATTGTTTATTAACAATTTATCTCAACTGTAACATGTTTATTATATGATATTAATAAATTTTCAATAAGTATAACAATCAAACCACACATACTGAGCGATCATTCTCTAACTAATCCACCACACACCCCCATCCATAACTGCTTTGACTCTACAATCATAGGATAATAACATGAGGTTGTATGTTTGTAGGAATAATCTGATTGTCTTGTAACAGAATCCCTAGTAGTGTCACAACATTGAATCAAATAAGGCCCCTAACCCTCACCTCCTTGCTCCATCAAAGGTTTAGACTCGAGACCATCATACCTCTTCTATTACTAGGTTCAAGACTCTAATATGTCATTCCCATAATGCACTACCTCAGGTTAGAGACCCAGGCTGTCATTCCCCTACCCTTAACTTATTTCTATCATAATAAACTTCATTGTAAGTGTAGTGAGATCCCCATATAAAGGATACAAATCAAAAAAAATCATACAATGAAAATTACCAAAATCAACATACATGGCATGGTAACACTCATAACAAGGTAGATCATGAAAGGGATTAAAAAAATATCATCAATAGAATATTGTTCAAGAACATAAAAACATGTTATATAATAAAAACATTGAGTCATGCTACTCTATCAATACTTCTAGAATAAAATATCATAATATCTCTCATAGGCAACACACACCCACATCTTATCATAATCAATCATAGAGAATATGGTATAACTAAAAAGAATTATACCAAGGAAATAGTTGTAAATGAGATCCCTAAAAGATAATAAACTACCTAAATCTTGGATTTTGATGTCAACATAAAGGTTCAATATGGATTCATAAATTCAAATATGACCACATGTTTATCCACTAAAATTCTCACCATTGATTCCTAGAACCATTTCTATTAAATTATTTCCAAAATAAATATAACAACCCATGTGGTGACACATTCTATTTCATGGGTAGTTTAAAAAGTTTCTTTTTACACCATAAAATGTGATTAAAAGTTATTTCTTAATGAGTAATTGTAATTTTAAATAATATTATATTTAGTGTATCTATAATAATATGAGTTATTCATTATAATTATTTTTCTCATTCATTAATAATTATAGGTACACCATTTATGATTTATTAATAAAATTTATATAAATATTATAATAGTTAATTTTATATATAAAACAATAATACTAATACATACAGATCAATCATTTTAAAAACAAAAAACCGATGGAAGATGGGAGAGGGGGACATGTCATACCTGGAAACAAGAATAAGGGTTCAGATTACATGATGGAGACTTTACAAATCTTTAATATAGGAATTTTTATTCTTTTTATACTGAAAATGGTCAAAAATTTATTGAAGAAAATACATGGTTACTTTATGAAAATACACAATCATGCTAGTTTCATACATCTGGAAACCACAAATTAAATCAATAATTTAATATATATTTTAACAATTTTGTAATTACAAAGCCATTAAAATATCTCATAAAGGGTTTAAAATCATTAAAAAGTCAAACTAATTAAATCTTTATTATATTTTACATTAAAAACCATGAAAAAAAGATACAGGATTGATCTTGGGAATTAGAATAAAAAATAGGATTTTTAATTACCTTAATGCCATAATAAGTGTTATGTAAGATTAACTTGGTATTACCCATAAATAGATCATACATATTATATGAGTGAACTGATAAACCTTATATAACCTTTTATGAATTTAAATTACCCATACGTAGCTATGTCACACCCTTAAATACCATTAAGAAACATAGTGTATCCCTTTCATCCAACATACACTAGAATTATGGTGCAAGGTTTTAACCTCATAGACCCTATCAAAAATACATTATAACTTTTTTTGAGTTTTATGATCTTTATGTTACCCATATAATACCTCTATCAATATGCATTTACACTTATATAGTACATAAAAAAGGGTTCAACCATTACAAAACTCATCGAAATAGGGTGTTACATTTACATAATTTCTAATTTCCAAATATTAACCCTTTGAAATTGAAGGGATTCCGTTATGTAGAATAATAATTACCCTGATGTGGTTCCAGAACAACTCTATTATCCTTATACGGTGTCCCTAAAACCCTCTTTACCATTACACAAATAAATGGACCATCGTAAGGATAATAATTAAATTGAACACAATTTTGTTGTTCATGCAAGAGGATTACAAAATACCAACACATTAGGGTTTTAATAACATTTAAATATTATGGATATAATATTCATGTGATAAGGTTCTTGGATGATAAAATTGGAAGAGTTTAGTGGATAAATGCAAAGTGAATGTGAGTCCTGAATTGGAGGATTTGTTAACTTCTTTTATTTGAATAGAAGGAATTGTCAAGATGAACCCTTAATAATTTCCATAATGTGTTGTTATTATTTTAGGGATGATGGATACAAAATAGAAAATGAAATGGAGATTGAGTTTGGGTTGCAAATCACATCATCCTCTCATTCGGGAGACAACATTGATTATTTAAGTCATTTTATTTTATTTTTATATTACTACAAAAATTTACTTTTACCATGGTAATTAATTTGTATAATTAATAATTAATTTTATTGAAATAATTGATTATCATCCCTTATAACTAATTTGAAAAATATAATTTTTAATTTCTAAATCATTTTATCTATCAATATTCCAAATTTCTTGAGAATTTAATTTTAATATTAGTGCACCTAACGTTTAAAAATAGATTTAAGAAAAAGAATCTTTTTATGAATATAATTTATAAGTATGGTTTAGATATTAAAATTAGAAATTATGATTACAAAAAATGGTTTATTAAAAAAAATGTTATGAGGCATTAATTTTAAGTGAAAACCGAATCTCACAATTAAAATTCTTGTTTGAAAGAAAAGATCAAAAATAGTTATTTTATTGAATTAACATTTTAATTTAGTTATACAATTGTTGGACATATAATTCATAATTTCAATGAATATATCTACATGTAAAATGTTATTATTTAAATATTTTTTTATTAATTATTACTTTTTAAATCATCTAGTATATTATTGAATACGTATAAACAATTAAAATTATAATTTCTGAAAAATCTTATTTTTTTCATTAAATCAATCATTCTGGAAGAAAACCAATTTTTTCATCTAAATATAAAATTTTTATTCTAAACAAAAAAATGATGTTTAATTTTTCAAATTAAATTTCCAAAATTTAGAAATTCAATTTTTTAATAAAATCATAAAATTTAATGAAAATCTGTTATTATTACAAAATGGAAATTTCAAATATTGACTATTATAATTGATATTTAATATAATCTTCCAAATAGGATTTTTTTCACCCAATTATTAATATAATTAATAATTTATCATATGTTTCATAAAATTGAAATGCAGATTACAAAAATATTAAATTTTTTGAAAAATAAATTCCAAAAGATTAAATGATCTTATTAGTCATTTAAGGTAAACTAAATAAATTTCATTCACATTAAAAGTATTTTTCGTTTTAATTATACATATATTTCATAAAGTGGTTAATCATATTTATTCAAACTAATTCAATGGAGAGGATTTACTAGTCATAATTAATGATTTATATTTTATCTAATTATGGATTTATTTCATTTATGTTCAAAGATCAATGCGGAGAATTCTATATAACACATTTGTTTTATTTAATAGAAGTCATATATTAAAATACTGTTGAATTAAATTCTAACCCTAAAATATGTTATTTCCTTGAAATTACAATTATTATTCATTTATGAATTTAAGTGATGATTTTCTTAACAAATTCAACATTTGATGTATAACAACTTATATAACTTCTACCATACTCTCTTAGGCTATAGAAAAATTATTAACTTTCTTGAAACAACATTATCAATTAATGTAATAATATACCAAATTATGTATATACCCAAATAATACATTATCTATAATATTAAATTAATAAGAACATTTGAATCTCCATATTCAAAACCCATAGTGAGGTCATATATTACAATAAAAATTAACTATTATATTTACCATTCAAATGGTTTTTTCCACTAGTTCATATGGTCACACGTTAGTGAATATATAATATAGTCAATAGAATGTAATGAATGTCACCAAAAATATCATAGTGAAATTATCAATCCCAAAGAATCCAATACTATTTATTACTTCACAAATATCAAAAAACCTTTTATTATATCAACACTTAGAATATATTAAATCTATTAGTTATCCATGCCTTATTCATGTGTTATCCAGTAGTTATTATGATAACCCTAAACATTATTATATTTTTAAACATGATTTATTACATAGATTTTCAGAAAATAGATCCCTGAATATTGATAGGTCTAGTGTCTTGAGAAATTTGGAACATTAAATAACAACTTAAAACATGAAAAGCACGTTTTTATTTCATACTTATTTTATATGATAACAACATAACTTCATACTTAGTTTTTCTTGGGATAACATGAGGATATAAATAAGATAAGGGTGTGATATAAGGCCCAGTATCGGAGTAAACAAGGAATAACATGAAGAATAATATACATGTTAGGAAATTGTAATATCATTAGGGAATAAGAGAATCATGAACATAAAATCATGATATAGAATGATTATCATAACATGGAAATATGGAAACAACATATAACACTACATCATTAAAATAACAGAATCATGTAATCCCATATCCCAACATTGTGGATGAATCCCTATAAATGAATCTAGTAAAACCCTATCCCAAAAAGATTTATCATGATACTAATCATTACTTAGTACATTGGAGAGCTACCATGGTGGACCCTTCGTAATCATTTGAATCACATGCTAAAGTGTGCCATATAGATCATATAACATGGATTTATTCAGCATCATCATTTATTCCATGATCATGAAATATGGAATACATAAATTATGTCCTGAATAAACAATGTATGGGAATAATGTTTAATAACATTGATAATATAATGGTATGGTATTCACTAAATGATGAGTTTGGCAGGGAAAATTGCAGTGCAATTCCAACCGCATAATGACGTCATATAGAAATTCATAAAAAGTGTTGACGAGAGAGTAATGGGTATATCATTATTTATAGATGAAATTAAAAGTAGGGTATCATGTAAAATAATATCATATCATTTTAATTATAATTTTATATTCATAATCGAAATTATTTTCTTGAATGGAAATGAAAAGATATAAATCTGTTACATAATTTTAGCATAATAATTGGTGGGATAAAAAGATCATAGGAGGGATTAATGGGATTTAAATGAAGATTCCATAATTTACACATAAAATTTATATTAAGTATTTATGGAAGAAAATATCCCAAATAAATAAAATCAAAATTAAAAGGCATCATATAAAAGAGGTTCTTAAAGAAAGAGAAGAGTTGAGATCCCTTATGGAATTTCAGCATAATAACGGGTGTAATTAAATGGACATAGGGGTCTTAATAAGAGTGAAAGGATTACCATGTCTTTTATAAATTAAATTTAATGTAGGGGATGATGTAAACCAATATCCCAAAATATAAAAATGTAATTTTAGAAGCATAATATAAAATATATTCTTGAATGTAAGTGTGAAGTGAGAAACCCCTTACGGAATTTTGGTATGGTAACGGGTGGAATTAAAATCTCTAGGGGGGATTAAATTGAGTTAATGGAACATTACATCATGTATAAATAAAATGTAAATAAATGTGGTATGGAATAAAATATTCCAAATCAAGTAAATGGAAATTAAAATTCATGACATAAAAGATTTGTTTTCAGAAAAAGGATAGAGGGATATCCCTTACAAAATTTCATCGTAGTAGGGAATTTAATTAAAGGATCATATGATGATTAAAGAGAGTGAAATAATTATATTATAATTTATTCATAAAATTAATAGTATAAGGATCATTTAACAACATAACACAACATTTAAAAATTGAAATGGAGAATCATAATATAATAGAGGCTCTTGAATGGAAATGAGAAGAGAGAAATCCTTTATATGGATGTGTGATCCCAATGTATTGTGGGAGGATTCATGGGAGATTGGGTGTAAGGGGAAGAAGGTGATAAAGCTTTAAAGAGGTTCAATAAAGATAAATGGGAGTATAGGTCCGTCAATATAGGGAATGTGGGGGAATTAATTATTATTTTGGTTTTGAACACTACACAATAAAATATTAAAAACAAAAAACCATACCATGGTTATTGACCATGGTTTTATGAAAAGGGGATTGGTATAAATTATTTAATAAATCTAAGGGATGATGATATTAATATTTTACCATTCCTTATGTGTAGGTGATTCATACACTCAACGAAATTATTTCAAAAATCATAAAAAATATTATAGGTCTTGGAGAATACAATATTTATTTATAAAATAAGTCAAATAAACATTCAATTATATTTGTTTAAATAAATAAAACATATTTTTTACAATATAGCTTCTATTTCATTGTATTACATCACTATTGTGTCATTATGATTTCACAAAATAGATCATATATTTATACGGTATTTAATTTTTACCCAAAAATTCGATTGTCTCAGAAAATAATGAAAAATTCACCATTGGATAATATTGACATCATGATTCCAAAAATAATATTATTTTTATCTAAATTATTTTCCAAATACATGAATTTTTTCTTTTAATATAATCACTGGCAGTTATTTAAAATTAAATGGTTTTGAAAAAAACTATTACTAAAAATGAATAAAATATATATTTTACATCATAAAAAGAATATGATTATTCATTATTTTAAAAATATAAATTTAATAATAATATACCATTAACATATTATTTATTTTATAAATCCATTAATTCTTCAAAAAATGTTTTTTAATTGAATTTGATTATTAACCATAAATAATATTTCTTCTTTATGAATCATTGTCAAAATAACTATAATAAAATGAAATTATATTCACTATTCTATAATAATAAAATATAAATAATAATAATTATAGGGCCTTGTCACATATATATTTATTACATCATCTTATTCCCTTAGAATAAGTTATCCGATGGTGGGGTTTTTATAGGTCTGTTTAGTGAATATGGTTCAGTTTGTGATCTCAATGAGCTTAATCATATCTCGAAAATAGTTTATATAATTATTAAGTTGTTAGATCTAGGATTGGGCATCGTCAATGTAAAATCATTGATATTATATCTCCCTCATATGATCTGATAAATGGGAATTATAGGGTATGATCATACTGGTTGAGGCCATCATTTCATTATTTATTCCAAAATGATTTGTTTAAACCATATATTTATATTAGTCATGTGATCATTATTCAATGGACATATATTATTAACATTAATGATACTTAAAATTCATTAAATTCGAATTGGATATAATAAAACAAAAGGAGGGATGTGTTTTTTATATCCATAAGTCATTTAATTAAAAGAAAAGTAATTTTATTCATAATAGTTTGGGTCGTTACAACCTCCACCATTACAAAATTACACCCATATAATTTCATTTTATGACACTAAAATAGATTATGGTAACTCAACATCCTCACCTACTCTAGTTTCTGTGATGCTTCTTCAAAATTTTGGTTTTAATAGAATAACTTTTCAATGGGAATTGATTTTTTTTGTAGAAATTTTTCTCTATTATCTATGATCATAACAGAATTCTCCATAGAGAGGAGGACATTCTACAAATGGAACCACCACTATATTGAGTACATGTGATGGGTTAGGTATTAAATTCCTCAAGAGTGATACATGGAATACATCATGTACATCAGATAGGCTCTTTAGTATTTCTACTTCAAAGGCCGCTACTCAAATGCAATCATGTATCTCTAATGGGTTAATGTACCGTGGACTATGATTTCTATTCTTCCCAAATATTTTAAATATCTTCCAAGTAAATATACAGAGGATTACCTTGTCTCCAACATCCATCTATAGGTATTAACAATGATTTATAATATAGCTCTTTTGATGACTCTGGCCAATGTTGTTGTGATGCTAGATGATTTTAACCTTATCCATCATTTATTAGACCATTTCCCAACCTAGAAGTTTTTGTTCCACAACTTCATCCAAACATGCTAATATTCTGCATATCTTCCCATAAAGGGATTTAAAAGGTTCCATTTGGATGCATGAGTGGAAACTATTGTTTTAAGAGAACTCCATAATAATGAAATATGTTGGTCCCATCCACCTTTGATGTCCATTGAAAAATATCTCAACATGTCCTAAATATTTTGGACAGTTTTCTCCTATTTTCCATCAATTTTAGTATCATAAGGCATACTAAAATTCACCCAAATATTCATTGCATGTTGAAGACTCTTCAAGAACAAAGTTTTGAATCTTGGATCTCAATCTGACACAGTAGATAGTTGTACTCCATGTATCCTTACCACTTATCTGATGTATATCCAATCCATATGTCCTCGTGAGAAATCCACTTGAACTGCTATGAATTATGTGGTCTTTTTAAGATGATCTACATTAACCTAGATAGCATTGTTTTTTCCCATTTCTTCAAAAGTTCATAGACAAAGTCCATGGTGTTTTTTTCCTATTTCCATGTTGGTATTGGTGTTGGTTTCATCATCCCCTTAAAAAATTCATATCATCCTTAACTTACTGACAAGACATGCACTTTGATTCATATTTAGCGATCTTATTCTTCACGAAACTCCACTATTAGTACTCCCAAAGATCTTGATACATCTTTGTGTTTATTGGGTGAATGGAGAAATTCAAACTTTGCAAATCGTCCAAAAGTTCTTTCATTAACTATGGATTTAATGGAACATATATTCTGGGACCAAATATCACAATTAAGTATTCATTAATAGTGAACTCCAAAGATTTACCATATTTGATAGTTTCCTCTTTCTTCAAAATTCACACATAATCTTTTTTAGAAATCATTAACCTTTACAAAATATATGGTTGAGAAATAATTTTTTAAAGGATTTGTGATATTAACTTATTTATGATTCAGATGCCCATCTTTATAAAATCAAATAAGATCAGATCCTTTTAAATTCAATTAAATGATAGAATTTATAGGTCCTTTATACATAGAGAAACATCCACATTGCTCACTTTCCAAGAGTGGTAATGGATTGAGAATTCACAATCCTTGATGATATTTTACCATCTTCATTGGTGCATGTTCAGATCATATTATATGAATATATATTGTGATCCATATATATTTCACACTTATCCTTAAATAGGTAATGTTTCAATATTTTCAATGAAACAATCATAGCTAACAACTATAGATCTTGTGTGGGATTGTTTTGTCATGAATTTTCTACTTATGTGAGGAATAAGCAATGAATTTTTCATTTTACATTAACAAAAATCCCAAGACCTTCTTTAAAGAATCGCTCGAGATTAAGATAAGAACCCCACTTGTGGGTAGTTTGAGAACAAGGGAACTGATAATCCTCTTCTTCAACTCCTGGAATATTTCATTACAATCATCTTTATAAGATTACTTGACTCCCTTCTGAGTTATCATGGTATGATTTTTTTACAATCATTTGAAATTTCGCACAAATCAGCGATAATATCTCGATAACCCCATAAATATATGGATACCCTTAAAATTTGCTTTCTTGACCATCCCTGAATTAATTTTTTGTTGGAAGGATCTATATTTATCACATTGATTATGATGACATTCCCTAGTCATGATACTTCCTTAAACCAGAACTCAAACTTTCTATACATTGCATAGATCCTCCCCTTTCGCAAGGTCTCCTATACAGTTCTAAGATGTTCCTCATGCTTCTCCATAGTTTTAGGGTATATTAGAATATCATCTATAAAGACAAACAAAATATTTTCAAGGAAATCACTAAAGACTCTATTAATCAAGTACATGAATATTTATGGAGCATTAGTAAGTCCAAAATTTACTACATTGAATACATTGTGTCCTTACCATGCATGAAAAGCAGTCTTTGGGATTTCCTCATAATTAACCCTTACATGGAAATATATGGACCACAGATCCACCTCGAAAAGTATTGTGCTCAACCTTTCTGATCGAACAAATCATAAATTCATGGAAAATGATTTTTTTCTTTATTTTGATTTTGTTGTGCTCCTGATAATCAATGAAAAGGTGCATTGACCCATCTTTATTCTTAATGAACATGTTTGGTGAACCCCATGGTGATGCACTTGGGAGTATAATCCCTTTATCAAGATTCTTATTTAGATGTTTCGTTAGCTCCTCAAGATCAAAAAAATCCATTTCTATATGGTGTATTGGATATTGGGAACTCCCTATGTATATGGTCAATTGAAAATTCAACATCCCATCGAGGAGGAATACTCTGAAATTCCTCGAGAAACACATCAATTAATTCCCTCAAAATAGGAATGCCATTGAAGATGGTTCCTTCCTTTGACTCGATCATATGAGAAAGATACATGTGCTCATATAGAAGTAATGTCTATTTTTATAAATGTGGTGATGAAGAAGATTTGTACTCCTCATAGTGCTTGAATAGAATCAGGGGTCGATTCACATAATGGAGAGGGATTTCCACCTCGTAACAATCTATGTTGGCTCTCCATAGGGAAAGCCAATACCTGCCACAAATTGCATAAAATTCCTCCATGGTGGGTATAAAAAGGTTAAATGGGATATTGATCCAGAAATGATGACATGGGGGAGTTATATTCATGGGATGCAATACTTACCCCATTTATTGTCTTCACTAAGATCTCTACTTTTATTTATTGTGGTGTTCTTTGTATTGTTCTACTAAACATCTCAGATATAAAAGAATGTATAGAACTATGAACGATAACCCAAACTATTACTTTTTGATTCTAGTTCTACATTATATAATATACGAAATGGTGTGGCTATTTTTAATAAATTAAAAACATAATGGGTATTTGAATGAAATTAAATGGATAACATATAAATTAAATGTTTCTCTTTAAATTCTGAGTTTTTAGCAATCAGTCAATGTTATTCATGATCAATATCATAAAATATATTTTTATAGGAATTTTTTTCCCTAAATAATTTTAAATAGTGAGTTTATTTATTTTCCAAGGAATATACCATAGAATGGTCAGACCAAGAGTATTGTACGTCCCGTTGTTATGCACCAGTTCCCATTCGGGTCTAGCTCAAAGTAGTTTGTTTTGTTTCTACCGCTACATACATTTTTTCTAGACCCACCTATACATGTCTGTTTCCAGAGAGAGATGTACTTTCATGAAAAACCTCTTACTATATAATCATATACAATAAAGGTATTCTTTTCTTATACCCAGTCTTATCCCTATGGGTTTCACTATAGTTTTCTAATAAAAATAACAAAAACAAATAATCCTATCCTCTAATAAAATATATGACAACCCCACTGGTTATTACATAGTTAAACATGAATTATTACATATAGTTTCACATAATAAAACATATATGTCCAAGAGGTAAATTGTCTTGGTAAATTCATAACATTACATGACAACATAATGTAAGAAATACACTTTTTTCAAAAACTTATTTTTCTTTACAAAAATATTCCATCATACTGAGCTTCTTATTGGATAACCGGGGGACATAGATAAGAAAAGGTTGAGATATAAGGCCCAATAAGGGAGAAAAAAGTCCTAACATGATGAATATAGTACATGTTAGGAAGTATCCATATCATTGGCGCATAATAGAAACATGAAAATAATGGAATGATATAACATGATTATCAAAACATGGAAATGTTGTAACAACTTAAAACACAGGAATATTAACATAAAGGAATCTGGTAAACCACTATTCGATCATAGTAAAGAAATTCCTATAAAAGAATAAGGTAAAACCCTAATCCCACATGACGTATCCTAAAACTAAACATTTACCAATGCATTAGAGCACCATTAGGGAACACCCTTATTAATCATTTCAATCTCATGCTTATGTGTGCCACATAGATCAAATAACATGTATTCATTAAACAAAATAATTTATTCCATGATCGTGGAATGTAGAATAAATAAATTTATGTCCAAAATCAACATGTATAGATTTATAATAGTGAATACTCTTGATAGAGTAATGGGTATGATATTCACTACATGATTATTTTGCTATGGAATATCACAGTGCAATTTCTGCAGTATAACGACATCATAAGAAATTCATAAAATGCATTGATGAGAGAGAAATGGGTATCTCGTCACTTATAAATGAAATGGGAAGAATGGATCATAGAGAAAAATATCCAATAATGTGAAATTAAATTTTAGATTCATAATATAAATAAAATTATTTAATGAAAATGAGAAGAGAGAAATCCCATACGGAATTTTGGTATAGTAACTAGTGTGTTTAAAAGATCCTAGGGGGGATTAATTGGATTTAATGGAATATACCATATTAAAGACATAAATTTATCGATAATGAGGTATTAAATAACATATCCAAAATCAAGATAATGGAAATTAAAAGGAATGTCATAAAAAAATTCACTAAGAAAAATGAGAGAGGGAGATCCCATAATGAATTTCTTCATATTAACAGGTGTTCATAAAGGTTCATATAGGCCCTAAAGAGAGTTAAAGGAAGATATAATCATTTATAAATAAAATGGACAGTAGGGGGATAACAGAACATTATAACCCTACATATAAAAACATAATTTAAGAATCATATCCTAAAAGAGGCGCTTGAATGTAAAAGAGCAGAGAGAAATCCCTTAGGGAATTTCATCATAATAACAGATGGTCTTAGAAGATCATAGGGGGATTTATGAGAGTGAAATAAATATCCCATCATGTATACATAAAATGGAAAGTAATGAGATATGTATGAAAATATCCCAAATCAAGAAAAATGAAATTAAATGGATTGACATAAAAGAAGTTCTTGGAGTTAAAGGATAGAGAAAGATCCCTTATGGAATTTTGGCATACTATTGAGTGTACATAAAGATAATAGGGGGATTAATGAGAGTGAATGGAATATATAATCATTTATACATAAAATTTATAGTAGGGGGTAATATAAAATTATAACCAAACATATAAAAATGGAATTTAATAAGTATAATATAAAAGAGGTGCTTGAATGGACAAGAGAGGAGAGAAATCTCTTACAAGCATGTGTGATCCCAGAGTCATGGGGTGGCTTCTTGGGATATTGGGGGCACCATGGGAGGGATCTAGGGATCAGGGGAGATATTGGTCTATCATCATATATCTTTAGTGAAGAGAAATGGGAACCTGGGTGGGATTATATAGGAATGGTTGGGGAATTATTTATTATTTTAGTTTAAGACACTTCCCTATAAAATATTCCTAAACCTAAACCATACCATGGTTTTTTCCCATGGTTTCGGAAAAGGGGATTGGTATATATTATTTTATAATTCTAATGGAAGAATATATTAAAATATTTTCCTTTATTATGTGTAGGTGAGTAACACTTTCAAGGAAATGATTTTAAAAATCTTAAAATATATTATAGGTTTTTGAGAAATCGATATGGCTTTATAAAATAAATAATATTAACTTAAATTTAAATTATTTTAAATAAAAACATATATATGGCCGAATATAAATTTTATATTATTTTATTACATCACTATTAAGTCATTATGATGTAATAAAACACATTATATATTCATACATTATTTAATTTTTACTCCAAATTCGACTATCACAGAAATTTATAGAAATTTCACTATTAGATAATTTCAAAATCTTAATTCCAAAAATAATAATCATTTTTTCTAAATAATTAAATAAATATTTCAATTTTTACTTTTAATATAAAAACTGACATTTATTGAAAAATGATGAGTTTTGAATGAAATTTTTTTAAAAACACAATGAAAATTAAATTTGACTTCAAAAAATTATATGTTCACTTATATTTAAAAATATTAATTTAATAAAAAAAAATTATTAAATTTTTATATATTTAAAACATTTATTAACTCTTAAAAATAGATTTGTTAATTGAATTTCAATATTAAACAAGAATACAATTTATTATTTAAAATACATTTACAATGTATTAATAATAGAATACAAGTATATTCATTATTCTACAAAAATATATTGTACATAATCAGAATGACATGGTCTTATTACATATAAATTTATTACAATAGCATATTCTTTTAGAGTAAGGTGTCCTATAGTTGGTCTTTCATGGGTTCGTTCGGTGAATGTGGTTTGGTTATTGATCATGATGAGCTCGACCTTCTCCCATAAACTATTTCAACCATGATTATGTTCTTGGATATCAGCTTGGGATTGGCATAGGGGGAATCCTAGAAATTATATCTACCATAGAAGATCTGATAAATGGGCTTCATAAGGTAGGATCCTTCTGTTTGAGGTGATCACTTACTTTTTCTGTGTCGAAAGAATTTTCTCAAACCCTATATTTATACTAGTAATGTGATCATTGTTAAATGACTATATTATCAACCGAAAGGATACTTAAGAGTAATCTAAATCCAATTGAATATAATAAAACATAAGTATTTTAGGTGTTTTATATATCCATAATACATTTAATTAAAAGAATGGGAATTTTATTCATAATACTTTGGGTCATTATTATTATACCCTATGTTATAGCCTTGTAATAAAATCAATTTTCAAGGTTATTAAGTCCATTTAATATATATTTATATTCATTAATGTAAAAATACTTAAGAATAGTCATTATATGTTTCACATAATCCTCATAACATTTATAAAATACCATAATAGAATTGATAAATATCACGCACTAATGAAATCATCTAAGGGTTTCATCATTTTGTTATAATAAAAATAAAATACTCACTACCTTATTTATGATTAATAAAAATCTACTTTTCCATCATAGTTGTAAATTAATAAGTCTCTGAACCATTTAATTTTTATCATTTATTTTTTTATAAGACTACTGGTTTATATATATATACCATTCTCATTATCATTTACATGATAATATTTCAACCAAATACTGAAATCCAAAATGTTAAACAAAAAAATTAGAGTAAATGAGAATTTTTATATGAAAATTTAAATCCAAATATATTTTTTTACTTATTAAAAACTAATTTCATCCTCTTATACCTCAAGTTAAATATTTTATTCCTTACATTTGTATTTCTTGTACCCCAGTACCTAATACCTTAATGTAATTAAGAAATAAATCCTTCATAGTAGTTAATAAATATTATTTTATTGACCAAATAATATCCCATGGGTGTTTCTAGAGAATTATAATGTATTAGGAACATTCATTCAGAGTTGGAGTGAAGATCATCCCAATTCTTAATCTGTAAAGACCCGTAAAATTCAAGGGAAATTTTTTCTTAATTTTCTTTAGAATTTTACAAGAGCGCGGTTTCTGACGGCACCTGATTCCGAGGCCCGGAGTGTCCGGAATTAATTTCCGAAGTTTGGCTCGGGTACGTTCAGTGAACGAACGAGCGGGAATTTCTAACTTTTGATCCGGTGCTCGGAATTGAAATCCGAGGGCACCGATGAACTCGCAGCGCCGATATTCGCTTAAAGAGACCTTTTCGGGAGTTGCGTTTGTTGCGGGTTGTAAGTTAGTTTTTGGGAGGTTTATAAAAAAGTTGAATAAAAAGTGTAATTATTTTTATTTTACTTTTTGTAGGTTAACTCCTCTCAAAGGAGGTTGGAAGTGGGACCCACACCCACATAACCTCCCTTGGGAGGATTAAGTGTAGTGGGGCCCACACGAACCCCCCACCTTTTCAACTCCCCACTCTCCCTCTTAATGGTTTGACAAGTTAACTTATATTTAATTATACAATTCATGTATATTAAATAAGTGAGTTAATTTTTGAGTTATCCATTTTGAATTTCAAACCTTTGAAATTCTTTTTGTGAATAAAATAAGACTTTGTCTTATTTTGTTGGGTTAGAACTCTTAGTCACCTTGGGAGGATTTCTTGAGAGGATTTGAGAGCTTTCTCTTCTTCTTCAAACCTCAACGAAGAACGCGAAGAACGTCGTTCTTCAACGAAGAACTTCTTCCGCGTCATCTCTTCCGCGACGGTTTTCCGCGACGAACGCCTTCAACAACGACTCTTCCTTCGACGTCAAAGGAATCGAGTGCGACTATCGAGGTAGAGATTCTTGAGTTCGTTTTTTTTTCTTTATTATTTGACTTTCCTCAAGTCTTGACGAGGAACGCTCAATTTCCGACGAAGAACGCCGCTCCGCTCTTCTTCGTTTACCGTGTCAACGAAGGGGACGCCATCTCTTCTTCGGACAACCTTCGTCGGCAAACGAAGATCCGCCAACGTCGTGTCTCTTCGGGCATAGCACTTCGTCAACGGATTTGACGAACGACGACCGCGACACCCGACCTCCGCGACGCCGTCTTCCGCGGAGCGTAGCAGATCCTTTGAATCCTAAACCCGAGGTAGGGGTTGTTGGTTCATTATTTCTTTATTCTTTTCCTTGAACGTGGATCTCGCATGTCTAACTTGATGCTTGATTGTTTAAGTTGCGTTATTAATTTAACGAGAGGGGGCCGGACCGCACGAACACGGCCGAACCCCCCTCCAACGTTCATGTTTATTCATGCGGGTGGAAGCAAGTAGCGTGGTGCCGTCGCACCACGCGGATGATCGTACAATTAATTTACGTGGCGTCGTCGCGCCACGCCGAGGGAAAATCTTCAAGAACGCGATGCCGTCGCGCCGCGTTGAAATGAATCGAAGCACGGCGAAGGGGCGCAGTGCCGACGCACCGCGCCGGATGACGAACGCCGCGGCCGGTTCCGGGCCGCGGCGGGACGAGAAGACCGCGGCCGGTTCCGGGCCGCGGCGGGACGAGGAGACCGCGGCCGGTTCCGGGCCGCGGCGGAAGGGAAGACCAGCGGCCGGGCCGCCGGCGTCGGAAGCCGAAGAACGGGACCGGAAATTCCGGTCCCGTTTGAGAAAACCGGCCGGCCAGCTGGCCGGCCGGATGTCTTAAAAAACGGGGGAATTAATCCCCCGGCCATCCATTAAAACCCCCTCTTTAAGAGAGGGGGTGGTTCTTGAGGGAAGGGGGCATCCTGCCCCCTTGGTTCGGCGCCAGCAGGCCCCCCCCCCCCACGTGAGGGGGGGGGGGGCGGTTTTAAAGGAGCTGGCGCGGCACAAAGGCCGCGCCGTTTTTTTGTGAAGGAACCGCGGGGCTGAGCCCCGCGTGCTGCCAGCCCGTGCGGCGCACCCCGCCGCCAGCGCGGCCCGCTGCCGCCGCCAGCGCGGCCCGCCGCCGCCGCCGCCGCCGCCCGCCGCGCCGCCGCCCGCCGCCGCGCCGCGCCGCCGCCGGCCACCGCGCCGCCCAGGGGGTGGGGGTCGGGCCGGGTCGGCCCGGACCCGGACCCCCCCGTTTCGAACCTGATTTGGTTTTTGGCTCATAACTTGAGCCTCGGACCTCCGAATGACGAACCGTCTGCGGCAACGCGATCCTTGGATCGAGACGGTCGTTTCGGTATATCGCACTCAAGGTTTCGGGTTACTTTGAGTTCGGCCGGGTTGGTTCGTTCACGAAACCAACCGGGCCTTCGGAGCGGAAACGCTCATATCTTGAGCCACGAACGTCCGATTGACGCGCCGTCAGTCGCGTTGTGTTCATCCTAGTGAATCGGATCTTTTGGCATACTCCGCCCAAGGTTTGGACGCAGGTGGAGTACGGTCGGGTTGGTTTTTCCTTAAAAACCAACCGGGCCCCGGAGACGAAAATGCCAATAACTCACAGACCGGGCGTCCGATTGACGCGCCGTCTGTTTCTTTGACTTCCTCTTGATGAGACGAAACTTTTGACATACTCCGCCCGAGTTTTGGTTACAGTCGGAGTATGGCCGGGTTGGATTGTACCCGAAATCCAACCGGGCCCCTGGAACGGGAAATCTAATATCTTTCAGACAGGACGTCCGCTTGACGAACCGTCAGCGGCGTTGGTGGTTACGTTGAGTAACGGTCCCTTTGAGTATACCCTATGGGAGTTCGGGGTGCAGTTGAGATACGGCCGGGATTGGTTTCGCTCACGAAACCAACCGGGCCCCTGGGACGAAAAGGCTAATAACTCACAGACCGGGCGTCCGATCGACGCGCCGTCTGTTGCGTTGAGACCCCTGTGACGAGACGGGCCTTTGAGACACTTCTTCGCGGGACCTTGTGATACTTGGAGTATCGACCAGTAGCTCGTGGAGCGGACCCGTGGTACTTGACAGTGGTGGTGCGCTTGGATGCAGCAGCAGACCCTTGGCGGTGGAGAGCTTAGTTGTAGCGGCGGACCCGCGATACTCTACTGAGTGTGTGCGCTTGGTTGTAGCGACAGACCTGCGACGGTGGAGACGAGCGTGCAGAGTACGGAGACCGTGTAGCCGGCTGAGACCTGACGACTGCTTGACCGACTCGACTTGGAGTGAGTCGACTAGCCCAGTGGACGGAGCGCCCGGTATTTGGCGGCAGACCCACGGCGGACGGAGCGCCTGGTAGTTGGCAGCAGACCCGCGGTACTCGACGGGAGGAGTACCTCAGCAGGCTATCTGGGTAGCGCCCGGTATTTGGCGACAGACCCTCAGCGGACGGAGCGCCCGGTAGTTGGCCGCAAACCCGCAGTACTCGACAGGAGGAGTACCTCAGCAGTCATAGGTTAGTGAGCAGTACCTCGGAGTCGTGATAGGACTACTACACACTTCAGAGACGGGGCTCTTCAGCAGTTACGGTTTCGATAATGAAAATCCTGGTTTGAGGCGAGACTTTTGACCTTGTGTTTACCTCATGATTGAGATGGGTCACTTGCTAACTTTGGTATATGTATGGGCATATACCCGGGTAGTGGTTATCCGTCGTTTTCACAATCCTTGTGTTTCCTCATGATTGAGATGGGTTACTTGATAACTTAGGTATATGTATGGGCATATACCTAAGTAGGGTTTATCTGTTGAGATCTTCTTGTGTTTACCCTTGTTGGTTTTAGTGAGACCTTGAGGGTCTCGGGGTCCCTACTGAGTATCGTTATACTCACCCCTGCACGGGCTATGCCCGCACCTTGTTGTGTTGGTTGCAGACGACGGCCAGTACTGGCAGAGGCCGAGTGTTCGAGGACTGGACGGTACCTGGAGGTGGACTATACGACGAGGCGGTACCCAGAGGCAGACCACTGGGCGGGTCATACTTGGAGCAGACGGCGGGACCCGAGGAGCAGAAGAGCTATCTGTACCCACCCTTCAGGTGGGATTTCCAGTGGACATCTCAGCGTAGCAGCTTTACTTTTCAGTCGCTGTTTTTCCCTTTCGAGTTGTACTTTACAGTTGGGCTTGTATTTCCGGCCCCTTTTTACTTTTCATCTCTTCTTTTTGTACTTTGTGTTTTACTTCCGCTTGTACTCTGTGGTGCTTGTTTTCTTTATAAAGGCAATGCCTTCCCAGTTATCGGGATTTTACGCCTTTGGTGCTAGTCGCCAACCCCTGGCCTATGGAAGGCGGGCTTGGGGTAGTCACGGCACGGGCCCCGAGGACGGGTCGTGACAAATTGGTATCAAAGGAGTTCGGTTCTACCGCAGAACTTATAACTCTGATGTCTCTTTCTGTGAAGCAATAGTGTTGAGAGTACCGAGTGTGGTTTTCAGTTCAGGGAGTCCAGTGTTGGTGCGGGCGGCCGACGTATCCATACACCAGGACCCTGACAACTGATTTCCGACTTTGTGCACGAAAACACTGATTGCGTGTGCGTTTTCAAAGGTTTTTCCCCTTAAAACAGCTCAAACCAGGTCAGCTCACCAGGTATAATCGTTTGATCGTGTTACGTTGTTTCTTTCAGGATGGCCCCACGACGGCAACCAGCTAGGGTTCCGAGAATCGAACGTGACGACAGCCCACCGAGCGACGAGGCCTCGGTGCAGGGCCCTTTGTCAGCAGTGGCACCGGCGGTAGCTCTACCCGCCGAGCCCCCGATGCTTCCAGCAGCATCCGCTGACGATGCACGTCGCCTCAGCGCACTGCATGAGTTTCAGCGCCAGCGACCGCCCAGGTTTCGTGGGGAGACGGATCCCCAGGCTGCAGAGGACTGGCTGGAGGCAGTGGTACGAGTGTTTAGGCTAGTGAGGACACCAGCAGACCTCATGGTGATCCTCGCTGCGAGCCTACTACACGCAGCAGCAGGACGATGGTGGAGCTTGATGCTCCAGGTGCACGATGAGGCATCTCTACTTTGGACGGACTTTGAGAGCCTCTTCCGCTCGGAGTTCGTCCCGGCCACCCTCCGAGCGGTGCGCATCCAGGAGCTTCTTCAGCTGCGGCAGGGCAGCATGACGGTCGCTCAGTACTCGGTGAGATTTACCGATCTCTCGCGCTACTCGACCGACATGGTACGGGACCCATTCTTCCGGGCCCGGACCTTCGAGCAGGGTTTGAGACACGAGATCAGGGCATCGCTGATCTCCCTCAGTTTACCGACTCAGACTGGAGTACTGGAGCGAGCCCTTCTGATTGAGAGCTTCCTTGCTGAGTCTTCACCAGCGCAGCGACCCACCGCAGGGCGGCACGTAGCGGAGTCTTCGGTAGCAGGTAGCCGACAGATGACTCAGGGGTCCAGACAGACCAGACCTTCAGGCAGACGACCTCAGGGCACTGGCTCAGCAGTGCAGGGCACACAGCGCGGAGTCAGTCTTTTGAGTGGAAGACAGTGCTTTGCATGCGGCGGGCAAGGCCACATGGCTCGTGACTGCCCGACCCGCCATGCGGAGGAGCAGCAGACGGTTGAGGGACCACCTAGGCAGAGGCAGAGGTTCGACCGTGGCGGTCCGCAGGGAGGAGGCGGACGAGGCAGAGGAGCTGGCCGAGCAGCAGGTGGTGGACGACGCTTTGAGGTACTGCCACCACCACCACCAGGAGGTCCACCCCGACCACAGGGAGTAGGTGGACATGCGAGAGCACAGCTTCAGGCAGCTGAAGCTTACGATCATGGAGCTCTGGGAGCAGGTGGACAGGAGCAGAACTAGTGGATACATCCTTGTACTTCTGGTTCCTTGCTGCTTTTGTGTAGCGTCTTGTATTATGAGCTGCAATAATAAAAGACGCATCCTTTGTGATGTTTTCATTCCTGTCCTCTTTTGTGATGTTACTAAGAGGTTCCAGTTGACTGTTGACTTGACCCTCACTTGTGAGACATCTACTGGAGGAGACCCAGTTACCACACACTGATGCCGACAGTGTGACTCAACCCTTGGAGGCGAGAGTAACGGTTGGATCTCTTAGTAGTAGCGTCGAGGCCTTACGACGTCATCCTTGGTATGGATTAATACCATCCATGTTAGGATTGACTGTTTTAGGCAAAGAATGTGGTTCATCCAGGGGATGAGACCAGGTTTCTCTTATCGGCAAAGAAGAAATCTCGCAGCTCTTATGGGACCAGAGATGGTCCGGGCCACGTCAGAAGAGGTCCATGTCATCCAGGAGCGGGCCCTACATGGGCGATCGATTCCTCTTGTGCGCAACAGATGGCGGCACGGGAATCTCCAGGAGAGCACTTGGGAACGGGAGGCTCAGATGCGTGCTCAGTATCCTCTTTTGTTTCCCTAGTTTTTGATGTAGCTTTACGGGGACGTAAAGCCCTGAGGTGGGAGTAATGTAAAGACCCGTAAAATTCAAGGGAAATTTTTTCTTAATTTTCTTTAGAATTTTACAAGAGCGCGGTTTCTGACGGCACCTGATTCCGAGGCCCGGAGTGCCCGGAATTAATTTCCGAAGTTTGGCTCGGGTACGTTCAGTGAACGAACGAGCGGGAATTTCTAACTTTTGATCCGGTGCTCGGAATTGAAATCCGAGGGCACCGATGAACTCGCAGCGCCGATATTCGCTTAAAGAGACCTTTTCGGGAGTTGCGTTTGTTGCGGGTTGTAAGTTAGTTTTTGGGAGGTTTATAAAAAAGTTGAATAAAAAGTGTAATTCTTTTTATTTTACTTTTTGTAGGTTAACTCCTCTCAAAGGAGGTTGGAAGTGGGACCCACACCCACATAACCTCCCTTGGGAGGATTAAGTGTGGTGGGGCCCACACGAACCCCCCACCTTTTCAACTCCCCACTCTCCCTCTTAATGGTTTGACAAGTTAACTTATATTTAATTATACAATTCATGTATATTAAATAAGTGAGTTAATTTTTGAGTTATCCATTTTGAATTTCAAACCTTTGAAATTCTTTTTGTGAATAAAATAAGACTTTGTCTTATTTTGTTGGGTTAGAACTCTTAGTCACCTTGGGAGGATTTCTTGAGAGGATTTGAGAGCTTTCTCTTCTTCTTCAAACCTCAACGAAGAACGCGAAGAACGCCATTCTTCAACGAAGAACTTCTTCCGCGTGATCTCTTCCGCGACGGTTTTCCGCGACGAACGCCTTCAACAACGACTCTTCCTTCGACGTCAAAGAAATCGAGTGCGACTATCGAGGTAGAGATTCTTGAGTTCGTTTTTTTTCTTTATTATTTGACTTTCCTCAAGTCTTGACGAGGAACGCTCAATTTCCGACGAAGAACGCCGCTCCGCTCTTCTTCGTTTACCGTGTCAACGAAGGGGACACCATCTCTTCTTCGGACAACCTTCGTCGGCAAACGAAGATCCGCCAACGTCGTGTCTCTTCGGGCATAGCACTTCGTCAACGGATTTGACGAACGACGACCGCGACACCCGACCTCCGCGACGCCGTCTTCCGCGGAGCGTAGCAGAACCTTTGAATCCTAAACCCGAGGTAGGGGTTGTTGGTTCATTATTTCTTTATTCTTTTCCTTGAACGTGGATCTCACATGTCTAACTTGATGCTTGATTGTTTAAGTTGCGTTATTAATTTAACGAGAGGGGGCCGGACCGCACGAACACGGCCGAACCCCCCTCCAACGTTCATGTTTATTCATGCGGGTGGAAGCAAGTAGCGTGGTGCCGTCGCACCACGCGGATGATCGTACAATTAATTTACGTGGCGCCGTCGCGCCACGCCGAGGGAAAATCTTCAAGAACGCGACGCCGTCGCGCCGCGTTGAAAAAAATCGAAGCACGGCGAAGGGGCGCGGTGCCGACGCACCGCGCCGGATGACGAACGCCGCGGCCGGTTCCGGGCCGCGGCGGGACGAGAAGACCGCGGCCGGTTCCGGGCCGAGGCGGGACGAGGAGACCGCGGCCGGTTCTGGGCCGCGGCGGAAGGGAAGACCGGCGGCCGGGCCGCCGGCGTCGGAAGCCGAAGAACGGGACCGGAAATTCCGGTCCTGTTTGAGAAAACCGGCCGACCAGCTGGCCGGCCGGATGTCTTAAAAAACGGGGGAATTAATCCCCCGGCCATCCATTAAAACCCCCTCTTTAAGAGAGGGGGTGGTTCTTGAGGGAAGGGGGCATCCTGCCCCCTTGGTTCGGCGCCAGCAGGCCCCCCCACGTGAGGGGGGGGGGGGCGGTTTTAAAGGAGCTGGTGCGGCACAAAGGCCGCGCCGTTTTTTTGTGAAGGAACCGCGGGGCTGAGCCCCGCGTGCTGCCAGCCCGTACGGCGCCCCCCGCCGCCGGCGCGGCCCGCTGCCGCCGCCAGCGCGGCCCGCCGCCGCCGCCGCCGCCGCCCGCCGCGCCGCCGCCCGCCGCCGCCGCGCGCCGCCGCCGGCCACCGCGCCGCCGCCGTCCGCCGCCGCCGGCCACCGCGCCGCCGCCGTCCGCCGCCGCCGGCCGCCGCCGCCGGCCGCCGCGCCGCCCAGGGGGGGGGGGGGGGTCGGGCCGGGTCGGCCCGGACCCGGACCCCCCCGTTTCGAACCTGATTTGGTATTTGGCTCATAACTTGAGCCTCGGACCTCCGAATGACGAACCGTCTGCGGCAACGCGATCCTTGGATCGAGACGGTCGTTTCGGTATATCGCACTCAAGGTTTCGGGTTACTTTGAGTTCGGCCGGGTTGGTTCGTTCACGAAACCAACCGGGCCTTCGGAGCGGAAACGCTCATATCTTGAGCCACGAACGTCCGATTGACGCGCCGTCAGTCGCGTTGTGTTCCTCCTAGTGAATCGGATCTTTTGGCATACTCCGCCCGAGGTTTGGACGCAGGTGGAGTACGGTCGGGTTGGTTTTTCCTTAAAAACCAACCGGGCCCCGGAGACGAAAATGCCAATAACTCACAGACCGGGCGTCCGATTGACGCGCCGTCTGTTTCGTTGACTTCCTCTTGATGAGACGAAACTTTTGACATACTCCGCCCGAGTTTTGGTTACAGTCGGAGTATGGCCGGGTTGGATTGTACCCGAAATCCAACCGGGCCCCTGGAACGGGAAAGCTAATATCTTTCAGACAGGACGTCCGCTTGACGAACCGTCAGCGGCGTTGGTGGTTACGTTGAGTAACGGTCCCTTTGAGTATACCCTATGGGAGTTCGGGGTGCAGTTGAGATACGGCCGGGATTGGTTTCGCTCACGAAACCAACCGGGCCCCTGGGACGAAAAGGCTAATAACTCACAGACCGGGCGTCCGATCGACGCGCCGTCTGTTGCGTTGAGACCCCTGTGACGAGACGGGCCTTTGAGACACTTCTTCGCGGGACCTTGTGATACTTGGAGTATCGACCAGTAGCTCGTGGAGCGGACCCGTGGTACTTGACAGTGGTGGTGCGCTTGGATGCAGCAGCAGACCCTTGGCGGTGGAGAGCTTAGTTGTAGCGGCGGACCCGCGATACTCTACTGAGTGTGTGCGCTTGGTTGTAGCGACAGACCTGCGACGGTGGAGACGAGCGTGCAGAGTACGGAGACCGTGTAGCCGGCTGAGACCTGACGACTGCTTGACCGACTCGACTTGGAGTGAGTCGACTAGCCCAGTGGACGGAGCGCCCGGTATTTGGCGGCAGACCCACGGTGGACGGAGCGCCTGGTAGTTGGCAGCAGACCCGCGGTACTCGACGGGAGGAGTACCTCAGCAGGCTATCTGGGTAGCGCCCGGTATTTGGCGACAGACCCTCAGCGGACGGAGCGCCCGGTAGTTGGCCGCAAACCCGCAGTACTCGACAGGAGGAGTACCTCAGCAGTCATAGGTTAGTGAGCAGTACCTCGGAGTCGTGATAGGACTACTACACACTTCAGAGACGGGGCTCTTCAGCAGTTACGGTTTCGATAATGAAAATCCTGGTTTGAGCTGAGACTTTTGACCTTGTGTTTACCTCATGATTGAGATGGGTCACTTGCTAACTTTGGTATATGTATGGGCATATACCCGGGTAGTGGTTATCCGTCGTTTTCACAGTCCTTGTGTTTCCTCATGATTGAGATGGGTTACTTGATAACTTAGGTATATGTATGGGCATATACCTAAGTAGGGTTTATCTGTTGAGATCTTCTTGTGTTTACCCTTGTTGGTTTTAGTGAGACCTTGAGGGTCTCGGGGTCCCTACTGAGTATCGTTATACTCACCCCTGCACGGGCTATGCCCGCACCTTGTTGTGTTGGTTGCAGACGACGGCCAGTACTGGAAGAGGCCGAGTGTTCGAGGACTGGACGGTACCTGGAGGTGGACTATACGACGAGGCGGTACCCAGAGGCAGACCACTGGGCGGGTCATACTTGGAGCAGACGGCGGGACCCGAGGAGCAGAAGAGCTATCTGTACCCACCCTTCAGGTGGGATTTCCAGTGGACATCTCAGCGTAGCAGCTTTACTTTTCAGTCGCTGTTTTTCCCTTTCGAGTTGTACTTTACAGTTGGGCTTGTATTTCCGGCCCCTTTTTACTTTTCAGCTCTTCTTTTTGTACTTAGTGTTTTACTTCCGCTTGTACTCTGTGGTGCTTGTTTTCTTTATAAAGGCAATGCCTTCCCAGTTATCGGGATTTTACGCCTTTGGTGCTAGTCGCCAACCCCTGGCCTATGGAAGGCGGGCTTGGGGTAGTCACGGCACGGGCCCCGAGGACGGGTCGTGACATAATCAATCCTATGGGGGGGGGGTGTTACCCCTAGATGAATTTTCACTATATCAAAAACCAATATTCAATATCTAGGAAAGGTTGTAATTTTTGGGAAAACTACATGCACATCAATATTCAAAAGTTTTACTACTTCATCCCATACTAAGACTTATTCCTATGATTTCAGTAATGTTCTAAAATATTAATCCATAAATAAAAAGTGCATTATTTTATTAGAATTAAATCATATACTACCCTAAACTGGTTATCTATAACATTTAAATTTCATAAAACCTTAAATAATAAACCCTTAAAGTATCCAACAAATCATAATCTTCAAAATTATATGAACTGAACTATAATACCAAATATGATTCATAGAACCTGCATTCCTAGATCTAGTGTTATAAACACCTACATTACATACTGACTTTAATACCAAATATATATTATCAGACATAACTATCATATAATTACATGACATAAAGAAACTATGGTATTATATATATTCCCATGACATTTTACAGTATAAAAATTATATAATTATCACAATAATTAAAATAATAATTTCCATATCTTTGTCATCTAATGGAGTTTTTTACCTCAATATATGAAATTAATTATTATATAATGTGTTTTAACATCTCTCATAAATTCATTAACATGTTCT
Organism: Viscum album; assembly: GCA_963277665.1. NCBI lineage: Eukaryota > Viridiplantae > Streptophyta > Magnoliopsida > Santalales > Viscaceae > Viscum > Viscum album. The sequence goes on from OY728133.1 coordinate 540,017,137, forward strand.
ATCCTTTTTAACAAGTCACATGTACAATTTTTCATCATTTCAAGGTAATGAAAAAATATGGAAGGGGTGATCTAAAATCTCTCTAAGGGAAGAATGTTACTAAAGACATGAAAAAAAAATCATGGTATACATAATATGATAGTAATAAATCATCTAAATAGTTTCATAGTCAATTAAAACCAAGAGAATTCTATATCTAGGAAAATAAATGAAAACCTGTATATCAATAATATTGATCTCATTGTAATGAAATAAATAATTGCATACATTATAAATATTTTTCCAAGGCCATTTTCAATGACAAAATACTAGTCCTGGGACAAGTATTCACCAAAACCCAAGATATTTTTTCTCCTAATATATATCAAAGAATTTTAGGGATATATATTTTTGGTCCAAAAAATACTATTGTTTATGTCTAATTCATTCACTATAAGAGTCAAAAAGACATTTCATTGCACTATCAAAGGAACAAATGAATGCATAAAAACATTGCTATTTGTATAAAAATTAATATGAAATTTGAATATATAATTATACTACTTTAGTAGTTAGTAATCATAAGAAAATGTTAATACTTTTACATATTTATATAAATAGAATAACATGGATATAGACCATCTAGAGAATGGAGTTAAATAGAAAAACAATATATAATATAACTATAAAAAATCAACTATATTGGAATAACAACATAGATAATGAATGTATATTTTCTAATTTTGTTATAATTACATTCTTTCTTGGTTAATATCATCTAATGTTAATTTTGTAGAATGTGATGTTCACGATGTATAGATCAATGACTATAAAACTCATTTTATATTAGAATTACATGATTACGAACCTTTTAAATATATATGTTTTATTGTTTCAAAAGAACATATGACTAGTAAAGAAAAGTAAATAGAGAATGAATTTGGCATAGTTTAAAAAGAACCATGAAAATAAATGCTTGAATGATACAACAAAAAATGAATTAGGAATTGGATTGTTTGAAACCATGGGATCAATACCCCAAACTATGAATATAAAAATTTTGAAACATAATCCATATTAGGTTAAATAATTTTGAAAATTAAAATTAATATTTTAGGGAATTATTAATAGATATTATTTTAAAAAATAACATTGAAATAAAAGATGATGTTACTAGTCACATCAAAAATCATTTTTACCAAAAAATCTATGTAAAAAATATTAGAAAACCGTTATATTTTAAAATAATTTTTGATAATAGGTTCCTATAAATATAGATCATTTATCCTGGATAAATGATGATTGAAAGAAAAAAGAATATGACTATAAATGTAAAATACCCTTTTTACTAACATGAAAAAACTGATTTTCAAATCCCACAATAAAAAAGTAAAAAAATATATTATTTTATATTATGATATATTTTTCTGCTTATAATTATAGAAATTATCAAAAAAATAAAATATTAATATGTTAGAAACCATGAATGGATTAATGAAAGTTATGATAAAATAAAAGCACTCATGGAAAATAGTGTTGACTTATCAATATTATTTACGAGAAATATAGTCCATGAAGCAAGAAAAAATTGAAAAGGAGCTTCTGTGGAATAGAATGAAATAAATATAAAATTACATGAAATGTAATAAAATGTTAGAATTTTCCCAAATAATAAGAAATCAGTTCATGTGAATGAGAAATTACTAACCAAAAACTCTTATGACTAGAGTAACACATGAGTCAACAGACATTTATAGAAAAAATATTATTTCGTTTAGTTTATACGATGAATTAAAAAAAATTAAATTATATAAAAATTTTGTGATTTTAAATCAATATAACACTATAGAAATTAAACACGGTACAAAATATGTAACCTGTTTCAATGAATTGAAATTTAGGACAAGTAAACCCAAATTTCATGAGTACTAATCTAATTAAATCCCCTTGACAGAGTGGAATTATAAATGAAATTTATAAACATGATTAAATTTTAATTCCTGATATTATTTATCAAATGAAAATTATACAACCCAGATAAAAAAATTAGGTATATAATACAAAACATGTGTAAAATGGCTGAATTTGATATCAAAACATTTACATTGTATTACCGTTTACAGTATAATACTATAAAATCTTATATACATACCATAGATATAATAATAAATTATCTCATAACCATTATATAAATATTATATCAATTTTACTATTAGGTTTTATCCATATAATACAAATATAAGGACAATTTTTAGTCTATTTTAATTATCTGGTATTAGAACTTTAGATTGATTTTTTCATAAAAACATCATAAAGATAAGATCCATTCTTACTAATTTGATTAATGTTCATCCTTCCAAGATAATTCAAGATATAATTGAAATATTTTTAAAAGGTTATTATTTCCCATTTTTATTTTTTTAAATACATGCATACATCTTCTTAAAATTGAAATCACGATGAACTCTTTTTCAACATTTTTATTAATAAAAATGAGATATGTTAATAAATCATTTAAATATTAAAAAACTTCTATCACGAATCATAAAAACATTAAAAATATATAATGTTTACATGCAATTATTATTATTATATGACAACTTATAACCATTTAGGACATAATTTTTTTAACATCGTTTTTATATATGGTTAGGTTGAAAGATATAGTAACATGTTATAAATATTTAATTAAAATGGTGATGAATTTAGTTAAAGTTATTTTAATATACTAAAAATCCTAAAAATATTATAAAAATAATATGTTATCATTAAATTATCTCTAGAAACCATAATTAATTGGTGGTGATGAAAAAATTATTTTTGGTCATAGTAGTTGTAGTCTATTGTACGCAAAATTGAGAATACCATTTTTTAGTGAATAGAATGGGTGATGGTATATGAAAAATGATAATATATGAATTTTATTTGTGAAATATAATAATATTTATTAAAAAAATATATCTATTTATTTTTCTTGAGATAATGTTATTAAAAATGAACAACATAAATTTCTGGAGGTGATAATTTAAACGTATGCATGATTGATGTAATTTTATTTTAATAGTGTGTTGAAAGGGAATGATTGTTTTTTAAAAATTATTATAAAGATATTTAATTATATTAATAAAAGGGATTTAAGTATAGATAATATTTGGATATTAAAAATTATGATGGAAACATTAATAATGAGTGGAAACTAATGTCCGAGACATGAATTTTCACTATGAATTATTCTTCGAAATGGAGTTCTTATGATAAATAACAGAAAAAATTATATTAATTTCATGGAATATGATTCTAGTGGGTTAAATATGGAATATAATTAAGAGTAATTTAAAATCTAATATATGACTTGTTGTGGAGGAAGTGTAACCTTTTATAAGTGATGGAAGAGGACTTTTAGAAGCACACTTAATATTTTTTATTATGTGATGTTACTATTTCATGCTTAATGGATAAAAAATAAAACAATGTTGAGGGAAATGTGAATTTGGGTCAATAATAACATCAGCCACTCATTTAGGATACATTTTGTAGTGTTTTTTGTCTTTTATTTTTTTACTTTTTCCATTTTCCCAAATTTACTCTTACATTGTTGATTAAATTTTAACAAAAGTTATTAATTTAAATGATAATAAATAATTAAGAAAATTTAAAATATTTTGAAACTTATTATTTTATTTTTTAAATATGTTGATGAAATATTATTTCTAAGGGTTTGAAAAGCTAATATTAAGACTATCATGCATAATTTGTAAAAATAATTGATATAAAATTTATGTTATTAATGATAAAATTTATTTGTAAGACATGCTTTTTAAAATTATCAAGTACCATAAAATAAATTTATTTACTATAAAACAAAAATAATCTATTTTTCAATCATGTGAATCCAAAACATATCGTTCTTAGAAAATACTCATTTTAAATAAAATATCGAAAATAATTTATTAAACTAACATTTTAATTTAGCTCTAAAAATATTTGTTATTAGATTTAAAATAATAAAAAAAATTATTGAAATTATTAATATTATTCATAAAATAAATATTAGATTACATGAAATGTTTTATAAACATCTAGGATATTTTTACGTGATTATAAATTATAAAAATTTTAATTTTTTTAAAAAATATATTTTTCAACTAAAAATGAATCTTTTTTATATTAAAACGTGAAACATCATATCAAGATAATATTGTAATTATAAATCCAAATATACTTTTTATTTTTTCAACAGTAATCATTAATATTTAAAAATTCAATTTTTTTGTAAAATTATAAAATTTTATGAAAATATGTTATTTTTTGGAAAAATAAAATTTTAAGATATTCAGTATTATTATAATTATTTAATATCATTATCCATGTAAAATTTTGTAAATTAGGTGTTAAAATAAAACACAATTAACAATATATTTCGTGAAATTTAAATATATATCACATAAATAGGAAATTTTTATAAAAATAATTTTCTAATTAATAAATTATATCATTATTCATTTTAGGAAAACTAATCAAATATAATTCAAATTAATTGTGAAATTTGTTTTAATTATAAAAATATTTAATCATATTTTTTCTTCAGTTGTTTCCCTCTAATTAAATATCTATGTTTTAATGGTTATTCATAAATATTTATGTTTATCCTTATAAATCATGGTTTCATTTAAGTTTGGTGTTGCATGTGGATAAAGCTATCAGACACATTTTCCATACCAAAATGGATTTGTGTATTAAAATATCAATTTATTGATGTAATATTTCTACTATGTATATTTTTCAGAATGATACTAATATATCTCATCAAACCTAACATCACAAACTTTATTGAAACGACAAGCCTTCGATGGTAGAATCCAAAAATGAATTTGGCTCATGGAATAGAAAACTTTTGTATATAAACATGGTTGATAAAATTTATTATTAATTTTATCCCCTTGGGTGGAATCTTAATTCATGTCAGTATTTCTACCCATTTTCAACTCTTACTGGATATCAACAATAGTCCTGGGTAACCCAGTAATATCGTGATCCTATAAATACCCATATGTTATTGTCTTCCAAACAAAAAGTTGAATTAAAATATTTTGATAGAGTCTATCGATATGAAATGTTCCCTACTTTATATGAAATGAATTATTAACCCTAGTGGGTAAAGTTTTCCACTCCCTCATCAATATTATATAATCCAACCATCCTAATATTCAATAGATCTCGGAACTTATAGATGACTGTAGATCACTTCATGTATCGATGGAGCCCTATTATGTGAATACCCAAAAAAAATAATTTAACCAAACCCATGTGATTTATAATGACTCAAGAAATATATTAATTTATTATCAAATTAACCTACCAACTAAGTATTTCATAGATTGGGAATACATTCATTGATAATTCCTCTATAAATTCAGATCAATTAAAAGAAATAGAACAATCCTCCTTCTCCAAAATTTTATATGGTATGATAATTGAAGAGTGTCTTATTTCATGACCAGATTTAAGGGTTTAACATAAACATTGAACATAAAAAACTCAAGGAAATAACTATTATAGATATTTATATAGAACACCTTTGATGAATTTCAAATTTCTTATATCCCATTGAAATATCCTATAGAGTTCCATGTGTTTTATGAAGTTGATAATATATTTAAAGATACCATATGATGATATTTGGATGAATCTTGGTCTACATGGTTATTGTAATTAATGAAGCGCACTAAAGTGGAGACAACTACCTCTACACCAAGACCATCAACAGTGAAAACCATGAAAATTAAACTTTCACAATGTCACATGGTACCTCTACCTGAATTAAAATAATGGTTTACTATAAGAAATGTTTGTTGGGAAAATTCATGGAACATGAGACTACATCATCACCATCTCACTATAGAAGTGTGTGGAATATAATGAAGTCTAAATAAAGGGACCACAAAATTTGGTGACTGGATGACCAAAAAATATGTTAGTCCGGAATATTTTATCATTATGTTGAAACTAAACAAAAAAATTATAACCATAATTAAATCTATCATAATTGATATATAATATTAAACATATGAAAAATTAATGTTATTTTATAACTAGTATAATAATAATAAGTTATAGAAGTAGGAACTCTTGATGGTACCTCTGTCAGTCTAAACTCTCTAGGACATCCTACCTCCATCAATATGTGGAAAAAACCACCCAACCAAATGGGGTCGTCATCGAATAACTCATCAAAATATATTATTGTCAATTTTATCCCCTTGAATGAACATTAATCTAATGAATAAGTTATACAACAACTGGAGTTCCCTATCCCTAATCAGGGAGGAGGGAGAATAGGCCAAACATTTTGACAATGCTAAGTGGGAAAGGGTTTGTGTGGATCCTGATCTTCCTGAAATGTATCCAATAATTCCATATATACTGAGAAACCCCGAAGATAGGAACTTCAACTGGATCATCATGAGAATTAATATAATCATAAATGTTATAGAGATCAATTTTATCCAATAAGATATGATGACCAACATGAAAAAAATGACCTTTTCTAGTCAAAATCAGAATATGGGTAAACCAAAACAATCTAATATAGAAACAACAAATACCTCAAAAAAGTATAGTGCGGTGAAGTAACCAATAGTAAAATTAACCTCAAACTCTAAGATGTATACAGGTTAACAATTTAATAGTTGGAATTATTGGACCCCAGTTTAGAAATATTCTAAACTAAAAAAAGTTGTGTATATTCTCACCAAGCTCAAAATTCTAGATTCCAATCACCTTTCAAAGGAGATCTGAGCTGATATAATTGAGTAAATTTTAATCAATTGAGAAATTGTGGAATAAGATTCTAAAAATGAGGTTTATAACGTATATATGGACCCCATTTCGTGGAAGTTTTTCATATTATTCCTAGAAAAGACTAGAATCTATCCATACAGGGAAGCATTATTGCCTTATGTTTTTCTTAGAAACTAGAAAATAATTATTTTTCGATCATTCATTGATAATGGTTCTAGAATCAATATCATACCTATTTGGAACCTCCAATGCATGGTCAAAAATAACACTATCTTTCTTCAATATAACATGAATATTTAGAGGTATGAAAATATTGAATAGAAACCTCTAACCAAAATCTAGTTTTGATCCCTATTTTGGGATTTGATGACTAACTCTTAATTCATGGATTTCCATGAAGAAACTGATTTTGATTCTATATTTGGATTTCCATATATTCAGTTTCATATGGACGTAATATTATTATAGAAAAAGTTTTATACCTACCTTATTAGAGTAGAATTATATGTTTTTATAGAGTAACCAATCAATGGAAAATTTGGAGTGTTTTATAACTATGATTTACCTTTATGTCATAAAAACCAAAGAATATGAACACATTATATTACAAATGGAAGTGGAATTATTTTTCTAAAATCAATTCCACATAGAAAAAAAACATTAGTCATTTGTATATTACTCTCATTAACTCATAGAATGAACTTGTAAAGGACAATATTATTCCAATTAACCAAATTGAGGAAATTTCCCCATATTTTGGAAATCATTGAATACTGTTAATCTTATTTGATAATTTCAAACATAAAATAAAATTATAATCATATCATGTTTAGACATATTCTAAAACAATGAAACCACCATTAACTGGTGAAATAGAAATCATTCCCACTATATAGATCAATCTTAGTTCTAGGGTCCTCTACATGAGGACTAATCTATAAAATATTTATGACCACACCATAACATCTCTTTAATAAAATTGACCTAAACCCTCAATTAAGGGGGTGGGAACAGGGAATGGGATGATTTTTCCTCACCATAATGACATCATTTACATAAAAAAAATATAATCATATAGAGGAAATTTGTCATCTTATAAAAGATAAAAAATTCCTCACTTCAAATAATCCATTAATTTTATTAGTATTAAATGATACTCCCACATCACTATCATTGAGATCTAGAGATGTCTCCACATCATCTACTTGAGCTATCATTTCCCCCAAATAATCACCAAAATACCATGAAATCAACAATTATTATAACTTAATAGATATTGTTGATAAGGAATTACATATCCATGATTGCACTAATAATAAATCCCTTAAATCATTACCCTCAGGATTTAGATATACCTCCTCATCAATCGTATGTCATAAAAATTTCCCTAAATATTATCAATGTCCAAAAAATTCCACTTCCTCTCCCACTATTAATGATATTGTGGTATAATAAGGATAAAAAGGAGACCTCATATGGTCATTCACAACATTTGAGTAAGGAATATCTACCATTATTGTTGATATAAGAAAACTGAATCTATATAAAAAGAATGATCTACAACCCATGTGGATCAATTCCTTTATATCTCCTTAAAATAAAGGGACATATATCTTCTTTTTAAAGTAAAAAAGGGTTTTATTTTCATGAAAAAACAAAGTGATTCCATGATTGGATCGTGATGTCTCTACCCATAATTTGGGCCTATCATATGATCGTAGTTGATATAATAATATATCCAAGATAATGTATTTGACCCACACTTCCAAGCAGGAAGTCAAGAATGAAAATATCATAAAATCAAAATTCATTCAATGGTGTCATTACACAAAATATATTTCCAAACTCATCAAAATCCTGAAAAAGAATGTGTATATCAATGTTTTCATTAACAATAGTTATTATAAAAAAATCTTGAATGATGATTTCCTCATCACAGTCATGGATATTTTTATTGATGTAACTATTTATTTGTAGGCTCTATCCATGGAATGATATTCATGATATAACCGAGCCTAGATAGTCCCAAATGATGTGGGAACCACCAATTTTAGGTTTCAAAGATTTAAATTTAGATCATGTAATTTCATTTTCATTCATGTATATTAGAACCACATATCAATGTTCCAAGAACTATATCTTTAATCCACTTATAAAAAATAATGTCGAGTGTTACATCGATGATTTGGTAGTTAGACCAAAACGAAGTTTTTAGAATATTTCCAAACATGAAATAATTTTCAATGTTCTAATGGCACATATCCTAACCATTAATCCCTAGAAATGTGATTTTATGGAAACATCATGGATGTTCCTTAGATTTTTGGTGAGACATCATGAAATCATTTTTTCCTCTCAAAGACAATGAATATCCATAACATGACACCTCCTTGAATCCTAAAAGAGTTGTGGGAAAAAATGTATGTATCTCTAACATTAGGTTCTACATAACAAGCCACTAAAAAAATTGTTTCACTACATAAAGGTGATGAATAATGGATCCACCTATTATTGGGATGAGTATTATTGCAAATCACTTGATGATATCAAATATTACCTCCTAAGACCACAAATTTTTATGACACTAGTATAATAAAATCATCATATCTTTTATTATGAAAATTTAGTGTGGTCAAGTAGTTCCCACATTAATAAAAAATTCTATAGTAATGGGGGAAAATCTATACTATTTTATTAGGACAACACTATATACTAGTGCATAATATTTTTATATTGAGAAGAATTCTCATAAATTTATATTAATGGAGAAGATGATGATACACTAATTGTAGCATCATATGGTCCACTTGTTCTCTCATATTGATCCACATAAATAAATTCTCAGTATTTAATTGATCCATTATATATATATTACTTATAATATAATATTTCCAATGAATAATTCTTCTATTTTTCTGAGAAAGGAAATAATATCTCCAAAGGAAGGTTGTGAACTTAATCTTTCTTGGTAGCCTGTATTTTCATAAATTTCGCTATAAATGAGTTTTTGATGGGGTCATCCTTTTATGAATTAATGGTGGACGATCCCATTTTTTAATTATAAATTTCATTCCAAGACCATTAGTTCTCTTCAATCAATAACAAAGACCTATCATCAAATCTAGAGGCTTAGATATTTCAGTTCATCAATGATAAATGAATGCATGGAGTTTTCTACAAAATTTCTTGACTTCTAGATACATATTTGTTTTATCCAAAAAATCCTAGAGATATTGTTTACTACCATATACCCTTGGCCATTCTATATTTGATGAGAACATGTAATGGAAATATATGACACATTTACATTAAGTTAGATCATGAAAATTATTTCTCCCCCAACTTTTTATAAAGATGGGTAGATGTCAAATACATAAAATATGTTATGATAAAGGATATCGTCAATTTAAATGAAATCCTCAATATCATTAGTTTTCCTTACACACATCATGGAAAATTTCTTTTATATATTCCCTTCTAAATTTAAATGGTTGTATCAATAATAAAATATTCAGTCCAACCCCTCATCTAGATACTATTAAATGAAAAATATGCAAATAAAAGATTTTAATAATACACCATGGGATATAATTCAAAATATGGAAGAATTATAGAAGAATTAATAGATAGATAAATAACATCATTATTCATTTTATTATATCATCATATCCCAAACTTCTATATAGGTGACCACAGTATACTTGGGTATGGTATAGAGGTTTTCCTACCCATCGAGGTTCATTTCCCCTCACTTGGTATTTCCATATCCAATCAGGATATTAAGGATGGAAAATAAAAAATGGATTGATTATTTGTTGAATCATTAATCGAAATTGTTATTCATTCTTAGTAACTAATTAATTCATCAAAAATGAAGTTTATTAACATTGAATATGATAATTCACTCATTATGTTATGAAGAATGGTTGTATTCCATCAAACCATCAATGATAATAGTGATGAAACCTATAAAACAAAAACCCAAATTGTATGGACCCTATGAAGTACATAACTTATACTCAAACGTATCCTACTACCTAATCACAATGGATAGAGATCTCACCATGATACCAAAAAATGAATGGTTTCTAAAGATTTATTTTTTACCACTTCATGATGGGTTCAAAATTATAGAGAACCAAAGATTGACATACATGGACATTACATTACATTTGCGGAATACTTAATACATAACAAAAACCAACACACAAGGACTATAATATTTTAGTGTCTTTGGAAACTCGGAACATAATCTTCTAATCATGGTGAAAGATCTTCAACATCTCCCATAATGATCTTCCCTTTTTTACCATACCTAAAACCTTTCATTAAATCCTGTGGAAATGAAAACATATAAAGGGTGAGCTCAAATTCTCATTAAGGATATGCATGGAGAAAATATAACAAATCATATACATTTGATCTTAAAAAATATGACCATAATTTTTAAACATCAAAATCATGAGCAATAAATCTTGGCAGTACATAAGGAATAGATCATAAAGTAACATTAATAATGATAAAATATCATTGGAATAAAACAGGTAATTATGGAAAACCATTAAGCACATGATATGACTTCCATAGTAGCCAAGGCATTGCTACCAAGAGCATCTAGTGGACAATGTCCCTTTCGGAATCGAGTTCACTCCTCGTTCCAGTCCTATATCAATGGACCAGACTAACTTACCATTCCATCCATGTCTATATCATGAGATATAAAACATTACCCAATGCATTGTAGGGAGATACAGGTCCCACCCATCTCATAATGAAATCATTCTTACCTGTTCCACAACATAAACATAAATCATTCATCATAACCCAAAGAATAAAATCGGTTTCATAAACATCATCCCGTCATAAAATTATCCATATAAAAAAATGGATATCATTTCATCATAAGAAAAGCGAAACCATGTGAATCATAGAGATATTATACATGAAACATACACATATTAAATATTCTCATCTTAGATGGAAAATGGTATTGATAAAATACTTGAAATGAATTCTTGAGGAATATGTCCTTTATCCATAAAAATAATTTTCATTTCACAAAATGCAACACCATTTTAGAAAAAAGGATATTATTAAAAATAACCGTGAAATCATGTATAGTAAGGTTCATGAAAATAAGGCGTTATAAAACTGTAAAAATTCGTTTATGCCTGATAAGTAAAAAAATATTCTTCTCATACTTTGGCTGGAAAAGTCAAAAAGTACTGCGTACTAAAAACGACAAAATATTCCTTTCATAAATATTACTAAAACCTCACCAATGGGTAAAATTGGATTTTAATATTTTTTGGAGGATAGAAATGATATTACATATTGACAAAACATGGATGTGGATGATAAATATGCCCCAGTAATTACCGAAGTATAACCAATCTAAGATAAAAATTTTGATTGCGAGATTTTCCATTACCTTAGGTCTGATATGCTTCATACATATCTGAACCTCCTTTATAATTATTTAAATAATGTCATTTACTTATTACAGAATAATATTTATTGTTATGATTTCATATATGGTTCACTTATGACTTTATATTACCCATTCTTTTGTAAGCAGTGTTTTCAGTAAAATCGTTTTATTTATCGTACATGTTTGGACTTGTTGTAATTGATATTAATATTACTTATATAATGATTTACTTAATTCCAGAATGTAAATCGTGATTTATATATCATATATATTCAGTATATATATATATATATAATAGATAGATGAATGAAATGAAATACACCATTCATGGAGACGGTAGGCCGTACGTATGCATGAACATTGTTTTCCTTTTCTTATTAACATGAATAATAGTAAGTATATGACATATATATATATATACAAAAATAAATTATCTTAATTAATTCATATATGTAATTATTTTTCATTATATATACTTTATAATCATTCTTGAATGGTTTAAATGGAGAATAAATCGAATCGCGTCGTGGAGACGGTAATCCGTACGTACGCACGAGTGATGATATCATTCCCATAATTATTGAATGAAATTGGAGTGGATGATATAATATATCAGAATCAATATGATGTTATAATAAACATATATATTTATTCTTTACACCATTATACCCACACATGTAAGGAGGTGGTGGAAAAACAGATTACACCACGGCGTGGAGACTGTATTCCGTACGTACGCATGCGCGGTGATTTCATTTTTCGTAGGATGGATAGAAGGTGAAATGGGATATTTCTTATTTACATTAACATATCAGTATATTAGTGATACTGATTTTATTAATTTATAATGAAACAACTATGGAATAAAAAGTTGAAGATGAAAGAAAACTTGAACGAATCAGCAGAAGAGATTACCTCTTCTTCGACGCATCTCTTTTAAGCTTCCTCTTAAGTCACTAGAGATGGTCTTTTGAGGAGACCAGAACCTCTATAAAGTTTCTATGGATGTTGAGAAGGGAAATGGGTAGGGTTTGGCCGAGATTGAAAGCTCATAATTTTGTAAAGAGAAGAGGGAGGATATTCCCTTTTAAAAGGGAGGAGAGGGGCACTTTAGGAAAAAACATAAAATATTATTTTATAGTAAAGTCATATTCGGTTTATAATGGCTCAAAAGTGACTTATTTAGAAAATAAAGTAGATATAGGTCAAAATACTCTCAACCAATAGGTTTTGTACATGTTTATGTTACCATTTTAACCATATCATTTAGATTTAACTCTAAGTTAAATAATTTAACTTTTACCATGTCTTCTTTTCATCGACTATATGGTTAATAAACATTCTATAAAATTCCAATCGAACCCCAATTGGTTCATTAATGTCATATATATTATTATATAAGACTTTTGGACTAACCTTATATTTTTTAGAATAGAATATCAATTAATAGTATAATATTTTTTTTAAAACTATTTTATGTCAATTTTGACACTATTTGGTAATTGATTTTTGTGAAAATAATTACATCATTATTAGTTCAAAAAAAGATAATTAAATCAATAATAATATTTAATAATAACATAAAAAATTAGTGTAATTTATATAATGTCTCAAATTAAATTTATTTGGGTAATTATAACAACAATTATGATAGTATTTCAATTATAAGGTAATTACTGCATCATCATTATGCCACCAATAACTCAAATTATGTAAAGTCTAAAAATTATAAATAAAATAAAATTATGTATGAAATATTTTTATATTTCTAATGAATAATTACAGTGGAATTTTTCTTATGTATATCCCCTATATTAAAGATGTTTTACTTATTAAACATTGATTTTAACTTTTTTAACTCTTCTTTAAATAAAATAATAATAAATGTCATAATATAATACATCTAGTCCTAAAGGGTAATATTTTATTTCTAAAGTTGTTTTTGGTCTAATTAAAATTATCCAATAGAATTAGGACATGTTTTAGGGTAATAATAATATCATTTTTACCCTTAATTACCCTATTTACTTTTAACCGTGGTAAATAAAAGTAAAAAGTCACTATTCACCAAAAATTATTTATATATTTTGGAACCTCATTTTACTCCTAGATATTTACCATGTCTCTCAGATTTTTGAAATTCCACTCACAGAAGCGGTAAAATTATGTTTAATGGAAATTTTCAAATTCTCCTAGGAGGTGGGTAAAAGACGGTGAAAAGTTCAGTAATTTTTTTTTCTATATAAAAGTTTTATAAAATGAATCTAATGAATTAAATTGAACATATATAGGTATTATGTATCAATTTTGACCTAAATAAATTTAAATAAGATAAATAATCATTTAAATAAAAAATCGGTTTTTAAATAGTAACCCAATGTTTTCACTATTCATCAAAAATTGAATGTTTTCAGAAAAATAAAAAAAATTCACCCTAGGATAATTTTGTTACTCCATATCAAAAAATGAAGTCCATTTTAAAAGATAAAAATTATAAAAATTAAAAAAGTGTGAATTACTATTCATAACGGCTAGTTCATAGTAATATTATAGTAATACCTTGTTTAGTGAAACTCGGTATTGCGTATAACACACGCTATCGAGGAAGGTTCCTATGGCATGCAACACAATCCTAAAATAGTGTTTGTGTACACTGCATGCTAATACGGTGTTTCAAACAACGCAATTTAATCTTGGTGTAGCGTAAAAGACATCAATGAAATTAAAAAAATATATTTCTCTTAAAATATCGGGGTGTTACATTCTACCCCCTTCAAAATGAATTTCGCCCTCGAAATTCGTTTCGGTTAAAAATAGTTTACTACTCAAATGTTTCATTCATAGAAACCCACATCCTAAAAAGGAATACTATGAATTAATTTAGAAAACTTATGTATGAAACATAACGGTTAACCAAATTAACTCATCACTGGGATTCCACATAGAAGAACATTGGTGAAAATATGGACATGTTAGAGAAATCTGACCATTATGTTCTTATGGAGAGTGGTAGAGAACATGGATAAGTAAAATACAACAATCACAAAGCCATAAATTTTTGATGATTTTTGGTACCATCTGAATCATCAGATATAAGGACACTAGGACAATATTTTTGGTTTTCAAGATCTTTTCCCTCAAGTTGAAGAATTGTTGAATTAAAAGAAATACTTACTTTATTTTGGTACAATATCACCATTGTTCAGGACTTGATCAATTTCCACTTCATATCTTAAAAAATGAATTTGAATTTGTCATTCGTGAAGTGTTAGCAGATCATGCGATAGAATGATAGGTCATTCCATCTGTTTTTATCGCAAAAAGTTTAGCACAATTTATTAAATATACATAAGCCCATATATGCTGAGATTAGTCGTATATGGTTTCTAAAATGGACTTATATTTCATCTATCATATAGCTTAATAAAATAAAACTAGTTTTTACTAACCAGGGACATCTTGTAGGCCAGAGGTAGGTGATAAAGGCCTATCACACTTGGGTTGTGGGTTCGATTCCCACAGCCTCGTCTGACGCAACAGGTTGTCACCTGTTCTGCATGTTGTCATTTTTCATAAACTACACTATTATAACATTCCATCAATGATATGAAAAAAAAATTCTATCCTTAAAAAATATAATCCTATGTCTAACTTAATTTATCCTAATCTTTAATCTTATTCAAAATACATCTATCCAATCTCATAGTATAAAGAAAATGATTACTTGTTAGGTTAGATAACAAGAACATGAATACCATCATTTATCCCACATATATCATAACATATATCTTGTTGATCACATTCCAAACATGTGAATACCTTAATTATCTATTCTCTTGAATCATAAATTATCATATAACCATAGTGAAATCATGAATGCTGTCAAAAGGAAACTCTTTCTACATACCAAAATCCAAAAAATTCAATATACTCAAACCATGATATCACTTTGTCATTATATCAGTCATGAGATCATTAATACTATCAATCATTTCATTATCTCTTTATCCCTTCCTTATGTGCATATTAGGTGCTTTCCCAAAATATCTGAATAACCTTTCCTGGTTACCGGTACCATTCAACATATAATTTCAAATACATAACGAAAAACAATAGTGTATCAATCCTTAGATGTATCTTTATTCCATAGTACCATGAGATTAATTATACAAAATTACTCTTGATAAACATGTAATCATTCCAATACATTCAAATACCATTGACTGATCATGTATAATTATTTCATCTCACATATCATATGTAGTCTCTTCTTCATCGTTAATATAAATACAACCCATATGACCATGCTGATTCTATTCATGAGACATTACCTTAGGGCATTGGTCTGCATAATTCCTATACATTCCACATTTAAAACATTTAACCATTTTTGATGTATTAGCAATACCATTATCCTTGTCCATGGTATTAACTATCCTTTTCCTTTTCAATTACTATCTTTGTGTCATTCTTTTCCCCAACCAAATCATCTTTTAGTTCCTTTGAATCATTATCCCTGATTCCTCTTCCCACATGATTTACATGAGGGAAATTGAACTTTCATTCCTCTATGATCTTCATGAAACTACAACTTTCTCTTATTATATGAGTCACGAAACATAACGAAGTTGATATTATTGATCAAATTATGAGATTTATGATTAAGCATAATAACGATATGTGGACCTCCTGATCCAATTACATTTGGTCTCTCATGAATATATCATTCCATTGTCCGTCATATCCTCCATTATCGTGAATCTTCATGTTTCCAGCAATTTTATAAAAGCCAAAAAAAATTGTGTGAGAGGGAAAAATTATAATAAAGGGGGAGTACCATCAATATCTAACATATTAGGTTTAATTATAATATTTTTACCGTAATTCTAAGACTATAACCTCTACTTATAATTAATCTTAGAGACATCCCTAGACATACATTAGAAATATCTCTATGGATTTCACTAAATTTTTTGCATCCTAGTTTCCAAAGTTTGACTAAACATTTCCTCTCATATCAACTATAGCTAACTGGAATTACTTCCAGTGGAAAATAACTGATACCTATAAGGGAACTCCATGGGCGGCTGCACCCCCTGGGTGGGAGACACCACCATCCCTAGTGGCAGCCATTTCCTCATGAAGCCCTTGGGTAGAGATCTATGCTTCATCCAACGCTCACATGTGAGAGTTCCCAAGGATCGGATTCATTCCAACCTCTTTTTCCTCTAATAACAACTGTAGAGACCTAAAGGGTGACGTACATGGACATTACATTACTTTTTCGGAATACTTAATGGATAAAAAAACCAACACAGAAGGACTGTAATAGTTTTGTTTTTTTGGAAAGTCAGAACATAATCTTCTAAACATGGTGAATGATAATCAACATCTCCCATAAAGATCTTCCCTTTTTTTCTTAAATAAAACCTATTATTAAATCCTAGGGAAATGATAACATATAAATGGTGAGCTAAAATAATCAGTAAGGTTATTCATGGAGAAAATAAAAAAAATTCATATACATTTGATCTTAAAAAAACATGAATATAAAGTTTTAACATCGAAATCATGAGGAATAAATCTTGGAAGTACATGAGAAATAGATCATAAAGGAACAATATTCATGATAAAATAGTATGGGAATAAAACATGTAATTGTGGGAAACCATTAATTAAATGATATGATTTCCATAGTATCTAAGGCATCACGTCCAAGACCATCTTAGTGGACAAAGTCCCTTTCTGAATCGAATTCACTCCTTGTTCTAGTCCTGTATCACTGAACCTGATTAACATACCATTCCAGCCATGTCTATATCATGTGATATAAATATTTACCCAATGCATTGGAGGGAGATATAGGTCCCACCCATTTCATATTGAAATCATTCTTACGTGTTCCACAACATAAAAATAAAAAATTCATCATAACCCAAAGGATAAAATGAGTTTCATAAAAATCATTCCATCATAACATTATCCATATAAAACAAATGGATATCATTTCATCATACGAAAATTGAAACCATGTATATCATAGATACATTATACTTGAAACATACGCATATGAAAAAATTTCATCTTATATGGAAAATGGTTTTGATAAAATACTTGAAATGAATTCCAGATGAAAATATCCTTTCTCTTAAAAAATCATTGTCTTTTCACAAAATGCCACACAATTTTAAAAGAAAAGTATTTTATTTAAAATAAACATGAAATCTTGTAGAGTATGTTACATGAAAATAAGGTGTTATAAAACCGTAATAATCCATTTATGTATTATATGTTAAAAAAATATGCTTCTTGTAATTTGGCCGGAAAAGTCAAAAAGTACCTCGTACTAAAAACAACAAAATATTCCATTCATATCATTTACTAAAATCTAAACAATGGGTAAAATTGGATTTAAAAAATGGTAGTATTATAGAAATAATATTAAATATTGATGAAACATGGATGTGAATGATAAATATTCCCAACTAATTACCGAAGTATAAACAATCCCGGATAAAAATTGAGATTGTGAGATTTTCCCATGCCTTAGGTCTGATATGCTTCATACGTATCCAAAACTCCTCTATAATGATTTAAATAATTACATTTACTTATTAAAAAAATCATATTCATTGTTATGATATCATATATTGTTTACTTATGACTTTATATTACCTGTTCTTTTATAAGCAGCGTTTTGGGTAAAAGTGTTTTATTCATCGTACGTGTTTGGACTTGTTGTTATTGACATTATTATTACTTATATCATGATTTAATTACTTCCAGAATATAAATCATGATTTATATATCATATATAATTATATATATATATATATAATAAATAGATGAATGAAATGAAATACACTGTTCATGGAGACGATAGGTCGTACATACGCATGAACGATGTTTTCCTTTCCCTATTGACTTGAATGGAAGTAAGTAGATGACATATAATTATATACATAAATACATTAGATTTATTATGTCGTATATTTCATTATTATTCCTTATATAAACTATATAATCATTTTTGAATGGTTAACATGGAGAATGAATCTCATCCCGTCGGGGAGACTGTAATCCGTACGTACGCACGTGCAATCATATCGTTCCCATAATTATTGAATGAAATTGGAGTGGATGATATAATATATAAGAAAAATTATTATGTTATAATAACCATATATAGTTATTCTGTACCCCATTATACCCATCCATGTAAGGTGGTGGTGGAAAAATAGATTACACCATGGCGTAGAGACGATATTCTGTACGTACGCACGCGCGGTGATTTCATTTTCCGTAGGATGGATAGAAGGTGAAATTGGGTTGTTTCTTATTTATAATAACATATAATTATATTAGTGATACTAAGGTTATAACTTTGTAATTAAAAAACTAATTAAGAGGATGTTGAAGAAGAAAGAAAACATGAATGAATTAGTAGAAGAGATTACCTCTTCTTCGACGCACCTCTTTTAAGATTGCTCTTAAGGCAATAGAGTTGGTCTTTTGAGGAGACCAGAACCTCTATATTGTTTCTAGGTAATTTTAAAACGGAAATGGGCATGTTTTGGCCGAGCATCAAAGCTCAAAATTGTGTAAAGTGAAGAGAGAGGTGGTGCCCTTTTATAATGGAGGAGAGGGGCATTTTTGGAAACAAACATAAAATATTATTTTATATTAAAGTCATATTCAGTTTATAATGGCACCAATGTGAATTAATTATAAGCTAATGTGGTTATGGGATGAAAGAATCTCTACCTATAGGTTTTAGAAATGTTTTGGTTACCATTTGAACCTTATAATTTAGATTTAACTCTATGTTAAATAATTTAACTTTTACGGTGTCTTCTTGATTTCTTACACTATATGGTAAATAAACCTACTATAAAATGCCAATATAACCCCAATTGGTTCATTAATTTCATATATATTTTTATATAAGTCTTTTGGCAGATCCATAGATTTTTAGGAATATAATATCAATTAATAATATAATATTTAGTTTAAAAACTATATTATGTAAATTTTGACACTAATTGGTAATTGATTTTTTTAGAAATTTATAACTACATTATTAGTTCAAAAAAACATAAATAAATCTATTCTAATATTTTATATTAACCTCAAATATAATTTGAATTAATAAAAATTCTCAAATTACATTTTTGTGGGTATTTATAACATCAATTATGTTAATATTACATTAATAAGGTAATTACTGCATCATAATTGTGTCATTAATAACATAAATTATTTAATGTATAAAAATTATAAATAAAATACCATTATGTACGAAATATTTTTATATTTATAATGAATATTTATAGTCGAATTTATTGTATGTATAACCCTATATTAAAAATGTTTTAGTTATTAAACATTGATTTTAACTCTTTTTGCCCTTCTTTAAATAAAATAATAATAAATGTCAAAATCTAATCCAAGTGGACATAAAGGGTAATATTTTATTCCTAAGGATGGTTATGGTCGAATTACACTTATCCAATAGAATTAAGACATGTTTTAGGGTAATAATAATATCATTTTGACCCTTAATTACCCTATTTACATTTAACCGTGGTAAATAAAAGTAAAAATTTATTTTTCACCAACAATTATTTTGATCCTATTGAACCACATTTTACTCTTTGATGTTAACATTGTCTCTCAAATTTTCAAAATTCCACTCACATAAGCGGTAAAATTATGTTTTATGTAAATTTTGAAATTCTCCTAGGAGGTGTGTAAAAGACGGTGAAAAGTTCAATAAAATTTATATTTATATATAATTATTATAAAATGACTGTAATGAATTACATTGAAATTATATAGGTATTATGTATCAATGTTGACCTAAAATAAATTTAAATAAAATAAATAATCATTTATATAAAATGTATGTTTTTAAATAGTAACCTACTGTTTTCACTATTCATCAAAAATTGAATTTTTCTGAAAAAATACCAAAAATTCACCCTAGGATAATTTCGTTTTCCCACTTCCAAAAATGAAGTTCATTTTGAAAGATAAAATTTAAAAAATTTTAAAAGTGGGTATTACTATTCATAACAGTTAGTTCATAAAAATTTTATAGTAATACCTTGTTTAGTGAAACTCTGTATTGCGTATAACACACGTTATCGAGGAAGGTTGCTCGGGCGTGCAACGCAATCCTAGAATAGTGTTTCCGTATACTGCACACTAATTAAGTGTTGTGTATAGAGAATTTTAATCATGGTTTAGCATACAAGACATCAATGAAAATAAACAAAAATATTTATCTAAAAATCTCTAGGTTTTATAGAATTATCCAAGTAGACTGACATTAAACCGTATTTTATATTATCCTCTCTATATATGATGATAAATTAATCATAATGGGTATTCTCTCATGATCATAAACTACACAATATTTTTTTCACTACATGACACAAAAAATCATGGTTAACAACCAATCCTATCACAAGTTAACTAGAAATAAAAGTGATATTCCCAATGAATATGGTTTCTTAACCAGAACATTTATTATGTGGTCTTGCGAGTGGTTGTATATTTCACAAACTGATATTAATTAGAGTTATTTTCTATAATTTAATATAACATAGTCCTAGTAACATGAGTTTAAATTTCACGGTGTTTAATTCATAATATGTCATATTAAACTCCAAAGTGTGAACAATTATTTATAGCCTCATATCCCTTTTTAAGAAACTAATTTGTATAGGAATTAACAGCTAAACATTATTTATTTTTAAAAAAATAATCAAGGAAATTCCCATATTACATAAGAACTATATGTGTTTATATTTGTATTTTTTAGGATACATAGTGATGCTAAGAAAACCATTCCTATGACCAGCCACATATTCTACTCATAATGGTTGATCCCTAGTGGTCAAACCTATATTAATTCACATCTAGTTTTATCTTTACCTCAGGAACTTGAGAACACATATATTTCATCCCTCCTCTTCCAAACATATTGTAGATCAATACATAATGAATTTAATGAAAATTATTTATGACTTGGTTCCTTTTATCATTGTTTAAATATACTCGCAAAATATATGAAGTGATTATACTTTCCCAAAATATTCTTTTTGGAACACAACTACCATATGATTAATAAATTTTAGTTATTACATTTCACGAGAGTAAATTGAAACAAAAAATGTAATAACCCAATCTCTGAATGAATTTTTTGTTTTTAGAGATATAACAATGAATAATAAGTCCTTTTTTTAGAAATATATGAACTCTGGGAAATGGAAACTCTATCTATAGTATTTTATAAAATTAAATTGATAAGAATTATTTACTATAAATAAAAAAAAGTATAATTTATTTTGAAATCATGTTACATAATATAACATATTTTTAACAATGTTTAATGAAAACATTAATCAGATATATTAAAACTATGATTATTAAGGGAATCATTTTTGAAATATCATAAAGGAAAAATTGGTTGAGAAATTTATGTTGCAACAATTTCAAAATATATGAACCCTAAATTAATCATTTTAGTTTAATTTATTTATAGTATCTTTACATTCATCATTATTGAAATATAATATTCAATATCACATGATTAATTCATCCATGAATATAAAATCTAAAAAATATTCAATATAATATTATACTTTATCATTGGAATCATATACCATTAAATGTAAAATAATTTAATCCTATAACACTAATACATATCATGGAATGGCCAAGATATTTCATTCAACTATCTATGATTTTTTTGTAAACATCATCTCTTATGTCTTGGCATAGCCCGATGAAAATAATTTTCCTCATTATTGTTACCTCCTTTACATTTAAATGACATCGATAGATTATTAGAGCCTCTAATATATTTATCCTTTATCTCCCTTTATCATTTACTAATTTATAAATACATTATGAGGCCATATCCAATGTAGCACCAAAAATTTTTAGTTTATTTAATAAAAATAGATAATTAATTCATTTTATTTACCATAGTATGATTAAAATAAAATATTTATACAATTTTTTAAATTATATTTTTATTGAATTTTTATTGAAAGGAGGTTGGCCATTATTGATAAAATTTAAATTCAGATAGAGAATTTTATTTTTCATGTTGAATTGAAATTTAATAAAATATTTTATATTGAATTTGAGTATTAGAGATGAGAAATTGTTTTAATAAATTATGTTATAATACTATGTAATTATATTAAATTAATTTAAATTAGTTATGGTGGATTGAGGAATATAACATTGAATAATAATAGGAGTATAATATTATCTAATTGAGGGGAATTAAATTTGGACATAATAAAATACGATTTTCTAGGGCTAATTTATGTTGATATTAAAGAGTGAGATATATATATATATTCATTGTTTTTTATATTCCCCTCTTTGGTTTGAATCAATATTTTCAATCAATATAATCTATTTGGATATAAGTTGGTGAATGGTTGTAGTTTTCTCATATGTTTATGTATTATTGAAATTTAATTTTCTGTATTCAAAGTGTGTCGTAGTATTATAATATACTATTACTCATTAGTTATATGTTCTCATATATGAAGTGTTAAATTATGTTTTATGGTAATTAGAATAGGGTCCAGATAAATTACATGGTGTTTGGGATACATTATTTTTTGCCCATTGAACTTTGTCTTTGTAAGATAAGAATATTTGTTGACATGTGTTTGATGACCCATTGAAGGAATATTTATGGTGAATTTGATGGATAAGACTCAGTAGATTATCATGGTCATCAATTTTAAATCTTTTAGTGAATTCCAGAATGAATATTTTTGTTTTCTTCCTTTAAAAAAATAATGATCTATTCTAATTAATCTTTTCTTCAGGATTATTATTATTATTTGGGAAATGATTTAATTTCATTTATCATTAGAAATTACTGTCTTGGTTAATTATTAAAATTTATATTAATATATGTAAAATAATTTTCTTTATGAATGGGTGGAATTTACTAAATGAATTTTATGTGGTCAATTTGTAAATCCTTACATGATGTGTGTGAATTCATGAAAAAAAATGGATTTCTTTTAAAAATATTACTATTTATCTATGATATGGAATATTGTTATAAAATTTTCATTAAAGAAAGAAATAGTTCCTATAACATGGTTTGTTACACCATCCTAAACCAAATCATAATAAATAATAAGGTTTAGGATTATTTGTATGAATGTTTTAAATAATGGTTTATATGTAAGTATTGAATGGTTGATGATTCAATTCTATTTGGTTGACTGTCCACACAATCCAATTTTCTTAAAAAAATTCGATTAGTTAATGGCCGACACACTATATTTTCATTAGAACTTGGAGAAATTTATGAAATATAGATTTTATAAATAGATTTAGGAAAAGATGGATTTTTATTATAAATAGAGAAAACATCTATTTTTCATAAAGGTTTGTTTCGTGGTTCTTAATGATCCCAAATTAGAAAAGGGTATCTAAGAGGGGGATGTGGTGAATCTATGATATTTATTCTTCAATAAATTCATATCCTAAACTCAACCTATCTAACATGATAAATTTTCAATACAAAAATAGAAGTCAACCCGATCTTTAATAAGAAAAAAAATATAAATAGGGATCATTACTTAATATTTCCAATCATTAGTACAATGACCTGCTCCATACCATATTTTTTATTGTCCCCAATAATGATTATGTTAATAATCCATTTTGGACTACAAATGCAGGGTCTGAAACAAGTTCTAACCCCCATTAATCATTTCTCAAACTAATTATATTTATACAGACTATAGATCATCTATCCTACTATAGATGGTTATACCCGCACCCCCACCCCAAACATCCTTCTTGTATCCACATTCCAACCTATTTATACCACCCGTCCACATAACTTTTCTATAACTAGTTCTACCCAACAACTACCCACACATCTTTATTCATTTATTATTCATTATTGAAATAAATTATTTTTCAAATAATTTTTCACCATAAGAATTCTAGATCACATTCACCTGTGTAGAATGTTTTAGATATTCAATGAATCTCTTAATAGTTTTTTAGTCTTACCATAACTAACCCATATTTATAATACCTATATAAGAAAATAACCATACGAAAAAATGTTTTGTAAATATTACTTATCAAATTCTATCCAATATAACTCACTCTAGTATTTTCATATTCCAATTATGTCTCTATCAAATAATCCTTAATTTAATGCACTCCTGTTTAGGGAAAAATGATCTGATATAACTCAATATGACACTCCTACTTCATCCTATGAAAATCATTAAACTATGTTGAATATAATTTATAAAATCATGTACTACATACTATTCATATGATGAAATTTAGTATAATTTCACTATGTTTGAATATATACAGTGCAATTCTTGTTATTGAAATATATAGATCCTTGGATAGATTCTCATAGCACTAATAATTCCACACTTATCCTTTGTCACATGTATGAATAATTTTTAAAAATTATATATTAAATATTCACCAATTTATATAGGCACACATTAATTTGAAATAATGGGATCATAAATTATTTTTAACTTTAATTTGAAATTTTAATTCAAATTTCTCACTTAGTAAAATTTTCATGGAATACATATCAAGCCATATGGAGTATTCATAATGCTTGTTACAAATTAAATGACTAAATATTACTCCAAACATCATAGATTTAGCCGGATAATAAAGTTTGTAACGACATCTCCACATCATCATTATTATGTAATATAAAAAGTTTCTATAAATCTCTTTTAAACTCCATTTGAGAAATATATATCTGGTGAATTTTCCATAAATCCACTCTCTAATGGTACACCGTTTGCATTATCTATTCAATTAAATCAAAAACCAAATCACAATATGTTATTTCCATTCCTGCTTCAACTCTATTAGTAAATTCCTTATCCATTAAAATTAACACATTTCTATCTGATGACATTATAATTCTATTTATGACAGCATCTTATTCCTTTCGGTTCAGTAAAACATCATATTTCACTTCATTGTAATTTCCTGTACAATGATATCATCTTGGGTATACTGAATTAAACATCATCAATCAACGACTCATTTTAAATTATAGAATTTAGAATACTATCTATTTTGTATAAATCAATTGTATCTTAAACTATGTAACTCATGCTTTTTATAGACTTCATATCATCAGAATTCAGATTCCATTCAACATCATCACTTTATAGTCATTATATTTACAAAAAAAGTATATGTATTTTGTTACTAAACCTATCATGGCCCCATATGATGTAGCTTCATATTATTCGTATTTGAAATCATAACATCTCCTTCTAATCTGTCTGATCAGTCTTTAAGTGAACATTGTAACTCAACCTTTAACAACCACAAGTTTTTAAGGAAAACATTTATATATGAATATGATCATCATTATGTGAACTTAGTCATCAACCCTATTTTGGTTTCTCTCAAAATTATCTTCAACATATCAATTTTCATATATTTGAACTATTATTCCTAGGAAAAATTATGTTTTGATGTATCCTAATATTTTCTTTTTTACTCGAACACGCCTTCGGTATTGGCCATGGTGATGTTCTGTATATTTTAATTTTTCATTTATGTTTGATAATTATGTAATTATTTGTACAGAACAATACTAGTACATGAAAATATTCAATATTTTTAGCACATTTATGACCAGAAGTGCTTCCTAAATATTGTTCTGGAAACATTCTTAAGATCCATATATAATGATTCGTATATAAACCCTGCAAAATATTCTCGCATCTTTCTCTACAAAACCATATAAAAATATTGAAACCAAATTCAACCAAACACACTTCAGAACAAAACATATCCCACTTTTTATTATATTTCAATATCCTAGTACAACTTCAAGCATCATAGAATTAAATACTTATTCTCAATACTTTATCCCCATATTATTCTTTCACTTTACTTATATCTATATATCTATTCATTCCATTTTTATTAATGAAATAAAATGGGTAACATAGAGACCATAACAACTCATCTCTTAACCTTAGTGAATATTGATAACATTATTTGAGATATAAATAGTATAACATGAGTTTCATTATAAATATAATTTAATTTAAAATATCTATTTAGGCATAACATAACCTAGTGTAGAAAACAATCGTAAATAATAAATGTGATCAATGTTGTCCATAACACTTTTATCAAGAAATTATTTTTGAAATATCATAAAAAATCATTATATCATGTGTAATATGAGTTTTTTTGTTAGAATATATCATGAAACCATCCCAGTTAAAATATCCAAATAATTCAATTAGATAAAGATAACTTTCTCGGTATCACATCATTCTTAACATACAAACATTTTATTTTAGGAAAAGTCTGATACTCTTTCCTCAACTAAATATTTTATCCCCGTGAAGGGTAGCACTTCAACCCTTATAATGGTAACTATAATATTTCTAGGATGGATATCTTTTACTACTATATAAATCCTATAGTACATAACAAAATTCATTACATCTTCTTCTTCAATTCCTTGTATGTTTGTACAGACAAGAACTAATATTGGAATAAAGGAGGAACCTCATTGTTCAATAGAAGTAATGATCAGTCTGAGGGTATTATCCATACCTCAAATTATTCTTATTATTATTAGATTTAACATGTGATATGATTTATTACCTATTATCATCTTTTAAATATTTTTTAATATATATCATATCATCTGTAGAATAATTATTTGAATATATAATCTTCTCTACATAATTTGTGACCTATTTGTTTCCATGAGTTCATATTATCCACTTCTTGATTTCCTCTTGGGGTAGAGAGATTGTTGTGTAGTTTTTTCTACCATGGTAATTTTCTTATACCTCTTTCACGTATTATGAATCGTAAATGCACTATATGATGACTACATTTTATTAAATTTATGTTCATACGTAAAAACAATTTTATTCACGTATTAATCTGAATATTTTAGTGATTTTTCTATATTGATAGATTTAGATATTTGATTTTTCTAAATAACTAATAAATTTTTATTAACTTTCTAAAAAAATATTGACCTCCTTTAATAGCTCAAATTTATCACCCTTCTACCATGCCTCACATTAATGATCAATATAATTTATATTTAAAAAATCCATTTTCATATTGATTTATAAAAAATATTGATATTTTCTTTTAGTCATAGTTCCATGGTTATTCATACCTATTTCTGATAAGTGAAATATTATACTAATAAAATATAATTTTCTCTAAAATCAAAAAACACCAGAATTGACCACTCAACCACAATTTTTTTGATTGAAAATTTTATTATTATTATTATAATTGTTTGTATCTCTTTAAAAATTATGAGATAATTTTTTTGGGAAGTTATTTTCATGAAAAAATACAGAAATTTATTGTAGAATATGATTTCTCAAAATAATAACATTTGAAACTACGTTATTAATAGAAAAAGACATACATTGAAATTTAAGCAAAAATAAACAACCTACGTTAACAGACCCTTCATTTATCCATATTGATAAGATTAACCTTTAACCTTAAATAATTTATTAATGTCATCTCTAATATTTTTTAAATAACTTTTTTTGCGGTATGAAACATTTATTTTCTGTTTGGAAAATATTATTCTTTATTAGCCAATCTTTCTGTTAGAACATTCACCATCTTTTTAAAATCATATAACGTAAGCTAGTTTTCCTTATAGTCCCCAAAAGTGATGTTTAAAAAATTATATGATTATCCTCTTAAACTAATTTTTCTTAAAAAATTCCCATCTCATATCATAAACATTCATTTTCTAGTCTCTAATATCATTAAGTTTTATTTCAAC
The DNA here is from genome assembly GCA_963277665.1 of Viscum album. NCBI lineage: Eukaryota > Viridiplantae > Streptophyta > Magnoliopsida > Santalales > Viscaceae > Viscum > Viscum album. The sequence continues at coordinate 540,046,200 of OY728133.1, forward strand.
ATTTATTATTCGCTCTATATTCTGAAAAATTGTATCTTTAACTTCTTTTTTCATCTTTTGCCTTTTTTTATATAGTATAATTTGTTTATGATAATAATGAAATTATTCTATTAGAATCAACAACGGTTTTAATCTATTTTACCAATGATCATCACTACTTTATTAAGAACATCAACTTTTAACTGATGATAAGATGTTTACATGAAATTTAGATTCATGATTGGATGAAGAATCACCATTCTCGATTCTACTCAATAAAATTTTATTTAACATTATATGATTTTTTATATTTATTCTACTTTTTTATGATACATATTATCTTTCACTTTTAACTCAAAATCACCAAAGTTATTACAATGATATTTTTACGCAAAAAAGACCATCATCATTACGATTCCTTTATTTAAAATACATATTACCTTTCCCCTTAAATTTAATTTATTTTTATATATTATAGATAATGAAATTTTTTTTTAAATCCAATTAATCTTCCTATAAATAAAAATCAATAGATTCTTCTACTACATTATAGATGATATTACCTTTAAATAAATATTCCAAAACCATTTCATTTCAATCTTTCTTATTATTGTAAATTTATTTCCTCCACACATATTTTACATGAACTGTCTCAATTTTATGTATGGTTAATATTCTTGATCCTAAGAAGATAATAATTTTTAATCAAATATATTTGGAAGGTATCTCATAATATTCTTAAAAATAGTATAATCTTACATCTTCTCCATCAAACCTATGATACTGTAGAAAATTTCCTTGACAATTGTAATGTATTGATCAATAAGTTCTCCATCATCCATGTTAATATCATACAAATTTATTCACTATATTAATATCTTATAATCTATATCATTCTCATTCCGTTTATAGATTCGTGTTGACAAATACAACCTTTTTTTAGTCAATTGAAAACCCATCATTTTTTATAAATTTTCTATGAGATATCCACCAACATGGAATTATGATTTTTCCATTAACATAAAAATTTATCTTATTTGAAACAATCATAGAAACATCAGTAATGGGAACATATACCATGTTTTAGAATTTCAATCTTCAAGGCCCTGAAATAAAATATTCCTTAACATCATTTTATTATTAAAGTGATTGTCTCATCCATCAAACAAAGAAACCCCCTATTTTTAATTATATTTATAATCACCATCATTTGTAGACAGTTTGATCTTTCATAGGGATCCTCAAATAACACAAATTGACATTACCATATCAGTTTATGATCCCTATTAAGGGTAGTGGGTGAGTCACTGATATTTATACCTTACAGAAGTATACTTATGGAACAACAACTATAATTTTTTATATATTTAATCCAATCAAATATATTTCTCTTCAAATTTAAATTATTACATAAACAAATATAAATATTTATCTATACATGATATTATTAATGATAGATAAAATGACATACTCCTTACCATGTTAGTTATTCACCCAAACCTAGATTATTTTATTAATTATTTATATATTACATGGAATTGGAAACAACTAGTTCTACTAATGAACAAAAATACATTAAGATAATCCTAGTTATAGAACAATCTATAACCTGCTCCTTTTTCTTTTATAATCTACTATAGAATGATAGTATTTTCAAAGGTTATTTCATTAAAAAAATATCTTATCACCTTCTATTTTGTAAAATCTTCAAGATCATAACAAATATTTTATGAATTTATTGGTCATTAAAATTCTTCCTGATCATTGAATGAATTGGATTACAAAAACTCACCTTTAAATAAATTTTGTAGAATTATTCCGTCGAGATTTCGATAAAGTAAAACTCCATCTATTACTTTCCCTATCCATTGTGCCATTTCATATAACCATTATGTTCATGTTTCATGATCTTATAATTAATTAACTTCCATCGAATGAAAATCAGTCGAATGGAACATAATTAGTCGCCTCTTCTTCAACTGGTGAACATCATTCTAAAAATTAGATTCCCATTTATACAATAATGTACTACAAAATCATCCTACAATAAAACTGATCCCAATGTTCTTTGTTTGTTAAGATCCTCAGTCTGATTATTCTTATCAAACCATGTAGAAACATAGTTTAATTCTCACTATATAGACCCTTCAACACTTCCACTCCAACACATGTATTATAGTGTTCAACACATTCATATTGTACTTTCACTAATTTATCTGGGAACATGCTAAATAGAAATCAGGGGTTCTAAAATATTTTTCCTGGTCATCGTAAATTCTAATTCAAAATTTCTTGTTATTCATAATTTTACTAGAAGGCTTATTAGGGATTCTAAAATCGTCATGAGGCTTCTTAAAAACACAGTTTCCAAAACATACTACATACTTCGTTAACTAATCTAAATAAAAACATATATTTTAATAGTTCATCTATGTCTTTACAATTAATTAAATTTCAAATTAGTTGTAAATATCATCAAAACACTATTAGAAAAATCATATTTGGTTCATTTTCAATATCTCATATGTCTAATGAAACACCATAAGTATTCTATATCTTGTGGAAATAGACAACAAATATCTATTTTATATGTCTTCTTATTATTATGCTCTATTTGGAATCTTGTGTACTTGAGAATCAATATATCATTATTTTATGATGATATAATTCTATCACTAATTAAATCACATTCCTTTCAATTCAGTAAAATTTCAAATTCTATAATCTCTTTACTATATGTCGAATGATATATTAAATTGTATTTTTATTTTTTCTTTATTAATCATCAACATTCTCTAGATAGTAGACTTGATACTTCTCTACAACTATTATAAATCTACTTCATCTTGAATTATCCACCTCATAAATTATAAATACTTCATAACCTTTAGTTTATAATATATGAAAATTTATCATTTTATAGTCTTAATAACTATATAGTTATTCTTTATTCATTGTTATTAAACATCGCATATCTCTATCTGATGTATCTTTATAGATTTCCTTTACAAAATTAGGACATTTTAGACTGCTTCATCTTGTCATACTTTATCTAAATTATGTACCTAAACTATTATATAGCCAAAAAATTTAATGATAGCTTTGTTATATGAATTGATACATCATTATGTGACCTCGAGCATCAACATTAGTCAAGTGTGACTCATCCTTTCCTCTGTGTGATCATTCTACTATATATTTGAACTATTCCTCCTATAATTAACTATATTTATCCATATACTCGCCTTACCATTGGAATTGAAGGTTATAATACTTAATTTATTCACACTAGTCATATCCATCCAACTAAATTGTAAAACATTGGACAATAACATCTTAGATTTTGAAAATATTATTGATGTTTTGTACATTGATGATTAGAAAAGCATCAAATGGATTGGTAATAAAACATTCTTAACCTATATATGGAATGTTTTTTCTAAAAACCCAGTTACATATTCTTTGAAAAATATATATAAACACAAATTTAGACATTGACAATAAATTCAACTGAATACACATTAGTAAAACAATGTTAAAATGGATTATAATTTGATTTGAAATATTATTTGAAATGGTGTTTCTTAGTAAATGGGGTTATAGATATGATTTAAAAAATTGAATAAATATCATAATTTTTAAGGGATACCCAATTAGTTTTGTAGATAATTAATTTATTTATCATTATTTATTATAATACACCAAAAGGGTGATTATTGGTTTTTCTGACAATAATCGTTAAAAATATCAAATTTTAGAGAATAGAGACTCTTAGATAATTGTTGAAAAAGTGATATTTGACAATTATGGATGTCGTATTTACTGAAAAATTCATTTTTAAAAGATTTTGAATGTAAATTTATTGATGAATGTAATTTTCACCATGAATTTCATTATACTATGGTGTTTAATACTCAGAGAGTGTATAATTATTTAATAGAAACTGTTTCTATGTTAATGTAGGGTGGTGATTCTGGTGACGATGTTTTTGAATCGAAAATGGACTTGGTGAGGTTATATTGAGTTTTTTTATGGTAAACCATTTCTACATAATGTTAGTGTGTTTCTTAAACATATATTATAGAGATTTGTGAAATGGAATTAGAGAATACTGCATCATATAATATAGGTCCACACTCTGGGGGAGGTTATTTTAACTTGAATCTTGTATAAAGTTGATTCCACGAAGAAAATTTTTGTACACCACATTCTTGTGGTGTATTCCATAACAATCATATGTGTGGGTATTCACATAAAGGAAATGGAATAAATTTTACTCCCTTAAATTTAAATATAAATTTACCTAGATTTTATAAGGGTAGATTTAAAATCATTTATAGGTAAACAAATTTTCATTATGTTTGAACCAAATGCATGTTATGGTTCAAAAGTAGGGAGAAAACCACTCTACACCATAGAGTGCGAATTTTTGTCTTGGAGTTTTACATATTAAAAACAAACATCACAAAATGATCATATTTATTACCATGGTAGACTATTAGATGTAAATTCATTAGCTAACCCACTACACCCAATCATTTCACGATCAGAAATTTGAAACCATTTTAACATCATTTTTAGCATGTCATTTTCAATGTGAAATAAAAAATGTGAATTATGTTCGATTATTTTGATGGAGATATGTGTTTCAATGTGGATGCTCACTTATAAAAAATTAGATTCCAACCATGTTCATTTCATTAGATATGGTAGATCTAAGTTATGATAATTGAATTTAGGTAAATGAGGAATACTACATAGTGGTTCTCACCATTAGGGAATTTGACAGGGCATGTTATTTGAATTTATGGAAGATGGAAGTATTTATTTTATCTATTAGATGGTTATAAAAAATTAAATGTAATGGAGTAGGTTTAAATAACCTAATTTAAATCCAACCGTATTTATTTTTTTGGATGGAAATTGATGGAATTTATTAAATGTAATGTGAGTTGTACATTATTTATTTATTTGAATAATTCAATTTAGAAAGTTAAAATTCATATCCCTTAAGTAGTATTAATAAAATACAAAGAAAAACACTTTTTTATAGATTGTAGATAAATTTTTCAGTGAGAAGATAATGGAGACACTTCCAAAAAAAATGTTTACAAATCATAATTTCGGAAAAAGGGAATGGTATTCCATGATATACAAAGGATGATTGAAGAAAAAAGGCATTCCTAGGATTTTAATTTAGTGTATGATTTTAATGTATCTGAAATAAGTTGAAAAAAAATTAATCGTGAATTTATAATCAATATTTTTATGATAATAATATTGTTATAGGGGGAGAAGTGATCACCAATTAATGAGAATATGTATTGTGTTCCTCATTATTGTAGAATGAGTAGTGAGTTCATAATCATTGAAGAAGAATATTGTTGAAATTTTATTTATTTTTTTCGAGAGTGAGTTGGGAAGGTTACTAAGAAAATTCTATTATTTACAAAATTTAAATTCGTGTTCGTGCTAATTTAGGTTCATTGTAACATCTCCAATTACATACTCCATGGAATAGATCAGTTTTGGTGAAAAATATTAAACGTCCTTTGTTCGTTAATACTTCTATATAATTAGTTAGATAGAAAGGGATAGAAAATATTGTTCCTATCACTATGAGAAAAGTATTATGATCATGAAAAAATATTTTATTCATAAATACAATGATTCATCACCTACCATTATGGTATAATCCTTCATAAGTAAAACTAGTGGTATAAAATTTGGGGTTTTATGGGTACATTTTATCTCTCAACAGTGTGGTGATTATGATCAATGATATGTGAATACATATATTATAAGTTAGTAATTTCCACGTATAGAAGATTTGAATACCCAATTTTTTCATATCTATTTGTATGGAAATGATTATAATATAGATGAATGGTATTTTTGCGAGTATGGAGGGTGGATTCTTATCAAAGAAGTGTAATGTATAATCATGTATAGATTCTGAAGTTATCAATGATTTATTGGGAGACATATCCTGTAACGGCCCGAAATTTTGAATAAATCTTGTTTCCTAATTTCATGTGTTATTTTATTTTATTTTTATACTCAACAAAAATGTTTTATTTGATAAACATGATTATAATTAAAATGATACCATTGGGTTTTGATTTTTATATGACCATCGGTCAATATGACCACTATGAACAAAATGTTTTGATTATTGTCTCTAAATACAAGTAATCTTGGTTAATTATTATAGAAAGAAGATTCGATGGCCTCACCTAGTAGTCTTGGACCGATCAAAGCCCATCTAACAGAGCTTGGGAAGGAGGTAGCACCGTTGGGCTTTGCTCTGGATCAAATCCAAGACGAACTTCATCATGTGAAGCTAGAACGGAATCGCCTTCGCGAGAAGTTCAAACTGATAGAAATTACTACTCGGGCAATGTTGACCAAGCCGCCCCAAGATTCTATCACCCTAGCACACCTTACTCTTAGGTCCTATGCTGGTATTATAAGGGGCTATGTAACGAGACCGTAACTGCCTTGTGTTATTCTTGTTTTAAATAAAAATTGGGATTTCTTCTTATGATGAATTTTATGAATTTTTAAATGACCGGATAAATATAGTATGCATATTTTTGATGAATTTTAGAAAAAGGATATTTTAAAAATGGTTGTTTAAACCTTAAATAATTAAAAATGTGTAATGATTTTTGAAAAATGGTCTTCTACAATTATGTTCAGTACGAAATTTGGAGTCTAATAAGATCAACTTGATTTTTGATGAATTGTAAATTATGAATAGTGATTTTATGATTAGGATTAGTAATATGACCAAATGGTTTAGTAATCTAACTTAAAGAAAGTTTTAAAATAATCTAGGCACCTTGATTAAGTAATGTGATTCAATAAAATGGTTAAATAATGGTTTCATAAATTATTATTCAAGTATTAGTTTTTTCGGGTGAATAGTGTTTTTTAATTAAAAATTTAATTAAAATTATTTAGAAAATTATTTTTATAAAACAGATTTCATTTTTGAACTCAGAGCATCGATATTATGTTATAGTAATTTTTGGGGTTTTTTCTGAAAAAATGAATTTTCGGTGAATAGTTTTTTTATTTAAAAATTAAATTAAAAATATTTAGAAAATTATTTTTATAAAATGGAGTTCATATTTTTAATCAGAGCGTTGATATTTAATTATGGTGAAATTTTGGGATCTTTCTGAGAAAGTTGAATTTTTAGTGAATAGTAAAAATGCAGTTTTAGGGTTTCGGTATGTTTAATGACATCATAGCTATGTCATGATGATGTCATGAGTTATTTTAAGGGTTGGCCGGCCAAGGGTGATTAATTATTGTTTTGGGGGCCCCATGTGGCCTAACTCCATGATAAATGCCAAGGGAGAGCACATGGGTTTGAGAAAAGCACATGTGAGGTGTCCTTTGGCCATTAATGCCTTGTCCCCTCACTTTCCCTATAAATACCAAGCCCTCCTCTCATCCATTCGACTCCCCACTCATTACCAACGAATTTATGGTCTCATTACCTCCCAAGGAGCCCTCCCAAGGTGCCCCCAAGCCCTCAAGGTCCCAACCTTTGAGGTTTAAGAGTTACAATTTAAGGTAAGGGATCTGATATTTCTCTTTCTTTTCAAGTGATCTCTTTTATGTCATTTCTTTTATGCTCCATGTTCTTATGTTAGAGGATGTTCTTTTATAATCCTCTTACTTCCCTTTCCATGTTCATATAATGAGAGTCCCCTTTTTACTCTCATTATTTCGTTTTATGATGTTTTAAGTGGCGCCGTTAGGCTGCCGAAATTTTTGTAACAGAGTCTTTCTACCTTCTCATTTTTCAAGATCTATTTTCATGTAAAGTATTTCAAGTTCCTTTGTATTATGTTGGGGTATGATCTCTAAATTTATCATACTGATCTTTTATGATCATATGATGAGATATCCCATTTGATCTCTTCAATTCAGTACTTTGATGTTTAAGTGGCGCCGTTAGGCTGCCGAATTTTTAAGTGGTTCTTCACCCTTCTCGTTTTGAAGTTCTACTTTCATGTCAATTCTTTCAAGTTCCTTTTTGTTATGTTGGGGTATGATATCTATATCTATTATACTGGACTCTTATTTTCATATGTTGAGAGACCCCATTTGATCTCTTCAATTCAGTATTTTGAAGTTTTAAGTGGCGTCGTTAGGCTGCCGAATTTTTTTTAGGGGATTCTTTCACCCTTCTCATTCTTTTCAAAGTTCTACTTTCATGTCATGTCTTTCAAGTTCCTTTTTAATTATGTTGGGGAATTATATCTATATCTATCATACTGAACTCTTATTTTCACATGATGAGAGATCCTATTTGATCTTTTCAAATCATTTTTGTTGAAGTTTAAGTAACGTCGTTAGGCTGCCGAACATTCATAAGAGAAATCTAATTTTTGCATTCCTTCCATGTTTTCATTTAAAATGGTATGTCCTTGAAATTTCATTACCATGATCATGTATCATTCTTATTCTGTCCATCTACTGTTTTATGGGTCATTTATGAATGTTTGACACATTTTCCCTCTCTTTTTAATGTCTTCTAAACGTCGTAACATCGCCGTTATGCTGCAAAATTTATGTCTCAAAATGTCTCTCTCTTTTTCTAAAGTTATTATATATTATTAAGTGAATACTCAAAGATCTTTCTTCTAAAGGGGTATTCACATATATACCAAAATGTCTATTTTAAATTCTGGGATTTACATACATGAGACCCACCTTCCTTTTCTGTGGGTTTTAAAGTGACGTAAAGATCATGTCTTTAAAGCAGTTTTTAAAACGTTATGATTATGAAATGAAACCCATTTATTTTATGCTATATGGGTTATTTATGAAATGTTTGATGAGGATATCTGTGGATCACATGATAATAAAGGCAAATTTAAGGGTGCGTCCTGATAGCGCTCCAATGCATTGGGTAAAGACTTAATCTCTAGAGATGACCATTTTAACGATGCCTTGGTGAATAACCTAGGTAATTTTTAACGACACCTTGGGGATGGACCTTGGTGAAACGAAAAGATTGTCAATATTAAATGTTTCAGCCACATCTTCAAGTTATGAAAAAGTTTTATTTTTATTATGATATGCCTCATGATTTCATTTTCATGCCTTAAAGTTCTTTTCATGACTTTATTGATGTATCTAAAGTTCATATGTAAAATGTTTCACTTGTTTCCCTTGCTAGGCCTTCTACTCATCCTTTCTTTTGATGTATGTCCCCAGGTTATGAGATGCAGTAATGAACCTAGGATGAACTTAAGGAGAAGCCTTTCAAGTGTTTAAGAAGAATGTTTTATGTTTTTTTATGTATTATGATCCTTGTTTCCAAGACACTAAACCTTAACGATCCTCAGTTTTGTGTAATGTAATGATGGTTTATGTGATAAAAATGTGGGATGCTATAGTTGGTATCAAAGGACGGTTTAGTTATTTGTGCAAATTAGGATATGAAAACTTTAGGAAGAAGCCTATAGAAAAGTTAAAATATAGGAAATATTCCTGGTATTTTGGTGAGTATTGAGTAAGGGGTTGCCAAGCAAATACATCCCGGTCAGGATACGAGCTGGTAGAGGTGGCTCTGGCACAGATGTACATAGGGGTAAAACCCGAAAACACCGCTTTGAGCTAGACACGAACGGGAACTGGTACATGACAACGAGCCTTTATGCACTCTTGGTTACGACACTCCCGGGGGATATGCTTTGGTAAATTCATAAGCTTAGTATGAACCATTTATAAAGGAACAAAGATAAAATAAAATGAAGATTCACATAATAATATATGATCATGTATAACCTAGATGGGAACCTAGGGGATCACAAATTAGGGTATACTTTTCAACTACAAGTTATCCTTATATGCTTTAAGTTTCTTTTCATGATTATTGGCTAAGTATTTAAGCCCCTAATTATAGTTTCTTTTCTTAGTTAATGGCGGGAAATGGAAGAACATGTCTCAACAACCAATGTGATAGGAAATTCTAAGATTGCTGTATTAATATGACAGAGATGATTAGGGGATTAAAATATGATTTTTATTTTGGAATACATTCACTATTTTGGGGACCCTATATGATCGAGGTAAATAGATTACAACGGTATTTTCATTGAGGAATAAGGTTGATTTATATTTGAAGAATCGATGAATTTAAGGTGGATTTATAGTAATTTAGGTTACTTTTGGGAATGATTAACCTATCTTGGGTTAAATATGTTTAGATTAGATACTTTTGTTATAAGATGTTAGGAGTGGTTGATGTTGTTTGGAGATGAACAATGATGTTTATTTTGGAAGACTATGTTATCAAATCCTTCTTGTATTTGGGTTTCAATCTTAGTTTGGTTTATTTTGAGGAATTTTAAGGACCATTATTTATGGAATGTACTATGATGAACTTTGGGTAGTACCATGGAACCTTGAGGATTTAAAAGTAGTTTCCATTCCAATGGGATTCTTTATTTTTGAAGAGTTGTTTTACCTTACCCTTTCGGTTTTTAGGATAATTTTTAAAGATAGAAGAAATAGATAGTTGATCTTTTGTGGATTATGAGTTTCTCTAGAAGATGATTCTTGTGTTTTGATGAGACCAAGTAGTTTTGAATGCTCATCATTTGGAGAAAAGATTAGTTTTGGTAGAAACTTATTAAAGTATGAAACTCTACATGAAGGTAGATATATTTCCTTATGTTTTTGTTCTATGTTGTAAATGAATTCCTCAAAGTTATTAAAAGGAACGTAAAAGAAAAACGTTGTTGGTTTACGTTTCCTACAAGTTAATCAAAGACCGCTTACACACATCATAAGTTTGGGATTTTCTTATGGTTAACTTTCTCCTAATCATGTTCTCTATCACTCTCTCTCAGAACGGGACCCTTTGTTTTCTCCTCCATGTCCATGTTTCCTACATGGAATCCTAGTATGAGTAAACTCGGGTGGCATTTTTACTCCCTTTTATTTCTTTTAATGTAATAGTGTTACTGACTCTTTTCCGATGTGGGACTTTCAATGAAATTTCAAAACCCAATTTTAAAAAATTGCGAGGACGCAATTTCTTATGGGGGAAGATTGTAACAGACCGAAATTTTGAATAAATCTTGTTTCCTAATTTCTTGTGTTATTTTATTTTTTTTTATACTCAACAAAAATGTTTTATTTGATAAACATGATTATAATTAAAATGAGACAATTGGGTTTTGATTGTTATATGACCATCGGTCAATATGACCACTGTGAACAATATGTTTTGATTATTGTCTCTAAATACAAGTAATCTTGGTTAATTATTATAGAAAGAAGATTCGATGGCCTCACCAAGTAGTCTTGGACCGATCGAAGCCATCTAACAGAGCTTGGGAAGGAGGTAGCACCATTGGGCTTTGCTCGGGATCAAATCCAAGCCGAACTTCATCATGTGAATCTAGAACGGAATCGCCTTCGTGAGAAGTTCAAACTGATAGAAATTACTACTCGGGCAATGTTGACCGAGCTGCCCCAAGATTCTATCACCCTAGCACACCTTACTCTTAGGTCCTATGCTGGTATTATAAGGGGCTATGTAACGAGACCGTAACTGCCTTGTGTAATCCTTGTTTTAAATAAAAATTAGGATTTCTTCTTATGATGAAGTTTATGAATTTTGAAATGAAAAGATAAATATAGTATGCATATTTTTGATGAATTTTAGAAAAAGGATATTTTAAAAATGGTTGTGTAAACCTTAAATAATTAAAAATGTGTAATGATTTTCATAAAATGGTCTTCTACAATTATGTTCAGTACGAAATTTGGAGTCTAAAAAGATCAACTTGATTTTTGGTGAATAGTAAATTATGAATAATGATTTTATGATTAGGATTAGTAATATGACCAAATGGATTAGTAATCTAACTTAAAGAAAGTTTTAAAATAATCTAGGCACCTTGATTAAGTAATGTGATTCAATAAAATGGTTAAATAATGGTTTCATAAATTATTATTCATGTATTAGTTTTTTCGGGTGAATAGTGTTTTTTAATTAAAAACATAATTAAAATTATTTAGAAAATTATTTTTATAAAACAGATTTCATTTTTGAACTCAGAGCACCGATATTATACTATGGTAATTTTTGGGGTTTTTTCTGAAAAAACGAATTTTCGGTGAATACTGTGTTTATTTAAAAATTAAATTAAAAATATTTAGAAAATTATTTTTATAAAATGGAGTTCATATTTGTAACCAGTGCATTGATATTTGATTATGGTGAAATTTTGGGATCTTTCTGAGAAAGTTGAATTTTCAGTGAATAGTAAAAATGCAGTTTTAGGGTTTCGGTATGTTTAATGACATCATAGCTTTGTCATGATGATTCCATGAGTTATTTTAAGGGTTGTCCGGCCAAGGGTAATGAATTATTGGTTTGGGGGCCCCATGTGGCCTAACTCCATGATAAATGCCAAGGGAGAGCACATGGGTTTGAGAAAAGCACATGTGAGGTGTCCTTTGGCCATTAATGCCTTGTCCCCTCACTTTCCCTATAAATACCAAGCCCTCCTCTCATCCATTCGACTCCCCACTAATTCCCAACGAATTTATGGTCTCATTACCTCCCAAGGAGCCCTACCAAGGTGCCCCCAAGCCCTCAAGGTCCCGACCTTTGAGGTTTAAGAGTTACATTTTAAGGTAAGGGATCCGATCTTTCTCTTTCTTTTCAAGTGATCTCTTTTATGTCATTTCTTTTATGCTCCATGTTATTATGTTAGAGGATGTTCTTTTATACTCCTCTTACTGCCCTTTCCATGTTCATATAATTAGACTGCCCTTTTTACTCTCATTATTTCGTTTTATGATGTTTTAAGTGGCGCCGTTAGGCTGCCGAAATTTTTGTAACAGATTCTTTCTCTCTTCTCATTTTTCAAGATCTATTTTCATGTAAAGTATTTCAAGTTCCTTTGTATTATGTTGGGGTATGATATATAAATTTATCATACTGATATTTTATGATTATATGATGAGAGACCCCATTTGATCTCTTCAATTCATTACTTTGATGTTTAAGTGGCGCCGTTAGGCTGCCGAATTTTTAAGTGGTTCTTCACCCTTCTCGTTTTGAAGTTCTACTTTCATGTCAATTATTTCAAGTTCCTTTTTGTTATGTTGGGGTATGATCTCTATATCTATTATACTATACTCTTATTTTCATATGATGAGAGACCCCATTTGATCTCTTCAATTCAGTATTTTGAAGTTTTAAGTGGCGCCGTTAGGCTGCCAAATTTTTTTTAGGGGATTCTTTCAACCTTCTCATTCTTTTCAAAGTTCTACTTTCATGTCATGTCTTTCAAGTTACTTTTTAATTATGTTGGGGAATTATCTCTATATCTATCATACTTAACTCTTATGTTCACATGATTAGAGATCCTATTTGATCTTTTCAAATCATTTTTGTTGAAGTTTAAGTAACGTCGTTAGGCTGCCGAACTTTCATAAGAGAAATCTAATTTTTGTCTTCCTTCCATGTTTTTCATTTCAAATGGTATGTCCTTGAAATTTAATTACCATGATCATGTATCATTCTTATTCTGTCCATCTACTGTTTTATGGGTCATTTATGAATGTTTGACCCATTTTCCCTCTCTTTGTAATGTCTTCTAAACGTCGTAACATAGCCGTTATGCTGCAGAATTTCCGTCTCAAAATGTCTCTCACTTTTTCTAAAGTTCTTTTATATTATTAAGTGAATACTCAAAGCTCTTTCTTCTAAAGGGGTATTCACATATATACCAAAATGTCTATTTTAAATTCTGGTATTTACATACATGAGACCCACCTTCCTTTTCTATGGGTTTTAAAGTGACGTAAAGATCATGTCTTTAAAGAAGTTTTTAAAACGATATGATTATGAAATGAAACCCATTTATTTTATGCTATATGGGTTATTTATGAAATTTTTGATGATGATATATGTGTCTCACATGATAATAAAGGCAAATTTAAGGGTTCTCCCTGATAGCGCTCCAATGCATTGGGTAAAGACATAATCTCTAGAGAGGACCATTTTAACGACGCCTTGGTGAATAACCTTGGTAATTTTTAACGACACCTTGGGGATAGACCTTGGTGAAATGAAAAGATTGTCAATATTAAATGTTACAGCCACATCTTCAAGTTATGAAAAAGTTTTATTTTTATTATGATATGCCTCATGATTTCATTTTCATGCCTTAAATTTATTTTCATGACTTTATTGATGTATCTCATGTTCATATGTAAAATGGTTCACTTGTTTCCCTTTCTGGGCCTTCTGCTCATCCTTTCTTTTGATGTATGTCCCCAGGTTATGAGATGCAGAAATGAACCTAGGATGAACTTAAGGAGAAGCCTTTCAAGTGTTTAAGAAGAATGTTTTATGTTTTTTATGTATTATGATCCTTGTTTCCAAGACACTAAACCTTAACGATCCTCAGTTTTGTGTAATGTAATGAATGTTTATGTGATAAAAAGGCGGGATGCTATATATCCAACTATATTTTCATAAATTTTATTACATGAAATTCTTATCATTTAATATATCTCAAACATATGAATAATTATTAAGGTGATTCAAAATTATGATAATCGAAGCTTTAGACTCTATTTAATAAATATCTATATTTGATATTGTGTAAAAATGATACTCTTCAAAAATTATTTGATTGCATAAATAACCTTGAAGAAGATATACATATTCTTTTTGAATATATGAAATATTATAAAATTAATAAAATAATAATGACAAGCCTTATTCTTCATTTATAAGAAAAGGTGACTGTTCTACAAGGAAAAGAAAAAAAGGATTTCATTAAACAACATTTATTGTGGTGTTATTGCATATGAAATCATGAATAAAGATAAAGATCATAGGAATAAGGAGAACTCATAAGACATGATTTTTAAATCCAGGAAGAATGAAGTCATGAATGGGGATTAATGATAATATTAATTTGATGAGATGGTCTATTACTTCTCTTCTAACCTTTGAAGTGGAAAAGGAAAATTAAAATACAAGCTTACACATTAATTATTTAGATGTATAAATGTTGTAAATATTTCATGTAGGTTTCAAAAAAAATATCGATAGGAAAATGAAGGATAACTATCACTTATGAAAACAAAAATACGAATTGGTTGGAAATAAATGTTTTCAATAGATATTTTTCAAGAAAAATAATTTTTATTCTGAATAAGATAGAATTCCATACAAATTTAAATTATTGTTGGTCGGGGATTATAAATACCAAAATTAATATTATTTTTTGTTTTTTTCTTTGATGATAATAAAGTTGATGAATTTGATACCAAAAATAATGAATTTGATTATCATCAAGTATAAATCAATGAATATATTGAAGAAATTGATTTTTGAGTGGATAAAACAATAAAATAAAATGTGTTTTTCATGAATATAATATTTTCAAGGAATATTGTAAATAAAATATGTCAAAATTTAATGTAGAGATTGGAAAAATAATTCATGAATTTCAAGGAATATAGAAAAAATAAAGTCTAAATTATGGTTAAAATTGAATAATAATCATGAATTTTTTATTTCTAGTCAAATTCAATAAAGTATATACTTTATAAAATATAAAATCTAAAAGGATATTTAATAATTTGGTGATATAAGTTTAAGGATCAAGAAATAATCCTCAAACCAAAAATTACATCTTGTAATTCAATGGAACTAGCCCCATTGCAAACCCAATAAGACATTGGGGTGTCTACTAAAGAACATAAACATATCCTACAATTATGGTTCTTTAAAAAATGGTATACTATTTTATAGAATGTTCATATGTAGAAGAAAACAATGTTTGATGATAATCTTCATGCATCAACACTATGAATAAAGGTATATTTTCATGGAGCTCAAAAGACTATAGTTTATGTACTGAAGGGTAAAAGCACACCCCCAAAATAATGTGTTATTTATATTTAAATATTTGAAACAATAAATATCTATGTTATATTATTAAAAGATATTTTGTAGACCACTGACACAAAATATAGTCAAGTATTCAATTAACATATTCCAATTAATTTAACAATTATTACTTTTGATGTGAAGGTTTCATGCATAATCAAATTAGTTGTGATTTAAAGAAATAACGAATGGTGATATTGTCGACTCAACTAATTATATCATATTATATCTAATCATTATGTTATATAATAATTAAATAACATAATTAATGTAATGAAAAAATATAGTTTCAGTTAGAATAAACTAATTCACCACCAAATCAATCAATGTGGCAGATAGCAAGAGAAATAAAAAAAAAGAGGCAAATCTCTTAGAAATCATAAAATTATAGTAATATAATTTCTTAAGTGTTTTTGCAAGTAACACTATAAAAAAATAATGTAATACAATTATTGTTGTAATTTGTGGAGAATGTTGTATAGTAAATTATATATAGATGATGTGTTAAAAATAGTATCTTTCACTAGTGAGATGGCTTGTAATGACCCATAATTTTATCATTGTAAATTACATTCATCAAATTTCGTCATATATTATAATCCACATAAAATCACTTCGATTACACAATTCAATCTTTATAGATGAATTATTAATGAAATAAAAGGTACTTCTAGAAAGAATAGAACCTATAACGATGGAATTATACCATTATGAATAATAATGAAGAGAATTGAATATAATTCTCACCTAGGAAATTATAAACAATATTTAGTAATCTTATGAATTTGAAAAATATAATTATACCATATTATTCGTAAATAAATTTTATAAGAATTATTAATTATTTGTTGATATTTTTATAAAATAGAAATATATATTTTCATTTTTATATTTAATATTATGAATTAAAAGAAATTTTATCTTCATAAAATAGATTCCTAATATAAAATTTTTTTTGATAATGATTATAAGATAATTTATTTGATGTTATTTACTTTTTCAAAGTCTTATAAAATCAAATATAATTTATGAATTCATATTTTCTATGAAAATAGTGATTTTAATTTAAAATTATGTTTCTCATATTCATAAAATTATTTTTATTGAATTTCATTAATTTTTTAATTATATATATATAAAATGTGTAGGATTACTTTTTCGTATTTTTCTAAAGTACATGAATTTATTGTGAAACATAAAATAAATCAATTAAAAATAAAAGGTAAAGACGTGTATTTTTTAGTAATAATTGATGTAAAGCTAATGTAAGATAAAAATATACATTTATCCATCATTATTTTTAATATATTCAGTGATAATATTCAAAATATTCATAGTATTGAACCAAAATAATAAACTAATGAATAAAATAATTGGAAAACAGCCCTCTCCAACACTATAAATACAACACAAACCACTACTTCTCTTAAAAAATACATAGCCTCAATGATTGTATAATTTAATTACAATTCTATCGCAAATCCCCTTCTCGATATCTTATATAATTTTTTATCAAAAATTCCTAAACCATTCCCCCTATGGATGTTATCAAGGATGAGAATTCAAGATGTAAAATACAATATCTTTTCATTTAATTTCCTTTCAATTTAATTTATTTTCTTATTATATCTTCATCAAACCATAAAAATGTTGAATGATAACTCTAGTGATATAAATATAATTTAATATTATTATATTAATGGAATAATAAATCAAAAACCCCCTTTCCTCTCCATTTTATTCTAAAATGAAAACATCATTTTTGATGTGTTTATTTATTACCATCGTTTAAAATAAACATTCATTTTCCAATAATTCCTACATGGATTGTAATTAAAAACATTAAAATTGTTGAAAAATATTTTAAAATGTTTTTTATAACCGGTTTTATGTCTTATAACTACTATATGTTTAAAATATTATATAATAATCATATGAGTTTGTTGTGATCTAAAACCATCAATATTTAGTCTAAACGATTGTAATTAACATTATATCAAATGATTCATCCTTATATATGGGAAAAAATAGTATATGACACATTTATTCCATTTTAATGATCATAAATAACATATAATATCAATTCTATGAAATTATCCTCAGTTTAGAAGAACTTCTATACATTTATACAATCAAACTAATCATGAAAACCATGAAAATGAACATTCCCCAACAAGGAAATTGAACAATATAGCTCATCAAAATATATAAAAATGATCTTAATGAAATTATAATGAATAAAATAAATTTATAATATGTTCTACAATAATTAATTAATGTGTATAATTTGATTAATTATGATATTAAAGTGAATAACATGTTCTAACATAAGGTAAGGGGATTCCCGTGACCTCTTTTAGCACTTTGGGTTATTCCATGTTCCTTCCAAATTTCAATGTGGATGTGAATTTAATTCTACTAAAATGAAATTTTAGTGCACTTAATTTTTCTGTTCTATGATATACATGATTCTAATATGGTTTTATGAAAAATAAATGGATTTTTCAAAATAATTCCTCATTCCATAATACATTTTGACTCCTCTTGAGTTGTTTCTCATTCTCTTAAGAATGATTAATCTAATTACACATATTTTCCCCCTTTCTCATTTGAGAATGATAAAAATTTAGTCATGAATTTTTGAAAATAAACCCACTCCCCTTCCATGGATTATTTTACGTCATTGATTGATATACATTCTACATGGACATCTAGATTATATAAATTATATTATGCTATGGTTGCGCCTTAAAATATATAGTCCTCCAATTAATTGGGTAATATGATTTATCTAATGACATTTCCTCAATATCTATGAACAATATACGATATTTTCCCAAAATGTTGATGTTATGACGATGATAATATTCAAAACATGAACATGATTCTAGAATTTTTCATAACTATGTGTTTTATTTGACTACTAAGACATGATGTTTCATTTCTATGAATTTTCACATCAGATGCCTTTATATAATTCTTTATCTCGTGATTATGATGATGATACTATACTTATTTTATTATGATTATTTTTATTATCGCCACATGTTACATTGTTTCATGTTTTTATCTATCATTTTATAGGTATATTATGTCACAACATTTGTTAAGGTATGTCCTTAGATGTGTATATATACTAAGGATAAAATATGTGCCATTAAGGAGATAGAGAATAAATAATTAAATTATGTTTATTTTTTATTTTTTAAATTACATGTATGGTCCTAATTATCCCAACACACCAAACCTTTGGATCTTAGTTCATTAATATTATTATGTTATTCATTTTTAAAATGATATGATAGTTATGTAAAAAAATTTAGGTTTTATATAGTTATTATCATAGCATGATTTGGATAATTTGGGAATTAAGAAAAAATAACAGAAGTGAAAACCCTTAATATGAGGCTAAATATATATAATCACACAATAATATTTGTTTTATAAAATTGTTAACATAGGTTTACTATAAGATTTTCCATTAGAGTTAATTTCAAAAATGAATTAATTATTTTGTAAGGAATTTTTTAACATACGATTGTTTTAAAAAAATTTATAATTTTCAAAATGGTGGGAACTAGGAGTATCCATCCCAACCAACTATGCGAGTGGTAATGACGTGGTTTCTTAAAATATCCCCCAATACCATGGGAGGTGGAGTTCAATATGTTATAGAGTTTCATTAGCATATGTCTTAGGCCATGAATAATTACCTTAAAAATATAGAACGTCATCCTACACATATGAGGTAGAAAATGACATTGATTCATCTATGAGACAATGATCACCAAAATTTAGTCGATCATATAATCCACTAGTCATGGACTTTTGGTTAATCTGTATGGTAAATATATTTTGTATTCTTTGCTACTATGATATGTAAAATGTTAATATGGAATTTTATCATTTAGATGGAGAGGTAAATAAATGGTGGGGATTGATTAAGAATACCAACCCAAATAATTAAATTAAAGAGATGAATTTTGATGACATTAGAAAAATATTTCTTAATAATAATTTGCATCAAACTGTTTGGAAAAATATGGAGAGTGACTTTACAGAGCTATTCTAAAATAAAGGGGAATTTGTCATGATATATGAGGAAAAGGTCACAATGAATTCAAGGAAAACCTCTTGTTTTTATATTAATAATGATATAAAAATAAATGGATTCATTAGTGGTTTAAAACCACACATTTAAAAGGTTCTAGAAAATCTTGACACTTCGAGTTATGAATAAGGAGTTCGATGTGCTCTCAATGTGGATATGGAGTTTGGAGAGTGGTCCCATGTTTATGTTGATAAGAAATTAATGTAATAGTCTCATGCTAGTGGATCTAATGAGAAAAGTAGAAATTAAACTCAACCACTAACATGTAAACAATGTGGGAAGATCCATATTTGTAATTTACTCAATGGAATGGGGTTGTAATTCTCGTATGGGAGAGATGGACACCAATATCATGAATTATGAATAAATGTGAAATATTAGTACAATTTGGAGAATGAAAGGTTAGAACCAACTATAGTTCCATGAATCAGTTTTCAAGAGAAAGGAAACTATGCAATATAGTGAACTGAACCTCTAGTCCTTGAGGGTAATCTGTGTCAACATCCAACAATGTCAAATGTGAATGGGAATTCTTATCCCACCACTATTGTGGTGGTGGACCCAAACAATGATGCGGTGAAACATATCCAGGTTATTCATTCAATAATAGGTAACATACTATATGATTTTGGTTCTATGAATTTTTCATATCTTCAAAGATTATATGAACTATTAAATCACCACTTCAAAATATGAAGGTTTACTTATCTGTGAGAATATAAAATGGGGAAATTAATGCATCAAAATTATATAACTCATCTTTATTTATTTTTTATGGACTAAAACTCCTATAAAACATTCTCTTACATATTATGGAGTATTTTAATACTGAATTTTGTATGGATTCACAATATTTATACTAATCCAACATAACTATCCGAAATGGGAGATCGCTCTACACATCCAAAGGAATCCACTAATTTATTACAAGTGCAAGGATGAGGATAAATCTTTTTCATAATCATAATATAATTTGTGGTTACTATTACCTTATAGGAAAGAATATATAGGTAAAATGATTGATATAAAGGATATAATAATGATAAAATGCATTCCAATTGAAAGGAACTACACTAATGTGTTCCTTGAATAATTTCATGTTCTTACACCAGACCAAGTGTATGAGTTCTCAATTGAACATATTCATGTTTCTCTACAAATATAAAAGAAAATTCATAGAATTTCAACCATTGAGTTGGAGGAAATGAATAATTATTTTTAATAATATATGGATAATTATTTTATATGGCTCAGTGCTTCACCATGGGGTGAACCAATCCAATTCATAAAGGGAAAGGATGAATCAAAGTTCATCTATATTGATTATTTTTAGGTCAAAAAAATCATGATAATGAGTAAGTTTCTCATGCCCTGGATTAGAGACTTGATTGATCGACGGTAATGTGACAACTATTTCTCTAATATTGTCAATTGGTCTGGATATCAATAATTAATGATGTGGAAAGAAAATATTCTAAAGACTATATTTCTAATAAGATATGGACATTATGGGTTCATATTGATGCTCTCTAAGCTCATGAATTCTCTAAAAATATTCATCGACTAAATTAATAGTTTCATTAGATATTTTGCTATAAAATTTGTTGAAATATTTTTGGAGGATATTTTGATATTATGCAATTGAAAGGGGGACAAGAGTAGCATATGAATACTATGATAAACAATTTATGATGGGGGAATTTTATTGAATTTAATGTAACTGTGATATATAGATGGATGAAGTTTCATTTATAGGACATGTTATCACCATCAAAATAATTAAAGTAGATCCATCTAGGACAAGTGAAATTGAAGAATGTCACATGCTAACATCTGCAATAAAGATTCATAGTTTCCTAAGAATAGATGTGTATTAACATAGATTTGTGCAAAACCTCTCACATGATTCAAACCCGGTAACCATGATGACTCAAATTGAAAAATAAATCTACACGAGTGATTATGAACATTATTGAAAATATTGAAAAAGAGGATTATCACCAAACCAGTACTCACAATTCCAATATTTGTGGAACACTTAGTGGTATAAAAAAATTATTTAAAAATATATTTGGTTGTTTAGTTAAGAAAAATTATAATGTGATAGCATAAATCTCAAGGAAGTGGATATTTCATGGGAAATACTACAAAATGCATGATTTGGAGTGGGTAGGTTTGATCTTCAAGCTAAAAATCTGGAGTCATGACCTCTATGGTGACGCGTTTGAAATTTATACTTACCATAAGATCCTCAAGTATATATATTCACCCAAAAGGATTTTAATATGTTCCAATTAATATGATTATAGATCAT
Source organism: Viscum album (assembly GCA_963277665.1). Taxonomy (NCBI): domain Eukaryota; kingdom Viridiplantae; phylum Streptophyta; class Magnoliopsida; order Santalales; family Viscaceae; genus Viscum; species Viscum album. Next base: position 540,068,562 of record OY728133.1, read on the forward strand.
CCAGGAATATGACTTATCAATCCATTAACATCATATTAATTCAAATAAGGTGGCAGATTCATTATCTAGAAAGGTTCTCACATATTTTTCAAGGATGAGTATTGAGAAGGATCCAATCATGGTTGACCTAAAAATGATGGACACAAGAATTATTAACGAATTAATATAATAACACTATTCTCAAATTATTTCTTAATGGTACCATATATGGAAAATAACGAATTCTCAAAGATATGATGGGGAAACTCAAAAAAATGTTGATGTTTTAAAAAATGGGAAACCCTCAGAGTAAAAAAAAATTGAGGAGGATGGAGAGTTAAAATTTGGGTGGCGATTATATGTACCATACAATAAAAAGATGATGATGGATCATCTAAATGACATTCCTTGATAACCCTTCTCTATTCACTCTCATAGTCCAATGATGTATTGTGATTTTTAAGATCACTATTGGTGGGAAAATATGATGAAGGGGATTATTGAATATATAGAAAAGTGAATGGTATGTTAGAAAGTAAATCCTGAATTGAAATATTCAAAAGGGTTAATTAAGTCATTATCCAAAACCATAATGAATTGAGAGAAAAATACTATAGATGTTTTCATTAGAATTCCTAAGATGTATAGAGGTAACAATGCTTTATGGTTTATTGTGGATCCTCAAACAATGATATCTCACTTTATGTCCATTTTATAGGACTTATTGTTGTATTAGCTTGCATGGATATACAAAAATTAATTTTTATGGTTTTATATTGCACCTACGTTGATTTTAATTGATTGATATCTGAGATTCAATTACATGTTATGTAATAGTAAGCCAAATTCTTGAAAAACTGAGTTGAACATCATCATTGCGTATCATCCTCCAAATGATGTTAAAAATGAAGGTAGTACTCATACATTGGAATATACATTGATTACATGTTCTATGGACTTGAAAGGGGGATGAGACAAATATCTGCCACTGGCTATGTTTTCCATAAACAATAGATTCCACTCAAGTATCTAAATGGATCAAAATGAATCCATTTATAGGAAAAGATATAGAAAATCAGTTTGATTGGATGAAGTCAGAAAACGTAATATTCTATGACATAAAAAAATCAAAGAAATCATGGAAAAGTTGAAGTCCAATAAGTATAACATCATTGTAGCCCATATTTGATAAAGGATCTATGAAGACATTCATCAATGAGAGCTCAAGATTGAGGTTGGAGACATGGTATTCCTCCACTTAAATATATGGATGTTGATCATGAAATTTTGGAATAATGGAATGTTGAGTCCCAGGTATATCAATATCTTCAAATTTTTTGATCATATCAGAGTTGTATCCTATCAGCTGGCACTTCTACCTATAATTTCTCAAGTACACGATGTTTTCCATGTATACCTATTGAATATTTTTAAACAAAAGCCCCCACATGTACTAAATCATGTGGTGGTATAGTTCAAAAATGTTCTCTCTAATGAGGAGTATCCAGGGAAGATATTGGGCAATAGAGATAATATTCTATGAAACAATACTACTCACCTTATAAAATTACAATATAATACCATACGAACTAAGATGAAACATGGGATTTGGGGTAAGCTATGAAAGTGATATAACATCACCTGTTTATGTAAAACGGAATTTGGAGGGTGAAATTTTATAAGGGGGAAGAATGTAATTACCAAAAAACTATCAATAGAAATTACGTTATTATAAATATATCAAATAAAATAAACCACATAAAATCACTTTGAGAACACAATAAAAACCTAATAAATTAATAATGAATTAAATAATAGGTTTTTCTATAAACTAAATAATATATACTGAAATAATATTAACGTGATATTTGGAATATTAATCTGACCATTAGGAATAGTTATCCATCTAATATATTAGTATCATCAACTAATAATTATAAACCCCATTTATAATTCTTATGAATGATAGTGTTATACTATTATATCACAATATGAATAAATAAATGTGTGAAAAAGTATTAATTGTGTTTTCATAAGTTTATAAAACATATAAGACAATTTTCAGTTTTATAATTGACATAATCATATAAAATAATGTCTATTTCCATTAAATATATTTATAAATAAATATTTTGTTGTATTATTATTTTAATATAATTATATAATACCATATATAGTTTTTCAAAGTGTTATAAAATTAGATATAATTAAAAAATCAGTCTTTTATAAGTAAATGATGATTTTCATTGAAAAAAATGTATCTCATATTTAGTAACATATTTTCATAAAATTGAGTTCATTTTTATTTATATGAATTGAAAATGGTTTGGGGGTATTTTTGGTATTTTCTAAAATACATGAATTTTTGGTGAATTGAAAATTACCATAATTTATGATAAAATCAAAATAATTGAATTTTGAGTCAGTGTTGATGTCTGAGAAAGTAACTAAAAAATATAAATATCAAAATATATTATTTTAATATATCTAGTGATATGGTTAATACTCTTTATAGTCTTAACCAAATATGATAATCTGATGAATAAAATAATGACAATACACTCCTCTCCACCCCTATAAATATCACCCATAACCACCTCTACTAATCATTACTCCAAATTCATGATTATTGACAATATTTTCCCAAATGATCATATTAATCCCGTTATATATATCTAGGATCGTTTTTTCTCAAAAAAAAATACTAAAACCAATCCTCATTTAGAGGTTCTCATGGAGGATAATTCTAGATGTAAAATTCGAATTCTTTTTTTAATTTCTTTTATTTTATTATTCTCTTCACATATCAATATTTCTAAGTTTCATGATAAATCCAACATCTTAAATATAATAAATTATTATAAAGAGAGTGGTATAATTCACCAGGAAACCCCTCCACCACACCCATTTATTCAAAAATGAAAACACAGTTTGTGATTTATTGATTTACCACTATAGTGTGTTGTACCCCACACTCTTTGATTTTCATGATCACAATCACTTTCATATATGTTTAACTTTGTTTTTAAGTGTTGTGGATGATAGGCAAAATATTGCCAAAGGATTGGCCCAAGAATGGACAAGAAATGGACTGAAATTCAGTCCACCGGCCAACCGGTGTGATAGCACCGGCCAGCCGGTGGAACTGGCAGAGGGATTGCCCACTGCCAGGTTCCACCGGTCGACCGGTGGCTCTGTCACCGGTCGACCTGTGGCACCCAGCCCAAATAGTGTTTGCTACTGTCTTGCCACCGGCCAGCCGGTGGCTCCTCACCGGTCGACCGGTAGAGCCTGGATCAAGACTCTTCTTCTCTACCAAGGCACCGGCCAGCCGGTGGCTCTGGCACCGGTCATCCGGTGGCCCCTGGACAGGAATCCTATGCCATTTTGCACACACCGGCCAGCCGGTGGGACTTTACCGGCCAGCCGGTGGAGCCAGTCAAACTAGCCGTTGGGCTGTTGACCAGCCTGCCAACTTGGCTCCCAACGGCTCTTTTAGCCTCTCCAACGGCTCCGAAGCCTCCCCAAGGGTTCCATGCCTATAAATAAAGGCCAAGGAAGCCCCGGACACCTACCGGAATATATACGAAGCCAACGGACATATTTTGGATCAATTGGCCAACCTCCGGCGACTTCCTTCAAAGGAACCTCAAGTGCTCCAACAACTTCCAAATCCAAGGAGCTCCACCCAAGAAGCTTGGAAGCGGCCTTCAACATCTCCAATCAATCAAAGGCGCCCAAGACTTCCTCCATTACGGGTTTTATTGTTTTATTTATTTTGAGCTTTAAAATTGGGTTTGTGCCTACAAACCCCAACCCTTTTCTCATCCCCCTTTCTTTTGGGTTTCACATCACCATTAAGGTGTGAAGAGGTTTCTTCAAGCCTTTCCTTTTAAAAGGCTTGTGTTTCGGTGAGCTAGCCTTCACCCGTTAAAAAGGCTAGTGGGTTCTTGCTAAACCATCAAAAGCAAGTGGGTTCTTCCTAAACCACAAAAAGCAAGCTGTAATAGGTCCTAGTGCTACCTCAAAGCCTAGTGGGTTTCTTGCTAAAACCATTGAAAAGCAAGCGGTAGGAATCTCTCAACGGTTGAGTTGGGAGCGGAGACGTAGGCCGGGTTTTGGCCGAACTCCGTTATCAATTTTGTGTGTCTTGCCTCTTTATTTCCGCTGCACTTTACTTTGATTTTTTTATTTGTTAATCATTTTTTAAAAGGCAATTCACCCCCTCTTGCCATCTTTCCTTGTTTTCTTCCGCCCATCAATTGGTATCAGAGGGGTAATTTGAGTAATACCTTAAAAGGTTTCAAATTCAAAGATCCATTAAGATGGCATCAACCTCTTTCGCCCCCGAGGGCCTCTCATTGGGTCGGGCTCCATTTTTTGATGGGACCGACTATAATTTTTGGAAAACCCGCATGACCACTTTTTTGAGAAGTATAGGATATCCCATTTACAAAATAGTCATGCAAGGTTACACTTTGTCTACCCCAGACGAATCCAAATGGACCCAAGCCGACATTAGAAATTTTGAGCTTGATGGAAAAGCCATGAATGCTCTTCATTGCGGCCTTGACCGAAACGAGTTCAATCGAGTTTCCACATGCACCTCCGCACATGAAATCTGGAAACTTTTGGAGGTTACCCATGAGGGGACCAACAAAGTAAAGGATACTCGATTGGACATGTACCGTCAGGATTTTGAGTCTTTTTCCATGCACCCAAATGAATCAATTTCTGAAATGTTTACACGATTTACTGACGTGTGCAATGGGAGAAAGTCCCTTGGTGATGATGTTTCAGCTGAAGCAATGGTCAAGAAGATCCTATGGGTCCTTCCGAGCTCATGGTCACCAAAGGTGACGGCGATCCAAGAAGCTAAGGACGTCAAAAATATGCCGGTAGAGGAGCTCATCGGATCTCTCATGACTTATGAGATCACGATGAGGATGCAAGCTCAAAAGGAGGGCACACCAATCAAGACACCAAAAAACATTGCCCTCAAGGTACAAAAGGAAGTAAGCTCCTCCTCATCTTCTTCCTCATCTCCTTCCTCATCTTCCTCATCATCAAGCGGCGACTCGGAAATGGAGAATCTCGCCCGCCAAATGCACAAGTTCATGAAGAAGCATAAGAAGAAGAAATCCCGCAAGCACCGAAAGCAAGAACCCACCGAAAAATCCGAGCCCAAGGTAAAATGCTACGGGTGCGGCCAAAAAGGGCATTACAAGCCCGATTGCCCACTCAACAAAAAACGGGCCACGCCAAAGGAAAAAGGAAAGAAAAAGGTCCTCAAGGCGACATGGAGTGACACCTCCTCATCATCCTCCTCCTCCTCCTCCTCGAGTGACCAAGGTACAAAATGCCTAATGGCATTCCATGAGGTAACATCTTCCGACTCCTCCTCTTGTTCTTCAAATTCCAATTCTTTAAATCATTTATCTTATAAAGAACTCTCTCACGCTAGAGACCAACTTGAAAAAGGTTTTCATACTTTATCGTCAAAATTTGTTGCTTTGAAAAAGTCTTTCAAAATACTCTCCTCCGAAAAAGAACAACTTCTCAAAGAGAAGGAGGAGATGTCCCTCAAAATCCAAAATTTCCCAAATGTTGATTCTATGGAATCAACCATCAAAGACCTAAGAGAGACCCTAGCTAAGTTCACCAACGGGGAACAAAATTTGAACAATTTGCTTGGTTCCCAACGAATTTCTAGAACCACCCAAGGGCTAGGATATTCAAACAGAGCCTCCTCCTCCCATGCTCCAACTGTTTTTGTAAGGGGGAGCTCTGGTTTTAAATTTTTCAATTATTGTAAGAAAACCGGGCACCTTATTTATGAATGTAATTGTAAAAATGCCCGTTATGGCCAACCCAAGTCTTTTTTCTATTCCGACGAATTCTATAGGAGAAGACCCGCTATGAGACAAGTGTGGATTGAAAAATCCCTTCTTGCGAGTCTCTCCGGGCCTAAAATCATCTCTTTTCAAAATCCCTCTCCCCGGTGATTTATTGTTTTTATTTAGGGGGAGTTAGGATCGTTTAAACCCTTTTTATTTCAATTTCAAAATTTTTGATTCCAACATTCAATTTCAACACTTGGTATCAAAATTTTCATTTCAAAATATTCAATTCTAATTTTTCATTCAAAATTTTCATTTCAATTTTTGATTCAAAACTTTCAATTCAATTTTTGGTTCAAAATTTTCATTTCAATTTTGATTCAAAACTTTCAATTCAAACTATTATTCAATCTTTCAAATTCCAAAATTTCAATTGATTTTTAAATCTCAAATCTTGTTTTTCAAAATTTCCCTCAATCAAGTTTTATGCCCCATTCTATTTGGATAATCACAAAGGGGGAGAAATTTCTTGATTGATTGGGGGAGAATATTTTCTCTCATGCTTAGTATTTATTTTCAATTTTTCATTTAAAGCATGCCTTTCATTTAAGTTTTTACATTGCTTAGATAAGTGATTGTGATCATCAAAATAGGGGGAGATTGTTGTACCCCACACTCTTTGATTTTCATGATCACAATCACTTTCATATATGTTTAACTTTGTTTTTAAGTGTTGTGGATGATAGGCAAAATATTGCCAAAGGATTGGCCCAAGAATGGACAAGAAATGGACTGAAATTCAGTCCACCGGCCAACCGGTGTGATAGCACCGGCCAGCCGGTGGAACTGGCAGAGGGATTGCCCACTGCCAGGTTCCACCGGTCGACCGGTGGCTCTGTCACCGGTCGACCTGTGGCACCCAGCCCAAATAGTGTTTGCTACTGTCTTGCCACTGGCCAGCCGGTGGCTCCTCACCGGTCGACCGGTAGAGCCTGGATCAAGACTCTTCTTCTCTACCAAGGCACCGGCCAGCCGGTGGCTCTGGCACCGGTCAGCCGGTGGCCCCTGGACAGGAATCCTATGCCTTTTTGCACACACCGGCCAGCCGGTGGGACTTTACCGGCCAGCCGGTGGAGCCAGTCAAACTAGCCGTTGGGCTATTGACCAGCCTGCCAACTTGGCTCCCAACGGCTCTTTTAGCCTCTCCAACGGCTCCGAAGCCTCCCCAAGGGTTCCATGCTTATAAATAAAGGCCAAGGAAGCCCCGGACACCTACCGGAATATATACGAAGCCAACAGACATATTTTGGATCAATTGGCCAACCTACGGCGACTTCCTTCAAAGGAACCTCAAGTGCTCCAACAACTTCCAAATCCAAGGAGCTCCACCCAAGAAGCTTGGAAGCGGCCTTCAACATCTCCAATCAATCAAAGGCGCCCAAGACTTCCTCCATTACGGGTTTTATTGTTTTATTTATTTTGAGCTTTAAAATTGGGTTTGTGCCTACAAACCCCTACCCTTTTCTCATCCCCCTTTCTTTTGGGTTTCACATCACCATTAAGGTGTGAAGAGGTTTCTTCAAGCCTTTCCTTTTAAAAGGCTTGTGTTTCGGTGAGCTAGCCTTCACCCGTTAAAAAGGCTAGTGGGTTCTTGCTAAACCATCAAAAGCAAGTGGGTTCTTGCTAAACCACAAAAAGCAAGCTGTAATAGGTCCTAGTGCTACCTCAAAGCCTAGTGGGTTTCTTGCTAAAACCATTGAAAAGCAAGCGGTAGGAATCTCTCAACGGTTGAGTTGGGAGCGGAGACGTAGGCCGGGTTTTGGCCGAACTCCGTTATCAATTTTGTGTGTCTTGCCTCTTTATTTCCGCTGCACTTTACTTTGATTTTTTTATTTGTTAATCATTTTTTAAAAGGTAATTCACCCCCTCTTGCCATCTTTCCTTGTTTTCTTCCGCCCAACATAGTGGACAATGCACTTACATTTATCTATAAAACCATTAAATCCAATTGTAAAAATATAATAATGGTTGAAATAGATATTAAATTTTATTGTAAAAACTTTTTTATTTTATGAATCTAACATATCTACAAAAAACTATACAATAAAACAAAATGAGTTTGTTGTGATTGAAAACCACCAAAATTAATCAAAATGATTATCATTAACATCATATCTAATGATTCATCATAATATCTGAAAAAAATATTACATCATATAGACTTAATTAATATCATTAAATAATTATAATATCTATTATATATAATTATCCACATTTTACATGAACATCTATACATATATACAAGCGAACATATCATGAAATTCAAGAAAATGAACACTCGTGAACAATGAAATTGATCACTATAAATCATCAAAATGGACAAAAACAAAAATAAGGAAATTATAATGAATAAAATACATGTATAAGAGATTATGAAATTATTAATCAATGAATATAATTTTTATTATCAGGATATTTAATTAAAGTCAGCATTCAGACCTAACATTATGGAATTCTCGAGCCCATTTCCCTTCTTTTAGGTTATTCATCGTTCAAGCCAAATTTCTTTGTTGATGAAAAATTAATACTCCTAAAATATAATTTAATTATTCATTCATTTTTTTATGGGATATACATGTTTCTAATCTAGTTTTATTGAACATGAATGTATTTTACAAAATTACACTTTTTTTTCAAAAACACATTTCGACTCCTCTTGAGATGTTTCTCCTTTGCTCAAGAATGAGGAATATAATAAAACATTTGTTTTACATTTCTTATTTTAGAAACCAAAATTTATATTTATAAATTTATGTATATCAACCGATTCATATTCAATGGGTAATTTTATGTCTATGATTTATATAAATTATATGTGGAATGCATGAATATGTAAAAGTTATGATGTGACAGGTGTGCTCGAAATTGTATAATTCTCCAATTAATTGGGTAATGTGATAATATCTAGACATAATGTGAAATAGGTGGGATGATGATTCTATATGTTTTCAAAATTATGTATTTATGATGATGAACATATGTTATTTGTGAACATGATTCTAGATTTATTCAAAACTATTTGTTTTATTTGATCACTAAAACATGATGATTCATTTTTATGAATTAAAACATTCCATTAATTTATCTAATTATTCCTCTCATGATTATGATTATGATGATATTCTTATGTTGTGATGAGTATTATTATGTTAACCCCATGATATGCTAATTTATGTTCTTATCAATTCGTTCAAAAGAATTTTAACTCACCACTTTCGTTGATGTATATCCATTGGTGGATACACGCACAATGGAGAAAATGAGGGCCCCTAAGAAGATGGATAATAATTAATTAAATAATTTTTATGTTTTATTGGTTAAATGTTATCTATTATCCGAATATTCCGAAGACACTAAACCATTGGAACCTGGTATTGTAACACTCTTATGTTGGTTGTCGTTAAAATTATGTAACCCTTATATAGGGAAAAGTATGGTATCTATATGACTCTTAGAATTGAAATGAACACAATGACATGAAAAAATATGGATTTAGAACCATGGATCATGAAATAAGTTTTCAGATGTGTAATTATTCCATGAAATTATAGAAAGTTAATGACATGAAAAGGGTTTGTTTTTTCTGATTCTACCACTATCATCAAAATGAGGACATAGATGAATCCCTACCACAATATGCAATAAATTTCATTAAATTATTTTAACAGGTGAATAATTTAGTGGAAGGTAAAATCGATGGACTATATGTTGAAATAAAATTTCTAGTATATGAGAAGATTAAAATATGATTATAAATTGAAAAAGTGAATGCATCAAAATGTGTTTAAAGGGGATTAGAACTTGATTGGTATCAATACCAAAGGTTCATGAAATTTTGAAATCATAATAATGAAGAATACATTAAAATTTATATATTTTGTAGAAGAAATGTTTTAATGACATATCTAAAAAATTCGGTTGTATCATGAAGAATCTATTGTATATCAAGTTAAATTTGGTTGTCTATTTATAATGATTAGTCCAAAAAAATAAAATGTAAAAAATGGTTTATAAACCAATTATGTGAACAAAATTACTATTTTTTTCTACTCATTATTTAGAATATTTAGTTAAATATATTTCTTTTATATGATACAAAAATCAACTGATAAATTTGGTTATTCTAAGTAGTATATTTTCTCAAAGAAATAAATTATTATCGGATTGAAGAGATGATGATTTAATTATAGGAGATATATTGTATTTTCAAATGGTTTCTAAGACATATTTATAAAATAATAACCCTATAATTTATTAAATTAAATGGAGTATATGTGGTATCACTTATTCAGATCTATCAAGTTGTATCAACTGATTCTTCACGTCACATGTCTGACCCACTTATATTTTAATGATTATAAAATAATATTTTGTGAAAGTGAGAGTGAGATAATATTTCATAAATTTGTATTTAAATATATTTTGATTTGTATTTGATACCCATGACCATTAGATAAAGTGTAATTCCTCTTGTTATTATTGTTTTGGAATTTCAGTGAGAATTTAAATATCAATGTTTAGAAGGTATGATTTAAATTTTAATTTATCATGTAAATAATTGTATAACCATATAAATAGATGTATTTTGGATGTTATTTGAGGGTAATAATGGATTTTGGGAACCCATGGAAGAATCAGATATAGCTCGGGGGTAGTTGGGGCTACAATAAGGTCTCTACTAAATCCATCAGATATCCATCAGCTTTACTATGGGAATAAAAAGGGTGAAAATATGGATTTGTAATCCTTTTATTTTTTGGGATAAAACCCATCATTTATGTTTACCTTTGTCGGGTTTTGATTCTATCTTCCAACAATTAAACAATAATTGATATTGGGTACTTTTTTGATGATTTTAGTAGTGATTTGAGGTGAATTATATCCCCCATTATTTCTCAATATTCTTTAACTACATTTGTTTTAATTTAACTCTTATTAATAAAGTGGATTTAAGATTGTTCAATTAGACCATGGTGAAATTATTTGATCATAGATGAATAATCTTAGCATGACATATTTTCTACCCTATATAGGAAGAGGATTCCCTATAATATTTTCTACATACTAAGGGTCATTGATTTTATTTATATACATCATGAATGGAGTATTTATATGGGTTTTAAATAAATTATATAAATTCAATGAGGTAAATGAGGAAATATTTTGTGAATTTGGATAGGTTTAGGTTTAGGTGCGTGTCAGGTATCATCACCACCCTGTTTCTCCTGGAATCAAGAATCATTGGATTCCCAATGAGTTTTCAGCAAGTATGTCTCATATAAAATTAATTATTGAAATATTTTATAAATTTTGACTAAATAATTTGGATCATTTGTATTGCGTTAGGGCATCATCTATACGATATAGGTCATTATAAACATAGAAATACCTTGGTGGGATTTTGAAGAGATTTCATACTTTTGAATGTTGATGAAATGGATTCATTATAATGTTGGAGATCCTAGGTACTCACCCTAGTGATAATTGCATGTTATCTATGATGCATGTGATTTTAAATCATGTAAATTAAGTAATTAGAAAAATTAATATAATTAACTATATATTTAAATATATATTAAATATTTGATATAAATTTCATACATTAAATTAATTTAACATGATTCAAGGCAACATTGGCTCTTGTGCACCGACTTATAGGACTCCAACACAGACGATCTGACATGTAATTTAAATTGTATTAATTCACCGATTTAACCCATTTAATGGTGTTTCTTGGTTGAATTGGAATGGTTATTAATGGGTTTCCCTACCTAGAAATCCTTGGATTCCTCAATAGATGGATGTGTGATTTGCCTAGATATAGATGGCCATTGAAGGCCATGTGAAGAGCCTTATGGTATTTTTAGTATTTATGTATTGACCATTTGTCTTATTTACAATGATAAAGTTATCAAACTAAACTAGGAAACCCTTTGTATTTTCAATTCACCCTGATACATATCACATGACCATTTCTGATGTGGACTACCATGTGTTTCATACAAGTCCTTTTATAGTTCATGATATTACCAAAGAACATGACAACCTCTTATGATTGTGTTGAGGTTGGAATAGATTGAGACATTAGATCCCAAGTGAGATTAAACTACTTTATTATTACCAAAATGAACACAACCGAGGTTCCTTTGATGTGTCACCCTAAGGTACCCCAGTAGGTATGGTAGTGATGGACTATCAATAACTAGGTACATTGGTCTTTGGTAGAGATTGTGACGAATGTCACCATAAAACCCATACTAGACATGTAAGAACCATGAGGTAATTATATAGTTATAATAATATATTAATTATTTATATGGAAATAATGTAGTGAGTAAGGAGGCTTGCGGATGGTGGATTCCCTAAGATCTCATTTATTTCGTGTTCTGCAGACTCATGGATGGTCATACCCATAGGTTCTTAGGATGATATCATTTATTTTTTAATATGATATGTATAGAAAATTTCCTTGGGGGTGTCTTTGTTGTTAATTGAAAATTCACCTTCTATGGATTAATGTGATACTAAAGAAAACATCCATAGTTTTGATGTTTGTGATACTAAATAAAACTCACCCTATATAGACATCTATGATACTATTGGTGGGGATTCCATGGATTTGGATATGGTATTTTATTGTTTTTTAGTAAAGGATAGGTCCTAGAAAATGTTAAAAATCTATTATTGGTTGGTATATGTAATGTGTTTCCAAGTTTCCCACAAAGATGGTTCTAATTTTTCTTCAACAATTATATATTTGGATAGAGCACTGCTCGAGTTGCAATTCAAAGATAGATAATTCCATAGGTCAATATAATCTTTACCAAGGTAAAATACCCCCATTTAATTATTATTGTTGTAATGATGATTTAGATGTTCTCAATAACACTCTAGAACTATAAATTGTATGTATGTTTGATCGGGGTGGTAATCCTTAGTAACGATGTGTGTTTATTTACTTATTTTCAGTAATTGTTTAATTTATTAGATCATGTAACATGCTCATATCACTACATTTATAGTATATTATGATTTTTTATTTGAGGTTCTAAGATGATTTTAATACGAACACCCCACTTAGGTCTCCATTTCAATTTCGTTCCTAATAAATATCTCAATTGGTTATAGGTTAATGTTGGGAAGGGGTCAAACTTCTGCATGATTGAGTAGGTTATATCATAGTCTAACGTTCATGGTGATATGAGGATTGTTGTGGGAGTGAAGATTCAATTTTAATTAATTATTTTTTTTTATTTCTATATATTTTATTTCCCAATTAATAATTAGTTTTTCATGTCTTTATGAAAAAATTTAAATTATTATTTCATGTTTCAATTACATTCTCATTAATAGAATCTAATGTACTTTTACTACTACTATTATTATTATTAGATTAATTTTATTGTGTATTCTGATATGTGGGTATAGTATCCTCAATTTTACACCCTATACCCCACTTCTATTAAGAATCCTAAATATTATGAGGAGGCCCCATTGAGGTTATGAAGCACCACTAATCAAATTAGTGTTTATAGTGGTCTAGAGTAGGATGTTACAATTTTTTTAGAGGTAGATTCTTTTTTTCTTTTACTATTAGGGATATGGTTTCATGGTGATGTAGGAATATATTGTAATATTTTATGGATACCAAGTTTGTAATTCATAAAAAACTATTTAGATAGAAAATATATGTTTTTAATGGGATTGGGATTGCTATTCTTAGTATACAATTTTTAAATTATATGTCTTCACCCTGTGTGAAGAAATTTTAATTTTGAGGTTGTGATTTAATCATGGATTTTTATATATGAATATAGAGTCTATATCTATCTCAATAATCATTATTAGGAACGTAGTATTTACATGACATGTTTAGGCATGTTAGTGTTTGATTTAATCACTAAAGATAGAGGCCCAACAATTTTAAGAGTAAGACATTACTCACATGCAATTTTTCCATGTGTGTTATTGGTGGACTTATAGACATATATATCAGATTCATTATATATTTATTTTCATTTATGGTTGTTTGGGTGGAAGTATGGTGAGATGGTTAATTATGGGGACGATGATGAATTCCCAGGTCTACAAGAGGTTCAGGGACCCTTTTAGGTCAACATAAGAATTATATTACATTATGATATATCCCTCGTGGGTTACTATAATTTAAGTTTGGTTTTTTAATGATTCATGAAAACCTATAAATGGGTTTCCAATATATCGTATAATGTAATGCTACATAACTAATCCATGTGACTTTGATTCATTCGATACAAACCGTCAAATTGAAATGTAGGTTGTTTGTGTATGTCTATGTGATGTGGCCATGTCCACCATAGTGTAGTATAATATATATATTTTCTAAGAGGTTGGTTGACCTATGAGTTGGAAATTCTATTGGGAAATGTTACCTACGATTAATATACGACACCCTAGAGTGTATTTTTTTCACTTGATTAGTTTTATTATTATAGATATGGAATCACTTAATTTTCCCATGAGTTATGAGTAATATGAGGTAAGACATATATCTAATTTTTTTGTGAGGAACGGTTTATGGGATATTTGATATACCCTATATAACCATGAAACAAGAATTTGAGTTTTAAATATGAGATATGTTTGGATAACATGTTTGCGGGGTTAACCAAGGCTTGTGAAATCTTAAGTAATAGGGAACTGGACTGGGGTTTCATTTTGATATTGGTGAATTCTATGTGTTGTTGAGTATTTGTTTTAGGAATATAAATTCATGGTAAATATTTTGTAGATCTACATCAGCGATAAAAATTTGGGTTTTAGTTTGGTTTCACATGATTTGATCATTTAGATTCTTGACCCTATTATAATGAGATGAATTCTGAGGTTGATTTGATCATGGGTAGAAACATGGGATTTGTAGCATTTATCAGGTGGTGGGTGAGTGTGTATAAGAACATGGAATTATTGAAATACTTATAATGAAGATATTTGTTGAGAGAAACTTGTCTTAATAGAACTAACATTGATAAGTCATATTAAGTTGATGTTTTTAGAATACAATCCTAGTTTTCTAGTGTTATGACTTGTGGGTGATGGGTCTAGTTTTATGAAGGATTTCTATTAAGGTGTACACCTATTTCACTGAATGATATTGGAATGATGAAAATTATGTAAACATGGGACATATTGAATTTCAAATTAATTATTTTCATTGGTGGGATACTGATTGATGATTTTTTGTGGGTTTCTTATACGAATAATTTCATGGGAATCAGATTACAATTGCTGAGAAGAAGATACACATGAATAATTATGATAATTCATGATGAGGATTAGTCATATGGTAGTTTTAGGGTATGAAAACAATTGTTTTTGGGTTTTCAAAAGAAATAAAATAATTATTCTTCCATGAGAATGGAACTGGTGGGAAAATATGTTTCATGTTTATAAATAACCAACCACTAATAGAATAGAGTTGGTGGTACTTTGTAACATTGATACTGTCTAAATTATATTTCATCCTGAATGATATAATAATTCAGTATTCTTGGAAAAATAGTCATATAAATTAATTTAACATATATTTGAATACATAAAATAAAACAACGTATTTTTATGGGATACTTCATTATTCCCCTTAGAATATCCATAGATTTCCATTATAAGACACTTTTGGGAATACTAGGAGAAATAAAGAGTAACAAATAGATGATATTGGATGATTAATAAGGGTAAGTGTAAAGTCGAAACAATCATGAATAAAAAATCGTAGTCAATATAGTATGGTTAATAATTGAAACACATTCAATTTAAAAATAACATGAACACAATATGCTAATAATAATTAAGGGTGAAATAAATCCATATAAAAAATCACAAGTGATTGAAACATATATATGAATATTCTTAATAATTTAACAATCACATGGAAATCAATAACATGTATAATAATTAGTCAATTAAAAATTTTTACATCATAAATATACTTTCAACAGTTTTCACAATAGAATATAAATTTTTTGGTTGAAAACAATAACATATGCACAACTAATTAGTCACAAAATACCTATTGTTGCTTTGAGGGGATATCTATATCCAAGCCTAAATAATCACATTAAAATTCCAATCTGTTAATTATATAAAATTAGTGAAACATAATCATCATTAATATTAATATTGAAAGACTAACATAACAAATGTTAATACTCTAATAAAATAAACAAAAGCATACACTAAGTAGACAAAAAAGAGGATGGTGATAAATTTGTATATCCTCAGATAAAATGATCAGGAACCATCCATATAATAAATAATGATTATATCAATACCAAAAATACCTATTGGATAAAAATTAAAATATAAGGTTTCTTTCATTAACAAATATAAATAACATTAAACTGTCACTAAATACAATTTTGTGGAAAATAGAAATATCACATTGAGAAAATTTTTAAAATAAAACAGTTCACTAATTTTATTTAAACTAAATTAAATTTTATGTTACCTTTAAAAGCTATAAACACAATCATTAAAACATTGAGTTTTCATGACAGTGGGAATTTATGTTCCTAGCATAGATGCTAAAATAATTATTCCATTCACATTTTCATTAAAATCCAAATAAGAATTGATTGGAATATGAAATAAAGATTCTTTTAAAGTATTTTAAAAAAAATCATATATGGGTAAAAATGTCTTTAAAAATCATTATAGAAATGATGAAAGTAATTTTTTTAGAAAACATGGTTCTGGAAGAAAAAATATTATCGATCAAATAAAGAATTAATGTCAGATATTCATAACAAATATTTCTAATTATTTTATGTAAAAATATCTATATATCATACTATTACTTTAAATTTATTTGAATAAATATATTATTAGTATATATATCATCTTATATAAATACAAAATAATTCTCCCAATGGAGACACAGACAACATCAACCCCAAATAATGATGAGAATGTGAAGAGAAACATACCAATTTGGTATCTTTTGAATCATAAGACCCAAGAAAAGAATAATATAATGTTATATAACATGAAGTGAAATAGATTAATGAAATAAAAAATCAAAAGGTTATGTGACACAACAGACATAACATTAAGTGGTCAATATGGACTTTGTCTCACGAAAGTAAAAGTGTGATTAGAAACCCTTACCTCAGATGTTGTTTCCTATATATGTGTCTAAAACTATATTATAATAAATATAGTATTGTTCTAAATATATAATATAACCATAATAATATTTCACATACCATATATTATGTAATTTTAGGCTTTTATCACTCATTTATTACATATTCCTTGTTAAAATCAATATTTCAAGGGATAATTACATTCTTTTTATTATATGTCTTTGTTTGTTATTTTTGGAACATCAAATCTGATCATGGTTACATCATATAAAATAATTTAACCCGGAAATAAATATCTTATATATTCATTATATATTCATGTAGAGTAACCCATAAAACTTAGATATAGAAAATAAATTATACTACCAATGAAGATTGTAGGTTACATGTATGCGTGAATATTGTTTTCATTTTTCTTAGTGGATAGAAAGAAAGAAAATATATATATTAATTGACACAAAAAAAAATTACTATTACATTATATATATCATTTATATTAATAAAATACATCTTTATTACAATCCAGGTAAAAATTAATTTGAAAACACTTCACATCTCTACAAGGAGGTGGTAGTCCACACATACGCAAGAGAAACATAATTTTTTCCAATGGGTTAAAACGAAATATGATATAAGTGATATTATATTTCAATAATAATGGTTGGCTAATAAATGTCACCTATATTTCATTAACATTATCATGAATAACTTTTATGTAATTAATAACTGAATAATGATTCACATCACTTCATAAGGTGGTGGTCTGTTGTTCACATGAGCAATGTTATAATATCCCAACACAAAATTGAAATTAAGATGGTATATTTAGAATTATTATTTTAAATTTACAATAATTTCATAAGTATCATAAATATATCTTCTATGCATATTTATATCCAACCATTAAAGGTTTTTATGGAAAAATAATCACATCAATTCATGAGACTGTCTTCTATTGTACACACAATAGACTATTTAATTCACATTTCATAGAAGTAGGGAGGGAAGTTGTTTATTTAATTAACATAATAACATATCAGTATATAAGATATACTAGTGTAATTATTTTAACATATTATATAAATTATTTTAGGAGTTGGAATGTGAAATGAAATAAATTATCATGTTAATAATTATACCACTTCTTTATAGAACTATTTTGGATTTATACCTAAAACTTTACTATGGAGACCCTTTTTCATTTTCGGACTTTTAAATATACTAAGGTAATTTTTTGAACATGGAGATGTTATGGTGTGATATTACAAGGCATGATGAGTCCAAAATTGATATTATATAAATATTATATATATTTATATCATGCATGCAATCATGTTCGTAAATAATAGAATATATCTTGAAAGAAGTATGGAAGAAAAAAAAAGAGAACAAGGTGGAATTTGTAGAACTAGGTTTAACCTAGGATAAACCTATATTATGATAGTGTTGGATATAAATCTATAGAATTTATCCATGGGTGCGTTTAATTTATAACAAATAAATAAATTATACATTTTTTTTATTATAATATCTATTTAAATACTATTTAAATACCCTCTTCTGATTATTTTTCAATGGTTATCTACATAACTCATTATATGATGAAGAGGATAAGGATGGTGTTATTTGTTGGAAAGTCAAAATAAATTAATTAATGATGGAAAGATCTAGAGACAATGTATGTAGTAGATCTTCCATATCATTGGTCAACACATTATTCATAAATTAAATATTCATAATGAAGGAAGGGATTATAATTTGGGTGTTTATTCCTTGGTTAATTTTTTTAACATGTATATTTGACTATATAATTTTTTATTTTTGTATTCCCACCCCTCTCATGAGCCACTTTTCATATTAAATTATTCAATTCCAATAATTTTATCCCCTTATATCACCCTATAATCCCCACATTATAATAGTTGGGAAAGAATGTTGGGACAATGATCATTATCAACCGTTTAGGTAGATTTCCCCCATAGTTCATCATTTTATTCACAGTTATCCTATAAGTTCATGGTTAAACATTTTTGGGGTGCGTTTGAGCCTAATAGAAAACTAGAATTTATGGCTGTTGTGTAAATGGATATTTGGATGGTGATTTTGGGATGGATAAAAATTAGTTACTGGATGTGGGTGATGATTCAAGTTCATAAGGAATCTAAGATGATCGTTGCATAATGTGATGTGTTTTGGATGCATTAAGGACCACCTAAAATAATTGGGATCTCATTTATGTCCATTGAATGGATGAAATCGATGATTAGAGGGAAGTGCCACATTTTTCGAGAGTCCAATATGTATGGATCACGGTAGAAGTGTAAGATCTAGAAAAGTCATGAAATATCATACATTTTGTGAAAATACTGACAAAACACCATGTACTGGTATGAACACACATTGTCTAGTCCCTATGATATAACTTATAGGGTTTTGGGAAATATATAAGAATCACAGACTGTGTGGTAAAGACACATATCTTGAGACCCTCCCTATGCAGCTAGTCTATTTTCAACCTGCACATTCCCATGAACCCATATAAAGGACACACTATGTAATCTAGGAGTACACGAGAATTATTGGTACCCGTTCATGGCCTAATACATGACATGTAATAATAGCCATGAAGAAGTCAAAGAGAACACGGGTAAGCCTCAGATGGTTGAGACATGCAATTTGGGCCTTGTAAACACCATTTATGTTGACATTTCCCTTAAAAATCTCTATAGGAGACATAGAAATAAAACGAGTTTGATATACAAGTTGTGTGTAACCCCATAAACACCATGTACATTACACAATAATCTATTTCTCTTGTATCTAGTTCATTTGGAATCAGATTTGGTCCTGTGAGTAATTTATACTATGTAATTCTTCACATGAAATGTTATAGTACAAATAACTGTGGATTATCAGATATGATGTTAATTGTTATATGTATGATACTTTTTAGGTGATTTTTGACTATGGTGGCAATTGGGTGTGATCACCATAGATTTTAGATTAAGATGATACACCTCATTGCACTAAGAAATGGTCTCTATATCAATGGAGACTATACTCCCCAATCGCAAATGGGACCACATCCTCCGTACACATTGTTCAGTATATCAAATACACCCCTCCCACAATATAGACTGGGTCCACAATCCATAGGGATTGTATTCATCCATTTCATCAGGTTTTGGTTCCTCCATACTCATTGTTTAGGAAGCTGTGTAACTCCCATGTAGCACTAGGTTACATGTCCTCTATGTGTGAAGATGGTACACTCCAATAGAACCATTGTGTAGGACCTTCATACATTTATTACTTGAGGAGGTGGTACTTCACAATGACACTAGGTTATGAGTCCTATATCAATGGGTTCAATACACCCATATTGCACTAGGGAACAGGTTCACTATATTCATCACATAGGTTGGTTCAGTCCACCCAATACAATTTTAGGACATGAGTTATCTATATAAAGAGTATAATTATTATATATTATAGATATTATGGATTTTTATTCCCCTAAGGGATTCATGTCCCCATTGTTCATGGGGAACATTTACAGTGTGTTCCACCCTTCAATCCTTCCATATTATGGTTACATGAGATGCAATTGTTAGGGTCATGGCTCCCTCAACTATGGTGTGTAGAAATTCTAGGTTGCAGGCCCCTTCCCATGGGGTTTTATGAGGTTGTTCATTATATTGGGCATCATTTTTGGTCCATTTTCATCCTTAATCCCTTGATCTATGGAGTATTGGTGAGGTGTGTGGCCTTTATATGACTTCATCGAACAGACACAGATGTTTTTAATCATCGATGATTGATCGTTGGAGTTATAGGAAGCCTAATCATCCCAATATGGGTGATGATATATATATCCACTTTCACTAAATATTGGTATTATTATATGAGGATATATATATATATATGTGTGTGTGTGTGTGTTTTGGTGAATTATGTTTCCATCATACTTTTGGATGAGTATACAACTTATATCATGTAATATATTTCTCTCTCATCAGTTTTCTGGGCATCCTAATAGTATGTATATACTCACCCTTTCATGGTAATTTCCTGTTCATTTCATATATTATGAATATGGAATACATCTCAGTTGTAATTTCAGAGGATCATATGGATAATATAGTGTATTGACCATGCACGGTGTTCGGGGCTTGGAGATCAGGAACCTGGATCTCTATGATTATTTATATTCATGTTTTTTATGATAGGACATCATTTATATGTGGGCATGTATTTTTACATTTACATTTTTTATTAAATCGTCACACTCCTTTTAATTTCCAATAGGTTATTACATTCATGGGTTTTACTTTAGATGTTAATGTCTTTAATTACTATTCCTATGCACATATTCGTGAAGATAGTTAGGTGGGAGTGTATAGTTACTTTATGAAAATAGATCACAATTTAGTTATTCATTCTCAGTTAGTTTTGATACCCCTGGACTATTGAGATGGGATGGGGGTAATGGAGACCCAAACATCTACCATCCAGGTGTGCCCCAGTGGGTTGGGGCATTGTATATTGGTATCATAAGAGGTTCAATCATTGGATATTTTTTTTGAGTTTTTTCCATTTAGGTGGTTTGGATGGGAATTTAGTTAAATATGGTCAATGTAAAGAGAGTAGGGATCTCAATCTAGGGAACCCATGTTGGTTTGGAGGCATATATATCCATCTTATAGGAAACTGATTAAATTCCTGACACTATATAATACCGAGAAATTAATTGTATGAATCATTGTTATTGGAATCATATTGTATTCAGTGATTTGATTTTTTTTGTTTGAAAATCCCCTAAACATTTTTCTCATCTGACCCTGACATCTCTTAATTACATTGAGGATTTCTTCATGAAGATAGTTATCCATGATACTTATTTAGGATCATGAAAAAAATTCAATGAGTAATGAGGCCTCATTTTAGGGTCCATATCACTAGATATTTACACCACGTGGGCCAATAAAGGTACCCTTGTTTGTTAATAAAATGAGTTTAAAATAATATAATGGTGAGGATACTTGGAGGATTATCACACATCATGATATCCAGCACTAGATTCTTCTGAGGATATGTGGTGAGCCATATCCCCTTGTATTGGAAGATTGGATTCAATTCGTGACTTGAGTTTTCAGACCGTTGCTGACAATGATTGATTAGATGGTTACAAAATATTTATGTATTTATCTAAAGAAGATAGGAATTGGTGGATTCAATTAAAAAAATAATTATGAGTCCACATTTTTATGGCCTATATTAAAGTATCACCTTTTTAGGGAGTACTACCAATCTTGATTGCACTTAGTTATGATTTAGGATATTCTAGAACTAGTGTAGGATAGTTTGATAGTTTTTGTGTATGTTCCTGGATCACTAACCATACATGGTACTCCCCTAACCTGATTCAAGGTGGTTACTTCCATGAATAGATGAATATATAGGGTCTATGTAGATACATTCATTGTAGTGTGGTACCCCTATGCATTCTAAAATAGGATGGACCTATAGATAAGGTTCTAGTGATGAATATCTTCCTATATGAATAATGATATATTACTGAGGATATCAGTAGGTATCCTAGTGTTGAGCCACCTATAATGGGTGGTAGATTACATGTCATAAGAAATATTATTCTTACGCTTTACCAAAAAAATATACATGAGATTTCAAAACCATGTCGAGGACTAAAAATTCCTAGAGAAGGCAGATACAATTAATGTTATTAGTGAGGCCACATGGAACTTGATTTCTTGAAAATATGTGTTAAGGGTAGGTAGGAAATGGATGGAGTTCCATGGAAGCGGTATTGTAATGATCAGGGTTCTCTAAAACATGGAAAGCGTAGACCCTATTGAGGAATAGATGGTAGTGTAGAATGTGGGGATTATAGAGCATGATATGACTATTTTCGATGAAATCATGAAATACTTCCACTAGCACAACCATGGGGCCCAATCTAGAATTAGGGAGCTAGAGTTTGGGACCGCTTATAGCTATTTACTATGGAGGCTCGTGACCTGGATTCTCATGATATGATTGGAGCTATGATCTATGTTAATAATATTATTTCATCAATAATAATATAAATATGTGTTATTCATTCATTTATATCCTTACTTGTGGTGTGGTAGTTAGAGCTTTCAACTGATAAATTAGCCCAATATCTTATTCATGTGTTTCCTATAGGGAATACTTTTTCAGTATCACCTATCTATTGGTAGTAAAAGATATCTATTGGTTCAAAGAGTTCTCATGGGACCTCCTAGTAAACTTAATTAAACCTCATGATTTAATGTTGGATCTTGATTTTTATTTCATAGTTTGAGCTCTGATTGATCGTCACCATAGATGTCTAAGATTGCATTCGACAGACAATACATGATTCTAATTTTGGGGTTAGAGATATATAATGTGGGATTGAGTGGGTCTTGTGAGAAGGAATATATAACCCATCACCCTTCGGTTTGTGAGTTTATCCCTTGGTGAAGCAGCATCTTCAGGCATCTGGGTTCCTTCATTCATTGATTATTATATGGACATCTTCCCACAGATTATCCCAGACTACTTTTGGGATGTAAGATGGTGTTTTTCATCGACATTCACCCCAAGTCCACCCTAGTATGTTATTTATTATTTCATATGGCCCCTACAAGACTATATTAGCTATGGGTGTAGTTGGATGACCATTGAGAGAAGGGTTTTAACAGACCCAATCTGTTCCCCTAGGTTTCTATTGTTGTATTATAGAGAAATGTGAATGAGGGTTAAAGGATTTTCATTTATTATATTCACATCAACCAACCCAAAATAAAAAAAAATTACCACATACTAAGAATTGAAAATATATTTGATCAATTGTGCTGTGTGATATGGTTTTAAATTATTGATCTCAGGTTTGATTACCAATAGTGGAGGATTTTTGAGGTTGTTATATTGAATATGGAATTATCATTTTTCTTTGGAGACTATGAGTTATTGGTTATTAATTTTGGTTTATTGAATTTCAATAATGTGTTTATGGATCCTCTGAACTGGATATTCCATCTATAGATGGACTGATTTTGGTTTTCTTCCTTAATGAATTACTCATCTACTTTGGGTCAAATAAAGAGCATGAAGATAACTTGAGGATTCTTCAGGATTTTATTCAGGATAACTGATATTATTGTAAGCTATAGAAATACCAATTTTAGATCCACGAGGTTCAGTTTTTAGAAAATTTCATTTCTATGTGTATATTAGAAATGGAAAATAAAATTATTGATGCATTTCTTCCAATAGAGACACCCAATACAATGTTATCGGATAATATTTTTCATATGTTGGTAGGGTAATACAATATGTTCAAGGAATACATATCGAGGGTTGAATCCCATTTGAATACAAGGACTGAGAAAAGGAATCTATTTACCTAGAATGAGTAGTGTCATAGGTCCATCGATGAGATGAGGTTAAGGAGGATTAGTTATCATATTTTTAGACCACTAGACGATGAAATAGAGTTCATTGAATATTTTGATACTTCTGGAGATGGTCTCAGATGAATTTTGATGTATATGTGCGGGGTGATCACATTTTGGTGGAGTCTTTGGAAACCTCGTGAGCATAACCACATGACTCAGGACCTAGTGTTGGATGTGGAAGCCATTAATACAAGGATATAGATGCACTATCATTTGGGTGATAACTTTTTTTTTACTCAGACCATATGAGTACAATGTATGTTTTCAAATATATATATATATATATATTAACGTAAGATAGAGGTTATGTTTAATTTCTTATTGTACTATGAAATTGTGATAGTTTATACTCCTAGAAAGGGAATCAGGGTGGAAAATGCCTTTAATTGTATTTCTAGTTCTCATCTAGTGGAGGAGGTTTCTAGGTTGTTGGGTTATTTTCATCTAACATTGGTATTGGAGAGGGGTTTTTCTTATCATTATTAGATGGTGTTTAATCCTCTATGTATATAGAGTGTTAAGGGGTTTCAATTAGGATACATGAATTATGAGGTCCTACATGTCCAGATATCCTAAATAGATTCAATATATTTATTCATTGATGGATGGAATCATGTCATACTTTTCCAATGAAATACATTTGTTTTAGTTATCTTATGATATAAGGTGATGTGGGAGTTTTACACCAATAATTTAGCAATAAACCCAAGTTTATGGAATAGGTATAACGACCTTTAGTGGTTTTTTTGGTCGGCTAGTAGGAGGTAGAGCAGAGCCGAGTTCATATATTGATAGCTCAAATGTTAGAAAGTAAATATTGAGCACTAGGTTCCAGAAGGGTTTTTATTGTCCCATGAGATCTCAAAGTGAATATTATATCACAAATACATAGACTCTATAATAGGGATTCCATAGATTGTGAGAGGGCACAATGCCATCTTGGTGATAGTTGTCTGAATTACCAATTTGGTGTACTTTCATTCTATCATGTCGCAGAGTTCAGTGAAATGTTTGTGGAATTTTTACATTAGGAAGATTGTATACCTCAATGGGTTCCCCTGATGATTTTATACTGCTGTGATATGTAGTTCAAATTACTATTTTGGAGAGTCCTGCAGTAGGCATTTAGGATCACATTATGTATGATTATATTATTTGACCCATAGATGAATGGTCAGACCAAGAACACTATCTAGGTGTTTGAGGATATGATGAAGTCTTCTGTTTTAGTATTTATCCATGAAAGGGAGGATCACTAAAATTTAGTAAATTTTTTTAAAATAATATTTATCGATCAAATATTGTAATAGAACATTTTGAGTCCATCTGTGGGGACCCTACATGTCACCCCTATTCTAGAATGAGATTATTGGGGAAACCACTTATTGGAAAATATTTTGGGTATCTGAAAATTGAGAATATCCATGTAGTCCACAAGAGGATGAATACAATATAGAAAAGGAAAAAATATTAAACAGATCGCTTTCGTAAGTCCTTGTAGTTCATGTAGGGAGAGAATGAGTTTTTTGGAGTCTTTCCGTAATAAGGGATTGTAGAGATTCATCCAAGGAGGAATGTTTTCCATGCTATTTATAGGGTAATTCGAGATCTTGAATAGGGTTGGTGAGGTTTGTTACCATCTCACCTTACCCACATAGTATGTGTGGGTCCCCAACATCTACCATGTGTCATGAATTAGAAGATACGTTCACGATACTAAAAATGTAATTAACTTGGGTTATCTATATTTTTATGATGGATCCACATTCACAGAAATCATAGTGATGATCAATGATTGACCAGAGATAATCCATCATGGACAAGCTATTCGCATGGTTCTTATGGTGTGGAAGTATAGGAAGATTTAAGAGTTCTTATAAGAGAGAGAGTGAAGGATCTAGGATCAAAATCCCCACAATATTGTTTAGATCAAGATTATTAGTGAAAAAAATCATCGAAGGATGGAATCATTTGGAATAATTGTTTTTTACTTTTAATGATTTTTAATATTTTATGAAATATTTTCAGAAATAGTCACTAAAACAACATGAGATTCTATGGCTCGGTAAGCTCAAATATAATATTTTAAAAATAATAGATATATTTTTATTCTACACACATCATTTTTTATAAATATGAGAATAAATCATCAATGGAGACATGAAGAAAAAATATGACACCACAGTTGATTCTTGAGCATGGGTTTTACCCTAGGTGTTACCGAAGGTTGGTCGGTGTTGGAAATTTTGTTTAGGGAGGTTTTGAAGGGTGTGTGTAAAAAAATTAAATAAATAAATTATATTATTGTTTTATTAAAAGTCCTATTAAATACCCTATAAATTACCAATTATGATGATTTTACGTGGTTTTTACACATACAACTTTCTATATTTGAGAGGAGTAGGATTGTATTCTACTTTGGAATATCAAAATTAAACAATTATAGGTGTCCAAATTATGGGAGATTGAGAGATAGTGAACACAACATATCTTCACAATCACTAGAGAATGTGTTATTCCCCAATGAATAATCCATATTCTAGTTAGGAAATCCTAATTTTGGTTTCATCCCATGATGAAATGTTTTTTCATGGATATTTAATTATATATGGATTTTCATTCTTCGAATTCTCACCCTTCAAATGCGCCCATTTTTATATAAATATCCTTATTAAATTAATTTGTTTATTTCATTTTCTCATACTAAATTCAGTACATTAATGTCATTGCATATGAATGTTTTAAATAAAATTATTGTTACCCTTGTTGTGTTTCTTTTCACCCATCATTCATAGGGTTCGACTGCACTGGACTAGAGAGTTATGGTTCAACATTGATGGAGTGGGTTCAAGAGAGATCAGATGCATAGATTCATGATGGTTGTTTGAATGTTGATTATGATTGATATTATTGGATGGATCTATTTTTTTGTGGGATTTGGGTGATGATTCATATATATATATGTGATTCAAGATGATCTTAGTGCGATAAGATTTATTATTGATGCGTGATGGACCACTACACCTGATCGGGATCAAATTTATAGCCACTAAAGGGATGCATTCAATGTATAAAAGAAACTGCCATAGTGTTTGGGTGGAATGTTACCATGGATCATGTAGGAATTTGTGGATCTAGAAGATTCATGAATGATCTGAATATCTATGAAAATCAGGATTACATGACGTATATTATAAATAAACAAATGTTGTGAAGTCACCCACCTATGGAATCAAGGGTTTTTGGGAAAAGATAAGGATCACATGTCATGTGGATGGGAAAGACACCTTGTGACCCTCCCTGAGTATCACAAACATGTTCCAGTTCTATATTAACAAGAACATCTATATGAGTACTTTTCATGTACTCTAGGATCACAGAGACATATACCTATACTCAGGCATGGATAGATATATGAACAGGTACATAGCCATGTACACGGCATGGCCTGATTGACAATAGTATGCATAGGAGAACACAAAAAAGACTTCAATGGATGAGACACATATTGTGGGTCCCTCACATTCCATGTATGGTGAAATGTTCATCATTCCATGTCCAGATGGTACAAGACCAAGTGAAGGGTTGGAGTGACAAACCATTTTGTCCCCCATACACACCATGTGATTCCCTCTTAAAATTATTTTTATCATATATCCTTTATTTGATGTTCGATGTTTTTTATGTGTTTCCATTATGTGTGTTTTTTATATTGAATAAAATGGTATCCTTTGTATTGAATTTTTAAATATTATTAAAGTGGTTCTGAGCATGATTCTTAATTAGTTGATATTTGATGAAGTTGGAAATTAGGTGAGATCATCAGAGAGTTCAGATTGAGACAGTACTCCCCTACAACATCATGCCACATGTCATTTATCTATAGAGATAGTAGTCCCCTATCACACCAGGGTACGGGTCCACCATTATCATTATTCAAGAAGAGATATTTTTCCCTGGTCACACAAGAATATGGGTCTTTATCCAGAGAGACTGTAATCCCCTTTCACACTAGGGTGTTGATCCTCAATACTCTTTTCCCGATTAGAGACAATACTCTTATATCACCCAAAGGAATAGGTCCTCTATCCATAGAGATAATATTCCACTTTTTCATTACTTTTTTGGGCCTCCATATTCATATTACATGAAAATTTAGTACACTCCCATTTCCATAGGGTGTGGGTTATCTATCAATGGGATCAATACACCCATACCTTACTAGGGAACATGTTCCCCACATTCTTTATAATAGTAGGGTTGGTAATACTCATTGTAATTAATGTTGTGGTTTATATAAATATATAGGAAAATTCCATAATCTTTACTTTCTGGTGGCGTGCAAGACCATCATGTTATTCGTGGACCCCTCAAATGTGAATTGTAGTTTCAGAGTGAGTTCCCCTACACTTTTATCTGGGAGATGATATATAGGATGAATTGTTAAGTGTTGTGGATCCATATAATATGGTTCATAATAGTGTCAGGGTGTGGTCCCCTCCCCATGGTTTCTTTTTTGTTTGTTTATTATTCTAGGAAACGACAATGGACCTCTATAGTTGTGGCTCCCTCAGGATGTGGAGCAGTGGAGAGGTACGGGAGCTCCACATGACTTATTCAGACAATAACACAAGATGTGTGGAAATTTTTATGTACATTTAAAGTGTCAAGAAAAATCCTCGTCCTAGGATATACCATGATATTGATAACTCATTTGTCCCTATTTTTTGGTCTCTTATGTAAGGATATATATCTCTATTCTTCTGTTTCATTTCCCTCCTTCTTTAGATTGTGCTAACTACATAAATTATGTCTCCTATTCCTATCGATTCATTTACTAGGGAATTATAATAGTTTTATATATAATAACTCTTGAATAAACCATTACCAAAAATTTAATGTCTTATGCCTATGACAAATAAATCATCAGTTATGTAAGAGGATTATAGAGATACTCTGGTGCAAATATTTTATACGGTAGTTAGGGCAAGGAGATAAGTAGTCAAACCCTCTCAAATATTTTTTATTTTTTTTAGTATTGACATATTTTCTCTATGAGAATGTATTTTTCCCATTACATGTTGTATTACACTTTCACACACTTTTTTCCCCTAAACGATATTACATGAACAATATTTCCTATTGAAGTGACTATATTTTATTATTAATCATTTAAAATTTTGTATAGAGGTTTTTGGATTCATGCATAAATTAAATTTAATAAAATGGATCCCATTCTAGTAATTCCTACTTGGTAATTTAACTATCCCCTAGACAATGGAGTTGGTCCTGACATTGTTGTAGCTCGGTATTCTGTTGTATTGTAGTGACACATGGGGTCAGGTCATTACACATACTATCTCAAATTTATGATAAAACCAAAGACTATATAATATTATTATTGGATTATGTAATGGATCGTTTCATTGCTTGGATAATCTAATTACTTTTGGAAGTGTGAATAAGAGTTGATATGTGGTGGCCATTAATGTTTTGGGAAGAGGGAACACATGAAAAAATTTTAAAATAAAAATGTGATACCCACATTTTTATCAATCCAATGTCCTCCAAAATAAACAATTATCATAATTTAGAAGTGAGAAGGTTGATATATGGCTATAAAATTGGTGTTGAAAAATATTTATGTCATGTTAAACCTTATCTTCTTTGTTTAACCAATGGTATACCAATTTTTAATTTAACTATTATAATTATTGTTTATAGTTCTCACTATTAATAAAGCTGATCAATTATGTTGAACTAATTTGATAATTTAAATTATTCTGATTAAATAAATGAAATGAATTTTTCCAAATTCAATTCATAAAAGAGGTAGAAATAAATTTAAAATTAAAATGATATGAATACCCACCAAATTGTCTTTATTGAAGAAAAACATTCAAAAGAATATAATGTATTTATATGAGAGTTCAATTTGAGATATATTTTAATGAGATGGGTTAGTAAAATTATAAAATAAATTAACAATTATGACATTTAAAACACATTAAAATATTATTTATCTATGTTAATAATATAAATGATAATTTTTTTCAATAAGGATCATTATTTTTTACTATTAATAAAAACGTAATTTCAGATAATCTCCAAACAATCACCAAAATATTATTTTGACATCTTTATTTAAAAAATTAATTATATCATTAAAAAAAGTCTAATGGAGTTAAAATATTTATTCTAATCTATGTGTGAAAAGTGTGAGTAAAACACATTTTTAAAAAATACAGTTTTTCAAAAAAAATTCTTTTTCTTTAAAGTATTTTTCATTTCATTTCTAATCATTTTTTATCTATTAATATTATTATTTATTTATTTAAAAAATATAATTTTCAAAATTTAGTTATTAATATTCATTCCCACCAACATAATGGTTATGTAATAATAGTCATTTTTAAATAATTATATTTTTTTGAAGTATTGTGTTTCATTCAAACTCTGTGTTCGGTGCATCCCAAACTATCAAAGCAAATGAATTTATTTAAAATATATATTTTCAATAAAATAGGAGTTAAATTATATTATAATATTTATAATTCATTTAATATAAACAATATAACATGATGTTTCTATTTTCTTACATTGTGGTGATACATATTACCCCCTTAATGAATTGATTCCTTGAAATTTAATCATTATCTAAGTAATCAAGGGTTCAAAAATTTAAAATACCTTTCCTAAAATAACACAAAATTGTAAGGGTTAACAAAACATCCTCTTGATAATAGATAAGGGAATGTAAAAAATGTAATCCTGAATAACATGAACTATGTATCCAAATAGGAGACCATTTATTAGAAAGTGAAGAGATTGACTTGAAAGGAAATCATAAATAATTATACAGAGGAAAATATAAATCATTGAACATAATAAATTGAATTATTAGTTGATATTTAATTTACTCAAAACCATTAACATGTTACAAGTTAAAATACCATTTGATTCATTTGATAAGAAAATTATAGGTTATATTTGATATTTAATTCTTATTTTCACACATTTTTTGTCTTATTTTACATTAATTACATATAACCCAAGAAATTATTCATACATAATTTCTTTGTAATAATAATTTGATCTTTTGGTTATACTTCATTTCATACTCTATGAAATTAAAATCCAATATAATTTTTTTTCATTCTGAAAATAATAAAATTTACTTTTAATGGATCATTGGATCCGTAAAATAGAAACAAGTTATTCATCTTATCATTATTAAATCAGAAATGGTTAGAAAAGGTTATCCAATATTACACATTAATATATAATACCACAATATTAATTATAATAATTCAACATAATAAATTTCAGAAATAGTTAACCTTAATACTTGACTAAAAATTTTCTGTCCAAATTCATTGTCCAATAATTTAGACGGAAGGTCAATAAATCATCATTATATTCCCCATACAATATAAAGTGGATCTTAATGTCACATTAAAAAAATATTAATACATTTATCCTCATAAAACCATAATGATAACATGCATTCTTCTAAAAATAAAATATCATATTTTCAAATACATTCTCCAAATCCAATCATGCAGAAAAATCCATTAAATATAACATAATCCATAAAATCACTAATTAGTTTCAATGTATCCATTACTATAAAAATATATTTATCATTATAATATCAACATATAGAACATTTTAATGGTTATTTTCATTCAATAATTTGTTCTAATATTTTTTTAACATTTTACTAAATTACATTTCCTGTTCATCGATACTATTCAACATATTGTCTCAAATACATAATGAAAAATAGTACGGTATAATTCTAATACATTTCATAAAAATTATAGAAATAATATCAATGATTAAACACTCTTATAACAATATTCATGAACCCAAAAACAATGTCTTTGATAATTCCACTTCGTTCTAAAACTATTAACTTTGATTAATCAATAGATTCCATAATTCCTACTGCCTTTTATATTTCATTTGTAGTCTCTTCATAGTTATAATTATAATAATTACTTATAAAACCATTATTTTCGCTTACCACGGTTTTCCCATGCTAATATATTATTAAAATTCATATAATTTACATATTTAAAACATTCAACCATCGATAATACATTAGGAAGACCATTATTCTCATCCATTACATTGCCCAACCTATTCATTTTTATTTGAATGATAATTGAATTAATTCCTTCTTTTACACACCCAAAACATCTTCCCATTCCCCTAATACATTCACTTTATTATTCATTCCCACTTTCTTAACATTTAGGAAACTGAATTTGCATTCTTCTATGGTCTCCACCACCCAAGCTCTCAAAAAAATATACATTTATCTTCTTTGGTGAGTGTGAAAGAATATTATGGTTCAAGTTGTAAATAAAATATCATGATAACTAATTCAGAATAATCAAAATATCAATTACCTCAATTATCATGCAATTTGGTCTCTCATAGATTCATTGTCTATAACATTTATTGTTAACCTAATTACATCTGGTTTCCACCATTATCAAAAACCAAAAGGAATAGTGTAGAAAATAGTAATCATAGAGTAAATTCCCATAATTAATGAAATTAATTTATAAGATGTCTAAACCAATACATATTATTTTCTATATTAGACATATTCGGTTTAATATTATGTTATTGATGGTCATTATCTAATAAAATCCATCAAAATGGTTTATAAATAAAACACTAAATAGCTAAATAATATCCCCCAGGTGTGTCAAACTATGTTCACATTAAGGATTACTGTTATGTACCAAGTAATTCTTGAGTGAATACTAACACGTTTTTTTACATATTTATTACCACTAGGAATATATTTTATAAAACCTTGTACAATTATAGTATCTATACATGGACATATTTATTAGAAAAACTACATAATATATATCTTAAAAAACATTTTGATATTATTATATTCATATTCTCAATTTCTATCATAGGGTTGTGGTCACTATTCTATCTTTTCCTAATTCTTGATCCATTTGTTTATAAAAATCATCCACTAATATGAACAATAAATACCCCAACCCTACTAACCCATAGTTTATTGAAATGTTATTATATTATCACAATATAAACTGTATCACATCTGGAAGAAACATATTGTTTATTCGTCATGGTATTCTTGATAAATACTTTGATTTCACATATATTTTAAAACAAAAATTCAAAAAGTTATTCTTTTTAATAATTCCATTATTCCCCTTAACATATTCTATTATATCAATCATAAAACACTTCCTTGTATCCTGTAGATAAATAATACAGAATAAATGGGTGAGTTTATATTTTCGGTAAGGGTCACCATATATTAAATGTTGACAGCAATAAATTGGCATAATTAATATGTAACGGTGAATTTCTAAAAGACATGACATTTAAAATATAACAATAATATAATATGGAAGGAATACATGATTATAAAATAAATACATATTAATAATAAAATGAAAATTAAACTTAAGGAAGAATATTATACCTAATCTAATATTCACCGTGACCTTAACAACTAATCTCATAATGAGTTAATTCATAATTAATAACATCTAAAAAATACTTTCATGAAAATTCAAAATATATTTTAAATCAATATGTAAAAATCCTATCTAATTTTCCCAAAATTATTGTCTTATAAGACTTATTAATTCATCAATTGATATCTATAACCATACACCAACCATAACATAATAAATAAAATTAATTCAACATATGAAAGAAATTAATCATAATCAAACTGCACATTTATATTGAAAAAACATATGAAACCTCAATATATAACATGATCAAATAAACGTAATCATAAACCATCCAGATTAATACGGTTATTTGTAATAAAATAGTATATCATCAGTCCAAATGATCCTAAAACATCCAATTAAATAATAAAGATTATATTAAAACAATGTATCCCTAGCATATTAAAATTATAATAAAGGTTTTATGTCATTGAGGAATATAAATACGATAAAATTATTATTAAAATGATTCTATGGAAAATAAACTTTTTTA
This sequence comes from Viscum album, assembly GCA_963277665.1. Classification (NCBI taxonomy): domain Eukaryota; kingdom Viridiplantae; phylum Streptophyta; class Magnoliopsida; order Santalales; family Viscaceae; genus Viscum; species Viscum album. The sequence continues at coordinate 540,103,062 of OY728133.1, forward strand.
ATTTGAAAATATTTTTAAATAAAAAACATAAAATAAATTGAATATTTATTTAATAGAAAAAACCATTAGAAATTTGTAAAATAATAATTGAAACAATTCATTGTCATTAGTGAAAAATATTATATTATTGTTATACATGTTAATGTTGTGATTCCTTCAACATTTCCAGTAAAAAAAAATAATGAATCATTTGAATAATCAAAAAAATATTAATTACAAAACATTTCATAAAAAATCAAAACATGGGAAAAAATTACATTAATAAATAATTTTTAATATGTGAAATTTTTATTAGGAATTATTTTTTTGGATGAAAAAGTATTTTCAACCAAAGGGAGAAATGATGACGAATTTTCATATAAATAATTTCCCAATTTTTTTAAAAAAAAACGTGTAAATAGATATATTACATAAAAATTTAATTAATAACTATTTTATATGGAGATATATTGGTATTGATGTATAAATATAAAATAGTTCACCTATGTTGTACTTCAACGGTAATAATATTGAATAATGATAAGATTATGTAATAAACTATTACCACTTTGAAAACGTTTTGCCCATATGCTACATGAATCAAATCACATCAAATGAAACATTAAATTCCATGAAGATAAAAAAATAAATTATATAATATATAAAAAATGACATTATATACACCAAAAAAATGAAAAATTGGTTAATTTGGTGTATGTATCACAAAAAATAAATGTGATATGATAAACCATTAACTCAGGTCTGATTTCCATTGTACATGTTAGAAACTATTGTATAAAAAATATATGATTATTATAAATATAATAACAATCCATATTCATATTTTTTATACCCTATTTTATATATATATATATATATATTATTTTATCACATGTTTAATATAAATTCTTTGATAAAATCACAGTTTTGTGGGACGATTTGATAGTTTTTCATGTATTTTTTGGTCTGTTGATTTTAGTAATTTTAATTTAATTATTGTTCCTTCAAAAAAATAATGATAAAAGTTATATAAATTCCATATATATATTCATTATATATTCATTTATACTAATATACAAAAATTAGGATAGAAAATGGATTGCATTGTTCAGGGTGATGGTAGGTCATACATAAGCATGAACGTTGTTTCAATTTTAATTGAATAATGGAATGAAAGTAAAATAAATATTTATTAAAATTTTACAATAATAATTACATTATATATAGATTTTATATTAATAAATCCTATTCATATTATATTCTATTTAAAAATAAAATGAAAATCCTTTCAAATCACTAAGGGGATGTTGTAGTCCACATATACGCTCGAGTGACGTAGTTGTATTCCAAAGGATTGAATTGTAAGAAGTAAAATGTGATATTAAATTTAAAAAAAAAATTATGATAGAAATATCACATATATTAAAAAAATTATCCTTACTAAAATACATGAATGGAAGAATTTAAAAATGAATCACATTACTTGGTGTGGTGAAATTCCATCCTACTCATTAGCGAAAAAGATTTATTCACCATTAAATGTTAATTAAGAAGGTATATGTGATATAATAATTCAATACGTATAATAATTTCATAATTAAAATATAAATATTTTCAATCCTTAATTATATATACCCTTTATAATATTGATTAAAAATTACTTTCATTTGTTTAAAAGACGGTTGTCGATCATATACATGATCGAAAAATTAATTTTCCATGTGATGGAGGTGGAGACAGATATATGATATTTTGTTAACATAATATTAATTCAGTATATATTTGATATTTCTATTAATATATAATCATATTTTTTTATGTTTTAATGAGGATAGAGAGTAAATAAAACAAATACACACATTAAGATGATAACCTTTTCTACAATGAACTCTTTTATATTCATACCTGCAGATTTCCTAGACTGTAATTTTGATAAAAATGGCTCGAGGATTTATTTATATTTGTAATGAAGGTATTTTATATATTTTTGTTTGAACCAAATGGTTTTGTATATGTGAAGACTAAATTATTGGGGATTACCTTTTATAAGTGTAAGAGAGGATAAACATGAATTTTTCTAGAAGAAGAATTGACACACAATGTTTTCTCATGAGAAAAGCCATTAAAATTGGTTGTTTGAAAATGATAGATTTTATATGTCATAAATATGAAAATTCTGTGGGTGAAGGTCATTTTAACTCATTTTCAACACTTCCTTTTTTATTTTAACCCCTGGTAAACTCATATTTAGCTTGATCATGGTAATTAATTTTTACAACATTCTCAATTATTTTTTCTGAAAAAATAATTTTACAATTTTGAATAATTTTCAATATTATGATTCCAAATAGGGAATTCATTTTTCTAAATTTTATTCATATAACATGTAAAAATAAATTTAAAATTAAACCCATTGGTACATTGGAAAAAAATATTTTTGAAGAAAAACAATAAAAAGATTAAAATGTTTTATATTATAATTTTATATTAAATTGATACCTATGAAATTAAATAGTCATATTGTATTAAAATTAATCAATTATTACTTTAAAACCAATTTAAAATATAATTAATCATTGAAATTAAATAAAATTAACCAAAAATTTTCAATAAAAATCATTATTTTTACTATTCATCCAAAAATTAATCTTTTTCGAAATTTCGGAAACTATCGCTGAATGATAATTTTTGATAGGTATATTTCAATTATTAAGTTTATTATTTTAAATAAATTGTCTATAATTTTAAAAAAGTAATTTTAAATGATGTTCACAAGGTGCGAGTAGACTGACTTTTTGAAAAATATAGTTTTCAAAAATCATTTCATCTTCATTCAAATGATTATTATGATATTTTATAATAACATTGAATATAGAAAATTTAATTTGAACATGTATAAAAATATATATTTTTCATAATTTATTTTTTTATTGTTCCTACCTTCCAAGTTAACGACTATGTAATAGTGGTCATGTTTAAATATTAATATTTTAAAAAAGTATCATGTTTCATTCAAACATGGGGACACATGTATCAAAATATATTTAAGAGATTCAATTTATATAAAATAAATATATCATATTGTCTTGGTGTATTAAATTCTTTTATAATATTGATCTTACATGTCATATACTCTATCAAACATCATGTTTGGGATTAAAAATTTAGAGTGGTTACATTATTGTTGCTCAGGGAAGAGTGAGTCGACCACATTCAGTCATTATGTTCGATAAAAAAAGAGGAATGAGACATGATGTTATATAATTTTAACTAGTGATATTAAAAAATGGAATCTCATATACTGAGGAGTAGGATATCAGTTGTGCTGATATGACCCTTTCTATAGGTAGATAATGTGAGTGTGATACCGATAATTAGATGTTCATTATGAAATTTAAATATTGGTGAAAAGAATTATCTAAATCAAAATTGATTCCTTAGTGAATTATATATTTTTACATAGATATGATAATATGAAGCTTATAGTAATCGGATCCAATGATAGTAAAAAAATAAACTGACATATGAATTTGGGGTTTTGGGGTGTATCAGTGCTTATGGTGTTGCATTCATGATGATACATTTTTGTACGGTTATGAATAAAACATTGTTAAATTTAAAAAAAGTCGATAATGGATTTCTGTAAATTTTAATGAAAAATTTGGGAATTCTTTTAGGGAAAAAAGAATCATGATTAGGTAATTTGGAAGTGCATCAGCAGCTGAAGAGAAGCATTCATACGTCAAATTAGTCATTGGAGGTCTATTCAGCAATTTTATATCTTATTAAATGTGATGGTCCAAAAACCTCATCAGATGCTTCAATTTGGATATTATGGGTATATTTTTTGTTTTTTTCATGGTGTTTCAAGAAGAAGACAATGTGATCATATTATTTCTTGAATGGTCGCAACACAACTATTTTAGCATCGAATTATTGAAATAAATGTTAGTATTTGTGATCTACTTGTATTCATGTTTTTATTGGGTGTGGGGAGTTTGGAACCACCTTTATCAGGTGAGATAACCACTATAATGGTGTTTTGGTTAGGATATTTCAATGGTTTAAAGACCCTTCGTAAGAAATTTATGATTATGGGTTGATCTCTATGATGGGGAGAATCACACACTTGATGATCGATTAAATGGAGACACCTATGTTATCTTTAGATGGATAGATGTCATGAAGAACCAACTCAATAATTTAGTATTGAATTTGGGAGATGAATCATGTTTTAGTGGGTTTACTGTCTTATGAAGGAATTATACTACAGAGGAATGATTTCAATTCATCGGTGTACCAAGACAGTGGGCCTTGAATTGATAGCCATCATAGGTCGAGTGATGTAGTTGGATGAAAATTGATACTTCTCTATGGTGATAAGTGATTTTTTCGTAATTTTGTAATGCACCATTCTCGTATGGGTTCAAAATATTAGTGGGAATTTTCATATCATGTTATTGATGGGATGGATTTCAATTTTTTCACTTTCTAGAAATGAGAGATTATATGTGGAAATATATGTATTTTAGAAGTTAATTGCGGATATTAAGGGATCAATGAAACTCATGGAATTTTTGGAGGTAACCTAGGGTTCCTAGGGATGTTGTAGTGGTGTTGTAGGCACTTGGGAAACATCACCTATCTAATGGCTTCCTAGTATTCTCTAACTGGTGGACTGTAATGAGGTGGGGGTTCAATATTTCCCACTAAAACATTTATAGGGGAAGCCCCCAAATTTTACCCTATATGTTTTAGAGGGGACTACCACTCCCCACCGTCATTTTAATTCACTTTACCCTGGGATAGCTTCCCTCCACCCATCTAAAAATACCTATTTATTTTGGGTTATTTTTTGGATATTTTTTGTTACTAAATGAGATTTACACTCACATATGATATTCATTATTTCTTTCCTCCATTTATTCTTATTTTATTATCCTCCTACTAGGATATTAAATATAATTTCACTCTATCATGGTGAAATTGGACATACATTTTTTGTGATTCTATAATTCTAAATTAGATGAAATAGTGTAAATCCATCTATAAGTGGAAACTCAACGATTAATTTTAGGTTCATCATTCTATAAATTATTTATTGTGTTAAATTAAATTAAATTAATTTAATGAGGTTAATGTGTGAGTTATTTTGGTATTGAGAGGAATGTTTATTTGAGGGTGTGTTGGGGATATAAGGTACCTAGTGTCATGAGGACAAACCAATCATTGGTTTCTCAAAGTGTTTTTGGTGGAAATATATCTTAAGTAGAAAAAATATTAATTAATTTTGATTTCATTTCTTATTTTGGGGCCCCATGGATATGGTAAATCATTGTAAAATCTTGTTAGAACCATGGGGGCCTTAGTAGAGATTTGAATCTTGGAAATTTCAATGAAATGTATTCATTAATTGGTAAGTGGTCATTATTACTAATCATATTGATTAATTCACGTTATTTATAATGCATGTGATTTGTAGACACACAACTAAAGGCATTGACCCTATTTAAATAAGTAATAGTACTATAAAATTTATATTGAATGTTTAATTAAAATTTTATTTCTTAAACGATGTGAAGAATAAATATAGGAACATTGTCCACATTGCACGTACATATATGACTTAATTTACTACAATCAAGATCATAATTCAAATATTCTACCATGACAATTGATACCCCTTAATGTGCTTTACATGGTTTTATTATACTTTTTATGACCTAGATTCCTTTCATAGAAATCTATGGATACCACCAAGAGGGGGTCTATGATGGATTAAGATGGAGGGACCATATAGGGAATGTCCTGACACTTGAGGTATGCTTTTCTGTTGTGGAATGAATATAGGTAGGACAAATTTAGGTTGAGAAAGAGGAATGACCTATAACATCTTTAGACTATTTATGGGAAATAGTACAACATTTTTTACCATTAATGATGAAGAGTACCCCACTTGTCTTCTATGGTAACTAATCGTTCATCATATTTTCGAGGAGTGTGGTGACCTCATATCATCGTGTAGAATAGGGATTGGATTAAGGATAAGAACCTGATGTGTGGTTACTATACTTATTTTATGACCAAAAGGACACATAGGGAAGTTCTGTTGATGTGTTACACTATAGGATCCTAGTTGTTACAAAAGTGCTTGACTAACCCTAAGAATGTGTGTTGGTCTTGGGTAGAGATGGTTGTGTGTGTCACCAAAAAACCAAGACTAGAATTATAAGGACCATAAGGCAATTTCATAATTTTGATAACTATATAATGCCTAAGATGGAAAAACTATAATGAGTAAATAGGTATAGATAAGGTTCTTTGGATACACATTTATCCATTTTAGTGGACCTATTGGCCGACATTCATTGTGACTCTCAGCATTGTTATATTTTATTGTTTACTGTTATATTTTTTAAAAATATCATGGGTAGAAATTTCTTATAAATTGATAAATCCAAAGGTAGGGAGCTATATTATAGTAAATAAGCCACGTATATTGGATGTATGTGATACTAAACAAATCATTCCCTATAATAAGGTTTATTATACCACTTTGAGGTATTTCTTGGATTTGGAGTTAATATAATATATTGGTTTCGAGTAGAAGATAATTCCTTCTATAATCTAGATATTGATGATTGTGTGGTGTTTGAATGTTTTCATGTATTCTACCACATTTATTAGGCTCAACATCAAAGAACAATGATATATTTGAATTGAGATTTATATATGTTTTTATTCTTGGGAAAATAATTTCCAAGGCTATTATCTTATATATCGATGTGGTAGTGTCCCTTGATTAACTATAGTTATATATGAGGGTAATGACTGTAAGGTTGTTATTATGGTATTAATGGTCTTGATGATGTCCTCAGATAATCTCTGGAACATTCCAATATCGGTATTGTTAATAAGGGTAATGGGTGTGAGGATTGACTATGGTTTATTTACTAATTTACAAAAACAATTTACTTTATCAGAGAACATCACATGTTTATATCAAAACATTTATGGTTATGTACGAAACAATATTTTTGGTTCCCTAATATTTTTTTCTGACACCCTCCTCACTGCTCCTTTTAACTCGGCTACCTAATAAGACACTGATTTGGTTTCAAATAAAGCTTCATCTGGGGCTCAGGTTCTCTTCGATTTTGTACGACAAATAGATTTATAGATGTTATTATGATGTGTTTCCTGGAATTTGATTGGGGAAACACTATTATTTTATTTATTATTTTATTTCATTAAATTTTATTTGACTAGTCGATGATCTTTCTTGTATTCCAGAATGTTGTCATTTTATTTATTATTTCATGTTTCTATTACAATGTCATGTATATGATCTAAGGGAAGCTTACTAATAGTATGATTCATTGTTATTTAATTATTAATACTTACTTTTATATAGGGTTATAGTATCCTTAATATACAAACATAGTATATTGTTTTTATTTTTTTACTATATATAGTAAAAGGAGGCATAACTGAGGTCATATAGATTCATAGTCAAGTCAATATTTATAATGATTCATGTTGAGACATTTCTAAATTAATTGGGGAAGATAACATAGACTATTACTTCCTACATATATCCCTAACTCAATAGTATTATAGTATTTTATGACACCCAAAATACTAAGATAGATATTACTCATTTTATTTCTCAATGTAGTGAATTGTTTGATTTTATAATTTATGATAAGATGACAATTTCTAGGATTGGGAATTCAAAATCGAAACTTATTCTTGGTTTATAAAAGTTTTAATTAATGAAGTTATTCCCTATTCAAAAGGGATAGAAATTATGTTCCAAAGTTCAAATGGGTAAAGGAGAATATGGTTTTATCAATCTCAGAAGGGGATTTACAGTTGACAGTGTCTTACTCACTAGATAGAAAACTATGTGTGATAATTTTTTAAAGATACAATGAAAAAATATATTGAAATTATACCCCTTATATTTTATTTTCAAATGTGAGGGAATAATATATTTTATATTAAATTAAAAGGATGAGACTGTGCCACCCAATGGGTGGGTATTCAATTTTTTATTTATTAATTTTCGATAAATGTTAGAGGTGATAGAATTGTGATTATTAGAGGATTATAGAAAAATTTATTTTCAATTATTATTTATGTTTTTTTTTTAAAAATTCCTTATTCATATAGATTAATTTGAAATATATTGGTAAAGGAGACCTTCAATGTGGATTGGTCAATGATATGGTGGTCAATATTCAATGAGTATCTTACATTGCCTAATGGTAAACCATTTCTACGTAAATATAGGATTTTTATTATGTTTAAGCCATTATAAATTTGGTAACAGACATGGTGATGTTTTAGTGAGTGTTTCTTTTTTTGTGATGGTAATGATTTTATATATAAATTAAATATACTATGTAAGGGTATATGATATGGAGTTTAGTAATGTTATAGGAACATACCCTAAAGAATAAGTTGGAGACATGCCATGCTGGGTGTTTTGGTAACTTTAATCTTGTATATATATGATACTATAAAAAATTCAATTCAATAATGTAGTGGTATACTCTATAAAGTTTTTATATGATTATATTCATGTATAGATAATGGTAGTAACTTAATATTAATCATGGTACCTATTTATTCACTTGTCTTGTGTAAGGGTAGAAAACTACCCCTAAAAAGGTAGCATGATTCACATCAAGGATAATCCATTCTCACATTAGTGTGCCAAAACTAAGAAAATAAGCACTCTATGAAAAATAGATTAATATATATTCTTATATGTTTTTACTTTGAGAAAAAATGTATCAAAAATTAATAATATTGATTTCCGCGATAAACTCATATAATAAAAATAATATGTCGTACCATTATACGCTAACATATCATGGTGTCATAGTTTATGAAATTTAAGTAAATGTTTTTGGAAACGTGTTATTTAGGTGAATTCTAAAATGTTTAGAAGGTATAATATACATTATTTATTTATGGATTTAAAATGTATGAATTTACCTATGAAAAACAGGATTCAATCTGTCATATTTTAGCGGTTTTTGTGGATCAATGATAAGAAAATAAAAGGCATCTGTAGAAGGTATCCTATCATGGTTCTCAAATCCCAAACATTTTTCTTGTCATGGGGTTTGAATTTTTGTAAATTTCAAGATGATTTCTGGATTTAGCTATCATATAACAGATTTGAAATTTTGGATCAAGCTTCAACAACATAATCTAAACCAATTTTCATCGATTTTATAGAAGAAAATTAAATGGAATTATTAATATACAAGTCAGTTTACTATTATTTTCATATTTGAATTTTTCAAATTGAAAATTGGAAATTAATATCCTCTATTTTGAATTAGTAATAGAAACATAAAAATATTTTTTTATATATGGATGATAGATTATACTTTAAGAATACATATGAGATATCTCCAAATTCACCCATCATGAGAAATAAATATTGTAAAAAATGATTTATAGGAATATGAACATGAATATTTTAAAAAAATTGACATTCGATGAGTTTTACATCATATGAAGTTTTCCAATATTTTTTTAACAAATGAAACAAAAATATATAGTTATTTATAATCTATATTTTCATGAGAATAATATAATAATAGGTGTAGAATTGAGAACCAATCATTGATAAATACCTTTGAGTTCATCTTCATTGAATAATGAGCAGTGAGTCCCTCATCATTTTAATAATGGATGAATGGAATTTTATTTATTTAATTTGGATATTTGGTAGAGAGGTTGGTTAAAACCACTCCATCTTGTAAAAACATTAAATAAGTGATATTTATCTCTTTATGTGAATCATTACATCACTGATTAAATGCTCTATGGATTAGACTACTTTTGGTGAACCAAATCAAAATAGTATTCTTCTTTTCTAATATCTTTTATTAAGATATACAGAAATGGGGAGAAGGTACTGTTACTCTCAATGAGATAAAAAGATCATGATGAAAGATAAAAATCCATTATTGTTTAATTCCACTATTTACGCCCCACCCCCCACCATATCATGGTAGAACACTTGTTTGGGATTAATATAGTATCAACATATTTATTCGAATTTCCTATCTTTATTTATTTTTAAGTCATTAGGGAAATTCCTACTATGTTAAGGATTAACACATACATGTTCACTCTGGTAAACATGTAGATATTATTAGTTTTAATAGAGGTAATAAAAAATTTCATTGTTCATCAGTGGTACGATATAGATCTATGTTGGATATATATAAGGAGGATTTGTTTGGTTTATATTACATTATGTTATTATATTTTTATCAATATAGATATTAGGGTGTTTTGTTTTTTGGATACTAATATAAAAATAAAACTGATCCTATCTAAATTATTATGATTTCATTATCTACATTAATTTTTTATTCATTTTAGTTAACATATTTAAGTGTAAATATTTTCCCATGTGATTTATTTTATCACAGAACAACTAGAAACTCTGTATCTATTTAATGCATTTTAATAATATTGATGGTGTTTTTGAATTTAGAATAGATTATTTTATTACGAGTTATAATTCAATGAATGAATCTATAAAATATATAGTGAATTAAAAATAAATAGTGATCATTTAGCTCAATATATAAATCCAATGAGTTCTCATTCATTAGAGTGTGGTATCTTGGCTAGAGTGAGGGTGACTATTGGGTTTCCACTACATGGTCGACGGTGAACCACTAGGAACCTAGGGTGACACATGGAATTAAGTTGATTTTTAGAAGGATTATAATGAGGTTCAAACCCCTAATTTTTTATATGGGTTCATTGTGTCAATTTTTTAATGTTATCATTCATTTAAGATAATTTATTCATCTGATGAACTATAATATAGATAGATCACATCATGATTGCTTATACAAAAAATTATAATGGAACTCACTCCATGATTTCATATAAAGATTTATATTCAATTATTAATAAGAAATTAAAACAAATAATCATTTTTCTAATTCCAAATTTATCAAAATTTTGGTGGTTTCAAACTTCCCTATGATTTCATTTGATACCATTGAGTTTATTTTTTCAATATGGTGTATGGATAAATTTTTTTTGTGGATAATTTACATGGAATTGAATATTTTTTAATTAATAAATTAATTAATAGAGTTTTTGGAAATCAATAGTGTAATGAAATCATGATTTAATTTGGTAATTTTGAAAAATTAAATGATTGATAGAGAATTCCATGATATTAAATATGATTATTTATTGAAAATGGTTAGTGGTAAAATTATATAAAATGACTATTTTATGACACGATTTGATGTAAAAAAATTTGGTAATCAATGATGGAAATGGATATTCTTTTGCTTAAATTCAATTTACAGATAATTTTCTATTCTTCAGTAGAAACTTATGTTAGTAAAAATGTTATTCTAGGCTTCTCATTAACAATGATATGCAGTTTTTTATGGAAAATTAAAAATCAGTATCTATTGGTAATGGTGTGGAGAGAACATTAATATGTTAACAAATTTAATTAACATTATTTAGTAGGTATATAATTATTGAATTATTATAGTTAAAAATTATTAATTGATATAGACATTCTTATGAAATGGCCATTGAATGAGTTAATTTATAAATAATATTATAGGATAAAAAAATATTTTATAAATCAAATTTAAATTATAAAAATTATAGTATTTGTGTTTTATTAATTGGTGTAGATTAATGGATAACAATATTTTATATTTAATGAGTTGGGGGTAATTGTGACACTATAAAGGAGAATATAAAATAATTTACCTTTATAATTTTCTACAATGTGTTTATTTAGTAATGTTGTTAATTAAGTACTAGTCAAATTATTTTACTTGATTTGTATTATGTTTATAGAGAATTAAATAATAGATGAGTAATTATAATTATTTTTAGGGTAAAATTTGTGTGATTTAAATCATAACATATTACAAAATATTTTTTTGGAATGAAACAAAACTATGAAAAATGATTTCATGAAATTAAATAGGTATCAAAATGGGGATGGTAATTCTTTTATAAATAAATGGAGGCTAAAAAATCTAATATAGTATTGAAAATTATAAGGTAGAAAAAATAAAGATAGAATATGTTTATAAAAAAATTAATAATGATATGAAAATTGGATAAATTTTTTTTGAGTTGAAATTTCATGGGAACACAATGTTTTTAAAAATAGATAAATTATAATTGTAAATCGAAAGGGAAACAAATGAATCATTGAGATACCATTGAATTAATAAATTAAAATATTAATTAAAATATTAAAAATAGATTATAATGTTCAGAATGTGTGATGACTACTTTAGTTTAGTCAAGTTAATCAATCAGATGAAGTGTCTTAAGAAAAAATTCAGCACATTGAAGTAGTGGAAATGAAAGTATGTTTCATTGGTGTTTTACAGCAATGTTTTCAGAATGAATTTATATGGAATGTAGTTATATGGATGATCCTAGTGTCAGGTGGTCTTTTCCCAAATGTTTAGTTCAAAATTTTAGAAGATGGGAATTGTTGATCATGATATTGAGTGGTTTCTGATTTAACAGAGGAAGTGGGGACACTGAGGATTTGTAGAGGAGATCGATATAGGTAATATTAAAATGGAATGAGTCTCATATTTCTGATATATTAGTGAAATAGGATGATTAATTGGAAATTATTATATAAAAGTGGGTGGGGAACAGTTTATTATTATGTAATGGGGAATTATTGAAATGTAATTTCTTTATTTTGTAAACCATGATACTCCCCAAGTCGATTTTATATAATCATTACCTTCTCGAGAAATGGAATATTAAAATTGTTCTCTTGTGGATGAATGAAATTTAGATCAAACCATGTAAATCCACTGTTTTCATTTGTTAAATTCTTTTACTTTCATTTCATGAGTGTTTTAGTCAGTATGGATAATTATTTTTCAAACAACTCTGATTGTTTTGGTGAACATTGTTTCTTATATGTTCCAGAACATTAAGCATAGTTAGACAGTGTTTTGGAATAAGTTTTCATTATTTGATTCCAGATCAAATAATTTGGATTTATTATCAAAATGACAGTGCATTTGGATTATTAATTAGTGGTATCCACGATATTAGTTTTTAGGAGGCTCTTTAGTTTAATTTTGAATTTAAGAATCATTCATCTTCACAAACATTTTTTATTTTTAGTGGAAGTAATTATTTTGGGGAAGGATGAAATTATATGATGGAATGGATTATATAAAAAAAATTATGGATCATATTTCTGTTTCAAGAAAATATTTAAAAAATATTATATCATTTATAAGTATCTTGATAATGCATTTAATGGTGTAAAACCATATTCAATGCATAAAAGAAGATGGGAAAAGATGGATGGGAGGGAAATTCTTGTGTTACAAATGTCATTATTCTAGAATTTGGATTTAAATAACGAAAATAAGAATACAATAGTGTATTTGATGTTATATATTTCATATATGTATGAGAAACCAACATCACTAAATAAAGTGTTCATAATATAGATTTTATTCTACATGAGTTTATCTGAAAGAAGATATTCATCAGAAATATAGAATTATTTCAAATTAATTTTGATCCTTCTTTATGGTTTGAAGGTTACATTAACATATGAGGTTTGGTTGACTTGTTTCTATAATATTTACCATAATCATAGGAATCCATGCTAATAGCTGTGATTTTTCATGCGGAAAGAATGACTTGGTATTCACTAATGTTCATTACATGATTATTAATTAGGAGCTCTGAATAAGAGATATTTTATCTTCTTATAAAGATATATTGATTAAAAAAGGGATAGGAAACTCACCTCACTAGATTAATTGGATGAGAACATAGTGCAAATCATCGGAAAAGAGTATATATATATGCTCAATAATTAAGTCTATTTATAAAAATTATGAAAATATATGTCACCTAATGAAATAATGTGGTGGTAGGAAAAAAACCAATATTAATGAAACATCCAAATAACTATGTCTTCTAATATAAGGAAGATAAAATCTAATTTTTATTGTTCACAATCAATGTAATATTGTATCATAGATTCTAGATCTTCTATCCACTCCACATGAGAAAAATCGGGCATGCCATTTTTTAAATCTAGAAAATTTGGTAGAGTGAATATTATAGATAATTGATCTCTTGAAATTGTGGGTAATTGTGAAGTGAATGTCAATTTAATAATGAAATTTATCTTATTCAGTTGTATGTGTGATATTTTCCATGTTTTCAAATGAAACTGATTATAGTTGATCAGCCGGATGAAGTTGGATTCAGATGAGTTTCGAGGAGTATACTATATTAATTAGGGTTCTATCGGAAAAGCAATAGGTATAATATATGGTTCATTGTTTCTAGATAGAATAATTGTGATAGAGTAACCTGATATAACATCATAGTCTAAATCTTTTCATTTTTCGAATATTTTTTTTTGTATCCTAATTGAGAATGCTATGAAGATTCAACAAAAAATTGAAACTATTTCTTGACCATTTATATATCAAAATATGTGATAGATTTTTTACTAGAGTATAAAAAAGTGTATTTCAATCCATCTATATGAATAACAAAATTAATGACTCTAGACATAGTTCATAAATATTTCTTGGGAATTTCCATAGATACTTTTAATATAATTTTTAGGTACTATGATACCTTCATTGATGATTCTGAAAAAAATAATTAACATACATTCTAAAAAACAATGTGACGTGTTTGGAATCATTTTTCAATTAAAGGAAATAATGGAAAGGGAAAATGGAAGAAACATCAAATGTTTTTGTTCATATAATAGATACGACGTTATTGGGAAATGATTATAGAATTAGTACAAGCTCAAAGGGTTCTATCCTGAGAAGAATATTTCTTAAACCCCTGAAGAAAATGGTGGGTCTTATAGATTAAATTTTATGCTGATGGAAATTAAAATATCTACACTACTAAATCATAAAATGTCTATGGATTTTTAAGATAATTCAGTATAGAGAAAAACCTTTATAATCATTCCATATACATCAACACCACTTAATTAGTGGTTACCAAGAGAACTATTCTAAAAATTATTATGAAAGCTTCTCATATCATAGTTTTTTTTAAATATTATCATGCATATAAGTGGATGATAAAGAAATATATTATAATGAAGTAAAATCATGGTAATTATTTTTCATTTTGTTTAAGGACATGTATATTGGTTTTGGGAATTGGGATGGTATAACTAATAAGGTATTCAAATGCATAAATGTTCTCTTTAACTAAAATATATTATTTAATGATCCGAAGATAAATGGAATATAAGTTGAGTTTAATTATTTAACTTGAATTTTTGTTGATCTAAATGTTAACTTATAAAAATCACATGTTCTATAAATTAATGATGTCATTGTTTCTAACAAAACAATAATAGTATAAAATTTAAGTTAAGAGTGTATTGCAGAATGTTTGTAAGATCAACTAATGGAAAATATATCTAAAATATTAGGAAATAGAGAATCTATATATATTGTTATAGAAGGTAATATAATTTAATTTTTAGTCTATTATGAAGAGTAATTTCAGGATAATTAGTAAATATATTCATCAGTAAGATGACTGGTGAAAAGGAATAGATCTAACCTCATCCTCATATGTTTAATGGATCCATGAGGAATCAATACATTGGAATAAGTGGCTACTCTGGCTGATATAAAAATGTGTGAATTAGATTTATTATATAATTTGAATTCTAAATAGTAAATAAACCCTAGTAGATAATGTAATTAACCCTATGGAAGAATTCACATGAAAAAGTTGTTAATCCACTTCATATAAGATGTTGGAGGAAGGAACATTTATAAAAAAGTTTGATTGTGAATGGATTTTAGAAGAAGAAATGTATTGAGTTCTCTAAAATATTTTTATGTTATGTAAACATACAATGATCTGAACTATTTTATTTTTTCATTATTTTAGAAATATTTACCTTGAACTAATGTACGTGATGATTTTCTTTTCTACCCAGAAAATCGGATAAATAAATTTTTATCGAGAAACCATTTTGCTTCATTGAAAATTGATATCAGGTCATGGGGTGAAATCTAGAAAAATATTTTTAGTCTTAAATATTCACCAAGGTGATGTAATAAAATGATCGGTTCCTTTTGGTAAAATAGATTTTTCATAAAATGTTACTCTAATAATTTTTTTCCCTGAAAGTGATTTGTGGAAATGAATTCATCATCTAATAGTTCTATGCGGATGATATTTGATTTTAAAGGGTATGAATATTTCGCGGATTTGCAAATTGAAGAATATAATATTTGTTATTTTTATAATGAAATATATTGGAAATATAATAAATATCACGATCATAATTATTGAATGTGATAAGAAATCTGGAAATTTTTTTGTCACATGGGGATTATAACTGGCTGATTATTGAGAGATTCTGAATAAGAGGATGTAAACCAGTTACAACTCCTCTTACATGTCACATTTAAATTTTTGATGTATGGGAACCATGATTGGATGAAGAAATGAAGTATGTGGACAATGTTATGAATAATTTTGTATTTAGTATTTTAATGTATCCTATTGTGTATAAAAATACATATAGTTCTCATGTAGTGAGATTGGTTGGTTGATTCATGGAAATAATAGAGAAAGAACACAGGGAATGTTTAATGTGAATTATTTAGTATCTAAAAGGAAAGAATGGTGTGGAACATTATTTTGGGATGCTAATTTGTTACATTGGCTTTTAGATGTATTATTTGAGAATGATCTTGATACTCATATGAGGATAACTATATATTTTTATACTTTTAGAGGAACCAAATTCATAGGGATGAACAAGCTACACTCGGTGATATATCTTTCTAAAACTAAAGTAGAGTATGTGGCTATTATGGAATGTAAAATATTGATGGGGTATTATAATCTATTATTAGAAAAACATTGATGTAATCAATAGAAATTGTATCTCTATAATGATAGTCATTGTGAAATTCATCTAGTTAAGAATCAAATGTTTCATTCAATGACTGAAAAAATTATCAGTGAGACCATTACATATGAAATATGTTGTATGATATTTAGATTGAGATTGAGTTATAAAAGATAACTAAAACACAAAACATAAGTGACATTTTTACCAAGAGCATAGGTCATGAAATATTAATGCAACTTCATGCCTCGGTTGTGATTGGGTGAACTTAATCAGGTTGAGAATAATTATACATAGAAGAAGTTTGAAGTGATGTGATGGTTTCATATAATGTAGTATTCATGAGGGAAATTATTGGGAATGTAAAATTCTATTCAAATTGAATTAGTTAATTCATCCAGAAGCAATGGCTAGGAAAGACCATTATTTTTTTGAAGTAGTGGCGGTTTTTGTGTTATCTTGCAGTGTTTCAAAAAAAGTTTTTCAGAATGAAGTTATTTTGATGTTCCCTTGATTAGGAAATTTTGTTCTATAATTTTTTTGTGAAATTATCAATATGATGGATGTTCATTTTGTCGTTAAGAGGTTTCTAATTTAACACAGGTGGTTTTCACATTGAGTATTGTTATATGATATCAACATTGGGGATAATAGAATTAATTGAGTCCCATATTATGTAGAGGTTAGTGAAACTAGATAACTAGATGTAACTCTCTTTAAATTATATGGTGGGGGAACTATTTGAGATGATTTAATAGAAAAATAGTGTAATTTTATAACTTTTTTTATTAATCCAATGGTATCCAGATGTCATTATGTTGATATCATTACATTCTATAGAAATAGATATTATAATGGTTCTCTGATAGACAATGGTGTTTTATTATAAACCACATAAAAACAAAATTCACTTTTCTGAATTTCATTACATGAATGTTTCACTGAATATGTATAATGTTGTTTTCTACTTAGTGTGATGGTTTAGATGAACTTTGATTCTTCTATGTTATAGATAACTAATCTTCACGAGTGTTCCTTTAAGAATCTGTTTCCACTTTATAATTCTAGATCAACTGCTTCTGATTGAATGTTGGAAGTATAGTGAATTTGGATTCTCAACTTATTAATTAGTGATGTAATTTGAATTAATTATTCATTATATGAAAAATTTAAATACAATGATTTAATTATTACATATTATAAATAAAACTGAAAATTATTATTTTTAGGTAATTAAAAGTGTAAATTTCATTAGTTTATATGATGAAAATGGTTTATGGTGATTAATAAATTTACATTTAAATAAATAATGTTTCATAATTTCTAATAGTATATTTATTAATATAATGTTTATGATTGAATTATTATTATGAAATAATCCATAATTAATGATATATTAAAAATAATTGGTGTACTAACTCTAATGTTGAAAATAAATACGTATTTACATCCCCAGTCAGATACCACTGATCATTTTTTAATGCTAGTGGAACCATATGACAATAGAAATGATTCCCCGAATGTTAGAGGCTTCCAAATAGTTATGATGATATGGGTAATTAGTGTGTGTAGACTATAGAATCAGATAAAAATAAAATAAAGGATAAAACAACCAAATGGAATCAAGAACAATAAACAGTCACATTATAAAGATTCAATGTAAACATTACCTGATATATCAAATGAAATGTGATAGTATACTGTCATCTAGAGACATAGTCATACCAGTATTCATCGACTGATCAACAACTCAAAAAATCGCATGTATGGTGTAATAAAAATATATAATATTAATGGTATGCTATATTATTGTCCTCAAAACCCACCTCATACATATCTAGACTCTTCCTAATCCATCTAGTGAAACAATTTGACCATAGCCCTCGTACCATACCAAAACCTATAATCAATGATTTTTACATGTATACCCCAATTATATATTCATTTTATTATGGATTGAATGAAACTCAATAGTTAACCACCAATGTAGGACCTATCATAACTATTAACTATATTACATTTTTCGGTGATATGAACATATTAAAAAATCAATAATTAAGGAAGCATAAATAAATTAATCATCAGACCATAGGTTAAAACATGACACTTGTGATCTAATATAACATTTTCAAATTCTAACATATGTCTATGATAATGACACATATGATAAAGAGGGTATGGGTATAACCCTAGGATCTCATAAACATGCATAAATTAAATTCATAACCCATGGATCGTATGAACTATCATTTTAATCTCACAATATCATATCAAATGTAAAATCATATGGATTATTAAGAACCTCAAAATCGTCAACCATCAACAGATCAAAGGAAGGTAATACCTTGAATCCCACTCTAAAATAGGGTATCTCTGTATCTTATAGTGGATATCCCTAACATCCCCAAGTGACCTTGTATTCATGTATCCTATAGAGGTAATTCCTAAAATTTCCTAGTCACCATATATCACGATATCCTAGATATGAAATCCATGGAATTTATTGATCACCAAATATCAATAGATCCTAGGATAAAATGCCTAAAATCCATTAACAAAATATCATTAGATACTATAGATTTAATCTCTAACATCCCCCAATCACCAAATATCCCTATATTCTATGGAGGATATCCATATCATCCCCCAATTATTAAAAATCATTAGATCATATAGAGATAGTCCCTAGCATCCCCCAATATCCAAATATCACTTAATCCAAGGGAAGTAATCTCTGTTAAGACATTATTTAAAAAATATATCTAATTTCATCATAGAAATCCCTAAAATCATTAATAATTAAATACATTAAAATGTGAGGGAGTTATTCCATGGCATCCCATCACTATTTAACATTTCTGGATCCTAGGGAGGTAATATCTGGAATCCGAAAATATTATTTCGATGGTCCAATAAAGGCCCAATAATATGTATTTATAATTAAAAAAAATTATTTTGTAACATTCTAGAATGTTACAATATATTTCTTTTAGAATAAATTTAAATTCATTGATATCTTTTGAGGTACAAAACACTATGTATAAATAAAACATGACAATCTATTAAAATATTATTTATACATGACCATTATAACATATAGATTAAATTGGTAGGTATAGACAGTACTGAATAAATTATAAAAATATATCTCATACACATATTATGTATATTCATATATTGTAAATAAAAATGTAATATTAATTTTCATGTAAAAGAAATGATTTCCCAAAAAAAATTTCAATGAAAATGTTTTTGTCCCTTCTTGGGGACATATGATACAAATAAATTTCGAAAATTTGAAAAATTTTATTTAATGAAAATGAATTCATTTTTGAAATCAATATCTCAAAGCTATCTTGTGGTGAATGTTTTTGATTTTTCTAGGAAGTTTCAGTTATCGATGAATAGTAACTAGTAATGACTTTTACGGAGAAGTTCCTTTTAGTTTAAATTACTTTTTAATTCTAATTAATATTTTAAATTGTTTTTAATGTAAAATTAGTTAAAATATATATCTGTTAATCCAATCTAGGTAATTTTTATTATTTTCATTTTGAATTTTGATATGAAACCATTTTACACATTTCAAAATTTCCCATTGAGATCCCACTTTCTTGTCTTGTCTACAAGATTAGTTTTAAATTATAATTTTTGAATTATGTTTATGTAATTCATTTAAAATGGATTATATTTTTTGAATAATAATAATTTATATTATATAACATGGTCACCATAATCATTGATTATTATTAATTGTAAAAATAGTAAAAAATATTTACTGATGTTACTGTAAAATCGAATTACCGAGGGGTTAAAATAAAACTAGAATGGATAATATAAAATAAAAACATGTTAAAAATATATTTTATAGTAATATTTATAACTCATAATTTATAATTATTTTTAATACTCAATTTTTAACCCACGTTTCTTATGGAAAACATTGGTATACCTTTTTTCCTTTCAAAACCTACAAGTGTGCCACTCACCTCACTTATAAAAATGCACCCCTTATCCTCTATTCTTCACACATTCAAAAAATGTCATCCAAACCCAACCGAAATAAAATCTTATTTAGAAACACTCAGAATATAATCCATTTCGGGGAATCAATCATTTCTAAGAATACCTTAAGGTTAATTTTATAAAGGTAATCTGAGAATAGGTGGAATTACAAACAATGTGGTTTTGTTTTATTTCTTCTTCCACCTACATTGAATATTATTCATTTATGATTATATAATAACAAAATTATCTAACTTATAATGATATGTTATTATTCTATGGAAATTTCCTATATCCATCTCCTCTTTCATAAAATGTAAACTATAATGTTTCTCATGTGTATGGTGGACTACCACCTCACGAACCAATTGGAAACTTTTTCCAAAAAATACTCATGGGTGAGTATGATGATGGATATGAAGTGTATATATAAATATATGATATTAAAACAAATTTATATTTATGTATTCATTGTATCATATTCAACACTGAAATTTTCATTCATAGGTGATAAGATACCAATACTCTTGTGTAATGTGGACCACTGCACCTTGAACCAATGCAATTAGTCTTTCACTAATTCTTCACATAGAAGGTAAAAAAAATTAGTTAATATATGTTATATTTATCACATAGTTATGATATTAATGGCATATTTTTCATTAATAAAACACAATATGTCATTTTCCTTCTTACATTTTTCAATCCCTAAATGATGATAATGTAATTTGTGTACGTGTGGATTACCATCTTCATGAAGCATTGTGACTCTCTTATTATTACCACACAACATGGATGATATATATAAGTATATTTTAGAAAATAATATGGTATTTATGTTATTTTGATCACTCTATAATGATAAAATATTAATTACATGTTTTACATAATGATCATTGAAAAATGTAATCGTTACTCATGTATACGTTAGACCACCATCTCCATGACCTTAACATTCATAATTTCTAAAAAAATAATTCAGGATTGATTATAAAAGTATAATAGATATATTAATATGATAATTAATAAATTTTTATTGTTATTGATATTTTTAAATAATGTACTCTTAGACATATAGTCAACTTACTGAAGTCATTTTTCACATATAAGTCAAATATCATCACTACATCGGACATAAAATTATTTGATTGATTAATTATATAAAACCTCAAAATAAGTTAAATTAATTGAATACTAACATGATAACTGTTCTTAATAAATTTAATACTTTAAATAAATTTATTATTTATGAATATAATGAAGGTACATGTAGAGTCAGACACTTGGTTACAGACATCATAACAATTTCCTTTTATTATGGCATATTGTAATGTTATACACATAATTTAATTTATTTGGTCTATATACAAAACAGTTTATAATTAAGATAACATTTTAAGGCTATACACCATCATATACCTCATTATGATTTGTATGTCACTACTTACCCTTTATATAATAAATAAATAGTGACTTTTAAGTGAAAATTTATCATCACTCTATTATAATACTTCATCATTTTCATATGAAACCACATATTATAACTGATGTTTTTGATTTCATAATGTAACAAAACAAAAATAAAACCCATGAGGGTCGGTGGATCATCATTTTCCATTTATATTCTAAAATTATGTGTTTACTGAATTTTAATTAACTTATATTTTATTCCAACATATTATATATGGATTTAAATTTGATACACATTTCTTTTTTGTTCATTAATTCTCACATTAACATTATGATCATTAAAAGGTATTTCATCACATTTTGATTTAATTAAGGTATATTTTTAATATAATCCTATTCACTTTTACATGTTTTATATACATTCTCTTTGATGTATTTAACATCGTTAATTATTTATTCTTGATTTTAAATGATTCAATTAATGGTTATCAAAATTCTTCTATGATGGATATTATTATTTACTAAACCAGATTCATTATTTTAATATAGTGATTATTTTTAATATTATTTGAAAAAATAGAGATATATTGATAAATCAGTATGGTTTTTTTAATATCTATATTTGATGATATAATATATTTTCTCATCAATTAAATCGATGCATCATTATATGAGGAATGCTTTGGAATTACAGTGATCAGTAGGCCCAAAATTATATAGCCCCTCGATACGTCATACGGTCTCATGAGACACAAAAATTGGAAACATTAAATGTGGTTTTACTAAAAGTATTTAAAATGACATTTGAATTTTCTTGATTGTTTTGGTATCATAATCCCTAAATAATGGAATCCAATAATTTATCATTTCCTTCACTAAAGATTAAAATATTATTATTTATGAAATTTTGACAATAATATAATCTATGGATGCATTTCATTCATAGTATAATAATTAAATGTTATGTATTTTCATTAATTTACAAATATATATTGAGTTTTCCTTATCTTATCATGATAGTCATATTATTTAAAATGAATTTGTGTCTATTAATATACCTTTACATGATGATTATGATTATTAATTCAGGATATCTTCTGTTGTACATTACAATTAATGATAATTTGAGATTACCCTTATTTTGTTTCCTTTCTCCATGATACAAATATAAAATATTTGAATGAGATTCAGACTAATTTTTTTTAACTTTCTATACATTATATTTTATATCCTTATGTAAAACTAGTATCATGTATGAATTTGATTATCCAAAACTACTAAACTGATCGTCCTTTTGGGATTTAATGTCGTGTATCTATCCTAATGTAATAATGGAGGCATCTGATCAATGTTACAAAAGTGTGGATCATTATAGATTATATAAGTGGAAGTTTAGTATAATCCTTGGGAACTATATTAAGTAAAAATATATTAGGGAACATAACCCTATTATTGACTTCAAGTATAAGTATATAAGAACAGCCTAATGTTTTGGTAAGGAAGATATTATGGTGTTTTTTTACTAATACATCCTTTTCATGATACTATAACTGGATTTGGTTCTTGAATATAGGTATCTTGGTGTAATAACTGTGAAAAGGGTGCATTGTTGTTGAGCTAATCATTACTTGGTGTATGAAAATAGGCCTTACCCGACATTTGGTTTGACACTATTGTGATAGATTCTTTGGGAAATTCAAAGATTTTTTAATAAACCATTATATTGGATTTGAAAAAAAGAGATATATCACCAAATAACAAAAGTTTATAATTCATAGCTTAAAAGTCCACATATTTCACAATTAATGTTAAGTGTTACACCAAATATTTAATTATACATTGTGATTTAAAACTAATATTTTTAGGAGCTCATCCTGTATATTTTATGTTTTATAAATAAAGCATATATGGATGAAGAGTATCAATACTCCTGGATAATGTTGATATTTCCATTCTAATAAAGATAATATGGGAGGTATTATAATGGTGAAAATTATTCCTATATTAAGAATGATTTATTGGGTTTTGAAAACTAACATTTATCTGATGGAGTAACTTTTTCACAATGATATTGTTCTATGTGGTATCACATTATGCAATTAAAGCCCTTATCATTTGGTGGGACATGTAATCTAATTTATCTTGAGTAATGGTTTCTGTATATGGAAAATATATTTATGGCCTTAGGTTATTATTAAATGGAATAATTTACATTTGTAGTGTATGTTCTCTAAGCTGATGATGATCAATAGTGGTAATTGAACCAGAATACATGGGTGGAAGAGGAAATGGAACTCATGAAATAGAAATCTTTTTATTGAGATATTATTTGTAATATATTTCCCTCAAGATAAACAAACTAAAATAAATTGAAATTTACACATATTAATGAAAAACCAAGAGGAAACATATATTGAGCATGATGATACATTTACAATGATATAGAATCATGATACTAATTACATGAAAAAAAGAGTGCACAATTGACCAATTCCTTGATAGGAATTATAAAAGTCTCTAAAGGGCACTAATATATCATAAAATTTTATCATATAATAAATTTTTTTTTTCCAATTAAAATTTAGAATGAATTTTCTATATCCAAAAAATTATAGGGGAATCATAATAATGAGAGGTCATATAATAACCAGTAGAAAGAGAATATGTCAAATTAGTAGAGGAAGATAGAAAAATTTTGATCATGTGAAAATTGAAAAAATAAACATCATGGGAAATGATTGAATGGTACGAGACTCCATTTAGAGTTTGTTTATATGGGGAAATGACTTATGAATTCAAGGTTATGAGGCCAAGGGTGGAGGGAAAATTATACTTGAATAGTACAACTGAGGTGGAAGTTCATAATGATGTTATGGAAGGTACTTTTATAGTATTTTAAAAATTAGAAAATTCATAATTTTATTATATACCCACAAAATATTTTATATATAATCATATTTTCTATAAAATTATACAATAACAATTTAATGTTAGAAGGGTTTCGTTAGTAAAAACTTTTAGGGGAAGTATTACTACAACATTGATGTGACATTATATCCCATTTATTACACATATACATTCTTTATTTTACGTCCTTTTTAACATTTCTATGGTTGAATTTCATATAATCCTCAGTATGAAATATATTTTAAAATATGATAAAAATATTTTTTATAACAAAAATTTAATTAAAATACATGATGTATACAAAAGATTTCTTTTCTTGAGAGTTGATACAACGTCACCTGATACATGTTTACAAGAACTTCTTATAGCTCTAATGAATGAGAATCTTGGGGAAGAATATATATATATATATAAGGTAATATTAGAAATTTGGATATTATAATTGTAAAATAATACATTTATGTATTTATTTAATAACTACCTAGTCATCCCCCAGATCATGAAGTTGAGTTTTCTATTTATTTAACACATAATCAAAGAAAAATATCATTGAATCCCTATATAATATCATTGGGGAATTTTCTGGGTTTAAGAAACAACTACATTATATGAGTGAAAATGTATTTATTCTCCTTAGGGTTTCACCGTCAGAATCATGCAACCTCTTCATTAATAATAAATATTGATCCATGTGGATATAAAATAAATATTCGGAAATCAATGACATTTTGATAATGAGAAAGTATTAAATGCCTCACATTAATGAATTATATGATCATCTTAATGGATTCTAATATTATTTAATGATTGAACATCATTCTGGGTATCATCAATTGTGAGTAAAGAAGGAAGTAATTATGATGAAATCTTATGAAATGAGGTATTGATATTATAAATTCATAGTAATACAACATGGATTTACTGATGCACCCCTAATTTAATAAAACTAATGAAAATGGTACTCAAGTATTATCTTTATGATTTAATTATAGTATTCAATGATGATATCTTGGTGTAATATAAAATCATCAAGTACCATGGTAATCACTTATGTATTATTCATCAGACTCTTATAAGGAAATATTTATATAAGAAATTTATTATTTTTCATTCATTGATTTAGTAATATTCTTTTCATAGACATATTTTTTCCATGGATAGAATTTCAATTGATCCTCTAATGAAAAAAGTAGTTAGATAATTTCCTACCATAATGATTATAACTATGGAATTTAGTTTCATTAGTTTGGCACAAAACTATTGGTTATACATTTATAATTTTTCCCAAATCATCAATCTATTAAACAATATTACACAAAAAGGTTTATGATTGTTTTGAAAATGTAATGTGATTAGTGATTTGATGAAAAAATAAAAGGATGATCAGTGCTATTAATTAATCTCATCCATATAGAAATGATAGTTTGTAATATACAGTTATTCATGAAATAAGGGACTTAGTTGTGTCCTCGTGCTAAATGATAATGTCATATCATGTTCATCAATGAAATTTAATAATTTCGTACAGAACTATCTATCCTACAATATTGAGTTTGAGGTTGTAATATCCAACTTGAGTATATGAAGACATTATCTCTAAGGTAAATGATATGGGATATACATTGATCATAAAATCCTAAAATGCATATTTTTATAAAAAGATCTGAACATATAGAAATGGAAATCTTGTGACCCACTCAAGGATTATTATTTCTCAATACAATACCACCTTGGGAAATAAAATAAGATAGTATAATCATTGAGTTTGAAATATCATCGACATCTAACCAAATTAAGGATTGAGATACATCATATGTTTATATATCTAGTAATGATGGTTATTGTAATTATTAATGAAGAAGATACATCATTAATTTTTCTAATTATTTCATAACCATATTTATTATAAAACATATAAATTTTCCAAAATGATGATATGATATTATATAATAATATTAATGTTGTCAATAATTGGAAATTATCAGTCATTTCTTGTGAAGGGTTGTTATGAATTTTACAATGCTATTATGTGTCATATCTATAAATGAGAATAAAATTGAATTTCTGGATGATTCTCATTGCTCAAGTATCTATATAGACATAATGAGAAAAAATCTGTAAATAGATTTTAGGGAAACTTTTTGGTGGGATGAAAAGAAGTGTGAAATTTTATATTGTCTGTATATATGATAAGTTTTTCAACATGTTAATGTTATTTGGTTGAATCGTAAAGGAGTCATAAATCCTCATTATATTACAATGTGAAAATGGGATAACATTCCTCTATAGAAATTCATCGGACATCCAATGACTCATAGAAATAATTAGTCAATATGATTTATTGTCTATAACCTAACCAAATATACACTTTTTTAAATTATATGATAATATTTACCTCTTTATCACCTCACTGGATTCTCTATTAATTGAGTTAAAAAAATTCATGGTGAACCTATTTTAAATTGGCATGATCTAGATCAACATTTTATGTCGAAATTATTGAATAGTGTATAAAAGTCTTATGATTATTACCTTTATTTGAGAATCACCGACTATCATAAAACTAATGGATTGTCCAAAAAGAATATAATATGAATGGAAAAAAAGTTGAGGTAATTCTCACTTAACATTCATAGTATATAGATTATGTATTTTCATTTGGTAGAGTTTACTTATAACAATTATGTCCATTCAAGTATTCAAATGGCCTTGTATGAAGCATTATATTGAATGAGATACTCTACTCCAACATGTTGAGATGTATTTGTTGAATGGAAACTTTTAGGCCAAGAACATGTAAAATATAGAATAAAAATGGTAAAAAAATTAATTCTCATTAATAAGAAGGTCAATCTAATAAAAATAGTTATGTTGATAATCTAAAAAAGAATTTATTATTCCATGTGAGGGATCATGTTTTCATTAAATTAACTATATGGAGAGTTTTTATAACATATTTATGGAATGTGAAATTGGGTTCTAGATACATCAGACCCTTTAAAATTCATGATATAATTATATTTTCATCTTATTATTTTTCAATGCCACCAGTTCTCTAAAAAAAAGAAGTTGTTTTCCATATATAATTGACAATGAAGTTAATTATAAAACTAACCCTTGTTCTTACCTAAAATTATATATAGAATTGAAATCTCATTAATATTATATTAAATATCCCATTCATATTATTGATTCTAGATTGCAGTTGTTGAAGAATCTGACAACTTAACTACTAAATGTACTTTGGATACATCACAAAATAGGGGAAGCAATATTGTAACCAGATGATGTTATAAGGAATATCCACCCTCATAATTTTAGATTATAATATCCGTGAGATTTCAATGAATATTTTTTGGGGATGGAATAATTTAACACCCAAAAACATTAAAACACATTTTTTATAGAATAAATTTAATTAATTTGAAATCTTGTGATGCTTGAAACTCCTAGATTAAACGAAACATGATACTATATTAAATTTTTTTATAACTGACCAATAAAACCTATAAAATTTAATTTTAGGGTATTAATATGAATCACTAAATTATAAAAATATATATCTTAGAAATTTTCATTTTTTATCTATTTATTGGAAATAAAAATAAGAATTATTTGAAAGGAAAATAAATGTTTTCTAAATATAGGTTAAAAAATTATTTAGTCACTTTCTGAAAACTTATGAGAAAATGAATTTTTTGACACCATTAAAAATATTATTTTAAAATTATAACTTCATTTTTTAAATAATTAGATAAAAATTATCTTAGGATGACTTTTTTAGAATTTTTTGAGAAGATACATTTTTCATTGAATAGTAAAAAATACAAACTTTTACATAGAACTACCATTTAATTTAAATTATCTACAAAGTTAAATTATATTAAAAAAAATTCAAATAAATATTAGTTCAAATATATATATATATATTACTCTAATTTATGTTATTGGAATAATATTTATTGGGTATTTTGATTTAAAACATTCTAATGTTTTGAATATTTTAACTTTGAAAGCATGTATTCTAATCACGTCTGAGGAATTTAATTTTAAATTATATTTTTTCAATTATATGAGTTAAATTTATTAAAATTGATTGTATATTTATTTTAATGATATTTTATATATTATATGTAGTTATATTTTTTTATCATAAACGAATAGTAAAAATAATGAAAAATATTTACTATGGTTAAGGTAAAAATGGGTTTACTATGGATTAAACAAAACATATAAGGAATAAAACGATCTAAATACTTCTATAAAATATAATATATGAATATATATGTACTTTATCATGTATTATTATCATGAATACTCCATTTTGGACACTTTTGGCATGTGCAAAATGTGGGGAAAATGTTTCCTTAAAAAAACTACTATTGTGGAACTGACCTCACTTATAAATGGACACCCTTTATTCTCTCTTATTCACAGCATAAAAACCATTTGGTTTAGAATATACCAACAAAAATGACTTCCAATATTTCATACCCTAATCCTAGAGGCCTTGATAGGGTTCAAAATCTATTCTATAAATACTTTAGGTATAATCCAAATGAGGATGTTTGAGAAGAGGTAGAATTCCTACATATGTTTTTCTATTTTATAATGTTAAAGGAGTGACCAATTTTCAGGCCCTATTCCATTAAATGGTAAACAATAATGTTGCTCATGTTTACAGTGGACTATCAACTTGTGAAATGATGTGAAATTTTTTCCATCAATACCTATCATGGTTGGGTATGAAGATAGATCATATATATATACTTATATATATATATATATATAATATTTTTAAAATAAATATTTCTTTATAATCATTGAATTATATATTCTTTTTAAATTTATATTCTATAGTGGATGCACGAATGTCACTCATGTGTATGGTGGTCTACTGTCTCGTAAAGTGATGTTCTTCTTTTTTCACACATGCATAACATTGATGTTAATAAAGATGAATTTAATTAATATATGTGACATACATGACAAAATTATGATATTAATTACATATCTATCATTTTAAATAGATAATATATCATTCTTCCTTCATACCTTTTTACTCACTAAAATAGTATAATGTCGTTCATTCCTTCACAAAGCGATGTGACTCTCTTTTCATCACCACACCACATGGATGATATATATTAGTATATTTAAATAAATAATATGATATTTATTTTTTTATGATCATTATAAAAAATATAACTTACCTTATTTCAATAATTATCATTGAAAAGTGAAAAACATTATCATTCATACATATAGCCTATCGTTTCCATGATCGTAACGTGCTTCACATCTCAGAAAAAATTAATGATTTCTTCAGAAGGTATGTTAGATATATAAATATGATAAATATATCCTCATTTTTATTCTATATATGTTTTAATAATGAAATATTAGACCTATTATCATCCTAATAAATCATTTTTCTGATAATAAAGTAAAATAACTTCGAAAAAATCCATCTAAACGTAATTGATTATATACTTTTATATAACATGAAAATAAGTGAAATAAAAGAAATAATTAACATGAACATGCTTCTTAATAAAGTTTAAAATTTACATTATATTATTATTTATGAGGATAATGAATGTACAAAATGATTCAGACTCACATCATGGGGATTCATCTAAGTTTTCCAACATTGAGGCATATTGTAAGGATATGATCATACTTTCTATTATATGATTTATATAATTCCCCTTTAACATGAAATATCATGATAACAAAATAATTAATGGTATAATATGTTTCATTTTTAATTATTTCATCCATGTGTATTTGACATGAATGATAATAAGTGGTAAATAATTTTATAACTCAATTTCATTTCATTGGGTCAGATTACTCCATAATTTTAATTTTTAAAATATAATGTTATGTGTATAATGAGTTTTTGTTATGTAAATTTATATTTACACTTGTTCTATGTGGGTTTAAATTTTTTTCACATAATAAATTCCTTGATTAATTATTACGTCATAATTATGATCATTGTAAGGGATTCTCTCTCACATTCGATTTTATTGAGGCATTTTTGTCAATATGAACCTATTCAAATTTTTGTGGTGTATATACAAAAAATTGAATTTTTTTAACCAGAGTACCTATTTTTTCAAGATGTTTCATTTTTTAATTCATGGTTATCCCTATTATTTTAAAATAGATTTCATTGTATCCAATCCCATATAAAATTTTAACACACTATGTGAATATTTATTTTTTTGATTAAATGGGGAAAAATTGATTAATATTTTTCTTTTACTCAATATGGATATTTTAATATATATAATATTTATTCTAGAATTAAATAAATTAATTGATATATGAGGTATTAATTGGACCTATAGTGATCTGTGCGGACCAGAATTATATAGCCATTGATGCATCGATAGTTCTCATTATAAAATTCAATTGTCTAAATTAAATGGTCTTTCACCAATAATTTTTAAACTATATTTTTATAGGTATTGATTGTAGAAGTATAATTATTTTATAGATCTTGATATCCAATAATTAATTTTTTATTTCATTAATAATATAGTTTTTATTATCGATGATATTTTCAAAATGTTATTCCCTCTAAATGAATTTCAGAATCAGTTTATTGATGAAGTGTAATGCGTTTTCGGTTTCATACCATTCAATATGGATATTTCTTTTATTATCATGATATTCAAGGTAATTAAATGTAAATTTTTAACATATTTACCTATCCATATTGATTATTCATATTTATTAATGATATATTCCATTTTACTTCACCCATATTGTTAATTTGAGCTCATCCTTACATTGTTTATGTTCCCTAGGATATGTGGATGAGTTTTTGGAAAGAGTTCAAGGAATAATATTTTTCATATATATTGTTTTTCTTTTAAATCCCTATGTAGAATTGGTATAATGTGTGCATTATTTTATTCATAAATGCAAAACCAATAATACATTGATGATTTAACTCATTATATCTATGTCAATGTTATAAAGTATTCCCTAACTCTATGTAACTGGAGTTATTGTTGTTATTGGTTGTCCACATTCCGAACCCATATCGTATTACTATGGTCGTATTATCATGTGAATTACATGTCCCTATCTATATATCCCCAGAAGGATCACATCATCGATTCGGGTTCTACGGTGTCACCTAAAATCATCATTACATTGTCCCACATTAACTCTCTTTGCTGTTCAATTGAATGTGGGGCACCAATTAGGTTTCCTGTGTAGTGAAAATGTATTATCATACATTAATATTACATATTTTATCTAAATATCAAATTCATGATACAATCATATTCTACAAGACCTTATTGGTTTAATGTCTCTATAGAATAGGTACAAAATCTTATAATTTGGTTAATGGTATTTAATATATCCAATAAAGATCTTACTCCTTAGTACTTCTCACAATCACCCAATCACACAATAACTAATAATTTTCATAATATCCAAGGGACATGAAATATATAAATGGGTTATCTCATATTCTTAGTATGTGTAAACAAGGGTGATAAGTGAGAATAATATAATCATGTGGGAATGACAACAAGAGCATAAAATTTAAAATAATTTCATCCATATCAATGATCATAACCTTGAGATATGTCATAATGATTGGCTGTTCATAATACATGAATCATAAGGAAAGAAAAGAACATGATCCCCAATAGATTGACATTGGTATATGAAATTAATTTTTCTATACAAATTAGAATAAAAAATATTAGGTCAGTGATATCTACCAAGACATTCAATACATGTTATTCTTGGGATAATCACCAGTGTACCTACTTTGGGATAAGGATAGCCTCTGATGTACACTTTTATTTTGGTCCTTTTATATCCTCCCATGTAACTTTGTATTTTTTGATTGAGATAACCATCTATGTTTTCTCTTATTTAATTATTTGGATAAACTCTTATGTTCCCTATTATTTTGGGCTTGGGATAACCTCCTATGTACCCTCTTATTTTGGGGTTCAGATAATATCTCATGTACTATTTGAAATCATATAACATTAATCATTACTTAATTCATTGGAGGTACATATAGGTCTCACCCATCACATGAATGTAATCATACACATGTGTGATAGGATTTTAAAAAGGTTATTATATCATAATCCATTAATATAAATTGGGTTCATTAAAATTTAATCATAGCACAACATGTGAAAAAAAAATGGTTCATAATTATTTTATCATTTCATCACAGTAATATCAAAGGAGAAACTAAGATGGTTTTATAAGAATTATATCCTGGTATAACCCATGGAAAAAGAATTTGGATTCATAATAATAATGTCATCGTAAAAATAAAACATTCATAAAATAACAATAATGGTTTTTTTGGATAATCTCCCAAAAAAGAATAAGTATCATTAAATAATGTAATCAGAGATAACATATTATTTTTTAGTAAAAATAATTTATAACTTTTATCATAGAAAAAAACCTTTCATTGAAGATCAATTTTTAAAAATAAACATTATAAAATACTGTGAAAATCCTTTTGTGTGAAAATAAACTTTAAAAACATATACATGATGCTTTAAAATCATTTAAAACACTTATAAAGGAAAATGTGATTTTATATTGAATTTTCATTAAACATAGCAAATGTTCATAATAATTTTCATGTAATATAACCAATAAAAAAATATAAATAAATCATTTATTAAACTAAAGGGAATTATAGTGGAAATATTATTCATACTATTCATATTAATAGAAATATTCAATTCACATTTTTAGAGAAATTTAAATGAGCATTGTTTGGAAAATGATGTGATAAATCCATTAAAAATTTTAATAAGAAAATCAATGGTAAAATTTTAATTAATATTTAATTATAATAATGTAAAATAAATTTTGGAAATCATTTTATGAAAACATGGTTATGTAAGAAAAAGTTTTTCCGATCGTAGATAGAAATAATTGTGATTTTTCATAAAAATATTCTTTTGAATTATTGAGTACATAAAGATAAGAAAATGAATTAAAAAATGTAATAATAAGAAAAATCTAAAATATAATAAAATTAATTAGTTTCTATTGAAATATATCATAAAATTATGTCACTAAAGAAATACACAAAAAAAATCTTTATAAAATATTGGATTTTATCATAAAAGTCTTACGGCTTTGGTAACATTGAATTATAAGTAACATTAATTTATAATATAAAATTAATAATTAATACCCTGAAAATAAAGATATTCATGATATAAAATTCCAAGGGTAACTTTATATGCATCTCATAAAATAATATAGTTGCATAACATATGCCACAAATAAGGTAAATATAGACAGAATCACTTATCTCAATTGTAACTCTTGAACCACAACACCCATCAAATAGAGATCCTCAAATGGATAAGTAAAACCTAATAATTTACATGAAAAGAATCAAAAAATTAATTAATATTCATTATATACATCACATAAAATAAATAGGTACTGAATATATAATGTGTCTCCCAAAAGTAAAAAGTGATATGGAAATATCGAACCATAAGTCTCAACGTCAATTGTAAACGTTCAATAAGAACAATTGTCATTATTGTATAGTAATAAACGATTTATTAATTAACACTACACATAATTCCACCCATAAAATCTATAATTTTTGTTTATTTTGGTAATTATATATATTATATATAAACATAAATTGGGGTTACATCAGTATGACTGAAAACTTATTGAACATTTTCATAATTTTCCATCCTTATAAAAACTACGCTTGATAACATAGGGACATACAAAAGAAATGGGTGAGATGTAAATCCAAAAATGGAATCAACAAATAATTACATTACGTGTGTACAAAATTTTGGATAATACAAATTTTAATGGATCATAAAATGGGTGAGAATCATAAACATGTACAAAGAGGAATGGTATAGCTTGGTAACACAAATACAAGGAGTGTGGAAAAAACATCAAACATGACAACACAATCATAGGACAATGATAATATCAAATAAATCATAAATTGGTTGATAAATCCCCATAATGGATTATTTTCACTCCCCAATCCCAAACATGATCTCACATGACATTAATCATTACCTAATGCATTTGAGTTCCAAATAATTCTAGTCACTCCCATCTCATGCATATCATTTACATGCATACGTGTGGAGCATAGATCAACAAAAATTCGAACATATTTCAACACATTAAATTATATAATCATGGATGTTGTGGTAGATTAATGGGATAATACCAAGAATGAATTAGTGTTATGTCTAGGTGAATACCCTTGTGTGGAAATTGTGATGGTATTCACAATACAATGTATAGCTACATAAAAATCATAGTGAATATTTTTCAGCATAATGGTTGAACAAAAATATTCATAAAAAATAATTGTTATAGGAAAATGGGTCTATAAAAATTTAGGAATCTGTAGTAATGTAATAGGTTTTCAGGAACAAATATACAAAAATTAAGAATTTCAAATAAAAGTCATTAAATGAAGAAGATGCCTGAGTAAATAGGAAATGGACATGTTCAATTACTAAATTTTGGAATGGTAATGGAATTATTAAATTATATAATTAGAGGGTATTAATTATATATAATTATTGAGAAATTAGTTTTATATTATATAGATTTTATAATTTCGTGACCACAAAACCAAATTAGATTAAAAGGGCCAATTGTAATGAAGGTTCCTGAATGGAGAAGAAGAGAGATAGGTCTCATAACATGGGAGGGTGATTAGAAATTATTAAGTGGATCTTCAAGAGATTATGAGGAACATTTGGAGGAATCCATAGAGGGGAGTATATATTAACGGAATGCTACATTGTTTTTTAGTGAAGAGGAATTGGATATTGGGTGTGTTTATATAATAAAAGAAAGGGGAGTTATTAATTATTTCCCAAGCATTGGTGTTGGATTATAAATAATAATGTTATAAAAACCAAAAAAAAATCTTAATTGGTTTCTGAAAAAAATTATTTTTCTATATGTTAAATGTCCAAAATCATTAAAATGTTAACCGTGGTAATGTGAATGTCAGTCATGTTCATAACGAAATGATTTTAAATCCAAAAAATATATAATTAGTTTTGAAGGATTCATAATGGATTTATAAAATTCATAAAATTAACTAAAAATCACATAATTTTAATGGGAAACATAAATTCGGCCTTTTATACCTTTTAATGCATTTATTACGTCACATTTGGGTTATTATGATGGAATAATACAAACTATATATTTAAGCCATATTTAATTTTTATCTGAAAATTTGACTCTTTCCAAAGATTATAAAAAAATTCTTATTGGATAATTTAAATGTTATGATACAAAAAATAATATCTATGATATGAAAATAATTTTATAAATATTTAAATTTTCACTCTTAAATGAATAATAAACTTTTAATGGGAAATGATTGTTTTCGATAAAATCAATATTGGAATCCTTATAAAAAATACATTTGAATTCATAAAAATTAAATTATTATTTATATTTTATAAAAAATATATAATTTTGATATATAATTAACATGTCATTTATTTCTAAAATTCATTAATTCTTCAATGAGGAATATATAAATTGAAATATCATATTACAAAAATTTAATTTTTTAACTTTTAAAAATGAAAATAATTTCTAAAGAACTAAAATAAGATTTTAATATAGTCATATTTATATTTTAAATAAAATAAAAATATTCATAATATTATGGTATTGATATATATCTCTTTATTATACCATAATACTCTATAAGAGTAAGGTGTGTGATGGAGAGATTTCCATCTGGTGGTTCGACATGCATGGTTTGGTTCATTATCTCGATGATCTTTTAATTCTACCATAAATGGATTTTCTCACAATTTAATTGTTGAATCTCATCTTGGGATTGGTCAAAGGTAATTATCATTGATTTTATCTCCCTTATAAGATCCAATAATAGTGATTCATAGACTATGATCCTACAGATTGAGGCCATCACTTCCCCTTTTATGTCAATTGTATTTATCAAAAACCAATATTAATATTAATTGTATTTTCACTATTCAGTGTCTATATAATCAATGGTTAATATGTTTAATGTTGTTTAAAATAATATAAAATATAATAAAACCATTTAGGTTCTTTTTTTTCTATAACCATAATACGACATTGAATTCAAACACAAATAGAATTTTATTTGTAAATGTTTTGTTTGTTAAAATATTCTACCAATAATTAATCTCCCCCTTAAAATATTCATTTCATTCAATAAAATAGATGATGGTAATTTTATACATCGCCTCCTTCAGTTCCAACACCACTGAATCAATCATGCAGCTTCCCTATAGAACTTTAGATAGGTGTATTGTCTTTTATTATATTGATTTATCTCTATGATGTGATGTCTTCATATGTTAGATCATTATCTAAGGGTACCACATCAGGCATTATCACATGTAAGGGTTTTGGTATAAACATCCTCAAGATGGATACATGGAACACATAATGTACTGGATATAGGTTAGGTGTTAATTATATCCAATAATCTCTTGTATTGTGGAAATCAATGATATCAAAGGGTTTAGAATCCCTGATATACTGCTAAATTTCAGGCCATTTCCCCCATTTCCTAGACCATTTCATGACCTAGACATTTTCATTCACAATATTCATCTGGTCATGCAACTAATTTTCATCTTTAGACATAAAGGGCCTCATAGGTATCCATTTGGATTCTTGAGTGGGAACTATTATTCTATATGAACTCCACAAGGAGAAGTTAATCCCATAATCCTTTGACATATATAGAGTATGATCTTAATATTTTCTTGAGTGTATAGATAGTCTTCTAATATTTTCCATTAGATTGAGGGTTATAAGTGGTGTTAAATTTCATCTCAATTATAAAGCATGTTATAGAATCTTCCATAACATATCAGTAAATCCTTGATCTAGATCATGTATAATTGATATTGGTGTAACTTGTACCCTCACCACTTATCTAATGTATATCCATTCATATTGATCGAGTGAGATATCCTCTAGAAATTTAATAATGTAATAAGTCATTGTAATATGATCCACCACAACCCATATAACATTATTTTGATTTGATTTCATCAAATGAATAGTGACAATGTCAACAATCATTTTTTCACATTTCCGTGTAGGTATGGGTAATGTTTGTATCATCCCATTTATTTTTTTTATTCAACCTTTTCTATCTCAAAAACAAGATATATTAATTTTAATTATATGATATCCTTATTTCCATTGGCCCCCCAATAGCACTCTCAATGATCATGACACATATTTACATTTTTTGTATGGATATAGAATGTTGTGCATGTGAATCGTCCAATATATCCTTCATTGACTCATTATTTTATGACACTCAGAGTCATAACAAAAATCCAATAA
The DNA here is from genome assembly GCA_963277665.1 of Viscum album. Classification (NCBI taxonomy): domain Eukaryota; kingdom Viridiplantae; phylum Streptophyta; class Magnoliopsida; order Santalales; family Viscaceae; genus Viscum; species Viscum album. Next base: position 540,141,712 of record OY728133.1, read on the forward strand.
ATCCTAATTAATTAATTTTTAAAACAGAGTATTTCTCTTTTCCAATATATTATTCCGTATTTGGAATTTATACATAATCTCTTTAATAATATGTCATCTTATTTGGAAGGGATGGTTGAGAAATAATTTCTGATAGGATTAATTATGTTCCACCATTTATGATTCCCATGTACACCCTTTTCATGTATAATAATATCAGATCATGATCAATTCATATCAATAATAAAAATATTATATCTTTTATACAAAGGTAATTTTACACTTTATTTAGATTATCAGGATGGTAGTGGATTTATGAATCATTGTTCTTAATCAACCCTGATCTCCTTCACTGGAGAATATTTATCCCTTTTTGTGGGAATATATACTCCAGTCTCTTAATATCTAAATTTATTGCACAATTTTCTCCACGAAAATAATGCCTCCAGATTTTGAACCTCAAAATTACAACTCCAGATAATGTGATTGGTAGTTTTTTTTTTGTGAAATTTCAATTTACATTAAGAATAAGAAATCTATTTTTCATTATGAATTAATACACATCCCTACCCATTCTTTGATGCATCATTTTATACCACAAAAAGATTCCCACATATTGGTAATGTATGTGTAGGTGTAGTAATAAACCTATTTTTAAACAACTTGAATCTCTCCTCAGATACATTACTCTAGAAAAACATGATTTCATTTCCATTCAGATTTGTTAGATGGTTTGAAAATAATGAAAAACTTCTTCCTAATCATTCATAATACTCAATTATTCAAAATAATCTAAGGATACATGTAAAAGATATTTGCCCCATCTGTCCATAAATTACCTTTATTTTAAAGGGACTATAGAAATACATTTATTGGTGATAATATTCCCCAAGAATAATATTTATTTTAATTTGAAATCATATTTTATACACATTGGGTAATGATTCTTATTTTTTTATTGTCATTCTCATATTTTTCATATGATCCTAATACTCCTCATGGGTTTTTTAGTATATTAGAATATCATTATAAATATTAATTTTTTTTAAAGTAATCATTGAATAATCTATTAATCAATTCCAAAAAAAACTAGACTATTAGTGAGTTTTAATTAAATTACTATGAATTCTTTGTTCCTATACCATTAATGGAAGGTTGTCTTGGTGTCATTCTTTTCCCTTACTTGACAATACCCCAATAGAATATCAACATTCGATATGTATTGGGCTGAATGTATCTGATCAAAAACATCATAACTCTATTTGAGAGTATTCTTGTTCTTTACCATGCTCCTCTTAAGATCATGATAATCTATGAAAAGTCTCATTGGACTATATATCTTATTGATGAATAAGACAAGAACACCCAAAGTTATAGCACATGGCTTTATGAGGCCTTTACCCAAATTCTCCTATAGTTTCTTATTAAGCTCCTCATATCCCAAAATAGAAATTATAAATATATTCTTTCCTAATAGAAAATCCTATTGTATAGTCTATGTTGAATATATAACCTCATGTGTAGGATAGAGACCAAGAAATTCTTCTAGAAACACATCAATATATTATTTCACAATTTTATTGACATTAAGGATGATCATTTCCATAAAACTTATAATTTGATCTAGATAATCTTTATCATATAGAAATAATATCCATTTTTAAGATGTTTTTTATAAATGATTCCCCATCCTCTACACACATATATAGAATCATCAGACGATTCATGATACATATAGTGATTTTCAATTCATTGTAATTTATGATGGCTCTATATATGGAAATCCAATCAATTTCCAAAATTACTAAAATTTAATAAATGGGATTATTAGTGGATTTTATGGGAAGTTTATCCTATATAATTTTAGAGTGGTGGATTAACAAATATTGGATGATATAATTGCCCCATTTTATGTTTTCACCAATAAAAACACTTCTACGATCAGTGGTGTTGTTTTGATAGTTCTACTAAACTTCTATAATATAATGTAATGCATAGAACTAGATTAAAAAAGTAAATTAACTATTCATGAATGAGGAAATACCATTTCTATCACCAATTTATTTTTAGGATCCACCTTAGTGGTTGTAATGGAATAGGATCTCTCTTCCTCCCTTGGGTTTTTTTGTGAATATTGTCTCTATCCACCCATGTATTAGTGGATTTCATTGCATATTTCCATATTCCTTATAGTTGAATCACAATACAATAGGTTGAGGGTTTACTATATAATTCCTCTCTTCCAATATATTGGTTGGTTTCTCACATTTACAATCACTATATTGGTGCACTTACTTCCTTCCCCAAATGTATTTTCCCATCCCCTTCAGACAATTTCTGGGTTTCTTATATCTACACGTTTGAAATGTGGGATGATGAAATTTCATACCACCATTATATTTCCCCATCGTACCACAAAAACATTACTCTAATTTCCAATAATTATCCCCATGATCCCATTGATATTCATTAATCTCTATTTCAGCTTTTAAGGGACATCAGACAATTTCCATATTGTGATCAATGTCATATATCTATATTGATTTTCAGAAACCGGATTTTAGCCCACTAGAGAGTAGGCAAACTTTTCATATATGGGTAATGTCAAAAATAGAGGTGTATAATGCATATTTTGATGTCTCAATCATGCACCTTTATATATTATTCATCTTTTTTTCTATCGGTAAAATATATCCCCTTCATTTTATGTTAGAGTGTGTAAGGAAAATATCTTCCAAAAATCATTTTCTATAATTCCTTCTACCACATCGATTTGATCACTTACTTGGGACTCATATTATGGATCAATGTTGAACACTGATCATCTTATCCATATAAATTATAATCATCTAGAATGAAATTATCATGATAAAAACATTGAAGGAATCAATGGAGTTGATCCATTGTTCCTTGATTAAGGGAAATGACGATCTATTGAAACTCAAAGGACTTTGTCACATGAATTTATCAATAATATGATGTTATTTTCTAAGAGAATTTTGATGTTCATATTAATTTTGGATTCTATTTATAATGAGTGTCGGACAAAAGAGTATCGTAATAATGTTTTTGATTCAATCTATTATCAGGTTGGGAATATCATTTTGGTAGTCATCACATTACCCTTATTATTTTTTGATTACATGGTGTCTCATATTTATATCCTTTGGATATAATAAATTTAAATTTTATAGATGATTACTTTTAAAATATTAAACACACAAATGGTAACCAAATATCATTAAATGCATTATTTATTAATTAAATTTATTCATTATCTTTTCAATTTATCTGCATAAATCTATGTTGTCCATGACCTATTTCCTAAAATAAGATCATATGGGAATTTTAGTTCCCCTAATAATGGTTGAAAAATAAATTTCGGTTTTTCCAATGAATATCCATTGGATGTTTCAAACTGGTTGTAATGAAAATATTGTTTTTAATGCACTGTGTTATGATTGAGAACATCTCAATGTGTCTTTCTGGGATTATTACCTCTAGGTATCTATGTTCAAGTTCCACACCCCAATTATTGTATCTCGAAAAGGATGAATTTTCTTCAGAAAAACATACTATATACATTACCAAAATATAGGTATGTTTTACTATATTTATTATTATGCATGTTACTGTCACTATAGATTCCTAATTCTATTCCTAAAAAACTAGAAAACTTTCATTGGATAAAACTATGACAACCCTAGTCATTGATACACATAATTTGACAATTAATTACATAAGTAGTCATATAGTAAAACAAGTATGACTAAGAATTATAGTGTATTTGTGTAATTAGGTACATTTCATACGAAATTAAATATTGGGTACATCAGAATTATTGAAATCACTCTTAACATTCTCATAATTTTCAATCGTTCATAAAAGAGCTTTAGGAAACTTAGGTACATGTATCAGAAAGGGAAGATATGTGAAACATAGTTAGTAAATACAAAAATCATATCATGAAGAAAGTTTTAAATGTTATAAAATATTCATTTCATTCAATCATTAAATGGGTGAAAATGAAATAAATGACCAATGAGACATTATATAACACAGTATTATAAAGGCAACATGGGGACGTGGAAAAAATTCAGAAATTAAATAATTATCATATATTATGGATAATAACCAAAAAATCATATAATGGTGTGAATATTCCCATTATATGTTATTATTACTCCATAATCCCATATATGATGTCTCATGAGAAAAAAACATTATTCAATACATTAGACTGCTATATAATTTCGGGCACACACGTCTCTTTCGTATTATGTTCATGAAAAAGTGAGAAACATTGATATTTAAAAATATTATTATATTTAATCACATTTAATTCCATGATCATGTATTGTGTAATAAATGTATTTCTTTTCCTAACCATTAGTGGAAACAGTGATGGTATTCACAATACAATGGATTTGAATGGATAATATCATACTTAAATTGTGGCATTATAATGACAGTGCATGGATATTCATAAAATAAAATAATTAGAGTGAAATTAGTCTCTCACCAATTTTAAATAAATTTTATAATATGATGGAATTAAAAAAATCATAACCTAGTATTAAGAATTATAAATAAATATTAAAAATTAAGATGATGCATGAATAAAGAGGATAATGAGATGATCACTTACCAAATTTATGCATAGTAATGGCTTAGGTAAATGAAATAATGAGAGGGAATAAAATAAATATAATTACTATTACAAAAATTGGACAATATTGTAATCATTATAAATTCATGGAAAAATATCCAAATGACATTCCAAAGTGTAATTAAAAATAAAGAGCTTGAATGGGAAAGAAGGGAGATAGGTCCTTTACCTTTAGAGGGTGCTTCCAAATGTTTGGGAAGAGATTTTTGAGATATTGGGGATAAATAAAAGGGATATATAGAGGTGAGAGAAGATTAGGGTGTGATCAATGTTTTTTTTAGGAACAATAATTGGAGCTTATGTGGGTTTACTTAGGAATGGTGAGGGGTAGTCTTTAATTTTTCCCCAATCATATCAACTAGACTCAGTATAAAAAAGTAATAAAAATTGATCAATCCAATGGTTTATTCAATGGTTTATTAGAAATAGGATTTATTTTCATTATTTTATACATAAAATTTCAGAAATAATTTAAAAATTTTTCTTTTCTATATGGAACTGAGTTATGTTCATAAAGAAATGTTTTTAAAACAATAAAATAAATTATTGGTTCTTGTGGATTTATAAAATTAATAGAATGACATAAAATAAGATTATAATATATGGGAAGAACATATTTTGACCATTTATACCATTTAAAGAATTTATGAAATAACCTTTTGGTTATTATGATTTCACAATACCAACTGTTTATTTATATTGGATTTAATTTTTAGAAGATTATTTGATTGTCTCATAAAATTATAAAATATTCATTTTTTTATAATTTTATTTTATAATTTAAAAATTAATATATATTTTATGAATAAAAATTATAATTTTATGAATTTTTACCTTTTAATACAAAAATAATCATTTATTGATAAATTATGTTTTTGGACAATAATAGTTTTCTAACCCTTATAACAATTATAATTGACTTAATAAAAAGTATTTAATCATTTACATTTAATAAATATTATTTACTGTTATTAATGTATTAATATATATAATATTTATAAAATAAATTAATTCCAAAAAATGGAATTTATTATTTGAAAATTTCTTTTAATAAATTTAAATTTTGGTTTGATCATTTGAAAATAAAAAAATATTATGCAATAAAAATAAGAATTAAATATATACATTATAAAATTGAAAATACTATATAAATATTAATATTTTTAGGTTATTGATTCATATAATTATAATAAAAAGTACCTTTATGTTAGGGGCTTGGTGGAGATATTTTCTAGGGGGTTCGGTGAATATGGATTGGGCCATGATATCGACTAGATTGAAATTCACCGATAAATGGGTTTTCGCATGCTTTAATTGAGGGATATCATATTGGGCTTTATCAACGTTAAATTGAAATGATGTTATCTCCCTCATATTCTCCGATAAGGAAGATTTATATAGTTTTAACCCTTTGGTAAATTCCATAACATCTTTTTTCAGTGTCAATTGGATTTACAAAAACTCTATATTTTGACTAATGATATGATCACTATTCAACATCTATATTATCAATGGTTAAGATGTTTAGTTTTATTTCAAATAAAATGGTAGATAGTATCATTAAATAATATTTTTTTTCTATAACCATAATAGTGAATGTAATTTAATCAAAATTGTAATTTTATTTATAAATATTCAGGTCGTTACACATTCGAACCTCCCCTTTTTCAGACACCTTATTTTGGTTTGACCCAAAATATTTATTAGGGTCTCTATAAGACCGAAATATGTTTTATATGATTATATAAGGTAATTATATATTATTTTTTGGTCTGCATTGGAGGAACCAAATTATTTTTGATATTTGTGGAGGAGAGGTGGGGGTTTCCTTTTATAAGCAAGGCTAGTGGAAAATGTGTAAATTTGAAATGAAAAATATGATGAAATTTTTTTCACATTCTACAAGTCTATAAAATGTAGAACAATATAACATAGAATAGATATTGTTTAAATATTTCCATCTAATCCTTTCAATTAAATTTTTGGGTGATTTTTAACCCATATCATTTTATTTTATCCATTTAGTAAACCCATTTTACCTTAACCATGGTAAGTAATTTTTTCTTTTTTACTATTAATTTTAATCCAAAATTATTTTTACCATATTAGAAAATAAAATAAATTATTCCAAATATTTAATAAATTTTTCCATATTCCATTCACATAAGTGATTGAATTTAATTTAAAAAGAATCACATATATATGACGAAAAAATAGGGTTTCTAAGTGAAAATGTTCAAATGTTTACAAGATTTTTTGTGATAGAATTCAATATGAAATTGATTAAAATTACCTAAGTTGGATGAATATATATATATATATAACTGAAATAATTATACATTCATAACCATATGGTTTTAAAACCGTTAAATAAAATGAATTTTGTTAACAAATACTAGTATATTTCATTATTCATCAAAAAAACTATATTTTTTGAAAATTATCAAAATTTAAACATTAACTAATATTGATAGCATGATAAAAATAAACATTTCATTTAATTAAATAAATTTTATATAATATAAATAAATTAATAATAATATTTATTAACAAAAGAAATATAAATAATTTTTTATGAAATCATATTTTTGATGAATATAATTACATTACTAAAAATGGATTGATTATTTACTAATAAATGATAAATAATTTTATAGGGAGATTGAAATTTTAGGAATATTTAATAAATTAGACAATACTATTCAGACACACCTATTTAATTTCTAGTTTATAACGGTCATATTTTAAATAATATATTTTCACAGTTCATAGTATCTTGATTTTTTATGTCATGAACACTATCGAAGACACTCATTAGTGCATGTTAAACAAGACAAAATTGATATTTTTCATACTATAATATATCTAATATTTTAAATTAAGTTTGAAATAGAATATCATAAAATAGCATGATGTTACATCCAGAGGTCAAAAAGTCGCACATACTACATATATAGGATCCTTGATCAAAATGTAGTCCATTAGACCATTCCCATCACTCAAAGGGAATATGTAATATCCCAAATTTGAATATTCATGTGATTTTTTTTTGCATTTGGATGTATTTATTAGCCATCAATTAATTAAATGGTGTAGGGGTTGGTATTTCTAGGTGTAATACAGGATGGAAAATTTCATGGGCCAACCTATGTTGAGTTAGTGGGTCATATTTGTACCTTGAGCAAGACCAATATGATCAATACAGGGTGTTCTCTATGGTGTGGGATGTGGGGAAACCTCATGTGCACCATGACCTATTCAGACTCCACCATGTCATGGTGCAGGGTGTGGTGAGTCCAAACAGTCGAGGCTTTTTACCACAACATGATATTCATTATGTGATTCTAGTATGTTGTGGTCATTGTGGTCATCACCACATCCTTTTTTTAGAAGTGTTATAATGTTGGATTATCCAATTGATATTCAAGCCTCCTCAAGGGAGTGAAGATCATTGATTAGGGTGAATTTGATCATCGTGTGCAGTTTAATTAGTATGTCCCTTACTACATTTAACCATTTGAATCCCTTTGTTCATTCTCGATTCTTGGAGTGTATCTCTTCTGTGACTAGGCCTTATTCTTTATGTCGATCTAATTTTGGTGGAGTTTCTTCCTAGATATGAAAGGTATTTTGGGGTTAGTAGTACATCTATTATCTATGGTGGATCGTTCAGGTATCTTTTTGAATTTATCCTTCATTAAAGGTATTATATCATGGTTCTTTCTCCAATAGGATTCCCTAGATATGCATCCATAGTCAGTTAGAAGTTTTTATTTTTTTGGACCATGTTTAATTTTTTATTTCTATTATTTTCATTAACTAGGTGTTACAAGTTTGAGATCTTGAGTTAATACTCTATTTATTATTCTTCTACTCATTTTACCCTTTGGATATATTTGAGTTTATAGAGAAAAAATGGAATTTTGGCCAATCAATCCGGAGGCACATGATTGGAGTACAATTGGTAGAAATTATGCACCCTGGAACAGGTAACATTGTGATAGGTTGGAGTTTTCGAGGAGATGATACTGCATTGATTGTGAATGGATAGGTAATATTTTTGGGAAAACCATGTTATAGGATCCTTTTATATAGATACTAGAACACAATCATTTCATGGTTTGAAGAAATATAATGGAAAACCATGCATAGGGTCCAGATCATTATAAATTTTAAAATCACTACTATGACTTCTTGGGATTTAACCCTAACTCCACCCCATCCACCCACATGGAATTTTAATCATTGGGATCCTCTTATAGGATCTTATAAGCTCATTGGGGAAAATTTATTGGGATTATTTGTCAAGGAAACTCCAAGGAATCATTATATAATTACTCCCTCCTTCGATTACATCCATCCTTCTTGGGTTTCCTTCCCACTTTCGTGGGTTATGAATTTCCATCATTTTTTATGACCTAGGAAGGGTACGATCTCATGTCGTTTAGTTAGATTTTCACGTTTGTTGTTAAATAATTCCTTTTTAGGATCTTTTGGTGGTGAGGTTGGAGTTTTTATTCATTTTTTAGATGTTTATACACATGAGTTCAATGGTTCCATGAAATTTTGTTTTTATGTGATTTTATCTTGCTATCATGTGTTTATAAATATGTTATATGATTGATTTTTGTTGCTTGAAATATTTGTTGGAAATTTTTATACATGTATATATGATGAAAGTGGATTTAATAAAGAAATTTTTAAGGTTTTAATGTCTACCTCATTATGATGATTCTTGGTTGTGTTTTATAAATTTTTTGAAGGATGTAAAATGTATTTTCTAACGCACATTAGGTGAAAATGTATTTTAAGGTTAGTTCTCTAATGTAAATTTATTTTTAAGTAAATATTGATTCCTTGTTGTGTTATTTTAATTTATCTAGTGAATTATTTAAATATTTGGAAGCATGTTTAATGTAGAATTACTTTTTTTGTGGAGTTGAAAGTTTATTTCCCCATTAAAGTGGTTAAGTTAATTTCATTTTTTCGTGTGTTTTTTCAAATGGGGATTTATGAATGGCTCATGTAGTTTGAAAATTATTTCTAAACATATTTGGTCTGTGAAAAAGGTAAATTTATTTTTTTGTAAAATCATTATTTCCCCAAAGTATTTAAAATCCATTGAATGGTATGTGAAAAATGGTGTTATTTGTCACAACCCATCCTCTTGGCTCGTTCCGTTACTACCCCAAGCCCACCTTCTATAGGCCAGGGGCTGGCGACTAGCACAAAAGGCATAAATCCTGTTACAAAGGGAAGGCACCGCCTCTATAAAAGTAAACAAACACAACAAAGTACACAATAGAAGAAATCCCTAAGTAATACTAAATACCAAAGTAAGTGTTGAAATGAAAGGGGCTAGAAATACAATCCCAACATTAAGTACAGTACAACTGAAAAGCTAGTACAACTGTATTAAATTAAAACAGCAACTACTGAGTCATCCTTCGTGAATCACACCTGATGGGTGGGTACAGATGGCCTCCTCATCACCTCGGGTCCGGTCGTCCACTCTGTGTACGTCTCACCAAGTGTTCCACCTCTGGGTACCATCCGGCTCCACAAGCCTCCACCTCGATTAGTGATGTCCGTCGTCTACATCCAACACAATGTAGTGAAGGGATAACCCTTGAAGGGGTGAGTATACGATACACAGTAGGGACCCTGAGACCCCCAAAGGTCTCCCAAAATCCCCGAAGAATAAACCACATATGAATGATACAATAACGAAGTATCATCCAACTCTACTTAGGTATATGTCCATACATATACCTATGTTATCAGTAACAGTTCGGCTCCAACACTCGAGCCCAAACATAACCCAGTCCACACATGAATGAAAGTCAATCACATCGATGATAATGATTGAAAGTCAAGACTCAGCTCACATAGGTATACCTCTTTCGTTTAGCGATAGAGATGATCAAACGTATTCACTGATTCATCTAAGCTATCAGACCCACGTAGAATAATATACCAGCAAAGCTATCAGACCCACGTAGGATGCTAGACCAACTACTCTATCGGACCCACTCAGGATACTAGTACAGAAGTCAAACTGTCAGACCCACATAAGATAAAAGAACATTAGTCATCGATGTTGAACCCATGGAGGATTCCAGTACAGTTATCGTTGTCGTCAAACCCAAGGAGGATTCCAGTACGGTAGTCGTCGCAGTCGCAACCAGCTCTAGGGTTCCCGCACACAACACGCTCAATTCCGGGAGGGTCCGCTCCATGAGCCAAAGGGTCTAAAATTCAACTATAACGACGTCCATAGTTTATGTATCTGGAAGTTCGGTCTCATCAAAAAAACTCAACACGACAGACGGCGCGTCAATCAGACGCCCGGTCAGAGAGATATTGCCTTTTCTATTCCAGGGGCCCAGTTGGAATTACGCTCATCCCAAACCCGCACATTTTCTGAAGTTGTCCAAAACTAACTTATAGTATTGCAAAATTACTGTATCGTCACGTGGATTCCATTTCAATACACAGTTCGTTGATCAGAAACACGATTTTAATTTTATTCACGTTTAAGTGAAATGGGCCCGGCCCGTCAAGCCCAGTGGGCTGGTGGGTCGGCCCGACCTGGTTCGACGGGTCCGACCTGGAAAGGGGGTCAGCCTGGCCTTGGTGGGGTGCGGCCCAGCCCAGCATGGTGCGGCCAGGCTCGGCGGGGCGGGGCCCGACCCGGATGGCAAAGCGGTGCGGGGGGCCAGGCCCCCCAGTTTCTCGAACCTAAGGCTCCGAGTGGCGCTGCCTTCTTGTCCAGCTGGTCTTCCCTGTGTGATTGGACCGCACGGGCAGGCCGCTGTCCTCCCACACGGAACTTGCCAGTGCCCCTGCCTCCTCCAACCTGACCACCTTACAAGCCGTCCGGTTCACTCGCAGAAGCAACACGCGGAGCGCGGGCCATGGTACTCCGTAGCGCAATGCCATGGGGCCTCGCGGTTCCCCTAGCCCGACCGACTATGGCCGGCCGGTTCTTCTTCGACCAAGCGGTCGGCATTTACCAACCATAGTTTTTCCACATACGTCCGGTGCACGACTGCTGCCATCAATCATTACCTCCTCCATTCGCCACCGTCTCTCGTTACTGCCGCCAAAATTATTCACGAATAATCGGAGGGTCCTCGAGATGTGTTCGTTCGACCTGTGCCCTCCGCATTTGGCGATATCATTTGGCTGCAGACAATACCAGAATTCAGCAAAGACAAAATATAATTTCATTTACACAAAAATATATCAAACCCCCTACCTTGATTCTGATACATTCTTGTTCCTGTTTTGGGAAGAGAATCTGATGTCGACATCGATTCGTTGACGTCGGGGTGTGTCCGTGGAGGAAGCATAGTCGATGATTCTTAGCGGATGGCGTCTCCTCCCTTGATGTGGAGTATGAAGAAGAATGACAACATTCCTTGAGAGCATCACCTCAAATTCTCTCCTCAGTCTTCGAGAGGATAGCATTCCTCCTGTTCTTCGTTGGTGAGGGATGAAGCTCTCCTCCAATTCTCCAAAGGCTCTACAACCAAATATTTTCCAAGATAATACATTAGTGATGCTTTCAATAATAAAATAGAATTTCTAGGTAATTAAAAACAATTCAAAAGAATTGTTTACCCATAAATTAAATAATGAAGTCATTAATTATTTGTGTTGGAATACTTATTGAGAGGGAGGTGGAGAGTTTAAAAATCAAAAGAGAGGAGTTGTCAAATTAAATAATGTGGAGTTAATGGGGAGTTTAAGGGATAGGGGCTGGTGTGGGCCCCACCAAACATTATCCTCTCATGGGAGGTTATGTTTTTGTGGGCACCACCTATAACTCCACCTTGTAGGAAATACAAAACTCTTAAACAATAAAATTGTGTACAAAAATTTTATTTAATTTAATATCTATCCCCAAAAATTAACTTCTCATCCAGAGAAATCAAAACTACCGAAAAGGTCCCCTAAAGCGAATACTTGTGATGCGAGTTCATCGGTGCACTCAGATTTTAATTCTGAGCACCGATTCAAAACCTAGAAAAACATGCATGTACGTTTACTAAAGGTACCTGAACAAAACATAAAAAATTTATTCTGGGCACACCGGGCCTTGGAATCAGGCGCCGTCAGAAACTGCGGACTCGTAAAATTTCAAAATATTTAAGAAAGAAATTTCCATGAAATTTTCGGGTCTTTACATTACTCCCATATGAAGGATTTACGTCCCCATAAATCTACACCACACACTAGGGAAACAAATAGGGGTATTGTACACACATCTGAGCCTCCCGCTCCAATGTGCTCTCCTTGAGGTTCATGTGCTTCCAGTGAATGCACAACAGAGGAATCGACCATCCATGTAGGATCCGCTCCTGTCGATCCTCGATCTCCACCGGGGCCTCTATGAATGTCTTCTCGTCATCGATGCATAGCTCCCCATGGTCGATGATGTTGGATGGGTCGTTCACGTAACTCCTCAGCTGCGATACGTGGAGGATGTCATGCACCCGGTGCAACTGAGGTGGAAGGGCCAGGGGGTTAGCCACCTCGCGTAATCTACTGAGGACCATGAAAGGACAGATGAATCATGGAGATAACATTCTTACATGTCCAAATATCCATATACCTCATCGAGGTTAGACTCATAGGAAGACGTGGTCACCATCCTCGAACTCCAGTGGTCCTCGTCTCATATCAGTATATGACTTTTGTCTGCTCTATGCAGTCTTCATCTGCACCTGGATGATCTACACCATATCAGTCATAGCCTGAACCATCTCTGGTCCTACAAGTTTTGACTCCCCTGGGTTAGTCCAGCACAGAGGTTAACTACAAGGTCGACCGTACAGTGCCTCGTAAGGGGCCATCCCGATGGTGGAGTGGTAACTGTTGTTGTACGCAAACTCCACCAAGGGTAAGTTATCCTCCCAGCTGTGGCCAAAGTCGAGGACACATGCACGTATCATGTCCTTGAGAGTTTGAATGGTCCTCTCATTCTTGCCATCCATCTGAGGATGGAAGGCAGTGCTCAGACCTAGCTGCATCCCAAAAGCCTCATGTAACCCCTACCACAACCGAGAAGTGAGACGATCATCTCGGTCAGAGACGATAGTCGATGGAACATCATGAAGATGTATGATCTCTTGAATTTAGAGGAATACCAAGCTGTCTACTGATCCCTTCTCTCTGATCAGTAGGAAGTGGGCCGACATGGTGAGTCAGTCTACGATCACCCAGATAGAGTTTTTTCCTCTGGTTGTACGTGGAAGCCCTGTCATAGAATCCATAGATATCACATCCCACTTCCATTCTAGGACCTCTAAGGGATGTACCAAGCCTACTGGTACCTGGTGCTCTGCCTTCACTTGCTGACAAGTGAGGCATTGTGATACAAACTTTACTATAGCCTTTTTCATACCTGGACTCCAGTGCTGTCGTCTGAGGTCCTGATACATCTTTTCCACTCCTGGATGTACCACTAGAGGGGGTGTGTGGAACTCCCTCATCACCTCCTCTTGTATTGAAATAGGTACCATGGTACATCCCCTGAAGAGGATGATGTAATCCCCTCCTTCAGAAAATCAATCAGGTGCATATCCTAAGAATATCTGAGCATGTCGCGTCTCACTATCAATGACCCCACATTGTTCCTCTCTGACTCGCTGATGGAGTAGAGGAGTGACTATGAGAGATAGTAAAAATGTTTCCCCATCTCTATCCACAAATGATATCTGTAATGTGGAAAACTGCTCTGTCGGCTCTCCTAGAAGCTGAATGCATGATCTTATACTGAGAGCATCTGCTACAACGTTCCCCTTCCCCGGAGTGTAGACTATCTCAATTACATAGTCCTGGAGGAACATGATCCATCACTGCTATCTCAGGTTCTGGTTCTTATGAGAGAATATATACCTAAGACTCTGGTGGTTATATTAGACCATAAAGCGTTTTCTAATCAGATTGTGTCGCGACATTTTCAATGTGAAGACCACTACTGCTAACTCCAGGTCATGGGTAGCGTAGTTCTTCTCGTGTTGTCTCAGCTGATGAGAACCATATTTTTTCACTGCTCACTCCTACATTAAGACACACTCGAGTCTAGTCCCTAATGCATCGCATTACACTACGTACCCAACGTCCTCCTCTGGTAGCCTCGAGATGGGTGCACTGGTCAACCTCTTCCTCAGCTTCTGAAAGCTCTGCTGACATCTATCTGACCACACAAAGGGTTTCCCATTCTTTTTCAAGGCTGAAAGCAGTGCTGAAACACTGGAGATTTCTGGAAAAAATCTTGGATAGTACCCACCCAGACCCAGAAAGCTCCGCACCTCCGTCATGCTCCTAGGTGGCTCCCAAGAAAGTATTACCTCTATCTTCGCTGGATCCACTGCAAATCCAACCTCTGAGATAGCGTGTCCCAAGATGTGAACCTCTAAAATCTAGAATTGACACTTTGAGAGATTACTATAAAGATGGTGCTCTCAGAGTGTATCCATTACAACCCGCAAGTGGTAGGCATGCTCCTCCTCAGTAGTCAAGTAAATCAGAATGTCGTTGATGAAATCTAGGAAAAATCGATCGAGGTAAGTCTGGACGATCCTGTTCATGAGACTCATGAACACCTCCAGAGCGTTGGTTACACCGAAGGGAAAAACCAAGAACTCTTAGTGGCCATAAAGAAACCATAAGGTCCTCTTCTACACATCATCGTCTCAAACACTGAGTTGGTGACAACCTGACCTGAGGTCTATCTTTGAGAACCATCGTCCTCCCTTGAGATGATCAAAGAGGTTGTCAATCCTAGGGAGTGGGTACTTGTTCTTCACGGTCACCTGATTCATGCGACGGTAGTCGATACACAGTCGCAATCTCCCATCCTCCTTCTTGGCGAAAAAAATCAGAGATACCAAGGGTGAAACACTGGGTCGAATAAATCCTTTCCCCGATAAGCCCCCCAGCTGTACCTACAGCTCAAGAAGCTTGGTGGGAGCAATCTGATAAGCTGGAGTAGATATCGGTGATGTTGCGGGGTACATGTCTATGTAAAAGTCTACCTCTATATGAGGATGTAGTCCTGGAACATCATCAAGAAAAACATCTGCAAACTAATCCACTATAACAGGAAAACTCGGACTCTGCACATCAACTGCTCTGAGGATGAGACTAGCCAACTGATGTGTAATCGGCTTCCATCTCCTCTTCATAAGTGAATCCTCTTCTGCAAAGGCTCCCATCTCTCCGGTGATGGTGAACCTGCTCCCATTATTGTGGACACACCGCACTTTGTGCCTAATACTGTCGATCTGAGCATCGACTGTAGATAACCAATCCATACCCAAAATGAGGTTGTAAGGCCTCGACGCCACTACAAGAAGATCCCAGCCGAAGCTCTCGCCTCCTAGAGTAAGCTAAAACTACCAGTACCAGTGTGTATTCATCGAGTCTACTCCCATAGAAGTCTCTAGTTATAAGGATCTAGCTAACGGCTCCATTAGAATCTCTGAGCTCTGAACAATGGTAGTGACAATAAAAGAATGACTCGCACCTGTGTGTATAAGCACTGCAGCAAGGGTGTAGTAGACACAGATAGTACCTCGAATCATCACAGGTTCTCAGTGGTCATAGGGCATGACTGCATGGAGCTGAGCCTTCCTTTTTCTGTCAGCTCCCACTGGTGGGGGTGGTCCTTTTGGTGGTGTTGGTGGTAGTACCTCAAAATGTCGTCCACCACCCGCTGCTCGGCCAGCTCTTCTGCCACGTCCACCTGCTCCCTACAGACTTCCATGGTCGAACCTCTTCCTCTTCCTGGGAGGTCCCTCTACTATATTATACTCATCCGCAAGGCGGGTTAGATAGTCTCAATCCATGTGACCCTGCCCGCCACATGCATAACACTGCTTGCTCCTCGTATAGCTGGATCTGTTCCATGTGCCCCGCACATCTGAACCTGTATCCTGAGTTTTCCCACCTAATGGTCTGGTCCGCTTGGACTTCTATGAAATATTTCTAATACCTTCTACAGAAGACTTTTCTACGTGTTTCCCTATGTTGGGTCTCACTACTGGAGACTGATCAGTGAGAATGCTCTCTACTAGAAGGGCTCTCTCCAGCACCCCCACCTGTGTTGGGATGCAAAGACGAATCTTCGAAGCCCTGATCTCATGCCTCAGGCCCTGATTGAAGGTTTGGGCCCTAAAGAACGGGTCACGTACCATATCTGTGGAGTAGCGTGAGAGGTCATTGAACCTTGCTGAGTACTGAGCTACTGTCATGCTTCCCTACTCCAGATGAAGTAACTCCTGAATCCGCACCATGCAAAGGGTGGATGGAAGAAAGTACGAGTGGAAGAGGCTGTCAAAGTCTCTCCAAAGTAAAGATGCCTCTTTATGCACCTGGAGCATCAGTCTCCACCATCTAGCTGTTGCTGCGTACATGAGACTCACGACAAGAATCACCATAAGGTCGGCTGGTGTCCTAACCAATCTAAAAAATCTGACCATAGCCTCCAGCCAATCCTCAGATGCATGTGGGTCATTCTCTCTATGGAACCTTAGAGGCCTCTATCATTGGTACTCGTGCAACGCACTCAGGCGGTGTGAACTCTTTGCTGTTGGGGCTGGTGGTATCGGTGGCCTAGCAGGTAGTGGTACCACTAGTGCCTCTGCTATGATGGGGCCTTTCACCAAGGGCTTGTTTCTTTGTGGGATACCATCTCGCACATAACGTGGAACCCTACCCGGCTGCCTTCGAGGGGCCATCCTGAAAAAAATAGGTGTTCCATGATCAAGCAGTATACCTGGTGAGCTGACACAAAGTAATCACAATTAAAACATTTAAAACACACATGAAATTAGTGTTTTTGTGCATTGAGTTGTAAATCAGAGGTCAGGGTCATGGTGTATGGATATGTTGGCCTCTGCACCAACACCGGACTCCTTGTAATGAAAACCACACTCAATACTCTTAACATTATTGCTTCACAGAAAATAATGATTAGAGTCCTGAGTTCTGTGATAGAACCGAATCCTCTGATACCAATTTGTCACAACCCGTCCTCGGGGCCCGTGCTGTGACTACCGCAAGCACACCTTCGATAGGCCAGGGTCTGTCACCTATCACCAAAGGAGTATATCCTGATAAAAAGGGAAGGAATTGCCTCTATAAAAGAAAAAAAAACACAATAGAGTACACAACCGAAGAAATCACTAAGTAATAATGAATACAAAAGTATGTGTTGAAAGGAAAGGGGCCGGAAATATAATCACAACAGTAAGTACAGTACAAATGAAAAGCTAGTACAACTACAGTAATGTAAAACAGTAACCACTGAGTTGTCCTCTAGGAATCCCACTTGATGGGTGGGTACAGATGGCCCCCTCAGCACCTCGGGTGTGGCCATCCGCTCTGGGTACGTCTCGCCATGTGGTCCACCTCCGGGTACCATCTAGCTCCACAAGCCTCCACCTCGATCAGTGTTGTCCGTCCTCTGCATCCAACACAATGTAGTGCAGGAATAGCCCATGCAGGGGTGAGTATAAAAAACTCAGTAGGGACCCCGAGACCCCCTTAGGTATCCCAGAATCCACGAAGGATAACCCACAGATCAAAGATACAATAACGAAGTATCAACCAACTCTACTAAGGTATATTCCCATACATATACCTATGTTATCAGTCACAGTTCGTCTCCAACTCTCAAGCCCAAGCACAACCCAATCCACATAAGAATGAAAGTTAATCATATCGATGATAATGGTTAAAGGTAAAGACTAATCTTACACAGGTATACATATTTCGTATATAGATAGAGATGATCAGATGTAGGCACTGATTCATCTAAGCTGTCAGACCTACGTAGGATACTAGACCAGCTAAGCTGTCAGACCCACGTAGGATACTAGACCAGCTACTCTGTCGGACCCACTCAGGATACAAGTGCAGAAGTTAAACTATCGGACCCACTTAGGATACATGTATAGTAGTAATCGTTGTCGAACCCATGGAAGATTATAGTATAGTTTTCATCGTCATCGAACCCATGGAGGATTCCAGTATGGTAGTCTTGATAGTTGCTGCCAGCTCTTGGGTTCCCGCACACAGTATGCTCGATTCCGGGAGGGTCTGCTCCTCGGGTCAAGGAGTCGATACATCAACTATCACAATGTCCAGAGTTTATGTATCCTGAAGTTCCGTCTCATCAAAATAAATTCATTTTGACAAACGGAGCATCAATCAGATGGCCGGTCTGAGAGATATTAGATTTTCTGTTCCAGGGGCCCGGTTGGAATTACGCTTGTCCCAAACCCAGCTGTTTTTCAAAGTCGTCCAAAACATACTTAGAGTATCTCAAAAGGAATTTCCCATAATAAGTATCCCAGTACCATAGACTGTGAGTCGATTGGATTCGCGGTCTTAATGTTATTAACGTTTAAGTGAAACGGGCTCGACCCGTCATGCCCAGTGGGCTGGCGGGACGACCCGACCTAGTTCGGTGGGTCTGACTCGGCAGGGGGTCGGCACGCCCCGGCGTGGCGCAGTGCGGCCTGGTGGGGCGTGTCCCGGCCCGGTATTACCGCAGCTCAGCCCGAATGGATGAGTGATGCGGGGGGCGCGACCCCTCGGTTTCCTGAACGGGTGGCGTCGAGCGCTGTCATCCTTTAATCCGGCCGGCCGAAGCTGGCCGATCTTCCCAGCCCGATCGGCCTGCATGGGTGGGCCGCTGTCCTCCCGTGTGGAAACTACGGGTTCCGTGGCCTCCTCCAACTTGGTTGGCTGATGAGGCATCTGGTTCACCCGTCGGAGCGGCCCACAGAGCACGGTCTGTGGTTCTCCGCAGTGCGGCGCGATGGGGCGCAACGGTTCCTCCAACCCGGTCGGCTACATCCTGTCGGTTCATCTTCGTCCAAGTGGCCCATGTTTGCAGGTCGCGGTTCTTCTTCATGTGGACGTTCCTTGGTCTTCGCCTTCACTCACTACCACCTTCGTTCACCACTGCCTCTCGTTACCGCCATAAAAAATATTTAAGAATCATCATAGGGTCATCGGGTTGAGTGCGTTCGGCCACGCCCACCACTTTAGCCGATATTGTAACACCTGAGACTTTTATGTTATATAAATCATCAAAGGAATATTTTTCTACACAACACTTGTTTGGCTTGCTTTACACGAAATCATGACCTTCCTCGATAGCTTGCGTCGTACGCAATATCGAGTTTCACTAAACAACGATATGCTATTAAAATAAAACTAGCCGTTATGAATAGTAATAACCACTTTTTGAAATATTATAAATTTTATTTTTCAAAATGGACTTCATTTATGGATTCGAAATACCAAAATTATCCTAGGGTGAAATTTTGGTATTTTTCTGAAAACTTTCAATTTTCGATGAATAGTGAAACCACTAAGTGGTAGGTTAAAAACTGAGTTTTGCATAAAACTTAATTTTACCGCTTCTATTAATGGAATTTCGAAAATCCGAGAGACACGGTTAATATCAAGGACTAAAATGTGGTTCAATTAGATGAAAATAATTTTTTGGTGAATAGTAACTTTTTACTTTTTTTACCACGGTTAAAAGTATATAGGGTAATTAAGGGTAAAAATGATATTATTATTACCCTAACACATGTCCTAATTCTATTGGACAAGTTTAATTCGACCAAAAAAAAACATAGGAATAAAATATGACCATTTAGGTCAACATGGATTAGATTAGGACATTTATTATTAATTTATTTAAAGAAGGGTTAAAATAGTTAAAATCAATGTTTAATAACTAAATAATTTTTAATATAGGGTTATACATAATATAAATTCGACTATAAATATTAATTAGAAAGATAAAAAGATTTCCTACATAATGGTATTTTAATTATAATTTTTAGACTTTATATAAATTAATTTATTTATGACACAACGATGATACAATAATTACCCTTTTAAGGAAATGTTAACATAATTGATGTTATAAATACCCAAATAAATGTAATTTGAGACTTTTTATGAATTACACTAATTTTATAGGTTAATATGATATATTAGTGTTGATTTAATCAACTTGGTTTGAACATATAATTCTTTTATGACTTTCACAAAAATCATATATCAAATAGGGTCAAAATTGACACAAAATAGTTTTTAAATCAAATATTATATTTTTAATTGTTATTTTATTCCTAAAAATCTAAGGTTCGGCCAAATGACTTAGATAAGGATATATATATTAATAATAAACAACTTGGGGTTCTTTTGGCATGTTATAGTAAGTGTATTAACCATATAGTGTAAGAAAATAAAAAGTCACGGTAAAAGTTAAATTATTTGACTTAGAGTTAAATCTGATTGATAAGTTTAAAATAATAACCTAAACTTGTCTAAATCCTATTGTTTGATAGGATTTCGACCCATCCCCACTTTAACTTCTAAATAAGACCCTTTTGAACCATTATAAACCGATTTTGACTTTAATATAAAATAATATTTTGAGATATTCCTAATGTACCCCTCTCCTCCCTTATAAAAGGGCACCTCCTCCCCCTCCTCCTCACACCAATTTGAGCACTCAAGCTCGGCCAAACCCTGCCAAAATCCCTTCTCCACTTCCCTAGAATAATCCTAGAGGTCCTGGTATTCTTCAAAGACCAATCATAGTTCCCTGTGTGGAGGATTCAAAGAGGCGTTTCAAAGAAGAGGTAATATCCATTACCGATCTTTTCAATTTCTTTCTTCTTCAACTTCATCTTCTTTAGTTGTTTCATGATAAAGTAATAACATCAGTATCAATTACATACTGATATGTTATTATAAATATGAAACAACCCTAATTCACCTTCTATCCATCCTACGGAAAAATGAAATCACCGCGCGTGCGTACGTACGGAATACCGTCTCCACGTTGTGGTGTAATCTATTTTCCATCATCACCTTACAAGGATGGGTATAATTATGTAATGAGTAACTATATATGATTATTATAAAGTGATATTGATACTTAAATAGTATAAATACACTTAAATACAATTCCACAATCATGGGAACAATATCATCGCTCGTGCGTACGTACGGAATACCGTCTCCACGATGTGATGCCACTCGTTCTACATGATCATCATTACATAGTAATTATATAAATGAATTGAATGAATAAATATGATATATGTTACACTAATACCATTCTGGATATAAGGTATCTATAACCTTAACAGAAGAATAAGAATTTATTCTTCAAAACTCGCATAAGAACAAAAGGCAATAAAGACGCGAGTAACAAGTAACAATGAAATATTACTAATAAGAAGCTAAGAATATAACCATATATGATATCATATCAATATGTATGATTCTGGAATAAGTCAATAACATTATTTAAACCATTATACAGGAGTTTCGGACACGTACAAAGCAAATCGGACCTAAGGTAAGGGAAAATATCACAATCTCATTTTTATCCGAGATTGTTTATACTTTGGTATTTACTAGGGTGTATTTTATCATCCACATCCATGTTCCATCAATATTTAATATTATTTCCATCCCTCTACAATAGTTTATATCCAATTTTAACCTTCGGTAAGTTTTTTTAAAAGATATGAAAGGAGTCTTTTGTCATTTTTCGTACGAGGTACTTTTTGACTTTTCTGACAAATGTACGGGAAGAATGTTTTTTTAACATATACGGAATGAATGGATTTTTAAATCATTATTTCCAAGAATCTTCCTTTATATGTTTTCAATTTTATTTTTAATCAACTTCTTTTAGTTTATAATTTTATGACATGTTAGGAAAAGAAACGTGTTTTTGAAGTAGAAAGGATATTTTCCTCAAGAATGGAGTTCAAATGTTTTATCAAAATTATTTTCCATCTATGATAATATAGGGTTCTGTTTTTATCCATATTATTACATTGATTTGATTATGTCGTGAGGGAATTATTTTTATGAAGTCATTTACCTTATATGATTTTTTTTATGATGTCATGATGTTTCAAGAATCCCATTTTTGTTACATGTGTTATGTGATGATGTATGATTAATGATTATGTGGCACACATAAGAAAGGATTCATTATAAGATGGGTGGGACCTATATCTCCCTCCAATGCATTGGGTAATGATTTATATCTCATGATATAGACATGGCTGGAACGGAAGGTTATTTCGGTTCAGTGATTCAGGACTGAAACGAGGAGTGAACTCGGTTCAGAAATGGACTTTGTCCGCTAAGATAGTCATGGAAATGAGTCATGACTAACAAGAAATGATTTTCCATGATTATGTGTGCATGACACAAAGTTTCAAGTTTTATGTTATTATTAGGGGATCTCATTTTCACTTCTATGATTTATTCCATGTTATGATATTATGATCTCTTTTGAAGGTTATGATTTTCAAAAAGATATGATATGATTTTTATTTCCTTTATTTGCCCTTGCTGAGCATTTGAACTCACCCTTTTTGTATGTTTTCTTTTCCCTAGGTCAGGAAGATGGATATTAAGTAGAATATGCTAAAAGGGACCCTAGATATGATGAAATAAATGGGAGACACTGTAGAAGATTTATCAACCAGTTGTTTATGTTTCCCAGTTTCTAAAGACACTATACCTATACAGTCCTTTGTGGTTTTGTCATATGTTGTAATAATTGTGCTTCAATTTTGAAGTATTAACAATGTATGTAAAGTATGGGTCGTTATAGTTGGTATCAGAGGAAAGGTATAGTCAACCATTGGGAACTAGGATGTGAAAGCCTTAGTAAGAACCCTAAGGATAAGTATAAGAATAGAACACAATCTTAGTGTTTTAGAAATGGCCATGAATAACCTAGGATAAGACTTTAAGTGTGAAAATTTTATTCTTGAATTATGTGGTTTTACTATTATAATTAGTGTTGCTCACACTATTCTTCTTAGTTTTAGTCAATGGCTGGAACCCGAAGGAACCGTGTTAATGCGGAATGCGATGGGAAATGCAATGATTGTCCCCCTGAGCAACCAAACGATATGGGAGCTAGAATGAAAAATCTTGTAGCCATGCTCACACAACTTTCTCATGCTATGAATCATGCAGGACTTCCAAACAAGCAAAGGAAGGAGCAACATTCTGTTGAATCCTTCATGAGGCAGCGTCCACCTTCTTTCAGTGGGTCTACTGATCCATTAGTTGCTGAACAATGGATTAGTACTACTGAAAAGATATTTTCAGTTCTTCAATGTTCTGAACATGATAAAGTCATCCTAGCAGTGTATCGTTTGGAAGGAGATGCTGATCAATGGTGGAATCTTATTAAGAATACGAGGAAAAGGGATGAAATTGAGTCCATGGAATGGGACGAGTTCAAGAACTTATTTTTCAATAAGTACTTCCCTCGTATTCTCCGAACAAAGATGGAGAAAGAGTTTCTTGAACTGAAGCAAAAGGATGATGAATCTGTTGGTACCTATGAAGAAAATTTTACAAGACTTTCAAGGTACGCTTCTGGTATTATTATCCAACCTGAGAGTAAGATTGATCGGTTCTTTAGTTGCTTAAAACCAAGTCTTCGAAGGGCATTAGCCATAAGGGACTTCAATAGCTATGAGGAAATCGTTCGATGTGCTCTCAAAGTCGAGATGGAGATTGGAGTAACCCATCAGTCATATGGGTTTGATAAGAAGAGTAAAATGGAATTCAAAGGAAAATATAAACATCACACTGAAAAGAATATGAGCTTTCCCTTATGCCCAAAGTGTGGAAAGAAACATGGAGGGAGTTGTCTTAATGGGACATGTAAATGTTTCAAATGTGGAAAGAAAGGTCATAGGGAATTTGAATGCCGCGATAATGGGAAGAAGATGTCTAATGATGCAAACAAAGGAAGGGATACACAGAATGAACCTACTACACTTCAATGTTTCAAGTTAAATGAGATGAGGAATTAGTCCAATCAATGCCCAAATCCAAGGGTTGATGATGATGGTCGACGTCAACAAACTCTTAAGGCTAAAGACAAAGGAAAGTCACATGCAATTTCTATCAGCGATGTGGTGTACGATAACGATGTGGTGAAAGGTACACTTACCATCCACTCTAAAGTAGGAAATGTTTTATTTGATTCTGGATCCACCCACTCTTTTATTTCTGAAGAATTTTCTAATGGTATCACCGTATTACCTCAACAATTAGATTTTGAGTTAGCTGTGACAACACTTAATGGCACATCAATCGCATCAAAAGTTTATAATTCATCTCCGATCGAAGTTTGTGGTAAAGTGCTTCCTGAAAATCTTGTGATCCTTCCTATAGTGGAATTTGATGTGATTCTTGGCATGGATTGGCTTTCTTTATACGGAGCTCATATCAATTTCCAAAGAAGAGAAGTCACATTTCATATTCCAGATCAATCTATGATCGTCTATCAATGCAAGGATGAACATAACCTTCCAGTGGAAATTTTTTCCATTTTATGGGTATTGATTCCACTAAATGAAGGTTATTTATCTCAAATGGTTGGTGAGAAACTCGCGATTAAGAATATTCCCATCGTACGGGAGTTTGATGATGTCTTTCTGGAGGAATTACCGGGTCTTCCACCAAATCGTGAAGTTGAGTTTTCAATAGAACTCGTACCGGGTGCTTTGCCTATTTCAAAGACACCTTATAGAATGACCCCAATTGAGTTGTAGGAATTGAAGAAGCAACTCCATGAGAATCTTGATAAGGGATTCATATTCCCTAGTGTGTCACCTTGGGGAGCACCTGTTCTATTTGTTAAGAAGAAAGATGGATCAATGAGACTCTGCTTTGATTATCGAGAACTTAACAAGATCACTATCAAGAACAAATATCCTCTCCCACGCATTGATGACTTATTTGACCAACTACGCGGAGCTCAATAATTTTCCAAGATTGATTTTCATTCAGGGTATCATCAATTAAGGGTCAGAAGGGAGGATATACCAAAGACGGATTTCCGTACAAGGTATGGACACTATGAATTTATAGTGTTTCCTTTTGGTCTTACTAATGCCCCTGCTATCTTCGTGGATCTAATGAATAGAGTCTTTAAAGAATATCTTGATAAATTTGTGGTAGTCTTTATAGACGATATTCATGTCTATTTAAAGAGCAAGGAAGAGCATGAATATCACTTGAGAATTATATTGAAGACCCTGAGAAAGGAGAAGCTTTATGCCAAATTTACCAAGTGTGAATTTTGGCCTCAAAAAGATACATTTTTGGGTCACATAATCTCAAAAGAGGGGATATCTGTGGATCCAGCAAAAATAGAGGTTATCTAAAGATGGTCGAGACCAACAACAGTAACTGAGATCCGAAGTTTTCTTAGTTTGGCTGGATATTATCGACGTTTTGTGAATGATTTTTCACGACTATCTAATCCACTCACCAAGTTGACTCGGAAAGGAGTTAAGTTTGTTTGGACAGAGGAATGTGAAGAGAATTTCAAGGAGTTGAAAAGAAGGTTATCCAGTGCACCTGTTCTCACACTGCATTATAGTAGAGAAAGGTTTGTGATCTACAGTGATGCATCCAAGAAGGGATTGGGGTGTGTTCTTATGCAATATGATATGGTGATAGCTTATGCCTCACGACAGTTGAAAATCCATGAGAAAAATTACCCAACACATTATTTGGAGTTAGCTGCGGTAATCTTTTCATTAATGATTTGGAGGCATTACCTTTATGGTGAAAGGTGTGATATTTATACTAATCATAAATGTTTAAATTATATTTTCACACAAAAGGAGCTGAATATGCGTCATAGAAGATGGTTGGAGCTGATTAAGGATTATGACTGCTCAATCCATTACCACCTTGGGAAAGCAAACAAGGTGGCAGATGCATTAAGTCGACAAGACCATGCTAGTTTATCCATGATGAGGATCACAAAAGATCCAATATTTATGGATTTACAAAGGATGTAACTGGGAATTATAATGGAAGGGGAAAAATCTTATCTTTCTCAAATGAATGTTCAACCATCTATACATGTGAAGATTAAAGAGGCATAGAAAGAAGATGTTGAGTTACAAAAGAAGGTGAGAAATGTTCCTGAATTCAACCTTGATTGTGATGGGATAATAAAGTTCAGGAATCGGGTTTGTGTTCCTACCATCCCCAAATTAAAGAAGGAGCTTCTGGATGAGGCTCATAGTTCTTCATTCTCTATTCATCCTGGAAGCACGAAGATGTATAGGGACCTGAAAGAGTACTTCTGGTGGGATGGCACGAAAAGAGATGTTGCTGAATATGTCTCTCGATGCTTGGTTTGTCAACAAGTTAAATCTGAGAGACAGAAGTCTAAGGGGATGTTACAACCATTACACATACCTGAATGGAAATGGGAAAACATCACTATGGACTTTGTCACAGGACTTCCTAAAACATCCAAAGTTAATAATGTTATCTGGGTCATAGTTGATCGTCTTACAAAGTCTGCACATTTCATTGCTATTAGAGAGGATTTCTCTCTGGATCAGCTTTCCAGGATATATGTAAAGGAAGTGGTATGATTGCATGGGGTACCACATTCTATTATCTCTGATCAGGATCCGAGATTAACCTCGAAGTTCTGGCGAAGTCTTTAGCATAATCTGGATACATAGTTGAGTTTCAGCACTGCTTATCATCCTCAGACAGACGGTCAGTCTGAGAGAACAATTCAAACTCTAGAAGATATGTTGAGAGATTGCTCTATAGATTTCAAAGGAGGTTGGGATAAACACCTACCTTTGGTGAAATTTTCTTATAATAATAGCTTTCACTCCAGTATTAAGATGGCTCCTTATGAAGCTCTCTATGGAATGAAATGCAGGACTCCAACTTACTGGGATGAAGTTGGGGAAAGAAAGCTATTTGGACCTGATCTCGTTGATGAAATGGCAGAAAAGGTCAGATCTATTCAACAACACATAAGAGCAGCTCAGAGTCGACAGAAAAGTTATGCCGACAACCGAAGAAAAGACCTAGAGTTTTAAGGGGGTGATAAAGTGTTCTTACGAATATCTCCCTTGAAGAGGGTTATGAGATTTGGAAAGAAGGGGAAGTTGAGCCCTAGATATATCGGTCCTTTCGAAATACTGGATCGTGATGGAAAGGTAGCTTACCGATTGGCGCTTCCACCGAATCTCTCTCAAGTTCACGATGTGTTCCATGTATATCTCCTGAGAAAGTACATACCTGATCCTTCACATGTACTCGGCTCAGAAGTTGTACCGCTGGAGCAAGATCTTTCTTATGAAGAACAGCCGATAGAGATTCTGGATCGTAGCGAAAAAGTCCTATGAAACAAGACCACTCGCTTGGTGAATGTTTTATGGAGGATCCACAAACTTGAAGATGCTACATGGGAGCTTGAGGATATGATGAGGGAGAAGTATCATCATCTGTTTGTTACAAAGTGACGAATTTCGAGGGCGAAATTCATTTTAAGGGGGGTAGAATGTAACACCCAAGACTTTTATGTTATATAAATCATCAAAGGAATATTTTTCTACACAACACTTGCTTGGCTTGATTTACACGAAATCGTGACCTTCCTCGATAGCTTGCGTCGTACGCAATACCGAGTTTCACTAAACAACGATATGCTATTAAAATAAAACTAGCCGTTATGAATAGTAATAACCACTTATTGAAATTTTATAAATTTTATTTTTCAAAATGGACTTCATTTATGGATTCAGAATACCGAAATTAGCCTAGGGTGAAATTTTGGTATTTTTTTGAAAACATTCAATTTTTGATGAATAGTGAAACCACTAAGTGGTAGGTTAAAAACTGAATTTTGCATAAAACATAATTTCACCGCTTCTGTGAATGGAATTTCGAAAATCCGAGAGACACGGTTAATATCAAGGACTAAAATGTGGTTCAATTAGATGAAAATAATTTTTTGGTGAATAGTAACTTTTTACCTTTTTTACCACGGTTAAAAGTAAATAGGGTAATTAAGGGTAAAAATGATATTATTATTATCCTAACACATGTCCTAATTCTATTGGACAAGTGTAATTCGACCAAAAACAAACTTAGGAATAAAATATGACCATTTAGGTCCACTTGGATTAGATTAGGACATTTATTATTAATTTATTTAAAGAAGGGTTAAAATAGTTAAAATCAACGTTTAATAACTAAATATTTTTTAATATAGGGTTATACATAAGATAAATTCGACTATAAATATTAACTAGAAATATAAAAAGATTTCCTATATAATGGTATTTTATTTATAATTTTTAGACTTTATATAAATTAATTTATTTATGACACAACGATGATGCAGTAACTACCCTTTTAAAGAAATGTTAACATAATTGATGTTATAAATGCCCAAATAAATGTAATTTGAGACTTTTTATGAATTACACTAATTTTATAGGTTAATATGATATATTAGTGTCGATTTAATCAACTTGGTTCGAACATATAATTCTGTTATGACTTTCACAAAAATCATATGTCAAATAGTGTCAAAATTGACACAAAATAGTTTTTAAATCAAATATTATATTATTAATTTTTATTTTATTACTAAAAATCTAAGGTTCAGAAAAATGACTTATATAAGGATATATATATTAATAATAAACAACTTGGGGTTCTTTTGGCATGTTATAGTAAGTGTATTAACCATATAGTGTAAGAAAACAAAAAGTCACGGTAAAAGTTAAATTATTTGACATAGAGTTAAATCTAATTGATAAGGTTAAAATAATAAACTAAACTTGTCTAAATCCTATTGGTTGATAGGATTTAGACCCATCCCCACTTTAACTTATAAATAAGACCCTTTGGAACCATTATAAACCGATTTTGACTTTAATATAAAATAATATTTTGAGATATTCCTAAGGTGCCCCTCTCCTCCCTTACAAAAGGGAACCTCCTCCCCCTCCTCCTCACACCAATTTGAGCACTCAAGATCGGCCAACCCCTTCCAAAATTCCTACTCCGCTTCCCTATAATAATCCTAGAGGTCCTGGTCTTCTTCAAAGACCAATCTTAGTTCCCTAAGTGGAGGATTCAAAGAGGCGTTTCAAAGAAGAGGTAATATCCATTACCGATCTTTTCAATTTCTTTCTTCTTCAACTTCTTCTTCTTTAGTTGTTTCATGATAAAGTAATAACATAAGTATTACTTACATACTGATATGTTATTATAAATATGAAACAACCCTAATTCACCTTCTATCCATCCTACGGAAAAATGAAATCACCGCACGTGCGTACGTATGGAATACCGTCTCCACGCCGTGGCGTAATCTATTTTCCATCATCACCTTACAAGGATGGGTATAATGGTGTAATGAGTTACTATATTTGATTATTATAAAGTGATATTGATACTGAAATATTATAAATACACTTAAATACAATTCCACGATCATGGGAACAATATCATCGCTCGTGCGTACGTACAGAATATCGTCTCCATGATGTGATGCGACTCGTTCTACATGATCATCATTACATAGAAATTATATAAATGAATTGAATGAATAAATATGATATATGTTACACTAATACCATTCTGGATATACAGTATCTATAACCTTAAAAGAATAATAAGAATTTATTCGGCAAAACTCGCATAAGAACAAAAGGCAATAAATACCCGAGTAACAAGTAACAATGAAATATTACTAATAAGAAGCTAAGAATATGACCATATATGATATCATATCAATATGTATGATTCTGGAATAAGTCAATAACATTATTTAAACCATTATACAGGAGCTTCAGACACGTACAAAGAAAATCGGACCAAAGGTAAGGGAAAATATCACAATCTCATTTTTATCCGAGATTGTTTATACTTTGGTATTTACTGGGGTGTATTTTATCATCCACATCCATGTTCCCTCAATATGTAATATTATTTACATCCTTATACAATAGTTTATATCCAATTTTACCCTTCGGTAAGTTTTTTTAAAATATATGAAAGGAATCTTTTGTCATTTTTCGTACGAGGTACTTTTTGACTTTTCTAAAAAAAGTACGGGAAGAATGTTTTTTTAACTTATACGGAATGAATGGATTTTTAAAACATTATTTCCAAGAAGCTTCCTTTATAAGTTTTCAAGTTTATTTTTAATCAACTTCTTTTAGTTTAGAATTTTATGACATGTTAAGAAAAGAAAAGTGTTTTTGAAGTAGAAAGGATATTTTCCTCAAGAATGGAGTTCAAATGTTTTATCAAAATTATTTTCCATCTAAGATAAAATAGGGTTATGTTTTTATCCCTATTATTACATTGATTTGATTATGTTCTGAGGGAATTATTTTTATAAAGTCATTTACCTTATATGATTTGTTTTATGATGTCATGATGTTTCAAGAATCCCATTTTTGTTACATGTGTTATGCGATGATGTATGATTTATGATTATGTGGCACACATAAGAAAGGATTCATTATAAGATGGGTGGGACCTATATCTTCCTCCAATGCATTGGGTAAAGATTTATATCTCATGAGATAGACATGGCTGGAACGGAAGGTTATTTCGGTTCAGTGATTCAGGACTGAAACGAGGAGTGAACTCGGTTCAGAAATGGACTTTGTCTGCTAAGATAGTCTTGGCAATGAGTCATGACTAACAAGAAATGATTTTCCATGATTATGTGTGCATGCCACAAAGTTTCAAGTTTTATGTTATGATTATGGGGATCTCATTTTCACTTCTATGATTTATTCCATGTTAAGATATTATGATCTCTTTTGCAGGTTATGATTTTCAAAAAGATATGATATGATTTTTATTTCCTTTATTTGCCCTTGCTGAGCATTTGAGCTCACCCTTTTTGTATGTTTTCTTTTACCGAGGTCAGGAAGATGGATATTAAGTTGAATATGCTAAAAGGGACCCTAGATATGATGAAATAAATGGGAGACACTGTAGAAGATTTATGAACCAGTTGTTTATGTTTCCCAGTTTCCAAAGACACTATACCTATACGGTCCTTTGTGGTTTTGTCATATGTTGTAATAAGTGTGCTTCAATTTTGAAGTATTAACAATGTATGTAATGTATGAGTCATTATAGATATCATTTGGCCGAAGATAATACAATAATTCACCAAGTAAGGAATATAATTTCATTCACAAAAAATTATATCAAACCCCCTACCTTTATTCTAATGCTCTATTTTCTGTGTTGCAGGAAGAGGATCCGAAGTCAACGTCGATTCTTTGACATCGGGGTGCATCTGAGGAGGAAGCGTAGTCGATTTTTCACCAAAAATGGTGTCTCCTCCCTTAACGCGGAGGAAGAAGAAGAATGACGGTGTTCCTTGTGAGTGTCCCCTCATGTTCTCACCTCGTTCGTCGAGAGGATATCGTTCCTCGCGTTCTTCCTTGGTGAGGGATGAAGCTCTCCTCCCATTCTCCAAAGGCTCCACCACCAAACATTTTCCAAGAAAATATTATAGTAAGGCTTTCGGAAATAAAATAGAATTTCCATGCAATTAAAAACAATTCAAAAGATTTTTTTACCCATAAATTAATTGATGAAGTTATTAATTAATTGTGTTGTCATACTTAATGAGAGGGAGGTGGTGTGTTTAAAATTAAAAAGATAGGATTCTTCAAATTAAATGAAGGGGAGTTAATGGTGAGTTGAAGGGTTAGGGTCTCATGTGGGCCACACCACCCATTATCCTCTCATGGGAGGTTATGTGGGTGTGGGCCCCACCTCTAACTCCCTCTTGTAGGAAATAACCGACTCTTTAACCATAAAATTTTGTACCTCAATTTTATTTAATTTAATATAAATCCCCAAAAATTAACTTCTCCTCCCGAGAAAACACAATTGTGGTAATGGTCCCATTAAGCGAATACCGGTGCTGCGAGGTCATCGATGCCCTCCGATTTCAATTTTGATCACCGGTTTAAATGTTAGAAAACACCACAAGTACGTTTACTGAATGTACCTGAACAAAACATCATAAATTATTTCTGGGCACACCGGGCCTTCTAATCATGCGCCGTCAGAAACTGCAGACTTCTAAAATTGCAATGTATTTATGAAAAAAAATTCTTGATATTTCTCGGTATTTAAATTATTTGTAACATGTGTAATAATAGATTTATTAGATGGTAATACAAGTTATTAATGTTGGAAAACTAGTTCTAGTACACCAGTGATTCAGATGTGGTTTGTCTCAGTTTCACATAGCTGCATTTAATATTACAACAGTAAGTAAACAATGATGATCATCAGAAACCACAAGAATTTTATGATATTTATCCACTCTGGTTGATCATTAATAGTGATGCTACATATTTTGGTAATTATACTATTTTTCACTAAGGTATGAGGTTCTAGTTTCTCACTCAGGAAACATTTACCATAGGGATTTACCCAAGGCATTCTCTTGAGAATAATATAATCTGGGTCCATCAATTGTCATACAGTGTAATTTGAGTTATTATTATCTAAAATAAAGTTTATATATGAAAATAAATTTCATATTAAATGTTACCTTCAAATGTGTTTTCATTAAACAAAATTTTCAGAAAATAAATTTTCATTAAAATGTTTTCAGGGAAAATGTTCAAATGATTTTACATAATTGAGAATGTGAAATTGTTTTTTTCTTTTATATCATGTAATATTTTCATTTTGTGGTGTCCTATTTGGATTTGGCACACACCCTACATAAAACATTGTGTGTATGTCGACATTGTTATGTATAGTTCATGTAAAGGCATGGTGGGTTTTTTTGGTGGATCTGGGTTTCTAGAGTTCCTCTCATACGGGTTTTGGTGGTTGTGGATTGACTGTGACTTCCCACTTGTCTCAAAGTGATTTTCAGTATGTTTTATGTTTCCCTTCCTTTATAGTATATTGTTTTTTTAGAAAAATTATAAAACTTTGAATCTAGAAATCATTTTACCATGTTTGGCATTGGTTATTATGTTATGTATTTTTTATTTTTGTTGATTTTTTATATTTTATAAATGGTTGAAATCCTTCCCAGGATATAATATTGATACTCATGAACTAGTTCTTTTCACATGATGGCCATAAATTCCCTTTTGTGTCATGACACAGACCGGGTCAGGTGTTAGGTTGGATGGTGCTTGAGCTAGGTTCGTGGAAAAATGGCATCGAAAGTGGTAAAACTCGTTTTCTCTCATATTGTTTCGGGAAGATTCATGGAATATTAGAGCTAGTATTTTTTAGGTTTGATGTTCAAATTTTGAGTAAGGTGCTTTGCCATTACACTTCATGAAAAAATTACATTCTATGTGAAGTAATGTTTCTTTTTTGTTTCATTGGTTCTTGTGGGTTTCTCATGATTGGGAAATGAATTTAGAGTTTTAATAGTGATCTCCATGATCTCCCAGGGCATATAAATCCATGTGGAGGTAGGTATTTGGTTTTAGAATACTTGTTGTGATGGTGGTGTGATTGGAATATATCTCCCTACCATTTGACATTGTCACTTATTGATATTAGTTTTTTTCTTGTGAGTTTTTTTCTTTCTTCATGGATTCTAAAAAAAGGTTTGAAAACCATTGTTTTATAATTGTGAAAAACTAGATATTAATTGGAAAATTGTTTTGTCATTGAAATGTAAAAAATAGTTTATTCATAATAATTTTCATTGTACGTATTCATAATGTGTATATATTTTATATTATTTTGGAATTCATGGGTATTGTGTTCGTTGATAATTGGATTCTCATAATTAAAACTTTTGGATTGTTGAAATTGATTCCTTGGAATACATGAACTATTTCAAGGTATGTTTTAGGAATCTGTTTTAAATGGGATTTGATGAGATTTCAAAACTATTTTGAATGAGATGTACTCTAATTTTTGTTGACGATCCTTGGGATTTACATTTGACAAAAGTATAATTTCCATTAATTGATGTGTGTAAATTGAAATGGTTTTGTATTTAGTATTTAGTGAAATTTCAGATTTCTTTATTACTTTTTGAAACGGGAATTAAATTTTCATGGTTGAAGAATGTGTTGATTTTGTTTTCATGAAAGGTGTAAATGTCCTGTTTCGACCATTGGTATTTCAATCGGTGATCACATTCATGGATGTATGTGGGTGGTTAATGACATGAGATTATGGGTTATCAGTTTGGTATTAGAAAATGAATGTCTTAGACATTAAGGGTTACCATTATTTAGTGTATAACCCACCAACCTCAATTTCATTTAAAAAATTCTTTCAATAGATTGAGTTATTTTTTTGTAACTAGTAGTTGTGTCATGTGTCTTTTTTTGATTTTGAAATATGTATTTTGATGTGTTTTGTGTTTGAAATCTCTTCATGATTAATTAGTGTTTCATGATTTAGTTCTTATAAGTTGGTTGGTTTTGAGATAAGGGTTAGTGGGGTTTTTAGGTTTGTTTTATTAAGTCTTTGAGTTTGTTCCCTCTTGTGTGTTCAAAGTCTATTTTTCATGATTTTGGACTGATTGATTAGCTTGATTGGGTCATTGGGTTCTGTTTAAGACTGTGTATGTTCCTATATGGTATGATTAATATTTTTAGTGTTTCTATGGTTGGTTCACCATTTTCAGTCCCTCTATTTTATGAACTTAAGTTTTCTATTCTTGAGTATCATAATGGACTCCCCTTGTCCCTCATGGTTAAGAAAATCCTCTCATTGTGGTAGAGTGGGTAAGGAAAGTAAAATGAGACCATCATTTTCATTAGATTTTTGAGTCCTCAAATATGAAGTATGATAAATTTGGGCTTGATGTTTTCTTAGTTTATTTGAACTTATTATTCATGGGGTGGGGCATTTTTTGTGTTGAAGATGTTTTAAGATAGACTACTTGTGGCATTCAATTTTTCTCCAGTATCAAGAAGCAGTGAAGTGAGTTTCATTAAGTAGATGGGGAATCAACCTAAATCTGTTGGTGTTTGATGTGGTACCATAAATGGCCTATTGACCTTTACATAAAGGTCATGTTCTTCCATATGTGTGGAATTTATGGTCATAAGAAGTTGTCTTGTCTATTTTTATAAATGGCTGGTTTTTTAGGGATCACATTAATGTCCCATACTATATAATACTTCTTTATTGTCAATGGATGAGTTCAATGGTCTTTTGTATTGTTGTTTTCACGTTAAAATGCAAAGGTGGATGTTGTGGAATCATTTTAGAATTTCTGTTTTAACATGGGAATGATTTTCTTTAAGAATTTATAAATTCTCAATTACAAATTGATGATGTCAGTGGTATATTTATTGTTTCTATTATTTCTAATTCTAGGTGAAAATGTAGGATGGGTGTGAATCCCTTATGAGAATGTTTTGGAGAAATATCTTGGTTGAGGTGATGTAATTTCTAGGGTGTTGTCCTCTACGGTCATTAAACATAGAGTGTTGTGTGGTGACTCATGTAACTAGGAAAAGTTATTAAACTAGAGATCATTGTCTATTTACTATGTGTAAGGAGATACTTCAATCCTCAGGGCACCATCCATAGGGTCCTGAGAGAATTTTGTGCATAGTTAGAAAATACTAGATGTGTGAAGGAACTTGTTCTAGCTTCTATCTTCAGTACTAGAAATAGAGAAATTTCAAAATTCATGTATTGTTCTTCCATCATGAATGGCCCCCTTTCATCATGAAGAATCATAGAGGCCTTGTTTTACCATTACTGTCCATGGGGTTTGAAACAACATGTTTGGTTTTGAAGAGGTGGGGTGGTTTTGTGTAATTAAATCCCCAACTGCTATGTTCTTTTGGATATTAATAATTGTTTTTTTGTTTCTATTCACTTAAACTTCATAAATCACCCTCAATTCTGTTTATAATCATTTCTATGTGGTCTCATCACATGAGAATGGTAAATGGGATGGAGCTCTCCATTTGGTTTTTAGTTTCATTCGTCAGACTCCATATAGAGGGGATTTGGTCAATACGAGAAGTTCCTAAGTTATCCATGTTAGGTTCCCATGGCAGTATGCACTGGATGATTATGATGGTTTGATCATATGGTGGGGAGACTCACGACATGTGTTGTTGTAATTTATTCAGGAGTCAATAAATTCTTAATCATTTAAAATGGTGGGGAGCCTGATTGGGCCTCCCCGTGTTGGTAATCCAGTTTAATTTCTAGTGTTTTATTAGTAGTGTGTAGTCTCATTTATGGATATATACTTTAATGTTCCTTCCATGAGTAAATTCAAGGGTTCATGTTTACCCAATTATTTGTTGGATAAAGGTTGTAGAAGTGTTTACCACGTTGTGTTTTGACACTATTTTCTCAATTCAGTAATGAGGTATGATATTTTTTTTAAATGTTTATGATAATTTTGGATTAAGTGGTAGGACTGTGTTGGTGAGAATTATTTTTCTTTTGATCAAAAAACTGGAGGTGTTTCCGATTTTTGGGGGAAGAAGGAATATAGTTGGGAGTTGATTATGGACTCCCAATTTAAATATTCTGTATCTATGTCTCCATTCATGGTATTTTTTCTTTCTTATAATTTTATGTTTGTTGGGAATATCATTAAGCTTTAGTGGAGTATGATTTTTTGTTTTTGGATCAAGCCTTTTTGGTTATTTCTACTGGTGGAATGTGTTATGGTGGGTGGAATTCTCTCACATTGGTTTTTATATTCTCTTTAACAGTAGGTTCATTTTTGGTTTTCGGTTTTTCTATTAGGAACTGGGTGACACTGGTCTGAGATTTTGAGGTAATATTATATTTATTTTTTTGATGTCTTTTTTCCATTATGTTGCCTCTGATATTTTGGATAAAATGGTAATTTTGGATTATAATGTTTTAGGTACATAGTTGGATCATGGTTTGTTGAAACTATGTGCCCTAACACAGTTAACAGTGCTATATGTTAGTTTTTTTGATATAATCTATGATAGAATGTGTGGATGGCTAGTTAGGTTTTGCGGGAAAACCATGTGGAAGGTGTCTATTAAAGAAAGAGGGGCCCATGGTTACCAAACTGTTTGGAAAAACATGTGGCTAACCATGGGCAGTGTCCAAGACATTAAAAATTTTAAAATACCCTTTTTATATTCTCATGATTTAACCCTGATTCCCCCATCCATCATCCCAACATTGGATTTACTACTATAAGAGCCTCATCTATTATCTTCATAAACCCTTGGGAACCATTTATTATGATGGTTTTTCTAGTAATATCCAAATATTTATCATGTAAGTCCTTTCTCTACTGATTTCATCATTCATTCTAGGGTTTCGTACCCTCTTTCTTGGGTTCTCAATTTTCAACAGGGTGTTTGAACTATGAAGTGTTCAATCTTGTTTCTTTATGTGAGATATTAATGTTTCTTTAAAAATTATTCCATGTTTGGATATTTTGGTGGTGTTATTGGAGTTTCTCGAGTTTTTTTCAAAAGTTTCTATACATAAGGTATGTGGTTCCCTACATTAGTATTTTTATATTATTTTAGTTTTCTTTCTTATATTTATAAAAATGTTTCAAGATTGATATGTGGGCCATAATAAATGATTTTTAAATAATTTTAAAAGAATATATGAAGAATGTTGATTTCTTATTGTAAATGTTTATGTTCTCATGGGTTACTTATTATGATGCTTCATGGGAGTGATTTTATAATTATGTAAAGGATGTAAAATGTGTTTTAAAATTCACATGAGGTGAAAATTTATTTGAATGTAATTTTTTCAAATGAAGTGAATTTTATGGAAATATGGATCCCATGATGTATACATTTCAATTGACTTGTGAATTATTTTAAATTACTAAAGCATGTTTGAAGTGAAATTTCATTATCTGTGGGTTTAAAAGGGTATTGGACAATAATACAGGTTGTGTTAATTGTGTGTTTTTATAATCATTTATCCAAATTTTGATTTATGAATAGTGAAAGTAGTGTAAAGATTGTTTCTAAATGGGTTTGGTGTGTGAGAAATTGAATTTGGATTTGTTTTTGTCAAATGATAATTTACCATGTTTTTTTAATAATGATTGGCTTGTGTTTGTGAAAAATGGGTGTTTTGTGTAATTTGTGGAATGAGGTATTTTTTATACGGGATCCTCGATATCAATCTTGTCAAGAAAATTCTAGTATGCTAGTAATTCAGCATCGGATGGTCCTCATTTCACATAGTTTAAATAAAAATTACAAGACTAAATAATATATGATTTTGATTAGAAAGTAAAAGATTTTTTGGATGTTTCTGCACTCTAGTGGATCATGCATGGGGATGTTGTACTATGATTTTATTATAGAACTTTTCAGTAAGGTAAATGGTTTTAGTGTCTCACTCATGCTAGATTTACACTAGGGATTTTCCCATGGCTCCCTATAGATACTGATGTAATGTGGTACAAAATATTGGAATAAATTGGACCTTGAGTTATTTTTATTTTAAATCATGCTTATATTAGTAAAATTTTAATTTTTAAATATTACATTTTAAAGTGTTTTATTAAAAAAAATTGTGTTAAAAATATATTTTATTTAATAAAAAATCTTGTAAATGTTTCAATGATTTTAGATTAATGAGAATGTCATATTGTGTTTTGATTTTATTGCATGTAATCATTTCACTGGGTAGAAACATAACAGTCTTTGGAACACACACTAAATACACCATTGGGTGTTTGTAGACTTTATTATGTATGAATCAGGTAAAGTAAAAGTGAGTTGTGTTGGTGGATCTAGGTTTCCATAGTTCATCTGAAGCAAATTTTTTATTATGGTGGCTTAAGTGTGACTTACCTCTTGTCTCATTTGGGATTCATGGACATTTTGGGTTTTCATTACTTTGTATTATTTATTTGTTGTTTTAAATTAAAAAAAATTGAATGTGTAAATCATTGTACCAAGTTTGGTATTGGTTATTCAGTTTTTTGTTTTTTTATATTGGTTGTTTATGTTATATAAATAGGTGAAATTATTCCCTAGGTATAATTATTTAAATAGTTTTTATCTTTGGTTCTGATATAATTATAAAATCATTTAACTCTTTAATAATGAAACTCGCTTTCATTCATGAAGAATCATTGAAACATGACCATCTCTAATTCCATCATCTGTGTTCGTAACCAAAAATAACATTAAATTAATAGAAAAATTTATAAACTATATTTTATAAACTATTGTAGTATATATTATGTTCTATTACTGATTAACATAGAAAGAAGAATAAAAATAGGCATCACTACTGTAAAACTTATACAAATGATGAAAGCGATAAACACTTGATGTTGAAAATTTGAAAGAATTCGTGTAGAAAATGAATATATATAATGATTAAGAATGAAAATGGAATTGATTAAGGCATTATATTAATTAATTAAGATATATTTCTTATGATATGGGAGTTCAAATTATATTCATGTTTGTTTGGATTAATGATAATGGTTTTTCGCTAAATATCATTTCATTGTTTTAGGTTTATGTCATATTAAATTTCAATTTTATCTTGGGTACATACCACCAAATTGATATATGTGTATCATTATTTTAATAAATTTCTTGATATTAAATATTCTATTTCTTATTAATATTCTTATAGGATTTTGGGTCCTGTATTTTTAAGGGTATTAATCTTAAATTCCTCTCATTGATAGATGTTTTTTATTATATAACTATTTATATTTTTTGCGGTGTATAAACAACCTATTTGAGGTATCATATATTGAATTATCTTTTAATAAATGTATTTAAGTTCAATTACAATATTTTTATTTCAATGAGTATATATTTATGTCTTACACAATCCACTACTGTATTCATGTACTGAATTCAGAATCTTTGGGAAATAGTACATTTTGGGATCCATGTTTTATATTGATGGTGTGTTCACTAACCAGGGATATGGTTTTATTATATAGATTTTATTTCATGAGATGTACTAACCAGATCATTCTCCCTTATTCAAGTCTCTATTGATATAGTTTCTTCCCAAGTAGTAAGGATATTTTGTAACAAAATCCCCTTCATTTAGTTGTGATGTTTCATATTTAACATTTTTCATAAATGATTGGGTTCTCCCAAACTTATAGTTAATGGTTTTGAATAATTTTATATTGGAAAATTATTTTTCAATTAAAAAAATATATATATATCAATTTTTCTTTTGGGTTATTAACAAATTTAATTTCATGAACTAAAGATTCTCCTTCCATAATCAATAGTTTAGGTTCCACATTTAAAAAATAAATCATTTTTTCATTTTAAAAGAACTATTATTGGATGTTCATATTATAGTAAAGGTTATTAAAGAGTTTTCACTTCACCAATTGAAAAATTCAATGGTAAGTGACTTGTAACATTCACTTTACATTACTTTTAAAAAAAAATTGAAAATAAATTACATTTTCACATCCATTTAAATTTTATTTTTTAAAAGTATTTTCCCTAATAGGGTTTAGATTAAAAAATAATACTCTAATATATATTTATATTTAGGTTAAATGATATCATGGGACTAAAGAATCCAATTCATAATCCATTTTTAGTGGTATCATTCAAACATTATTTTTTGGGGTTGTTTCTTATATATTAAAACATCCTTCTATGTTTCCGTTGTCACTCTAAGGATATATCTGTTTGATTTCTTCCACCTATATCCCATGTATTTCTTATGATCATGACATTAAATAATTGACCTGACCATATACTCATTTAACTATATGGTGTAAAAATAAAATTTTACATAAGTTATATTAGAATATGTTCACATAAAAATTATGATATTTTATTAACATGGGGAAAATTATTGGCAAACAATTTATTTATGATCCAGTAACCATTATTAATATAAATTTAACTCTGTAATATTTAACCATCTATATTCATTTTATGGATGGGTTATTAAAATTGTACTACATTATTTACACGGGGGAATGTATTTGAATCTTTGATGTTTATTGATTGATAAAAGAGGTTTATTATTTATTTTACCTCTTTATTTATCATTATATGGATTGAAAAGTATTATTGAGTAATATGGTCCTTGTGAAATGGTATTAATGTACATGATAACTCTTATAGTGAATGCAATGGAATTAACAAGTAAACTTGTGGGGCTCGACATTATATGGCCCCCTGAAGAATCCAAACTCAGAAGACCAAAAAATTGTTTTGGTATTTGATGTATTCATTCCTAGTTCTACATTATATCTTGTATGTGGTCTCCATTAAATGTAAATTGTCTCGGGTCAAGGCCTTAGCAGCAGATTTTTGATGACTGGAGTTATTCATTCCATCAGTGTGAGATTAGAATTATTGATATCCTTGTTTTCATTAATTATCATTTGTATATCATGATTTTTGTATTGTGGTTATTATAGATTCATATTTTCTACCAATTCTGTCCATAATTTTTATATTATCATAATTCTATGATTTCATCTTTTATATATATTTTTTATTGTGTGTTTGTTTTCACCCCTTATTATGTTCCCATTTCCCTAAATAATGGAAAATAATAGTGAATTTGAAAATTTTACATAGATAATAAGTATGAAAGAATTTATGGGTGATATAGAGGACTTTTAATTTTTATGGTGTTTCATATATAATTATAAAATTATCTATTTGATATAAGGATAATGGGATTTATCATTTTATGTGATGTACTAATTTTCAAAAGCTCTATACTTAATAATATCTTTCAGATGTAGGAGATTATATAAATGTTATTGATTTTTTTATCAGATTTTTTGTATTCAATCTTTTAATTGTAGTATTTTAGAATGTTTGTAAATAATTTTTTTATGAGCACTGTATCCAAGAGCATGTGTTTGTATAATCACAATTAATATAAAATGAAATGTTTAGATAAATTTGGTGTGTATAATGTTTTTTTGGATTATTTAAGGATTGATATGTTAAGGCTGATTATAGTTTAGAATGTATAGATAACCCTTTGGAATATTATATGATTTTATTTTATGGTAACAATGCATATGTTATTTTTGGACTAGGGTTATATAACCTAG
The DNA here is from genome assembly GCA_963277665.1 of Viscum album. Taxonomy (NCBI): domain Eukaryota; kingdom Viridiplantae; phylum Streptophyta; class Magnoliopsida; order Santalales; family Viscaceae; genus Viscum; species Viscum album. Next base: position 540,184,305 of record OY728133.1, read on the forward strand.
TGAAACTCTTAAGGATATGTTTATGTACTAGATATCATCCCGATGATTTGGTAATGTATTGAGTATTTATTTATCCAAAAAAAGATCAAATTCAAGATAATGTCATTTGTATATTTCCATGTAATTGAATCTCCTAGGTGTAGGTTTAACCAAGGATGATACAAATTTATCTGTAAGAAATATATGGTAAAATGATAGTTTCATAATGTGATACATCTTGAGGGTATATTTTTGTAAAGTTAGAAGTAATAATTATTTTATAACGATCACTACTCATGTTAACTCATTTGGTTTTACTAATGGATGTATATAGAAGTAACCATGGGTGTGAGGGATAATTTTGAAACTAACTCAATTAATAACCCAATGGAATATGATATGGAGTGAGAAATATTAATATTATGTCAAACCTACTATCAAAAAATATGACTAACAAACTGATCATGTGTAAAACACACCAAATAATATAATGATCGAGTCCCAAAAAATATCAAGTGATGAATGGACTCTAACTCACAAGTTCAAGGAATATGTTTATGTTTCAAAAATATATTTCATTAATTACACTAGTGTTGGGAATTATATGACCCGGTTTCCCAATCCATGCGATAAAGAGGGATTTAGTCACCAACAAAAGTGTGAATAATGAAAAATACTCTTCAACTACTACTAATGTATTGTATATTATGTTTTCAATTTATAGTTTCAAGTATCCTTTTTCATAAAAGTGTTTATCAATAGCTGGATTATAAATTTTAGAAACCAAATTGGTATGATTATCATATAAATAATTTTCATCATTTTTAGGATGGTATTCATTATGGATTTAGATAAACATTCTTTAAAAGAAACTTATTTGGAGTTTGGAATGGGTTAGCTCTATTGATGAAGTTTCTAAACAACTTGTTTACATAGATAAATATCTTTACACATCCCAAATAAAAAAATGATCAATTAGAGATATATGGTTATTTATGATTCCCCAATAGGAATTACTTTTATCTGATGAGAAAAATTACGAGTATGTAATTTATTTAATGGGGGATAATTTAACAAATTAAATTTTTATACATATTTAACATTAAATAAGTAAATTTTTTTGATGTCATTCATTATACATTAAGCTTAAAATAAAAAAAACTGTGATATGATTAGATAAAATATTAATTTTTAAATATTACCGTTAAGACCTATATGTTTAATTATCTTGAATGAATAAGAGAATATTATTTATATAATATAATTATAAATAAAATAAATGTCACTTTCAAAATGACATAAATTCAATTAGTTTGCAAAAAATGACTAATAATATCATTTATTTTTTATGAATAATAATTTTCTTTAAAATTTCCATTTATATGATATAAATTCTTATTTCAAGAAACATTTGATTAATGATTAATTATGTTTGATATTAATAGTTGGTTAACAAAAATTTAGTTGGTAACTGGTATGGAATTAGAATAATATCTATTAAAATTATAAACTGTAATTTTTCAATAAAAAAAGTCTTTTGTAATAATTTATTATTTTATTCAAAAAAAAATTATAAATTTTGGAATTTAAATTAACTTGGTATAAATGTTTTATCATTTATTAAAAATGATTTTTTTCTAAAAAAATTTTTGATTTAAAAAAAATTAGAATTTACATGTTTTTATCACTATGTATAAATGATATATATTATTTAAAAACCATTAATGTAATCAAGTATGAATTTATGAAATAGAAATATACATTTTGAAATATTCATTTTTGATATAATCTCTATTCCATTCATTTACAAAATGTTACTTTTATATATAATTTATTTTATGTATTTTGCTTTAAATATTGAATTTTTAAGAGAGATTCAGTTTTATATTTCCTTGATGGTCTCATATAATTTCCTTTCAAAATAAATCAATTTATTTCATTGAAATCAGTAACCATTATAATTTTATCTCATATCTATATTTTCATATTAAAATTTCTATTTTTCTAAAAACTGGTTTTTATAGATTAAGCGTGTTTTTATTAAATTTATCTTTTAACAATTTTATAAATTTATGATGAATAAATTTTTTTCAAATTTGAAAATATAATTATCAATATAGGTAAATAATTCAATATTATCCTTTTCATTAAAATTAATTAAAAAGGGTAAAAATTATTTAACTAAGTAAATGTAAAAAATGTGTAAATTGTGTTCAACCAAGTGTAAAAGTCCTAAAACATTTAAAATAAATATATAGAATCGAATTTTTGAGTTTTTTATTGACCAAAAATTATGTATCCTATAATTTTTCATACATTTCATCCACTATAAATTCAATAGTTTCATGAAATTATTGAATAATGTAATGGTGTTCCCAAAACAACCCTTTTATTCACATGTAAACTGGTAGCATCCTCGGCACATCAAGACAAACAATTCCTATGAATTATTTATTAAAATATTCCATTTTTCTACCCTATAACTCTATCCCATTAAAATATTTCTATAGTGACTCATAAGTATCATAATCACATCAAATTCAAGGAGACTTCAAAAGAAATTTCATGTTCCCATCGTGACTATTATAAAAAATTGTTTTGTTCATAATTATCATATTTCCAATTTATTCAATAAAAAATATTATAGTTCTATTATTACCATTTAAATAATATTTTTTTTTATATTTTTTATCTGTTTTTAAATATACCATTGCAATTAATAATAAAATGTTGTTTCTTTATTGTGTGGACAACCACCTCCACAACATAACATTTTTCGTTTTCCTTCACAATAATAAAAGGTTTGATATAATTGTAGCATTAAATAATAAATTTTTATTTATAGTCTTTTTTAATGTTATGGAATAAATATATAATAAGATACTAATGATTTGAGCAAAAAATGATTATTATTAACTTCTTTATTCTATATAATCTGAAATGAATATAAAATTTAATTCAAATTTTATAATATTTTCATACTCATGTATTATTCATATATCTCACTATAATACTTCAATAAGACACTAATTATCACAAAAAATATCCTTATTCTTCATGTATGACAATATTACAACTAATTCACTCGATAACCATTCTTTAAATCAATATATGTTCATATTGGGGTCAGTTTCACCATATATTAAAAAACTACATGGAATTTATGTCATTTGTGACTATGAGAACTCATTAAATTGTTTAATATGATATAAATATGTAAATAATGTATTTTATGGTATGTTAAAATAATAATTTAACTCACTTATTAAGAATATTTTTTTTAAGAATCACCAACAAATTATAATTGTCAATTTCATCATCATTGTTCATTACCAAAACTGAATCTAAATGAAAATATAGATTTATACTATTTCCTGGTATATCTATTATAGTAGCTTACAATATCCCTTAATGATGAAATTTTATAAAATAATAATCACATTCACCACTATTGTGAAACTAGTACAAATGATCAACACTATAAACACCTGACATAGAAAAAAAGATGAATTTATATTGAGGATGATTATTTTTCAAGATAATGAATGAAAATGGATATTATTATGGTTACAATGTAATTAATATATATATATATATATATATTTGTGATGGGGGATATTAAATTATGTTAATGGAAATAAGGACAATAGGTATGGGTTTTCAGCCAAAATTTCTTTTCATAGAAGAATATTTATATTATACACCATGTTTTTTATACGGTTTACATACAAAACAATAATAATATTTATATTATCATTATCTTAACTATAATAACATTATGTATCCCATTTAATTTTGAATTTTTAACGGGGTTTTTGTTTCAATGTTCCAATAGGTTAAAATGATTTTCATCATAAATATCTCTCGTTGATATATGTTTGGTATTATGGAACTAGTTTCACATTTATTGTGTATATACATCCTATTTGAGATATCATATCATGAATTATATTTTAAACATATAATTTTACTTTTATTTATAATCCATATCTCTTAGGGTGTTTTTATTTATGTTTTACTCAATTGGTAAGGGTTTTTGTGGCCTCAATTGTGATTAATTGAGATATATTATATTTTTTACCAAGATTTATTTAAATGGTGTACTCACATATCATTGATATTTTTCAAAATACTATTTGTGTTTAATGGTATTTTCTAGCTGAATCGTGTTCCCATATTCATGTGGATATTGATAAAAATGTTTTTCTAGTAGTAAGGATTTTTGGTAACTCAAATCCCCTTCATTGAGAAATATTGTTTCATCATAATAATTTTTTTCCCTTTTGTGGGTTCTCACACTCTAATGTGTTTTTTATTTAATAATAATATTTTGGAAAATTAATCTTTAAATCAATTAATTTTTTATTTGTATTTTCCCAAAGTGGGTTTACAAAAAAATATTTTCAGGTATTAAAAATTTCCATTTTCATATCAAATGTTTTATATCAACATTTCATAATGTAATAATTATTTAATTTTCATATATATGTTATTAAAGATCATTTTAATATTAATAATTTTAAATTTTTTCACTTCACCATATTAAAAACACTTTTGGATGTGACCCATGCCATACTATTTTATGTGAATGATAAAAATGTTTTCCCGATCCTCTTTAATGTTTTCACTTCCATTTAACATTTCATTTTCTGAAGTATTCACCCTAATATGGTTTATGAAAAACTGTTTATAATATAATAAATATTTATATATTGGGGTAATTAAAATAAGTTACCAAACAATCATATTCCTAATCCCTTCAGTGGTGATATCGTCTGATAATTTTTTGTGAGAATTTTTTTCTTCTATGATAATATAATTTTTGTATTCCATCATTACACATTAGATAATTGTTTTTGAAGACATCCAATGACTTCAAATTGATGAATTATGATTGTTTTATACAATTGTTGAATTAGTTGTGTACTCATTGATCTATATGATGTGTACATCACAGATTACATAACTCATATTGAAATATGTTCACCTATAAAGTATGGTATTCAATTAAAATATAGAAATGTATTGGAATAGGGTATATTTTTCTTCCAATATGATGATAATTGAAAATATTACTATGGTATGATTGATCAACCATATTCATTTTAAATATGGATTAATAAAATGATACACCTTTTTGACATAGTGAAAACTATTGGTAGCGTTGATTATTATTTACTACTAATTTAGTTTGATTATTTATTTGGTTTTTCATATTTGTCATTATACGAATAGAAATGTCTTATTGAGTAATATGTTACTTGGAAAATGTAAAAAAGGTATTCATAACTCTTATAGAGAATGTATTAGACTAAAACAAGTGATGGATGGGCTCTGAAAATATGTAAACCCTCTATGAATTAATAGGTCTCATGAGACAATATTGGTTTGGTTATTTGGTGTATACCTTCAAAATTCATTAAGATAACATGACTACGGTCTCAATGATAACGGTCTTGGAAAAAATGAATTAATGTTTAAATTATGGTTTCTAGATTTATCGATTTCATTTTTATGAGATTAGTATTATTGATATCTATTTTTCATTTATTTCTATTTGTATAACCTGATTTTGGTTTGATGTTTATTATGGATTCATGTTTTTTACCTATTCCTACAACATTTTTTTCATCTTTATTCCATGATCACTTCAGTTATATATTTCTCCTACTATGATTTTGAGATCACTAGTTATTATGTTTCCAATTCCCTATGTAATGGAGACCTTTATTACATGTGATAGGATAATAAGGGTAAGGAGTGTGATTTTTTCTATATTTATATCTTCTCATAAAGTAACTAGTTCTATATATAATCCTAAAATTTTCCTTTTGAAATAAAGAACATGAGATTTATTAGTTCATTGTTTTTAATTCTATAAATCTATAAACATAAAAGTATTTTCCAGAATTAATAGATTCAATACAAATTTTCAATATTATACTATTTTATAATTACATCTAATCTATTACAGCTAGTATGAAGGAATGTGTGTAATGTATCTGTTTATGAGCACCAGCTCCGAGAGTGTTGGTCCAAGGCATAAAAAATGTTATGCTCTCTCCACAATCATCACTATAACCTCCATTTAACAAAACATTAAATAACATAAAACAGCATATTGATCAGGATTACAATGTTTATATACCACAAAAAATTATGAGTTAAAATATAAATATAGTAAATTTATAAAACCAGATAAAATTTTATCCTCTTTCACAACAGTATCCCAAATCCACATCGATTATCTAACAGCCAGACTCCCTGCTCTTATTTCCCTTCCAACATGAGGATCATAAATTCAATGTTAATTATCTCTACCTTATATCATTTAATAATAATTCGTGGAATCCAATCTCATAATCAATTGTGAATGTGATATATTACCACCCATCATTAATGTCCCACCAAAAATGTCATCCATGGAATTTTCTGAATTTCAATCTATACCAAGTTTCATAAAATCCAATACCATTGGTTCATTCCCTACTTCATGGATTTTTTATACCACTTCTCAATCACCATACCTTAATTGGTATTATCATTGAACATGTTTCTTTACTTTTAATCCATTCTCATCCAAGATGTCAACGGCGAAAACTATATGTCCACTATGATATCTTCATTTAAAAAGAATAAAATTTAACACTCATTCAAACCCCTTAACATACCAACACCATGATAATTCCAAAATAATAATCTATCTTTAGCCTACAATGGATTCTGTCTAATTCACAAACCAAACAGACACCCCTCATACCCAACACGTTCTCATCCTATCACATTAGGGATTTTCCTTAAAAAATAAAAACCATAATATGTTATCCTAAGGAATATTGATCCAAAAAAAACCCATATCAAATGTTTTCATCCTCTATTAAAATAATTATTAATAAAATAAAATATTTTTTTATCTAGTACCACCGTATAACATAACTAAACTCACATCCCCATGTTCCCCACAACATCAAATACACTCTCACAAGATTACACAACTAACCTTGTCCACAAAATTCAAATATCATCTAGATAACTGTATCCTCATATTTTCTCTTCATAATTGATTCATCCAACTATATCAATGAATGAAACATGGAAAACCACTAACTCGGGCATAATCACTAAACAGAAGCATTAACCCAAGCTATATCAATACTATATCTAACCACACGGCATCATGATTCTACTTTTAATTTGGAACCATTCCTAAAATTAATAGCATCTAGCATCCTACTAATCTGGTCCTCTCAAACAAGACCTTGTAACTAAAAGAAAAATCTATAAAATTTCTTAATTTTAAAAATAATAGCAATTCATCTCTGGACATAAACCTTATACTCGATATCACCTCTAGTACACCAAACTCATAATCTGAATTAATTCCCCATGCTTCTTATTTATGAAGGAACTAAAAATACCAGGCTGGCATCTCAATCATGTTACCCTCATGAATCAAAAAATATCTTAATCATATTACTTGACTTACTAATATCCATAGTTGTATCTCAAGACACGAGATAAAACTACCTTGCCCACATACCACACCTCATATAATCATAGCTCATGGGGACCCTCCTTGTCCCGTATAAATTATCACATTAAATCATGTTTCACCACAACCATTTTTGGATTTTCACATATATATATATATATCAAGAATCATAGGAAATGTAATTAGCCTGTTGTGGAACTAATTTTCATCAGTAATTTACATTCGATACTTCCTCCTCGAGGACCAACATCACACACATACACAAGGAAAATAATCAATAACAATGATATAGTTCAAGGAATATCTAAATTGTGTATATCATAACCATACAATCCTATTGTGTTGAGTGACACTATAACGTAATATTCCAAAATACCATGTTATTTTTGATTATTATTTATGTGACCAACATAATTTTCTTTTTGAAACTAGTGTTGTTACCATAATAAACCATAAGATAGTGATCATCAAGTAATTCAATTTATACCTAATCTACAATGTGTCTCTACACATCCCTTACAAATGGACTATATAGTCACAATCGAGGTAAATCACTGCATAGGATGCAAATGACATTTAATTAGAAAAAAATGTATCATATTTAAAATGGAAATAATTTTAGTAATAAGTTACGTTGGAAAACACCTTATATGTTTTTAATAATGAAATATTGAACCACTGTCATTGTTCATATCAATCAGACACACGAAATTGTATGTTATAATATTTCTAGACAACTTAATAATTTTTTTACACATGACTCTTTCCAATGGGATAATAGAGAAAATCCATAAATCATAAATCAACAACTCAAGTGTGTCCCGCTTGGTTAAATAATACATTCATAAAACCAGAAACCAAGACTAACAATATCATATATCTAGTAACCTAGAAACTCTACCAAAAATTGTGCAAGTGATGCAATAACCTAAGTTCCATTATGAGTTTGGAAACATTCCTAATAATATTTATACCATCTCCCCAAATAGTATGAAAATTTAAAAAACTTTGACACCACTTTTTTATAATTTGTTCTCAAGGACCGCTATTCAGTGTCCCTTATAGAGTTTTTATATGACATCTGACATTCAGTCTCTTATTCCAAAGGATTACAAAGATAAGTTCAGGTCTATTTTGTTTTAATGGTAAGTAAATAACCCTCATATTAGATTAGAACATAATGGATAATAACCAAATAACGTCAAGAACAAAAAAAAATTATACATAAGATATAGTAACAAAACATGCAATATCTAATAAAATGAGAAAGCATACAGTCATACAGAAACATGATCATACCTTCAAACATAAAATGTTTCCTATAGGTTCAATAACATGCACAAGGTATGCAAAAAATAATAATAAAGAAGCTCTATATCCATATCCAGGCCCCATTTTATCCATATTTAGATTCCATCCATGCAATCTAATTGAAAAATCTGATCTATGTCCTTTTCCGTACCTTACCTAGAATATACTGATGTCTGTTCGTGATCCCAAATGTTAGAATCCATAGAATGTTGTCTGAAAAACTCATTATGTAACCAATAACACATTATCAAACAAAATTAGTTAACATAGTTTATTTTCAGGTTATATTCCAAGAATAAATAAACAATAATTTTGTGATATTTAATATATGGACAAAGGTTCAAGAGAAAAGATGGATCAAAAGGAGAATAGTGTGATATAAATGTCATTAATCTATAATTTCTCTTTATGTATTTAGGAAATTGCAACTGTAATGTAATTGATAGAATCCCCTACATATATGTTTTCAAAACCTACATAATTGAATAAAGTGTTATTATTGTAAAGGTTATTCCTGATGAGGTTATCAGAAGGAAAATATTCATTATATTTGTTGACTTATTTTATCATAATATAGGGCCATGTACAGTATATGAAGGTGTAATTATCCTATTTTTAGCTCAATTTTTTTGTCATCATCATTACAAGAACCGTGGGAATTCTTATTAAGAGATTTGGCATGTTCATATAAAGAAAATAACATGGTGTTCATTGATGTTTGGACTATTACTCTCAATGGGGTCCTCTAAATAAGATATATTTTATCATATTATAATAATTTATGGAATATTGAAGTAATTTCTCACTCGCCACATTGAATGTATCAAATGAAATCAGAGAAGAATTCAAGGGAAATTAGGGGATGTATATCTTCAAAATACGGATCTCTTTATTTGTGTTATAGAAATAATTTTTTCCTCGTGAATGAATATCATGGAAGGGTGAAAACCTCTATAAGAAATTCATATACGGAAATATTTGTTTTAATATAAAGTATTGTAATTATACTTTTTAGTGTTCTCACTCAAGTGGAATGTTGGATAATAAATTCCTAACCTGATTTCCACTACATAGGATAATATTCGTTCATACAAAACTATGTATATAAAATTTATAGTATTTTATGTTGAATTGATGATTAATATATTGACATTTTAGTTAAGTGAAAAGTGAACAATAAGTTGAATAGTGTGTTTTTTTCATGTTTTGGAGAATGTGTGACATGATCTAAGTCTTCAAAAGTGCCTCATTTTAATTGGTCATCTAGATGAAGAATGTTTCCAAATGATTTTCTCATAAGGAGTGTGAATGACCACCCAATGTTCTCTTTTCATAGTTTGAGGTGTTAATGATGGTTCATTGTATCTGGTTGGAAGGGAAGGGAGAGATTTATTTTTCAAAAAATCTTGTTTTGAAAGATTATAATTTTGTCACAATTTGTTTAGGAACTTCAGTGAAAAAGATAAGATGATTCTAATGAAAAAAAATATTGGTGTTGGATTATTCAGACACTAGAATATATCCAAGTTGTATACATGGGATAAAATTGCGGGTTTCTTTCAAAATATCCAAAAGAACAAAAAAATATATACTATATAGTTTTTTTATACATATGTTTGGGGAAATTCACCAATTATATCTCACCTAATTTCTAGTTACTTTATTATGTCAATTTATGATTCCATAAAAATTCTGGAATATACTTCCTAAAACATAAAAGTGTGGTGTTTGGAATCATTGTTAAATTTAAATATATGATTTAATGAGAAACTGAATATATGTTGAAATGCATGTAGTGAGACAAATATCATTTGTTTACAAGAATATTTTACTAGAATTAATATAGAAACGAATAGATCCAGTATGATAATACTCTTATTTAAGCACAAAAACAAAATATTATATAAAAGAGAATGAATTATATGTTTATGGAGAGAATGATATGTAAAATTCTAAATTCTGGAATTCCTAATGAGTTTTTCGTAGATTAATAAGGGAAAAAATTACACAATCCAAAAAAGTACATCGACACTAGTGGGATACTGGTTACCAAAATAATTGTTGTTCAAACTAATTCAAAAATATTTACATCTCAATATTTTTAAGAGTTTTTCTTATTTTCATTTTGATAAAAAATACATATATAAAAATGAAAAAAAATCACATGGTTCTTCATAATAAATGGAGATGAATACATTGGTTTTTGGATTTAGTATGATGAAAAGTAGAATTTATTCGTAATCAAAATTGTGATCATTAATCATTATATCGTATGAAAACATCCAAACATTAAGGGAAAGGATGTTGAAGATAATGATTCAAGATCAACTAAATTTGATCTAAATGGTTCCCCTTTAAGAGCACAAGTTTTGTAAATTTCATATTTAATTCATTCTATAAAAATAATTAATGTCATGACGCGATTTTTTGAGGTTATTGAAGAATGTTTCGAAGTTTAAATAATTTATAATTTATTTTAGAGATCATTAAACATGGAAGAGAAATATATATTTCAAGAGAGTGAAGTTTAGTAAGTTACTACTAAAAAAGACGTTGAATCATAGCTTAATTTTTTAATATATTCATGGGTTTAATAGTTAGTTTTGATGTAAAGAGCATATCATAGTATATAAATTTTAATAATTTTAAGTGAACTAAAAAGTCTAGAAGAAGTGGTAACTCAGAGTGACTATGAAATGTTAGAGTTATAGATATTTGAGTATTTAGATCAACTAAGAGTAAGTAACAACTGGGAATCGATGGAATTATTAATAGGGAGGATTGAAATTGAAAACAAGTGGGTATTCTGATTGAATTATTAAGGTGGTGGATGGAAACAATATTAAGAAAGGATTCTTTAGAAGGGGTTTCAGTAGATGTAAGGCATTGAATTATATGAATTATCTTCTTATGTATTCAAACATACTACCATATGAACTGTTTTAAACATGGTATCATCTATAAATTTGTACCTAAAAAAAGTTTTTGTTAAGAAATATTTTATTCAATGGAATTTGAATGACAATGTGTATATGATAAAACCTGTTGGTTTTATATACAATCAAATTCAATTTTTTCTGTACAAAAGGAAAATTTATTTTTAGAAACATGCAACACTGCGTTGGAACTGGAATTTTGACTCCTTCATGGGAGATACGGGTTTCACACAAAGTAAAAAATGATTATTTTTTAACCAGAAAATTTTTAGGGGGAAGTGAATTCATAATCTTACTCTTATGAATGGATGATATTCAATTGGTGCGTATGGATATTTACCAAATTTTAAATTTAAAGGAGGACTTGTCTGGGAAGTTTGAGATTAATGATCTTGTAAATTCAATGATGTTATTGGGAATTATGTTTGAATGTGATAGGAAAACAATAATTTTTAATTTTTACATCGAGGGATTATATATGGGGGACTTTTGAGATATTAAAAATTAGTGGAGGAAAATTGATTTTAACTCCTCTAATTGGTCACTATGAACTTTCAAAAGAACATGGATCATGAATTAAAAGGAAAACAATTATATTTTGAATGTTTTATATTCTACAATAGTTGGAAGTCTTACGTATGTTATGATGTGTACACAACTAGAAATTTATCATGTAGTTGTATTAGTCATCAAAATAATGTAAAATATATGGAGATATCATTAAGAAGTTGTAAGTGGGTTATTTGGTTTCTAAAATGTACATAAGCTAAAAAGGTTTATTTCATATATTGTTATTTGTTTCATGGGAATTTATATGAATTCATTGAACTTGATTCTAAATCTGAACAGAGAACAACACTATTTTTTATAATTTACATAAAACCTATATCAGTTGACTGAATAAGATACAATCAATGATTATAAATTCTATAACAGATGAAGTGCAGGAGTATGTTATGAAAGATAGTGAGGTTGTCCTATTTTTGAGTTGTTTTGTTGTATAAATTGGATGCATTCATAGGGTAAGGATTCATTATTATGAAATTCCTAGTGAAATTCATCTTAATAAAAATTTATTATTTCATTGAATCACTAAAAACATTTATTTGATGTACTATTATATTTTAAATGTGGTGAAAAATGGTGAGTTTGAGATAAAGATGATAGATGAAAAATAAAATCCATAAAAACATTTTTATCAATAGACTGGGTTTGAAAATACAATTGAAATAAAATTTATTTATAGGTCTTGGGTGTACAGAAGAAGGTGGATACTTATTGTTCATAGTGAATGTTGAAGGAGGTGTCATGGTTATATAGAAATTATTCTTCCATTGGGAATTTTTTTTGAATGAGATAAGTCCACATTTGTTGAATGATTTTATTCAACAAGAATGAGTGGTTCCCGAATATAATTAGTGCATTGAGGTAGTGGTAGTGATACCATGATCCTTTAGTGTATTAGAATGAGTTTTTTGGAAGGATTTTATTCTAAAGGGGTTTTTTTAAAAGTTCCCAACATGAAGGGTTCTTATTATAGAACTTTTTTGGGACAACAAAATGATGTTCAATGTTTCATTGTGATTATGTAAGCTTACTTATTTACCATATTTTTTATTCACAATTCTTATTTCTGTGGGAGTTAAAAAAATAAGAATATTATAATGGGTGAAGTTCCATATTTCTCATAGGTCTTTGTAACTAGATGAATTGGAGGCACTCTCAATAAATTATATGGTGGGGACACAATTTATGATGATGTAATGGATACATATTGTAATTAAATTACATATTTTATTAATCCATATGACATATTAAGCCTCTATGTTTTAATCATTAATTTCTTCATAAATAAAATGTTGCAGTATTTCTCCTATAGACATAGGACATTCACTACATAACCTGTAAAACCATAGGTTTAATTTCTTGTTTTCATTGAAATTCATTACTTGAATGGTTTACATAATAGAGAAGAATTTATATTCCACTTAGAGTGGTGATTTTGGTGAGTATTGTTTCATCCATTTAATGGAACACTAATCTTTTAGGGAATTTGTTCTATAATCATTTTTGTTTGATATTGGATTGAGAACATGAGATTGATTATATGAAGGTTAGTGTATTGAGATACTCAACACATAAAGGGGTGAAATGATTTGAAATATAGGATATTTTTTTATGTGAAATATAAAATAATTATGATTGAATAATTATATATTAGAATGAATTTTGAAAATTAATTTGTTTAGTTAAGTGAAATATGAACATAGTTTTGCTTTATATAATGAGAAGTGTTAGTATTTATCACTAATTTTAAATGTTAATAAACAATGTTTCATGTTTTCAAAATAGTCATTAGTTAATATGAATTTCATGATTAAATCAATACAGAATGATGATGTCAAATAAATGTTCAATCCAGTACAAATTGGTGTGATGAAACTAGTGTCTATAATATATATGATCATAATATCCCCTTATTAGAGGCCACTAATTGGTGACCCAGATAGAGTCTCTAAGTAAACTCATAAATTCCTCCCCAAATGAATGTGGCTTCCTAATAGTAACAATCCTTGAGGCTGTTTTTTTTTGGGATATTATACCCTTGTATTAGAGTAAAAAATAATAGAAAATAACCAAATGAAACCGAAAACAATATTTATTAAGAGTACACAAAAGTAAAAAAGAACTAAAATGTTAAATAAAATAAAATAAGCAAGAATAAGGTTATAAATATTCATATTTACACTAATATTAATTAACTAATCACCCACAAGGATAATCACATGTACAAGTTAAAAATAATATAGAAGATGTTCTATTATTACACTTAATCCCCACCTCACCCATCTCTATAATATGAGAAATAAATCTCAGTAATTGACTTGATACTATGACACTTCCCTATGTAAATCTATGAAGAGTTAATTCGTCATGGGTACCAAAATGTCACGGCCACCCTATCAAGGTGTGAATGAAACTCAAAAGGGTAACACAAATGGGCACACAAACAATAATAGTAAATACAATTCATGTTCATGTGATATGATTATAATGAATAAATAATAACTAACTAAGTGTACCTATATAATCCACCTAGGTCCTTGGGTTCAAACATAAAACTCAAGATCAAATATACCAACTTCTTTTGCTGTAATATTTCATTGAGAGGGACACATATTGTTGAGGTTGATACGAAACCTATATATGATCTCATTTAAATGCTAATCAAAAGGTATAACCCATGTATCTTAGTAACCATCCAAGGATTATCATAATATCATAATAAATGTCAGATCTTATTGATCACTAAGCATCTCATAATCATCTAGAATCATTAGATCCAAGGGTTATAATCCCCTACATACCACACCACCATTGAGAATCTCTAAATCGTATGGAGGTAATCTATGGATTCCCACTATAACCAAGTGTCACTATATTCCATTGAGGAAATCCCAGACATCCCTTATTCATCAAATATCACTAGATCCTAAAGAGACAATCCTTGGAATTTACTAGTCACCAAATATCACTAGATCAAGGGGTGGAAATCCAGGTCATCCCCCAATCAAATCAAATCACTTGTTTATATGATGGTAATCTATCATATTAACCAATCACCAAATATCACTAAATCATAGGGAGTTAATACCTCACATTCACCAATCAAAAAATATCACTAGATAATATAAATGTTATCCCTCTAATACCCCAATCACCAAATATCATTAAACCTAGGAAGGAAATTACTAGTATCACATCAGAGGAAAATTCCATCAGTTCCAATAGAGGTAATCCCTGGAATATTTCATTGTCAAACATTATCTGATCTAAAGGAGGTACTCTATATAATACAGACACTATCCAAAATTTGTAGATCAAAGTGAGGTAATCCATGTAATCCAACAATCATATATATCAGATCCCATATCCTCCAAGTAACATCTTTTTTAAAAAAAGAAAACAATAAAATAATAACAAAAACATAGTTTGGGAACTTTCCCAATCCGTCTCATATAACAAAGCTCTGCCTCCCAATTACATTACTTATCCCTATAATGTATCCCCACCAATATCACATCAGTAATTATAGCTCTATGTGGAATTATTCAATCATCACTACCCACTCAATCATTAAACCTCTCAAGGGTTAAATTACAAAAGGGCATCTTCACTGGTCCCCTAGTTCAAAAATTATTAGAATAACCCTATATGGGCTTCTTGGTATAAATATATTCTCCCATGCAATTCATGTCAGTTAGAATTAATTTTTAATATCCCTAAAATAAATTTTATTCAAAAAAAATTTCATTTTGGGATCGGGATGCATTGAATTTCCCAATTTTATTAAATGGGGTTTTTAAAATATATATGTGGAACATGGCATGGACAATTTCATGGTTTATGTTGTGTTGATCCCACATATCAAATGTATACCATGCACCAGACTAACACACCATATATAGGGTTTGGTCCTTCTATGCAGCCAGACTAATTCCTCCCCAACCATGTCATGGATTAGGGAATCATTATTGAAATATGGCCATGTATTTTTCACTATGTCATGGTTGTTGGAATTTTGAGTTTGTGGCTATTATGTGATCAAAGTCTCCAATATTCTATTTTTTAACACCATTCCATGTTTTCGGCACTATTATAATTTTTAAATCATTAATCAGCCACATAGTCTTCAGGGGGGAGTTACGGTCAGCAATGTGGGCGAGTTTTATCATCAATGGAGGGTCATTTACTATACCCTAGACTTTATTTAACCCTTATATTCACTAATTTTGGCCAATCATGGTTCATGAATCATATTCCTTGATCGAGTATACATATTATATATGATGATGTGATTTTGGTTTATTTTCATCCTAGATACTCAAGGCGTTTTGGAGTACATGGTTCATATCTTCTCTGTGGTGGATACATTGTGATTCTTCAGGTATTATGGTTTTTTATTCAATGTATGATCTCATATTATCTTCATTATTTTGATTCCCCTATTTTTCATAAATCTTCCCTAACCCTAGATTCCAATTTTATTGGATATACAAATAGGTTTTTAGTTAACTGAGTAATTCTTAGTGCATTAGGTTTTATTTTGATACACCTTTATTACTAATGGCTACCGAGCATTATTTGTGGTGTAACTTACCATTTGGAAATGCCTCCACATCTATCCAAAATTCACTATTTGTTCCATGTATCACTATTGATAAAATACATGCCTGACCCAATAAATGTACTCACCTATGAGGAATTAGAACTGGAACCTTATATGTCTTATTGAGAAAAGAAAGTCATGATTATTAATCCCAGAGAACAAGTGTTGAGAAACCGGATGACTCGCCTGGTAAAAGTTCTATGGAGAAACCATAAGATGGAAGATGGAACTTGGGAACCTAAGGAACATACGATGAAGAACCACTCGAGTATTTTTATGCAGTAGTATTCTAGAAATTTTGGGGAAAAAATTATTTGAAGGAGGGGAGAATGTCACACCCCACGCTTCCATGGTATGCTTCTTTTTGAATAATACTGTAGCGTGTGTTGTACACAACTTCGAGTTCTAACACACACCACAACCAATCAAACTAGCCATTATGAATAGTAATAACACTTTTTGAAATTTTATAAATTTTATCTTTCAAAATGGACTTCATTTTTGGATTCTTAATATCAAAATTATCTTAGGGTGAATTTTTGTTATTTTTCGGAAAACATTCAATTTTTTATGAATAGTGAAAAAACACTGAGTTATAGTTTAAAACAAAATTTTTATTTAAATAATTATTTATATTATTTAAATTTAATTAAAGAAAAAATAGACATATATTACCTACATAAGTTCAATTTAATTCATTAGAGTCCATTTATAATAATTTTAGATATATAAAAATTTTATAGAACTTTCAACCATCTTTTACCCACATCCTAGGAAAATTTTCAAATTCACATAAAATATAATTTTACCACTTCTGTGAGTGGAATTTAGAAAATCTCATAGACACTGTTAATATTAAGGATTAAAATGTGGTTCAATAAGATAAAAATAATTTTTGGTGAATAGTAACTTTTTACATTTATTTACCAGGGTTAAAAGTAAATAGGGTAATTAAGGATAAAAATGGTATTATTATTACCCTAAGACATGTCATAATTCTATTGGCTAGGTATAATTATACCAAAAAAAACCTTAGGAATGAAATATGAACATCTTTGGTTCAATTGGATTAGATTATGACATTTATTATTGTTTAATCCAATGAAGAGTTAAAAGAGATAAGATCAATGTTTATTTACTAAAACATTTTTAATATAGGGTTATACAAAAGATAAATTAGATTATAAATATTCATTAGAAAGATAAAATTATTTCCTACATAATGGTATTTTATTTATAATTTTTAGACATTAAATAATATAATTTATTTATGAAACAATGGTGATGCAGTAATTACCTAATTAATGAAATATTAATGTAATTGATATTATAAATATCCAAATAAATGTAATTTTAAACTTTTTATGAATTTAAATAATTTTATAGGTTAAAATGACATATTAGGACTGGTTATATTAATTTTATTCCAAGTAATAATGCTGTTATAAATTCATCAAAAACAAAATACCCAATAGTGTCAAAATTTACATAATAGAGTTTTTAAAACAAATATTTTATTATTAATTTATTTTCTATTCCTAAAAATCTAAGTATCGGCGAAAGGACCTATATAATGATAGTTATATAATTAATGGGCCATTATGGGGTCGCTTTAAAGTTTATTGTATGTTTATTAACCATATAATATAAAAATTAAAAGAGACATGGTAAATGATAAACTAATTAACTAAGAGTTAAAACTAAAAGATAAGGTTAATAAAGTGACCCAAACCTGTATAAAACCTATTGGTTGAGTTTTTTTCAACCCATCCCCACCTTATCCTCAAAATAAATCAGTTTGTAGCCATTAAAAACCGAATATAAATTTATTATAAAATAATATTTCTTTCTTTTCCAAAGGTTCCCCTCACCCCTCTTATAAAATGTCACTCCCCTTTCACTCTAATTAATACCGTCAAAGCCATTTGGATAAGCCAATACATGCCCAAATATCCTACCAACTTCACTCAATTCAACCAATATGCCTTATTTTGATCAAAAATCCATCCTAAGGATCCATTTTGATAAAATCAAAAGGAAGAACCCGAAGAAGAGGTAATGTTTTCACCACCCTCTTTCAAGTTCCTTTCGTCTTCAAATTCTACTTTATTTTTTATTTCCATTCAAAAATAATAACTCCAGTATCTTCTATATACTTTGATGTTATTATAAATATGGTACAACCATATTCAGTATTCTATCCATCATTAGAATGACATGTCACCATACGTGTGTACGTACGGTTTACCGTCTCCACGTCGTCGTGTAATTGTTATTCAAAACAGTATTATTTTAATTATTATAATAATGATGTGTTATTGATGTAAATAATAAATATAACATGATAATTAATCTTTGTATATTATATACCGTCCAATTATATATTACCTTAATATCAAAAGAATGATATTTTTGCTCGTGCGTACGTACGGACTACCGTCTCCATGAACGCGATGAGATTCATTCTCCATCTTATCCATTCAATTATAATTCTCATTTAATGATTAAAAATAATTTTTAAGGACTTGATATCATTCTGGATATGAATAAGATACAACTGATCCATAACAAACCCGACTTATGTAAGAGAACATATAAATGAAAACGAGTAAGTTAACACCCAAAACCACGATAATACTAAGATATTATTAAAAAAGCAATGTTAAAACATCATATATGATATCAAATGAATTTAAATTATTATTGTATAATTTAATATAAATTATTTCAGCATTATAAAGGAGGTTAAACTACCCTATACAATAGAAAATTAAAAGTTAAGGGTTTATTTCACAATCTTTTCATTATCCGAGTTTGTTTATACGTAATTATCTACTGTGATCTCTTTATCATCCACATCCTTGTTTCTTAAAAATGAATTTCAAATAATTGTTACTATTTTATAGACTATGGGTTAAAGTCATTTGTAAACTTATATAATTTTTATAATATTTTTATAAAGTAATATTTTTGTCGCTTTCCAAACAATTCCCTTTTTAACATATATAAAAAATTAAGGTAGGAATGTTTTTTAACTTATATGGAAGGTGCAGCTATTTTCTGCCATTATAAAATCATCGAAGTTTCCCTTACAATCTTATAAGAATATTTTCAATGTAAATTTTTAATTTAATAATTATGTGGATTTTAAATGATTTCAAAAAAAGAGATATTTCTCTCAAATAGTTTTGATTTCATCTATGTCAACATGCTTTGATGGATTTTAAGGTTATATGAAGTTGATTTATTATGATACAAAACATTCATATAGTAATGAAGGTTTTGTGATATGTTTAACTGTGGATGTGTTATTTTTATTCAATTAATGGTTTATGAAGAATGTATTCACATTTCATATGCTAGTTTTAATACGAATGTTTATGTTATATTTAAACATGTTCATATGAGGAATGAATTGGATTTAATAAGTGACGGGTGGAGCCCGCTATAGCTCCTCGATGCATCCGTTGGTATGATGAGACAAAATAGTGTCTTGGAACAAGGACTTGAAAAAATCTTATTTGTAGTCTTGGCACAAGGCCTTGACTCTATGGTTATGATAGTGTGGCATTATGAATTCCATCATTATGAATGTGGTTATTGATTTTAAATGTGATTACTCGAATAGTAGAATATCCATGTGAATAATTATATGGAATTATTTCATTATATTTTTTCTTATATTATTATGAAGTTCAAGTTTAAAAGGCTTTGTTTTAGTTATACATTGCCTTAAATGTTTATGATTATTTATAAAAGTTTCCGCTATATTGTTATCCTTACTGAGCATCTGAGCTCACCCCTTTATATGTTTTATTTTACCCAGGATGTGAAGAAGTATTTTAGGATTGACCTGCAGGGATAGTATAAGGGGCTATGAGTGTGGACTATGGAGACTATGTTGTAGTAATTTTTCATTTTATGATGTAATGTAAGACTTATGAATGTATCGAGTGTTTCCAAAGCTAGTAAACTAATCGGTCTTTCGAGACTTGATCTTTTGTGATCATGCCAATGTTATGTAATAATGCACCATCTCTAGGTAACCGGGGTCGGGGCGTTGGAAATGTTACATTTGATTCTTATGTGATGAAAACTGTGAAAAAAATCAATTTTTGTAAGTAATAGATACTAATAATGTTCCTTATAGCTATTAAAGAAACATATCAAAACATGTGAACAAAAGAGAGCTGATGTTGAAATATATTAAGAATAATACCCTTCAATAATATTTTATTCCAATATAAATCCTTCATATACTGTCTACTTATGTAAGGGTGTTATTTATTTGGTTGATTCATTTTTATAAATATCATTACGTTAAAAAAATTTGAAGTCCATCATGAAAAAATGTTGTTAGATGCACCATTAATTATGTTTGAGTTAGAGAAAATATTTCCTTCATTACTTTTACTAGAATTCAACATCTATATGTCCATATTCCAATAAAATTACTTTATGGAAGAGTTTTTTCATTTCATTGGAAGTATCAAAATGAATGAAATATATACACCTTGAATTATTATGTCTGGAACATGATTCATCTGATAGTATTAATCAAGAAAGGTTACCTGGCTCAATAATATACAGATTTCTATTATATTTTTTTTTATAATTAGAATAAAATATGTAACATGCCTAAAAGAAAATAAGAAGATAATTATGAGAAAATTGATCATTCTTTTCCATTAATTCCCAAAAGGGGGATTTCTCATATCATATTTATTGAACACGTTAATCCTTAAAGAGTGAGATATGGCATGTCACACAGTTTTTTAACAATGATTTGTTTGAAGAATACGTAATGTAAGTAAATTGAACTTGTATATGTTATATCATATTATATTATTGTATATATATGTTAAGATATTTATATTTTTTTAGCATGTAACATAAAAAATTTATAAATAGAATGTGTCATATTTATCTTTTATAAGGAGGGTGACTTTTCACAGCAGAGTGTATTCTACCAAGATGAAGTTGATGTTATAATTACAACAATAATAAAATAAAATTAAACAATATTTATTTAATTTTAATATTTATTTATAATTCTGGTATTGATTTGTCATGCTTATTACGTCTCATAATAAATAAGTACTTCGGCTTTTGGTCCAAATTCTATGGTTTGTGAATGAAAATAAATTTGGATCATTGAGAACAATATTATTATAACTGAATGAGAAATTTATATGAGAGAACAACATGCAGGTTTTATGGTAACATTCACAATAAACTGTCATACCAGTTTATCAGATATTACAACTCGATTTAAAAATGTATCTTAATATGTAGTCATTGAGAATATAATAATATTGGATTATTACACCAATGGTTGAGTCAATTTGATGAAATTAAATTGGACTAACTAGATGAAAAGTAATGGAACATTTATTTATGATTATGGATTTAGATTTATTTACATGACTCACACTCTTTCTAATAATGATCCATATATAGTGGAATCAATAGAAAGAAATTTTTTATGTGAAAGATCATTTATGTCCTGAATTTGGGTTCATTATTGTAACACCCCCATAGATTTATAAATATATTTAATATTGAATGCTTGAAATACCGAGTCTCCAAATAATTCCACTTTTTTATAACCTAGCTAGAAAAATATATTTTTCCACATCTATGATTTTAATATCGAAACACTGACATACATTGTAGAGTTCAGTATTATATTTAGATTCCGATAATACAACCATAATTTTTGATGAATAGTAAAATACCCTTATGAATGGTTATATGAATAGTGATGTGACCCTTATGATTATTAAATCATATTATTATTTTATTATTTTAGGGAAATAAGATAACGAGATCTTGATTATTTTTTCAAAGTGATATTAAACAAATTATATTTTTGAAATTGTTAGTTTTTGAATAAATAAATATTTTTTAAATAAATTACATTATACATTTTTAGAAACATATTTTTAAATTTTTTTTTCATTTTCTAATTTTTATGATTTATATTAGGTTATGCTAAATTTATGATAATTTTATAAAATACTTTATTTTTTTGCGAATAGCAATTATACAGTTTTGTGGTTGATGTATGATTAACGTCAACATAATGATGTAATAATTAATTTAAAATTATGGTATACATATTTACATTAAAATATGATATGATTTTTCCCATGTTCTCTATACGATTCTCAAATACCTTGGTCAATCCCATGGTTTTTCATATACCACTAATGAGGAGTTGTTTGAAATTAATAAAAAACACTCTCTCCAGTTTTACTTTAAAAACCCACTCATTCATTTGTTTTAATTAATTCTAAGTTCATCATCCTAGTATATCTTTTATTTCTTCCTCCCTAGGTGTTCTCACAAGGTTTCCTCATTCCCATAAGGTCCCAACCATCATATTTTACAATGTAAGGTAATCTACCACGCTTCTCTTTTCAATCTCTCTTTTTATGTTATTCTCATTTAAATACAATTGGATTATGTTGGGATATGTCATTTCATCTTTCCATTACATTCCATATTATTTAATAATAATGAGACACCCATTATTCATCTCATTAAAATAATTTATGAATTTTATGTGACGTCTTTAGCCTTTAGAATTTTCGTAAGGGTTTTATACCCGAACTAGCATTTTATTTCTGGTAAAACTTACTCTATAAATACCTCAATTTAATTCACATTTATCCATATTTAATCCACATATAAAATTATATAATGTTCTATATGTATGTACCATTTATAATCATACATTCACTTATGAGGATTTATATGTTTTTAAATGGATATTTCTAAAATTCTTCTTGAAATTCCAGCCCGATTCTAGGCAATTTCACAAATTCTCACCTTCTTTAAAGGTCACTCTATAATATATTTTTTTCAACCATTATCTTTATAAAATTAGAAATTTTATTATGAAATTACTATAACACTTTTAATATAGTTTTAAATGAATATTTTTCCAAAATAACTATTCTTTTCACAGTAAAAGAGTATTTATCTCAAGAATTACTCGATTATTTTATAAGAGTATGTTCATCTATTTCAACAATCTTGTTTATTATTTTGTATTATTGGGAAAAATATTTTATGATATCATATACCATATTTAATTGAATGATTTATGGTTAGTTTGAATATGGGTTTGATATCTTAAAACCATGCACCAATTTACACTGAATGGTTTGTGTTTATGCTTAATATGTTGGTAAAGTTTTCTACATTTTATATGTTAGTTTCAATATGAATTTATATGTTTTTTATGTTTATAAAGATTCATATTATGATGAATTATAATTATTAAGTGATCGGCGTTGCTCACTATAACCCCCAATGTAACAGTGGGTATCATGAGACCTAATACTATCGTGACCCAAGGGATTCATAAAATGATTATATATGGTCTTAGAATGAGGCCATGATAGTATAGTTATGATGTCTGCAATTAGTAATTCCATATTTATGAGACTAGTAATTGAATTTTTATGATGTTATTATACTATTATAATACCCATGATTATTCTTTATTATGAAATTATTTTTTCAGCTCTTATTCAGGCTATAATGTGTTCAATTTCTTTTTTAAAGGAATGTGTTTTTAGTTATTAACCACACCTAATGTTTATGTTTCTAATATCTTAAGATTTATTGCTTACCCTTACAAAGAACTTGTGATCACCCATTTCCTATGTAATATTTTCTCAAGCCATGAAGATGTATATTATGAAAGACATGACGAAATAACCAAGGACTTATGGATGTTGTCATAGGATTTTCAAAACAAAATTCCATTCATGTTGTAATGTAAATCTTATGTATGTATAAAATTTTCCAAAACTACAAAATAATTCAATCTTGTAGGAAAAATATTTGTTTTAATCATTCCACTGTATTCAAATAAGGTCCCAGCTATGACAAACTAATGTCGGGTCATTACAGGTGGTATCAAATAATGTTTGGTAGAAAATATGGAAGAAATATTTAGAAAACATCAATTTGGGAAAAACACTAAGATAATATTTGAGGATAAAAATACATGAACATACTAGAATATTTGTTAGTGAATAGATAATGTGGATATTTCTAGTCAAAAAATCTCTGTCTAGATACTACAGGTGGATGTGGTTCTTTTACAAATGTACATAGTACTAACAACTATGACAAGGATTTTTGGGTTTTACATGGGGTATTATGGTACATGAAAATGGTCCTTACTGTAAAACTAGTTTGACACTCCTAGGGGAAAGGGTTTGGATAATTCACATTTTCTTTACAAGGCATTTTGATGGATTTAAATCTAAATTTTTACTCAACGAAATAGTGATTATGATTATGAGATTATCTATGTATAGAATCTCAATTTATGCTATGTATTTTTTTCATTGAGATTATACAGAAGGATTCATAATTGAATCTACTAAAATCCATAATTTAGAAATAGTGACAAGTAGAGGGAGTGAAAATCGAATGAACTTGTGTGTCCCATAAAGGTAATTCCCGCTGATGTAAGATAATGATATTTGATATTGTGTTGTTACTGATGCTAAAAAAAATATAACAATACTAGGACTGTCATGACCCCCTCCCCACAATGTGTACCCCTCCAGTTCTAGGAATGTGATAAGGGAGATAATGACCCCCGAGTCCCGCCTCCAGTTGGCCCCGGGTTGGCGACTAGTACCGAGGGTATAATAAACACACAAATGGGAGGCATTGCCCTCTAAGAGAACACATGAAGAAGAGAGAGATAAGATAGACACAAATAAACTCTAAATCACAACTAGAAAATAATAGAAGCTGAAGTGCATACATGAAACTTCATGAATAAGTGCTACCACTGGAAGGCAAAACTGCAAGTACCCAAAAGAATGTAAAAACAGCAGCCACCACAATCCCAAATAGATCCTGCAACCACAAGATAGTAGTAACCAGCCAGATCTCCAATCTGGTACAAGTGACCTAAAAACAATTTATATATACATAGGGTGAGTATAACAGTATACTCAGTAAGATCCTCTGTGAAGCCTCTCGTGCAAAAGTAAAGAAAGCATACTAAAGCACAGTAAACAACAAGTGAAACTAACTCATCACCTAAACAGGTATACCATGTTCCCAACCTCACCATGGCTACTCTCACAATGTAACACATACAAGAATATAGAATATAGTAAAGAAAATCAAGGGTACCCCACTACTACTTCGCCACTAGTTTGCTTCTTTTCCCTAACGTCGCACGTCCAAAGAATCTTTCTCCAAAAAGGCATTCCCGCAGACAACTGGACGAAGCACCACAATGTGCACATTATGCAACACAAAGGATTTCCTGCAAACACCATGGTGAAGCACCACACCATCCTCACAACCAAAGGTATCCTGGTAGGTTCTGGGAGCCACCACATCTCGCATAACATGTATCATACATCAGGTATTATACCTCAAGCCATTACATCCCATACGCCGAGTAAGGATCCTCAAGCCATCATAGCCTATACATGCTATACCTATAGCAGTCCATAGGATACTATATCCAGAATATATGTGTGTGAATAACCACAAGACATTAAATCCCTCTACACACATATATGGGGAAAACTAACTGTTATGCCAACAAGAAAAAGTATCTTCGAGGAGAAGAGATCGGGGCCAAAGGGGGTAGTCAGCCATTCACCCTCCCATCGGAATGTTGGGGAAAACACCCCCAGGGCTAAGAATCCCTGTGGTCTTAGTTTCCCTTATTGACAGGGTGGATTACCTTATTGAAACACAAAAAGTAGAGAATATACTATATCTCACAACCACACTATGGGCATAACCTAGTCTTAGACACAACTATAGCTAACCTCTCTAAGACTCTGGGATGTTACTTCTAATACTAGGTATCCTATAAGCACACAACCATTTAAAGAGCTTTATTAGATTACTTCATTCCATTTTTATTAGTTCCACTTGATGAAATTAATTCATTAAATATTAATTAACCATGAACAATTCCAAAATAAAATTCATTATAATCACACCCAAAATCCATTATCCCTTCAAAATTACTACCTCATCATTATGTTCCAGCAACTCCAACCCCATGAGTTAACACCATTTATTAAAATATTCATTTCCAAATTACATTCAAACATTCCCATGTATTCTAGAAAAAAATTCTAATCTACTAATCACAAGGGGTCTCAACATGGCGAGTAGATGTAATACCCATCGAGTATTTTCCACCTACAGCAAGAGCGTAGACCCATCCTCCCTTAAGAAGCTAAACAAGGAAAGAACGTGTCATACCACACGTGTATTTGCCTATTTTCGATGAAGGGTAGTTAAGACCAGCTGCCTCAAGTAGTGGGGAAAAGTAATTAAGATAAACAAAAAATAAGAAACAACAACTATCAACCAATCACATCCATCCCATTACATCTTCCTTGGTGTCCTCCCCAACAACCACATGCATAAACTGATGTGCCTCACCACTCTAGGAATCATCTTCTACCACAACCAAAAGGCTTTCATACCCCCACATATCACAACACCCATCCAGGATCACATCACAACACAAGCAGTAAGAAAAACAACATCACATCAATTGGGCTATTGGCCCTTTAACAATCAAGGAGGTAACTCAGAACCCTTTAAGGAATTTTTAAACAATCAGTTCTTTAATCCATATTAAATTAATAGAATTATTATTCATTTGTTCCAAATTCGGAATCCCTAATCAGAAAGCTATCACAAATAAATAAACATGATTACTACACAAATTTGATTAACATAAAATTACAATAATAACCATATTCGTTTTCATGCCTCTTTATCTTTAGCCAACAAATTTCAATTAATCCCAGTTTACGTTCTTTACTAATTTCCATCAGGAACAAACTGCTAAAAAATTCAAGCATAGATATCACACTATATTCAAAAATAGAAGGAAATAACATAGGATCGATATCAATTTGTTTATCTGGTTAAAATATTTATTATGTCAATTTCATTGTCATCTAGTGGGATTAAACATGATAACAATACAGTCTCACATAAGAGAAAAGAGAAGCAACGAATTCCCTACCTCAAGCAGTTCCTCACGTTCTTTATCCACACAACAGGTCACGATCCTCCTCTCACGACAATTACATCCACCAGGGGATGCCACGATATGACAGCACCAACCAAACCCCAAGAAAAACACCATCAGAAGCATGGAGATTACATGTTGTAATATGGAATAGAGAAGCAGGAGAAGATGATTTCCAAAATAATGAACATAAAAACATACCTTATATCGAAGATTGACCGATACAGCTTGGTTGCATAAAAACAGAGCGAAACCAATATGAGGAGTAAATATTTATTGTGAAACTTCTACGGGAAGGATTGAAAGGTTCTAACATCTCATAACTAAGAACAAAGTGGAAGGAAAAAGGGAGGAAGATATAATGTCCCTTTTGAAGATTTAATGGGGCGATGGTTTATGATATCCTTAATTACCCATTAAAAGATGATCACATTTACCAACATGTTTTGACAAGGTAAAAACATATCGAGTGATATGAATAATTAATATAGGATTTATGACCATTGAATCGTCCTTAAGAGTCCTTAAATTAAGGATTTAAATGTATTTTACGTTAAAGGAAATGCCAATGGGGAAAAACTTTAGGAAGCTAGAAACACTGTTCACCAACCATTTCTATACACCTACCTTTACTATACACCTTCCGATCTATGAAACTGATATATGAAACAGATTTGTGAAACCGATATATGAATTTGATTTGTGAAACCGATCTATGAAACATTGTACACCTACCTTTAATGTACACCTACCATTACTGTGCACCTACCCATTTGTGAAACTGATCTATGAAACTGATATGTGAAACTGATCTGTGAAAACGATCTGTGAAACCGATCTATGAAACATTGTACACCTACCGTTACTATACACCTACCGTTACTGTACACATATTAATATGTGAAACTGTTCTGTGAAACTGATTTTTGAAACACTGTACACCTACCATTACTGTATACCTACCGTTACTGTATGCCTACAGTTACTATACACCTACCGATCTATGAAACTAATATGTGAAACATTGTACACCTACTGTTACCGTACACCTACCATTTCTGTACAACTACCGATTTGTGAAACCGATCTATGAAACACTGTACACCTACCATTACTGTACAACTATAGATACTGTACACATATTATTACTGTACAGCTACCGATAAAACAAATCATAAAACATGAAACACTATTCACAGAACTGAAAATTTGGCAAAGTGTTGGGGATAAGTCACCTTGACCTCCTGGAACCTTCTCCAACACCACATTTTCACAATGTAATGGACCGGAGAGGTCCGGGCCATTACATCAGATACCTTTCAAAACATTCTCGTCCTCGATAATTCAATACCAACCTTGAAGAATATAAGGGTCTGAAGAACCACCCCGTAAGATACCACTAAGGGGAAAATGAGCTTGAATTGTATGAAATCTAAAACAAAACCACAAAATCCAAGACCAAGGGAACAAAAATTCCATATCTAAACAATTTAACCATAACATCACATCAGGGGTACATAAAATAAAGGTTCAGAGAAAACTCAGCACAACAACATAAAATAGCTCTAGGTACTAGACATGCATCTGGGGCTCACATTCCTAGGTACTCTCCTCTATTCCACCATGTCTCCACACAACATGAACTAAGGGAATAGAACATCCATGAAACACCTTCTCCTTGATGTCTTGGATCTCAACAGGTTTCTCCTCAAAGGTTGCGTCATCATCAACATCGATCACTCCCTAATAGATGATGTGAGATTCATCCTGAAGATAACGGTAGAGCTGTGATACATGGAAAACATCATGTATCCAACTCATCTATGGGGGAAGTTCTACTTAATATGCCATAGCTCCAACATGAGCTAACACCATGAAAGGCCCAACTAACCGGGGAGAAACCTTACTTCCAAGACCAAACCTCTGATGCCCACGACAGGGAGTCATCTTTAGAAACACATGATCCCCAACATTAAAATCCATGGGTCTCTTATTTTGATCAGCATATGATATCTGATGATCATTCATACTCTATATCCTTTCACAAATCACTCAGGCCATCTCTGTTGTATTCTGCACTAGTTCTGATCCTAGAATTGATGACTCTCCGACCCCAGTCCAGCACAACGGAGAACGGAAAGGCCATCCATACAAGGATTCAAACGGCTCCATACCAATGGTAGAGTGAAAACTATTATTGTAAGAAAACTCCACCAAGGGTAAGTGCCTCATCCATGAACCTATAAAATATATAACACAAGAGCATAACATGTCTTCAAGAGTCTGAATGGTTTGCTTAATCTTACAATCCATTTGAGGATGAAAAGAAATGAAAAGGCATAGTGGAGAACCCAAAGCATGTTGGAGACCTCTCCAAACCCTCGAGATAAAACAAGGATCTCGATCAGAAATGATCATCCTAGGGACTCCATGAAGTCTCACCACCTCCTCTAGATACTGCCTCGAGAAATCATCCACTGAGCTTGACACCTTGATTGCTATAAAGTGTGATGATTTTGTCAAACAATCCACTACCAAGAAAATAACATTATGTCATCCCGGAGCTTCAGGTAAACCAATAACAATGTCCATTGAGATTTCCTCCCACTTCCACTAAGGAATCTCTAATGGCTGGAGTAGACCACCAGGGATACGGTTTTCGGCCTTCACCCTCTGGCAGACTAAACATCGAGGCACAAACCCTGTAACCGCACGTTTCAGCCCAGGACACCAAAATATGGCTCCTTATGGATCAGTACATCTTTGTCATGCCAGGATGTACTACTAAAGGAGAATGGTGGAGATCTATGAGGATCATATCCTGCATCTTCAAGGGAACAAAAAGCCTTCCATGATAAAACACTCAGTCTTGGTCATCCTCCAACCAACAATCAGGGGCCTCACCACAAACAACTCGATCTCTCCAGACCTCCACCTCTAGATCTCCCAACTGCAACTCTTCCACCTTCTGCATCAGGGATGACTATACCATCATCTGAAAAAGACAACATCTTCCCCCAACTTCTCCCATATCTAGATTTAATGTCGAAATCTCTTCCATTACTCTCCACGAATCACCAGATTCATGCACAGAATCACTGCGTGACTTTCGGCTCAGCGCAACAGCTACATCATTTCCTTTTCTAGGTGTATATGATATTTCGATGTCGTATTCCTATAAGAAATACATCCACCAATTCTATGGTAAGTTAAAGTCACATTGAGACAAAACATACCTCAAAATATTATGATCGGTGAAAACCACAAAGTGCTCACCAAAAAGGTAATTTCTACACAACTTTAGAGAAAAAACCATGGTTGCCAACTCAAGCTCATGGGTGGCATTGTTCTATTCAAGGGGACACAACTGTCGAGTCCCATAAGAAAAAAATGACCTCTGTTTCATGAGAACACAGCCTAACCCCATATGTGAAGCATTGCAGAAATCATCAAACTGAACTCCCACAGCAGAAAGACAATGAACTAGAGATCTTACTAACTTCTCCATTAGATACTCGAAAGCATCCGGACACTGATTGGTCTATATGAATGCCTGATCCTTCCTGGTCAAAGCTATCAGAGGAGTCACAACCAGGGAGATATTGGCTATGGACCTCATGTATTATAATGTGAGACCAAGGAAACATCTCACCTTGGAAACTATCTTGGGGGCTTCCCCAGACACAACTGCTTCTATCATAGATGGATAAACATCTACTCTCTGCTGGGAAACAACATTCCCCAAGAAACATACATCTCTGGCCCAAAACACACACTTTGACAACTTCCCAAACAACTGATGTTTATGAAGAACTCCCAAAATAGCATGTAGATTCTCCGCATGCTCCTCTTCAGATGTAAAGTACACACGGATTTCGTTGATGAAAACCACCACAATCTTTTCTAGGAACTCACGGAACAGAGAATTCATCAATCCCATGAACACAGCTGGAGCATTCGTCATGCCAAACGATATTACAATGAACTCATAATGCCCATGATGACAACAGAAGGTAGTCATCATGATATCCTCATCCTTTACACGCATCTGATGATATCCTGACCGCAAGTCGATCTTTGAGAACCAACTTGAGCCCTTCAGTTGATCGAAAAAATCATCAATACATGGAAGAGGATAGTGATTCTTTTTTGTCTCTTTGTTTAAGTGATGGTAATCTACACACAACCGCAAACTACAGTCATCCTTTTTCACGAAAAAAACTGGTGCACCCCACGGTGACACACTTGGCCGAACAAAACCACCCTTCAAGATACCATGAAGATGTATAAATATCTCTCATAACTCATAAGTGGTCATCCTATATAGAGATATAGAGATAGGAGATTCTCCTAGATGTAGCATGATCCCAAACTCGATCTCTCATCGAGGGGGTAATGCTACAACCTATTCTGGAAAGACATCAGCGTACTCCTCTACGACCCAAGGAAACACCAACTGCTGAACCTCTGAAGAACCCAACATCATCTCACCCATAATGGATGATAAGGATGGAACACACCTATGACCCATCAGAGGATCTATCTCACCAAAAAACACCACTTTCTCTGCATCCACACTAATGAAGACGACCTTTTTCAAGAAGAAATCCATGATAGCCTGCACCGAATATAACCAATACATTCCGATGATGAAATATTATGGTTGTATTCATAAACATAGGAAATATCCCCAAGAGTAGTGTTTCCCCAACACTAGCTCACAGTCTCTGCGCACCAAACAAGTCAGCTCGACCTCCAACTGGCGTAATCTACGCCAAGGGCACTGGAAGCCTCTCTACCTCAAGCCCTGAATCATGGAAAAGG
Organism: Viscum album; assembly: GCA_963277665.1. Taxonomy (NCBI): domain Eukaryota; kingdom Viridiplantae; phylum Streptophyta; class Magnoliopsida; order Santalales; family Viscaceae; genus Viscum; species Viscum album. Next base: position 540,217,073 of record OY728133.1, read on the forward strand.
GTAGGTGATATGAAGGATTGGGTCACTCCTCAATCAAAAAAAGCATACACCAAGGTAGAAAACATGAAAAGGGTACCTTGAACAAAGTCTGGATCGCCTAGAGCTGGCAATGCTAGAGCATGTAGTAGACCACGACTTCCTCCACGGCTTCTCTAACCTTGATGAAGAACACCACCATGGTCGTGCTCTACTATCTGAGGACGAGGAACATCAGGGGGATGTCCTCTACCTGCCCCATCTACCCTATAATAATCTAATGTTGGTGCAATAGGCTGCTGCTACCTTGGCTGAAACTCCCTCAACGGAGGAACCTGGAGCATAGCGCTCGGTGCACAATGACCGCTCTGAAAGGTCAGGCACTCCCGCTTCTAATGGCAATTTCCACCACAAGAAAATCAAGCACCTGATCCCTTCCTATAATCCTGAGAGTTGTTGCCTCTGGATAAATGAGATGTTAAGGGTCGGGACCTACCTTCTGCTGAACGAAATCTCTTCTGCCCTGAAAACCGGGAACCCCGGACCACAGCTCTGCTTCGTGAGGAATCATGCCGATTCACCTCTCGTGATGATCTGGGCTAGGCCGAAGTCCTATCAACAAAAACTACCCTCGCCATTATTTCAAGATATGTTTTCAGTAAAAATGGGGTGACCTGGTGCTAGATCTATGGACACAAAGCCTCCTCACAATGTCTCACCCTAGCCTTCTAATCTGGAAACACGTTCGAAGCATATCGTAATAGGTTCATGAAATGTATTCCAAACTCTCGAACAGTAGAGCTCCCCTGTTGAAGGGTAAGAAGCTCCTGGCGACTGGATTCCTTCATAGTCGAAGAAAGAAACTCGACTCTAAACCTATCTCGGAACTCCTTCCATGAGATCGCAGACTCCTCACGAACCCCAAGGAACAAGAACCACCACTGCCTCACTGCTCTATGCAACATCGTCACAACCAATGACACCCAGTGCTCCTTCCGAGCATCAATTGAGCAGTAGCCTATCTCGACCTCCTCCCACTAGTCTTCCATGACTAAATCTGAAACGGAGCCTTCATGCTTCTGCAGACTCTGGTGCTGAAACTCTTGGAGTGTCTTCCTCCAAGTGTTTTCATCAACAACCTCTACCCTGTGGCGAACTACTGGAATAACCTAATGAACATTTTCTATGCAAACCTGAAGAGGACGTCTACCTGTAGCAAACCCTATAAACTAAAAACCGGTTAGAGATTTTAATCCAGGAATATGGAAGACTAAAAATTTATTAATTTATTATTTTCTTTTATTTTTTTTAGGTAAACCTATCCCAAGGTCTTCTCATTCAGACACAGGAACAAAAAGAATGACGCATGATACTTTCCTAGGTCTCTACCCTACAATTATTATCACCTTGTTTAGTAGCCATTGTAAACATAAAGGGTTGTACATCAGATCATAGGGGGACCTAAATGCCTATGTCTCATCCTATCTCCATTGTTTACCTCACTTGTTAAACATGAATGAAATTTTTTCCCTACCAACCCATGCATCCTCATCTGTACCTTACTCCAAACTCCATCATATCCCTCACCCAGACCTCTAATACCACTCTATCATGACCCCCTCCCCACAAAGGGTACCCCTCCTAGGCCGGCAATTTGAGATGGGAGATAATGACCCCAGAGTCCTGCCTCTATTAGGCCTCGGGTTGTCGACTCGCACTGAGGGTATAGTAAACACACAAATGGGAGGCATTACCCTATAAGAGAACACAGTAAGAAGAGAGAGATAGGATAGACACCAATCAAAGCTAACTCAGAACTGGAATGTAAAAGAAACCCACGTGCATATATGAAATGTCATGCAAAAGTACTACAACTAGAAGGGAAATACTACAAGTACCGAAAATAATGTAAAAATATTAGAAACCACATGCCCGAACACCTCCTGCATCCACAAGCTAGTAGTAACGAGCCTAATCTCCAACCTACTCCAAGTGACCTGAAAAACAGTTTATATATACATAGGGAGTGTGCAATAGTATTCTCAATAGGATCCTCTCCGAAGCCTCTCGTGAAATAGAAATGAAATAATGCTAAAGCACAGTGAACAACAAGTGAAACTAACTCGTCACCTAAATAGGTACAGTATGTTCCCAACCTCACCATGGCTACTATCACCAAGTAACACATACAAGAATATTGCATATAGTAATGAATATCAAGGGTACCCCTCTACGACTTCCCCACTGGTTTGCCACTTTTCCCCAACATTGCACATCCTAAGAATCTCTCTCCAAAAAGGCTTGCCCGCAGACACCTGGGCGAAGTACCACAATATGCACCTCGTTCTACACAAAGGCATTCCCACAGACACCTGGGCATAACACCACACTATCCTCACAACCAAAGGTAAACAGTTAGGTTTTGGGAGCCACCAGAGCTCGCATAACGTGTATCACATGTCGGGTATTATACCTCAAGCTATTAAACCCCATACACCGAGTAAGGATCCTCAAGCCATCACATCCTATACATGCTACACCTATAGTAGTCCAAAGGATACTATATACAGAATATATGTGTGTGAATAACCACAGGCCATTACATCCCTCAACACACATATATGGGGAAAACTAACCGATGTGCCTACCAAAAAAATTATCTACCAAGACAAGAGAGCGGGGATAAAGGGGGTAGTCAGCCATTCACCCTCCCATAAAAATGTTACAGAAAACACCCCCAGGGCTCAGAATCCCTAGGGTGTTAGTTTCCATTTCTGGAAGGGTGGTGTAGCATATAGAAACAATAAAAGTATATAATATACTATATCACACAACAACACAATGGGAATAATATAATTTTAGACAAAACTGTAGCTAATGTCTCTCAGACTTCAGGCTTCTACATCTATGACTGGGTATCTTATAAGCACACAACCATTTAAATAGCTTTATTAGATTACATCATTCCCTTTTTATCAGTTCCACGTTATGTTAATTAATTCATTAAACATTAATTAACCAGGAACAATTCCACATAAAACATCATTAGAATAACACCCAAAATCCACAGTCCCATTAAAATTGCAACCTCATCATTATGTTCCAGCTACTCCAACACCATGTGTTAACACCATATATTAAAATATTCATTACAAAATTACTTTCCCAAATTCCCAAGAATTCTAGAAATACATTTTAAGCTACTAAACAGAAGGGGCTCAGCACAGTGAGTAGATGTACTACATGTCATGTCTTTACCGACTATAGTAAGAGCGTAGAACCATACCCCCTTGAGAAGCTAAACACGGAAATCACGTGTCTTACCCCTCACGTCTTCGCCTCTTTTGGAAGAAGGGTATGCAAGACCAGCTTCCTTGAGCAGCGGGGAAAAGTAAAGTAGATAAACAACAAATAAGAAACAACAAGCATCCAACAATCACATCCATCCAATTCTATCATCCCTGGTGTCCTCCACAACACCCACATGCATAAAATGATAAGTCTCTCCACTCAAGGCATCATCTGCTACCACATCCAAAAGGCCTCCATGCCCCCACATATCACATCACCCATCCAAGGTCATGTCACAAAACAAGAATCAAGAAAAACAACATCACATAAATTGGGCTATTTGCCCTTTAAAAATCAAGATGGTAACTTAGAATCTTTTATGGAATTATCAAACAATCAGTTATTTAGCCCATCTTGAATTAACTTATTTATTATTTGTTGGTTCCAAATTTAGGAACCCTAATCTGTAAGCTATCAAAAATAAATAAACATGCTTACTTCACTAATTTGATTAACATAATATTACAACAAGAACCAGATTCGTTTTCATGCCTCTTTATCTATAGCCAACAATTATCAATTAATACCGGTTTACATTCTTTAGCGATTTCCATCAAGAACAAACAACTATTAAAAGAAAGCATAGATATCACACTATCTAGAAAAACAAGAAGCAATAACATATGATCGATATGAATTTATTTATCCAGTTAAAATATTTATTATGCCAATTCCATTTTCATCCAGTGGGATTACACATGCTATCAATATAGTTGCACGTAAGAGAAAATAGAAGCAATGAATCCCCAATGTCAAATAGTTCCTCAGGTTTTTTATCCACACAATGGGTCACTGTCCTCCTCTCGCGACAACTACATCCACCCGAGGATGCCACTGTACGACAGCACCAACCAAAACCCAAGAAAAACCCCATTAGAATCATGGAGATTACATGTTGTAATATGTAAAGGAGAAACAGGAGAAGATGGTCCCAAAAAGAATAAAGTTAGAAACATACCTCATATCGAAGATTGACCGATACATCTTGGTTGTATCATAATAGAGTGGAACCAATCCGAGGAGTAAAGTTTTGTTATGAAACTCCTACTTGAAGGATTGAAAGGTTCTAGTATCTCATAGCCGAGAACAAAGAGGAAGAAAAAAGGGAGGAAGATATGTTTTCCCATTTAAATATTTAATGGGGAAATTGTTTAAGATATGCTTAAATTCACTTTAAAAGCGTATTACATTAACCCACGCGTTTTGACAAGGTAAAAACATCCCTAGTCATAGGAACAATTAATATAGGATTTATAACCATTTAATCATCATTAAGAGTCCTTAAAATAAGGCTTTAAATGTATTTTATGTCAAAGGGGAAAAACTATATGAAGCTGGAAACACTGTTCACCAACCGTTATTGTACACCTACCATTAATGTACACCTACCGATCCATGAAACCAATATGTGAAAATGATCTATGAAACTGATATGTGAAAACAATATGTGAAACACTATACACCTAATATTACTGTACACCTAACATTACTGTACACCTATGGATTTATGAAACTGATTTATGAAACCGATCTGTGAAACCGATCTGTGAAACTGATCAGTGATACCGATCTGGGAATCTGATCTGTGAAACACTGTACACCTACCATTACTATACACCTACCGATCTGTGATATTGATATCTGAAACATTGTAAACCTACCATTACTGTACACCTACCATTAATGTACATCTACCGATCTCTGAAACCGATATCTGAAACCGATTCGTGAAACTAATTTCTGAAAAATAGTACACCTACTGTTACTGTACACCTACCATTACTATACACCTATCGATCTGTGTAACTGATATGTGAAACCGATCTGTGAAACTGATCTGTGAAACTGATCTGTGAAATATTATACACCTACTGTTACTGTAAACTTACCATTACTGTACACTTACCATTACTGTACACCTACCATTATTGTACACCTATCGATAGAACCAATCATAAAACTGGAAACACTGTTCACAGGACTAGAAAATTGGAAAAGTGTTGGGGATAACTCATCAAGACCTCCTAGAACACCTCTGACACCACATTTTCAGAAAGTAATGAACTAGAGAGGTCTGAGACATTACAAGGACAGTTGACTGAAGATATGAATTACAACCCTACATGTATAGAGTATCCATAAAAACAATGTTGGGATCTTTTTTAGATGACTTTATGCAACAAAAGCCTCCATCATTTATAAAGACAATAGAGCCATTGGTAGAAGAGCAGTGTATAAGTTTATTTGAGATGAAATTTCCCACATTGGGATTTACCGAAAGAGACAAGGTTGTCATGGTATTTTATCGATTATCATGAGATGCAGATTAGTGGAGGTCAATAACAGAAAACATAAAATAGGATGAATATATTAATGAAATGGAGTGGAGGGATTCTATAAAAATATTCTTATAAAAATACATCCCCTGTGAATATTGAGATAATATGGAATTCTAGTACTTGAATATGAGAAAAAATAGGATTAAAATGTTTCAATGTATGAAGCTAACTTCACAATGCTTGAAATACATTTTGCGGACAACATACGTAATCTATGGAGTATGAATAGTCAATTATTTGATGGTTTAAAACCATTTCAAGGAAGGGATTTAGTCTCCTAAAGATTCTCATCATATGAATATATAGTCTCATGTGATATCATGATAGAATATTAAATATCTATGTCATATGATTTTTAGGTAATGTAAGATAAGAAGTGGGATAATAGAAACTCTGGAAAAGTATCTATAGAAATGGGGAAGGAAGGATTTGAAATTCCACACATTGATAATTCAGTGAAGAGACACCCCGATACTTAATTGATGCTTATGGGTGTTTGTTACAAGTGCTGGATAAAATGAAACCTTTATTTATATTTTAAGGAGAAGAAAGAAGATATCAGTATTCAATGCAAGAATTACATGGATAATGGAAATTATTCAAATGAATTTCATATGCATTAGTGAATAGTTCCCTATAAAAATACAATGGAGAAATGTCAACCTTATGTGATCACAACTTATAATATTTAATTTCATAAGGATGTGGCGGTAGGTACTTTACATGTTTCCTCAAAATTAGAAAAATATTTATTTGATCCCAGATCATCACATTCTTTCATATTGTCCCAGTTTTCCATTAAAAATTAGATAGTCCCAATTTGATTTAATGAGGGGTTTGTTAGTCAAAACTCCAAATGGAAGTATCATTCCAATAAAGTTGTTTTAGGTGGTCCCCATTATAAAATATAAACATGCTTTATCTTACATATTTATTATCACATCGATGATTTACATGAAATAATTCCCTGTATTGATTTTCATTCAGTCCGTGATGAAAAAATTTATTTCATGAAGAAGGATTTTACAGTTTTTGAGGATGATGAAGAATATCTTATCTTCAGGGTAGAAGCATCACCATCTGATTCTCATCTAGATTCACCACTAGTATCTCTACTAAATTCAATTACTTCTGATGAATAGAAAAAATATTTATGTGTGATGAAATGAATGTTCAAATATAGGACGTAACTATTTTGAAAGATTATCTTAATGTGTTTCCAGAGAAATTATCTGGACATCCTCTAGATTAGGAATTTGAGTTCTCTAAAAATATAATTCTTGGTTCAAGGCATATATAAAAGAGTAATTATAGAATTTACACTATATAATTAGTAGAACTGAATAAAAAACTAGATGAATTAGGTGATAAAATATTTATTCTCCCTAGTGTATCTCTTTAGGGAGACCATATTATATTCATTAAGAGGAAAGATTGATCAACTTGGTTATGCATTAACTATTGATATATCAATGATATAACAATAAAGAATGAGTATCCCCTACTATGAATTAATGATTTATTTGGTCAAATTCATGGAGCACAATATTTTTTGATGATTTATCTTTGATCTAGATATCATCATTTGTGAGTGAGGAATCATGATATTCCAAAGACAACATTTCGAACTAGTTATGAAAATTATGAGTTTATAAAAATGCCTTTTGAAATAACTAATGAACCCTCTATCTACATTAATCTAATTAATATAGTTTTCAATGAATATCTCAATGACATTGTGGTGATATTTATTGATGATATCTTGGAATATTCAAAAATCAATGAATATCGTGAAAATATCGTTTTCACTATTCTAAAGTCTCTTAAATGAAATGAATTATATGGGATGTTTAACAAGGTTGAATTTTTTCATCAATCGGTTTCTTATCATGGCCAATTTGTCTCTAAATATGGAATATTTTTTGATCCTATGAAGATAAAGGATTTTCCTGAATGACCTACTCCAATGAACCTAACTAAAGTACATAGTTTTAATTTTTTGTTAGGTTATTATCGATGTATCATTCAGAACATCGCCCGTTTTGTCAAACCCATGGACAAAGTTTACATGTAAACGAGTTATGTTAATATGGAGAAAATAATGTGAGGACTATATTGATTAATTTAAGTGGATATCAGTGAATTCCACGATCCGAACTCTACCATCAGTGAATGAAGAGTTTTTTATATACAGTGATGCAAAAAAGAATTTACATAGTTGTGTCCATATGCATAATGATTGAGTTTTTTCCTAATAATCAAGGTAGTTAAAAATTTATTATCCAAACCATATTACTCATGATATTTTGTTATATTATATAATCATTTTACTAAAAATATTGATAAAATATATTTATAGTGAACGATATGAGATATATATGAATCAGAAGAGTATAATATATATCTTTTCATAGAAATAACTCAAAATGTGGAAAAAGCGATGGTTCGAACAACTCATGGATTATGATCGTTCCATACACAACCACCGAGAAAAATGAAATTAAGGTATATGATGCATTAAGAAGGTTGGATCATCGAGTTTTAAACAAAATGAGGATTGGAAGGGATTCAGTATTCATGGATATAATAAGGATAGACATGGTAATTATCAATAAAGGTGAAACTTCATTAGTTTTTCAATTGGATTACCAACCATATTTATCAGAAAGGATTAAAATCTCTCAGACTAATGACGAGAACCTTTTGATAAAAAATTATGTTTTTAATGATGTGAAGTTGGCCGACTTCATTTGTGAAGATAGAATTCTGAAATTTGGATGGAGGCTATGAGTTATCTCAATAACGAAGCTGAAAATGTAGTTATTGGATTATTCCCATAGCTCCAATTTTCTTATACAACTTAGTAGTACAATAATGTATTGATATTTTAAGCAACATTTCTAGTGGGAAAAATGATGTAGACAATTGGTGATAATTGATAATGATGATTAGAAATTCAATAAGTCAAGGGTAAATGACAACATCATAGATGATTAATTCAACCATTACTTTTTCCTACCTAGAAATTGGATGAAATGCCCATGGATTTTTTCACTAGATTTCAAAAAACACTATGATAAAATGATGCAATATGGATAACTATGGATTGAATTATGTAATCTACACATTTTCTCATTATAAGGGAGGATATTCCACTGGAGTGCCTTATGTGACTCTAGATCAGTGAATTTGTAAGACTTCATGCAGAACCTCTCACAATTGTGTTTGACCTTTATCTATGATTTACATCGAAACTCTTGAAATGTATTCTGAAATCCCCATATACTGAGCTTTGATTGAGTACTTATTATCACCCTAAAACTGATGGTAATGAAGAAAGGATGTTCTAAACATTATAAGACATGTTGAGATCATTCTCACCTTACTTTCTAGATATGAAGGGTTTGTATTTACTATTGACGGTGTTTCCTGAGAATAATTGTTTCCATTCATGAATTCAAAGGAACCATATGATGCATTATATGGAAAGAGATGTCGTACCCCAACTTGATGGGATGATGTTGGTGAAAGGAAGCTTGTGGGTCCAGATCTGTGGTAGGAAACAACAATGATGGTAAAAACTACTCAAACCCACTTCAAATTAACTCATTGTAGACAAAAATATATTCTTATTAACAAAGGAAGGATTTTCAATTTCTAGTGGGTGATTGTTTTTTCTTAAATGTATCTCCATGGAAGGGTATAAAAGGATTGGGAAGATAGGGAAAAGGATCCCAAGTTACATAGTCCCTTTTTAAATTCTAGAGATAATAGGAACTATAGCTTATTGTTTGGCAGTGTCGAATAGCCTTTATAAGGTACTCAATGTGTTCTATGTCTCATTGATGAGAATTTACATGCCAGAACCAATCCATGTCCTAACATCTAAAGGTATTGAATCAGAACATGTCTTATATTACTGTGAAGAGACTATCCATAATCTAGATGCAAAAGAACAAGTGTTTTGGAATCGGATGACTCGACGGGTAATGATACTTTGGAAAATTTATAAAAACGAAGAGGCAACATTGGAGCCTGAGTATCATCTAATGCAGAACTACCAAAATCTTTTTGTTAGGTATCATTCTTGTAATTTTGAGGATGAAATTTATGTAATGATGGGAGAATATAACACCAAATGAATTTATAAAAAAATAATATTGAATGCATGAAAAACTAGGTATCGACAAAACACCATATTATTATATCGTAGAATGTAACCATAATATTTCCACCTTTGTGATTTGAATTTCATAGAACTGAAATACACAGTTGAATTTAGTAAGATATTTAGAGTCTGATAAGTCAAACATAGTTTATAGTGAATAGCAACATACCCTTGTGAATATGAATATGAATAGAAATATGACCCTTATTCATAGTAAATCATATTATTATTTTATTTTCTTATGTTTATAATATAATGAGATCTTGATTGAATTTTCCAAGTGATATAAAACAAATTATAGTATTAAAACTGTTTTTTTCGAAATTTTTTTGATATTATTTAAAAATTTAATTAATCATATTGTGAGTAATTTTTTTAAAAAATGTATCTTCTTTTTGAATTCAGAACATCATTATTAGTTTGTATTGAATTCATGATAATTTCATAAAATATAATACTTTTTCATTAATAATAATAATACAGTTTGACTATTCGGTATTATTAGTGACATCAAAATGATGTAATAATTAATATAAAATTTTGCACTAATTGTGTATATTAAAATATGATGCGATTTGTCCATTTTTTTTCATTCCCTGGAATATACGATTGATAATCCCCTTGTTTTTAAAATACCACTAATGAGTTGTCCATTGATATTATAAAAAAACAATCCCACTTTTAATATAACCCCCCCCAGATTTTATCATCTTCATTCATTAAAAATTCAAAATCATCAATTCTATGGTAGTTTTACCTCCCTAAATGTTCTCAAAAGGTGTATACAAGCCCCCAAGATCCCAACCTTAATTATTTAGGAGTTACTCAACATGGCAAGGTAATCTACCACCATTCTATTTTCAAGAAATATTTTTCTATTATTCTCCATTAATTTAAATTTTCTTATGTTGGGATATGTCATTACATATTCCAATAATTCCATTATTATGAAATAATTATAAGATATCCCTTATATTTCATCAACATATTTTATGAATTTTATGTGATGCATTTAGGCAGCCAAATTATCATAAGGGTTTTCTACCTAAAACTCCATTTTCAATCGAGTTACCCTTATTACCTACATTAATCTATAAAATTCTTATTTATTCAAATTTACTCCTAATATATTATGTGAGAATTTTATATATATGTATACCATCCAGAATCCTACTTTCATTTATGTGAATTTATATTTTTTAAAATGATGTTTCTAATTTTTTTCCTGAAATACAAGACTGATTGAAGGGAATTTATAAAATTATTACCTATTATAAAGGAAACTCTATAATTTTTTTAGAAAAAAATTATCATTATAAAATGAATAATTTTATTATTAAAACAATATCATAGTTCACTTATGGTTTTATAAAAATATTTTTCAAAAATAACTATTCTTTTCAAAGTAAAAGTGTTTTTGTTACCAGAATTTCTCGATGATTTTATAAGAGTACCTTCATAAATTTCAATACATTTGATCATTCATATATATAATTGTTGTTAATATATTCTAATATCATCTAAAATATTAAATTGAATGGTTTATGATCCGTTTTTCTGTTGGTCTACTATCTCAAAACAATCAACATGTTAACTCCGAATGGTTAGTGTTTATGCTTAATGTTAGTGGAAAGTTATCGACATTTCATATGATAGTTTAAATATGAATGGATATGTTTTTTTGGTTTATATCCAAAAATAAGAGGACTGAATTGTACATATTAAGTGATTGGTGATTCCTACTATACTACCTTGATGCATATGTTGGTCCCATGATACAAACTACAGTCTTGGAATTAGGCCTTCACAAAATGATTATTTTTGTTCAGGGAATGAGGAATTGACAGTATGCTTATGATGTATAGAATTAGGCATTCCCTCGTTATGAGACTAGTAATTAAATTTTCATGTAGTTATTTAAATTGTAAAATAGCCATGATTATGATTTATTATGGAATTATTTGCTCACATCTTATTGAAAACATAATGTGTGGAATTTAATTTTTAAATTAATATTTTTTTAGTAATTCAACATGATTAATGTTTATGTTTATGATATATTCTAATTTATTGCTCAACCTCAAAGAGAATTTGAGCTCAACCCTTTATTAATTTTTATTTTTCTAGGACAATAATTGTTATATTATGAATGAAATGGAGAAATAACCTAGAAGATATGGATGTTGTCAAAGGGGTTTCTAAATTTTTTTTCCTTTCATGTTGTAATGTTGAACTTATGTATGTATCTGGTTTTCCAATACTACTAAACTATTCATTCATTCAGGATATTGCATTCTTGTAATCATACTGATGTAATAAAATAAGGCACCAACTCTATGAAACTAGGTTCTGATGATTACAATTATTTATGTAATCCCAATATATAATTTTTATAATTGTGATTATTATATTGACACCATCCATCCTCTAATTAGCCAAGATCGATTTATCACTTACGACGAATCCAATTCTCAATTGTTAGATATGACCATGAAAGTCATGTTGTTGTAGGTACCATATAAAATCATCGATTTTTATCATATTTCTTTTGGTTTAGCTCATCTTGGGTTTTTGAGGTTGTGTTACTAAAAAAATTAGATTTTATATATTATATTATTTTATCCAAAATTTCCTTCATCTTCATTTTCATGATATACTGGTTGTGGTTTTATTTGATTTTCATTTTCAAATATTGAATTCAAATTTATTATATTCTACCAAATGAAATAAAAATGAAACAATTAAATAATATTAAAAAAGAAGGTAAATATAATTAATTAATATTAAACTAATAAAAATAAAAATAAAAACTAATGAAATTAATTACCTCACCAAAAAATTGTAGATAGACCAAAACCAAAATCTGAACCAAATGACCAAACCCAAAAAAGGGAAAATGATCTAATCAATTAACCAAATTGAACCAAATGAAATAAAATATTTAATTGAACTATATTGAAAATAGATAGAACCAATATCATACACATTCTAAACATGCTAATTTGAATGTAATTAATTTATCAGGGACATGTATTTTAATTTTTCATATTCATCCTAGTAAATAGAAAATGCTTTTTCTATATCATTGTGTATCCTTTATTTGGTTTTCATTTAGAATTCTTTAATCAAGTCATGTATCATATTTTTCATATTTGACTTAGGCATTAGTAGTAGATTTCTAATTAATTAATTAAATTATTAAATGATGAAATGAAAAATATTAAAGAGAAATTAATGAAATTAATAACAAAAAATAATCACTAAATGGGGGAGATATGCCTCCCTATATTGATTTCCATTGGGAATATTTTATTTAAAATACATATAGAAATAACTTATATTTCCAAGAGATTAATTTTATTTTTTAACTTTTAATCAGGATCCACCACCAAGTGAATATTTATTATATGACTAGCCTAATGGTACCAATTCTCATCCATACGATAAGAGGTTATTGGTACTAGAGCTACACACACCACTCTTCATACCCAATCACACCCTGTCCCTTCTACTAACATACCTGATGGTACACCTTCTAATCCCATAGTGTCATTAGTAATATCCAGAATATTTTTTCCTTATGTGTTCACAACCATTTTCATCTCATAATTATTTAATATCATTCTCTTATACAATGATGAATCAATCTCCTTATACATATTATACATTTCCATAGATGTTTAGTCCATATTAATTTTCCTACTACTTCAATCTCCATGAGTTTCTATTTTCATGATCTTTCAACTTCTACTATAACACATTCCTAGCCTCACGAGAAATAATTAGGTCCCAATCCTTATCTATAGGTTTATAATACTTCAAATATTGGGGATCCAGTGGAACCCATTGATCATACCACCTCAAGTATATTTATATAACCCTATTAAATATTATTCAGGATAATTTATTTTCATTATACAATTTATTGATATAATATATATATTTTTTCATAGATGGATCAACCACTATGAGGAATGGGAATACATGCATGTCTGTCGTGCAGAACTTTCCGACACAACTGATGTTTGAGTATAATGAAGAAAATTATTTTGGAAAAAATAAGGTAAGAATGTAGGATTGTTTTTTTAGATTCATTCCAAATACTCTGGCATAAATCTCATCATTCCATTATCCTAGAGACACATTCCTAAAGAAATAAAGGAAAATTATAATGAGAAAATATGGGTAAGATAATTAATTGGATTTAATTTTATATTATATATATATATTAATTAATATTTTGCAGATATATTCATTATGATTTTCTCGATGGGGAAGGTCTGAGGGCTGCACAACTCATGGAATTAGGAAAGCTACAGATTACATAAAATTGTAAGTTGTATAGTGTGGAATTATAGAGTTGGTTTGGATTTAAAGGACATATCTATATTGAATAAGTGTCATATAGCATATTATTGAGAAATTATTTCCTATTGGAATGGTATATTGTTCAAGTTATTAATCAAATTTTAGGTTTCTGAATAAAATTACCTTGATTTTCATTAATACATTGTTTTTTATTATTGAAAATTATTTTTTAGGAGGTGTCAGGAAGTGATTAAAAAATGATTGTATAAAATATATCCACCTGTTGGGGTAAACTAGGATATCAGACTATGAGAGGAGTTAGGTGAATTTTTTTTTTATTTTTTCCATCTGTAAATAAATTAGGGAAATAAAAATTATTCAACTGAAATATATATGCCTTCATCTGAATTTTTCCAAAACAACTATATTGAATAATTATATTTTTGGGGATATGTTAAAGAAATATTTTCTATATAGATGTGTGAAATGTTTTTTAACATACTATATTTTATTTTGGAATCCTATATAACTACTTAGTCATGTGGAAATTTCATATGTGTTAGTTAGAAAAATATAGGAAATGTGTGTGGGGAACCTCTTATGATTTCCATTGTTTTTCATTAGGACTTTCACATTTTTGATTCCTACATATTTCATTCCATTTATAATTTTTCCATATAACTGATCATGTATTATTTAATTTATTATTTATCTTTTTAATTTAGTTCTAAAATATTAGGATTAATATTGTTAGCTTTGTGAAAAATTCAATAAATTTCGTATTTAATTGATTTTTTGACATTGGTTATTGTTGATTTTTCTTCAATTGTTACCACATAAACACCATTCAACCAATTATTATAGCTATAAATTTCTATCTTTAACTTTTTAGCACTACAAATATGCACAATAAAAAAAATTAAAATTAAAATCATATTTAATGTTTTTGTTATAAAATAACACTTTTGTACCTTCATACCTTACATATAATACTTAGACTACCAATATAATAATTTTCCAAAACTAAATAGTATATATATTTTTATAATAAAAATATGCACCAAAAAAAGTTCGTAGACTTTCGATAAATAGTTTCACTATTTTTTTAAAAAACTAAATTTTATTTTATTATTACATATCAACCTAAAACATTAAAATAAAACTAATAACATCTTTATATCACATCAATGGATATTAAATCATCCGACCTTGTTATTTATCCCCTTACCCATATTTAATACATGTGGTGCCCCTTAGGTGCTATAACGATAAAAAAACCCAACCTGGGTGTTTCTCTATATTTTTTTTATATTCACAAACCTCATGTTCCATTCCCATCATTGGAGCTATTCACTATATAAGGGGTATTTAATCATCCACCATGGGGTATATTATAGAATTTTCTACACTAGGTGGTTCACTTATAGTGAAATTTATTTCAAAGTCCATCCAAATTTACTGTAATGTCTACAAGATCACACAAAAAAACACTAATGGCTTATAAAAACGTCCAAAAACACCTCCTACAAAATTTTTAATTTAAATATTCTTATACGGGTCTTATTTATGAAAACAAACCTCTCAAAATATTTAAAATTTAAAATATCCTATGAAAATAAACCATAATTATGAGCATATTGACACATTAAAAGATACATTATTATTAACCAATATACAATATTTATTCCACACAACAACCACGAATTATAGAAAAAAATAAATGCAGAATAAAGTCCCTAAACATTTTTGTTTCACATTTTTTGTTTTCAATTGAATGACATAGTAAAATGAAAATGATGACTCTATTGTATATATTATATATGGGATGATAATTTGTGAACCATGAATAATCTATTACATGTTACTCATTTGAATCCTCATTTTTTATTTACAATAGAAAAATTATTAAAATATTCTACTATAGTGTTCAAAATTTGGATCAAGGTATGTTAAAAAAATTATGAAACACATTTCCCCAAAGTTTTAAAAGTACTAGGAAATTCCAAAATTATATAGGGGATATCTATAATATAATTATTTTCTATAACTGATCAGACTAAGAATCCAGTGTGGATTTACTATAATTGAAAATATCAAATTGATATATTGATCGTATGATAATATAATAGTAAAAAACAATTGTTTGTCTAAAAAACTATTTGATTAAATATGAAAACAAATTCCACCAAATATGAAACATTCATAAGTTTCTTTCTAATTTGATATAGATGATAACTCTTAATATCAATTTGAAGCTGCATTAAGTGTATATAATAACATCTATCTATATTAAAAACAACCGTTTTCAAACAATATCTAAGAATTGGGGTACATTGTTTCCTTCTCACAATCAACATTGACATGTAGTGAACCAAGAATACTTTAACATAATTTTTGAAAAAGTATGTTTAGGTATAGACCAATGTACTTTTCTCAGTTTATTGGTTTCTTCCCACAACATTGTGGAAGAAAGTGGGGTTTCCTCCATACAATCAAAGATATTGGATGTATGAATGAATTCATTTCATAAGATGTTATTAAAAAGATTTTCCATATTCTTATGGATATATCAACTATTTTAACCCATTTCAATATATTTTATCTAGAAGATATAAATATAGATAAAATATTTATAATCCATTAATATAAATAAATTATAATGGTGGTTGAAAAATATGGTGGACCTATAAGGACTATTCACAATCTTCTATAATTATTTACACTAGGATAAGTCCTATGTATAAACATAAAATCCTCCTCTGTTTAGTGATTTAAAAAGTGAAAATAATTTTGAAGTTGGATATTATGGGTGCTCATGACTAATATGAATAATCATATATTAGTTTATTATTGCATTGGTGGAAAATATAATTTTTTTCACATGGATTACATTTTAATTCAATAAAATATTTTTATACCCATGAACATTAAATATAATGGAAACATAGTTTGGTGATTAAAATATGAAACTAAACAAAATTGAATATAAAAAAATGATCAGTCATATATATAACATTCATGAACTAAACCAAAAAAGTGTAATGAACTCTAATTATAATAAAATATAAGAAAAGAAAATTAATAATAATCAATTTTAACTCCAAATAATGTACAATGACCAATAAAATTTGAATCAAATAGAAACCAACCACGAAAAACTAAGTTGAAATAATTTAACCTAAATCAAACCAATCCAAAACCAAATAAACTAATATAATACAACCATAATGGAATTCAACCTGATTGAATCAATCTAAATAGACTCAAAAAATAAACCCCAAATTATTTTAAGAAATTTAATCCATTAATAATGATTTAAAAAACGTTATATAAATAAAATAAAACATAACTATCATAACATTAATGAAGAATAACTGAATATAAATTACATTAATAGACCTAAATCAACAACAAATTAAGGAATTGAAAACTAAAAAACCCAATAATTAAGTCATTAAACCAAATAAACGCATCATAAACTATACAATCAAAAAACATAAATTAATCAAAATGGAAAAAATTAATAATACCGAACTGAAATAACAAGAATATGATAAAAGTGAAGCTAAAGAAATGGAAGTAAAGCCAATATGAAAAGGAAAAACGAAAATTTAATAGTATGAAAATGATCCAAAAATTGAATAAAAATGAAAAAAATCATAATTAAACAAATAAAATTGAACGGAATCGAATTTAAATAATTAAAATGAGATATAACATATAAAAATTAATATAATGTAACATATAACAGACTAAATAATTTGAGGGATGAAAACCCTAAATCAAATATAAATGAAAAGTTATAAAAAATATAAGTTAATAAAAATAAGTAAAAAAATTAGAATAATCCAAACTAAATTTAGATTAAGAAAATAATCTGAACATAATGATATATGACATTATTAATAGAAATTTAATATAACTGAACCGAACTGAATCCAATTAGACCATACATAATAAAATAAAATTAAAAAGAACTAAATATAATTATACCATGTAATAATGAATAGGAAAACAATGATCAAAACCAATATGACCTTACATAATCTCATTCTAACTAATCATTAACATTATTTATCTAAATAAACAATAATACCAATTATTACATATGTATTTTCAAAAAAATTAATGACCAGTACTGACTATACTCTATCATAAATATACCTCAATGAAAAATATAAAATGAATTTACCTATATTAATGTTATTCAAATTAAAACATTGACACATACATTTCACATTTTCATTTTACCATATTATATATGTATTTAATCATGAATAGTTTTCTCAAGAATGTCATTCAATTTCCATTATTTGATAATTATAGTTCCATTAAATTAATGGAGTAATATATAAAAAAATATATTAAATTCCCTTTTATCAAATTTATCAAATATTTATTAAATCATTTTTTTATTTATCCAAATTTATTATATAAAATTTCTTTTTTATCCAACTCATATTATACTATAACAATGTAATGAATAATTATAGAAAACTATATTCTGTCATCATGTATATCCATTTGATTCCAGATTTTATAATAATTAATAATAACATATTTTCAATTATGATTCTCTATATTTAATTTTAGTGTTGATGGAAGTTCTAAATAATGAAGGACGAGTGCATTGAGATAGATTTTTTTGGTCGAGAAGAATGAAAAAATATGGAAGCATAGTAAATAGACTAACATAATATAAAATTTTTAGGTTTAAATTGTTGATTATAAATTTTAATATATATTTTTTAATAATGATTCCATTTTTATTTTTAATAGTGTTCTTTGACGTTAATTGATGAGTAGAAATATAAGAATATTGGTTCAAATGATCATTTACATCAGGTTTTTGGGGATGAGGAGCATAACAGAGTATGATGTCAATAAGACAATAGTATTTCCCTGACTAGATATTTTCCCAGTATATGTTTTAGTCCTATAATAACCAATTTTGAAAAAGATAATGATTAATAAACAAAGTATCTTGAGAGAAAGAAGATTCCCAAAATGGTCATATTAGAGAATGAATAGAGTCAAATAACCAATGATGAAATTATGAAATTTACAGTAGTCCAAAATTAATCACATCCACCAGATACCTCAATGTATCACGATTCATATATGTTAAGGTTGAATTTCTTTGATGGTGAATTGGGATGTTGTCCTATTGGAGGTTGGGATGATGTCATTCATAGAGATAGAGATAGTGAGGATGGTGAGGAGGATGATTGTTTGGAAGATGATGAGAATGATGGAGTGGGTGGTGGTGAGTATGACGGAAAGGTTGAAGATGATGACGATAGGGAGGATTATATTGATGATTTTTATGGTAATAGTTATGTTGGATATGTAGATACTTTATGGTTTTGAATGATATTTATGACATTTGTTATTTGATTATTATTTCTAAATGAATGTCTGTGATGTTTTGAATTAGTGTTATCACATGAAGAATGCATTAATTGATTTATTTTGTTATTATTGTTTGAATTTTTGTTGTTGATATTATTTTGTATGTAATTGACTACGTTTTGGTGCTTCTATGATTTTTTGGTCGCAGGTAGTGGCTGTTTGGGAAAGCGGTGCTACTTCTTATAGAATTAGGTCATCTATACCAAAGGACTCAAATATATTAGCATAGTAAAAATACAATTATTCATATACCAATGGTTAATTAAAAACTATTATTATAAACCTATACCATTTCACAATTATCCAATGACTTGAGGAAAATTATTATAAGATATACAAATGGTTCACTAACCTATACAAATGATTTTAGTCTATTTGAATATCCATGAATTCCAATTGTACACTATTTTATAATTTTAATTCCCCCCTTTGGGTTTTCAGGGAATCCATTCTAGGTATGTATATACTAAACCTAATTGAGTTTTTCCCACTCATGTTGTTTATTATACAAATTAAAGGTAGTTAAATGGTGACATCACGGGTGTATAATGATAATTTGGAGAATTGGCTGAGTACGATGGTAAAACTTGGATATCTGGAGTTTGGAACTCTTGATGTTAATTTTTTAGTTTTTGTTATGTTGTAACATCACATTTTTCTCAAGAATGTATTTTTCACATTCATGTATTGGTTTATGCTGTGGTTCTCTAATGTATTCCAATAAGCTTATTCCATTCAAGATTTTACTATATATGTTTACATCATTTATTTGTATTCAACTTGACTTTTTCATGGAGATGGTTGTGTTTGTGAATACTGGTACATTAGTTAAATGTCTCCCACTTTATTTATACCTTCTTAGTTCTTTACACCAGAAATAGTCCTTTTGGAGGTTGTATGGAGGTTGTCACAACTTTTCTTCCATTGGTTATGTTGGCTATGGTGGTTCAAATCATGACAGTCATGTGAATACATGGTTTGGTAGGTGGAAATTCTAGGAACACATGTTCACTGTTTTAGAATTATTCCTTGTAAAGTGGTTCTAGGAGTTACATAGGTCAAAATATGGGATGTTCCATTCTACAAGGCTAATAATTTTTGTACTATTTTTTTGAAGTGGTCAATATATGTGTAATTATTATTTAGTTCACATATATTTCAACATTTCTGACTATATTATTTATGTATTAGATTTCTTCTCGTTGCACCTTGGATTCCATGACAATGATATATGTATATTTTTTAATGAATGAATATTGTTACTTTTATTGAAAGGTGTTATAATCTCTTCAAGTATTAACAAAAAATGTGTTTATCTTAATGTTATGAATTATTTATTAATGGGAAATAAATGTGATTTTATTTATAAAAAAATCCTCAAATTAGGGGAAATGGTTCATTTCAAGGAAAATAGATTTATACTTGTTTTATAAGAGAAAATATTAAAAAATTTAATACATCTATCATCAAAATTGCATGAAATAAATTTTCTAGTGTAATTTTATGGGTCACAAGATAGAAACATAATAGGTTTTTTAGCTCAAACCTTCATATTTTTTGGCCACACGGCCACATGGATGTAGCATACATTTAGTACCTCTTGATCCAGTTTGATGGATGAAAAAGTACAATTATTCTATTGCATATGGATATTGGGATTTTTATTATAATATTTATTTCACGTTATAAATTAAGGATCTATTATTCAACTTAGATTATTTATTATATTTAAATTTATGATTTTTCCTTGTTTTTTTCATTTATTCTCTATTTATAATATTTTTTAGGAGAACTTATTTATAATGTGTTATTTTTTATGCTCAAGTGAATGTCACCAGAACTTAGGGATCATGAATACCCTTCAAACGCTTCAATGACTAGAATGTGTCTCATATTTATGGATGAACCATATCATTCTTTGATAATGTAGAATCCCTTTCTTACATTCGAAACCATTAATAGCCTCACTTTCTTCATAAGATAATCCCCATTGTAGATACTCTTAGGATATTTTATAATGCTCATATCACGTCCCAAGTCATCCTAGATTGGTCTAGTCAGTAAACCTATCCTCAAACCATCCTAGGGCATAACCATCCAGTTAATCTCATACTATTGGTGTTTAGAAACTCTCCCCACTCTCAATTAATCTTTCGTATGTAAATATAGTAAAATCAATGTTCTATGAATGCTTACTCAAGAAAACCATTCTCACCTAACACATTCTTCTTCCTAGAGGTCACTATGGGAATATATCACTTGGACTTTTACTTCTTGTTGAATTCATTTCAATAAATTTACACCCCTCAGGGGTCATACATCTCATATCTCATTCTCATAATCAATCCCTTATCCATTTCTGGAAGAGGGTCCAATGTAATGTTGACGATTCTTATATCTTAATGTATACATTTTTAATCAAGGCCTCAACCATTGGTGACTAGGGAATCAATCCCAAAAATAATGGTCCATCATGGCCCTTGGAGAATAATACATACATTTAATGGTTTTTCTAATATATCAACACATCTATGAAGGGTTCAAACCTTTAGTAAAACATTTCAAGGGTATTTTTCATTTAATTGATTCAACATGTTCTAGATCCTGAATAGAGTTTAGGATAATTTCATAGGGTCCTCTGGAGTCATTTTTTCAAAATGGTTTGTGGAGATCATTAGTGAAGCCCATTCAACGAGACCCTTTATAGACATCAGTTTTATAGAGGTTCGATTCATGTTTCTCCATTTCATAAATCTAAAAATATGTGACTATGGTTTTATACATGTTCATGAAGTCCTCTTCACAATCATGTGTCATTGTGACAGTGATCCTCCATGAATCTGATGGATTCATACCCATTTATGAATCCCATAAATTATTTATGAACTTCTTATAATCTTTCGAAAACCACATTTCCTATAAATAACCCTTCATTATTTCATTCAAAAGATGACATGCTTCTGTATTGCATCATAATGCTCATAATTCATGATGTTACTAGGCTTCATGATGCAGTCTTCTACAACGCACCTAGGCATCTCCAAACCTATTCTGTTTTGTTCTTGAAAGCCTCCACCCTATATAAAGATTCTATTAATGAAAGACTACACCTATCTGAGAGGAAAAAGTACCTATGATGAACTTGAGGTTTCAAAAATCATTCAACCTTCATGATTCACCCCCTTGGATTTAGATCATCCTTTGTGAGACCCTATGCTCCACAATGCCCCATCCTTTGGTAGACCTTGAGTTCTATGAAGACATATCCTTCATGACAGGTTGGGATCCATTACTTCACATATTTTTGAAATACATATCTTTTACAATGATCCTACGTCTACAATTTTCCCTACAATATCGTCACTTACCCCCTGAAAATATGTGAGTCCCACTGTGATCTTTTTGGGTTCTGTAGGTGACATTTTTTCTTGCTCCCTTAAGTGGCTGCAACTTCCTCCTCGGGATACCAAGATTTCAGCTACTCCTCCAAACTCCTTAAAACACCATGAGGTGACCTACTTCTCTTAGTCCCATTCCCAATTTTTGATTTGATTTTCTCATATTCTATAACCCAGGTACCTTTAGTCGAACCATTCTTCAAGAAACTACTTAAACTACACCACCTGAATCCCTTTCATGGTTGACCCAAAAGGGTTTTCCATGGAACAAGTCCCACACTATCAATTTTTTGTAATAGATTTCCTAATTATTACTAGATACATGGATTTAAAATGTATCATACCATATCATTTAAGAATATGGAACCTTATGGGTTGCATAGATTCCTTATTCCATCATCATGAGATGACATACAATAGATCTCCCTACATGAATTTAAATTTCATGATATCATAGATTTCAAGAATATGATTCCTTACGAATAGAATTTGTTTCCTCATTCTATGATAATGATATGACACTCAATATCATCACTACATGACACTAAACTGTAGCAAAAAATGTCATTCAAGAATAATATTACTCATGTGTCATGCATAAGAACCATCAATCCATGATCACGAGATGACATTCAATATTCCATACATGATGTTAAACTATTTCCTACCCTATATGACATATATAGGATTCCCCATATGAAAGTAATGTGATTCTTTATTTGTGTATCATATGATTACTCGTTATGAGATGATCCCCATATATCCACTCAGGATGCTCACATGCGTAAACCCTGACAATATCCTTACTGCTCTCTAATGGCACACAACCTCCACCATGTGTAAGCCCCAACCACATCCTCACTAGTTCAATAAGTGAATTCATTGCTTCCACAAAGAATCCACATCCACATCATTGTATCCTAATAGAGTCACTGGGGAAGATTCTATGCAAAATCCCCATTCACATCAATGGCTCTCCATATCGGCGTCCTAGAAGCTTATGCACATAAGCCCCATCTACATTATCGCACCACCTTGAAACACATAGGCCACTACCACACATTATACCAGATAATAATCACATTTATTCAATAATAACATTGTACTCCTCATTATTTATAATACCTAACCCATTATGAAATATTTGGGATTTGACTGCCAACAATCTAGGATACGTTGTATGCCTCCCTAATGTCCAAACCCAACATCCGCATCCATCCTGATTTTCTATTTGTCACATACTTAGTATGATCATTCCCCTCATCTAAGAGACCATATTTACACTAATTACCTCAGGAAACACAACATTTATTCCCCAAACATATCCTCATTTCTCCTAGTAGGGCATTGGAATCCACCATATGTATAACATCATCTCTATTAAAAACTATGTGGGATTTGATTCCCATCTAACTGGGATATATAAGAATCCTCCCTAAGGTCCAAACATAGCATATAAATCCATCCGGATATTCTATTGGTCATATTCGTGGTATGATTTTTCCCCTCACCTGGGGTACCACATCACCTCCACATCCCTTTGGAATCTCAATGTGTAACCCCACACAAACTCTAGTTAAGAGAAATACTATTGTGGATGTTTTCAATAACACAAAAGCCCCACTCTATCCCTTATCAATTCTATGTTCAAAAACAAAGAATACTTACCATATGTTGTTAAACATCAAGGATTGGTCATGTCACACATATTTAAAATCCGACATCAAACTATGTGAGCTTTTTATCTCTATTATATATATAAGGTATGTAGGAATCCTCCCTGATGTTAAATCCCAAAAAAAATTAATCATAGGTGTTACTACTCATGAAAACCCCTCTTGGGTTTGAATTGTTGGACTTTCATATCCATATCCATAGTTTAAATATTTGGAGCATTCCTATCCATCATAATGACATTATGCCTTATAGGGACACACCTCCATGATTTTCCACATTGAGCATCTGATCAACCTTCATGTTTTTGACTCAAGGAAATTGATGATCCATCTCTGGGGTTCAACTGTATGGGGAATTCCCATCCATTGATGTGAAACAATCCTTCCAAGGGACACACCTACCTGATTCACTTAAAATGGTATTATGATCAACTATCATGAGTCTGGATCATGGGATTTTCTAATCCGTCTCTTGGGTTCACCTCCACAGGGTGTTCATTTCCATTAGTGTGACATCATCCTTATGAGGGACACACCTCCCTGATCTACCTCGAGGGTCATTATAATAAACCATCTTGGGTTCATCTCAAGGGATGTTCTGATCTAACACATGGGGTTTCCTCTAAGTTGTTTTCACATACATCTATGTGACATAAACCATACATGTGATTTACCTCTATGATCCACCTAAAGGGGTGTTATGGTCATCATTCATGGTGTGAAATCATCCAATTTTAGGAAACACCTCCCGAATATGCCTATATAGGGTGATCATATCCTTCCATCGGTAAAACATCCAGGTTCTCCCAATAAGGGACACACCTCTAAAATCGACATCGATTAGTCATTATGAGTTATAAACTCCATCCCCACAATAAGTCATAATCTTCCCCCAGTCCATCTTAACCATACATTCTAATCTGTCACCACATGATGTTAAACTTTTGACCTGGCCCAAATACATTGTCTATATATAATAATATGATGACTATGGTGATACCCTGGGAAGATATGCACCTATGGAATCATATTTGGATTGTAAAATTTGGGATCTTTTAGGTGAATGCCTTAGAAGCTATAAATAATCATTGTTAGATACCTCATGATTGACAATGTATTCCTTGGGTGCTACACCTATGATGTGTCACATGATATTACATACTAATATGAGTAATCCCGGTCCCTGATACCCAACATCTAGAGATTCCCCGACATACCTGATGTAACCATATACTCATATAAAAGATTTATTCCCTATTACAATAGATGTAGTGTAATTGACCTGAATCCCTAAATATATGGAAATAGTGTTGAGTATCATGGACATGACTCAAATATGTAAGGGAGGCTCAGAAAATGCGAAGATATCCGTGGTGGAATCCATAGAAGGATAAACTAACATCCCATTATCCAATTTAGATCAAGGATCCTACATCACCAACCATTGTCACAAAGGCTACCCACCATTGGAAAGTTGGAAAGCGGTGGAAAAATACATGTCACTTTGACCATGTGAACCCAGACTATAAAAGAATACTAAAAAATAGGAATTGATTTTAAATTGAAAAAAATTATTTTAAAAGTTTTAATCACCCATAGTGGGGAGACCACACATCACATGATTCATAAATAAAAATTTTAATCCATATTTCAATGCATTGGGAACACCTACATTAATCAAATATGTTTTTCTTTTATGTGAATATCATTTACTCTCACCCGTGATCATCTAAATCCAAAAATACCTTTTCAAACCAAATGATGTGCTAACTCATTCAACAAAATTTAAATATATAATTTATAATAATTTAAAATTTATTAATTATTGTTAAATAAATAAGAATGACACCCTAAAACTCAAAAGACATCATTTAATCTCTAAACCCAAAAAAATGTGTAGTAGTATACTTTTGTCTCAAATATGAAAAAAACTATAAATGCCCAATTTTTATTTCTAATTCAATGAAATATTCTATTCAATATCGGAAACCCCCCTATAGAAGCTAATGGGTGATGCATCGTCAAGGAAACAACTTATGAGATTGTGTGTTCCAAATATTGGAACACCCTCTTAACCCACTAATAAAAATTAACTGTCATATCTAATTATTTACACCAGGATCCAATGGAAATATGAACCATACCCCAAGATAATAAGATGAAATCATAGTACCATAGTGGAGGAATTTCAATAGAGTTAGATATGAATAACTTCCTCAATCACTAAAGGAATCACCAACAAAATAGCCAAAAACAAGGGTAAAAAAAGGGAAAATATGCGAGAATCCCTCAAAAACATCACATATCAGATATGAGAGAGGGAATGGGTTTAAACCCCTATAGATGATAATGGTAAATTCATACATTTTAGTGAAAATTATCTTATTTTTGCTGCATTGTTTTTCAAACTATTTGGTTGGAACTATCCAAGTCATACCACCTTTCACAGTTAGGCTGCATGGTTTACCAAACTATGCACCAACCAAGTACATCTCCCTTGATGTGATGTTATAGGTTCTTCAACATTTTTACAACTGTTGAAAAATTTTCTGCCATACCCTTATAATAAACTAAATTTTATAGTTTACCTACATAATTTTACATATCAATGCATAAATGTTACAGTAGGAAAATATCTTTATTAATTTTTTGAAATTCTCTCTAAAGCTCCTAAGACTAACCCAAGCACTCGAGACACATCTCACTCCTTGATCAATATCCAATAAAACTCTTAATAGGATCTTAATGTCATAATTTATATTCAAATATCAATTTATAAAATAACATTTACTCTAAAATTCAATAAAATTAAAATTCTCTATTGAATTTTTATCCTGAAAAGGCATGAGTTTTTGCAACATCCCCACTATATCACTTCTCTCCCCTGAGAAGTAAAAATTTTACTTACCCATTATATTAAACATATACCTATCATTAATTCATATCCATCTCTTCACATTATTATCTGACATTATAATCAACCTTCACTATGAATCTAAAAACATGAAGCTCATTTTTCATCCATAAATCAATCCACCTACTTATCAACATCTTTAACATTAATATGGAACTTAGTGACACATGTGTATCATAAGATATTATGGTTCCATCAATCAATTTATCAATATGATCATGAATCTCACTATAATACCCATCTCTCCTTGGGAAATTCGAATCCCCAATGCTCCCAACTAATGCAATCACATACTAAAATGTGATCTCAATGGTCCAAAGACATGCTCAATGTGATTTCAACTTCACTAAACCCAAAACACTAGTCGCACCACATTTAGTTGACCTTTTAGAAAAATTGTCATCCACACCTTTTGATGGACTATATCATCTCATGTTCATGATGTCTTAACTTCCAAAGTCATTCTATAATCATCCAATACCAACACACAATTATGAACCCAACTCTTGGTGTATTTTCATAGTTGGATCATTAACCAACCAAAAAATATATCATTATCTCACCCAATAATAGTTTCACCCTCAATCTTCTGTAGTCTCAAATAACATCATAAACCATCATGGGAACTGTTCCAATGTCTGGACCCCATCAAAAATATCATCTATAAGTCTAAATGTACTATCTACAATGAAAATAATGAAATTCTAACCATCTATTAACTGAAATTCAAAATCCACCTCGATCATCCTATGACTAGTCTCACTTCATCTACGACCCTTAAAACACAAGTTTCATAAATTCATAGTTCATTGTTGATCCTTTAATTTATGGAATAACCACACATAGTAATCCCAATCATACCCATATGATAGTGTGAAACATCAATTCTAACCATTCAGTCACAATAATAACGTTATCCTTGGAAACAACTTAATTTATATCCAAAGTGAGGGTTTCTCCCTCCATGATTAGTGGTGCATGCCACACCACACTAATTTCCTTATACCACTCCTTATGAACCAACCATAAATGGGACCCCCAAATTTTAGGTTTTTCTATCCATCCAAGCCTAGATCATTCATACTATCAACCCCTGAAACCATATGTCCAATGTTTCGTCCTCATAAAAAAGGATTCACATATGATTCTCATCCAAACCACACAAAAAACATAATAGTTATAATTACCTCAAAAATATCTTTCCTTAGCCCACACATTTCCACTCCCCAATTCAAACATTAATCAAGAACCACACATACCCAGTGCACTCTCATTCTCTTGCATCAATAAATTTCCCCAAAAACCTCATGAAAATCCAATCTCCTATATTAAGGTAAAGTGGAAATCCATATAACCTTCTCATATGTTTTCATCTACTATTCATCTAGAAATATCAAAATTCAATAGTTACGTTCACTTGTACCACCCAATAGAAAAATCTGTCTCACTATCCCATGAGTCGAGTATCATTAAATCTAATCCCATGCACCTAAAACACTTACCATTCTCAATGAATTATAATCACATATAGAACACATAATCCTGAGCCCTCTTATTTAAAATTGAGTCATTCCACCTATGTTATGGAAATACTAATAAATACCCACTAACATAGGAATCATCTTTGACCAAAAGAATCTACCAACAATATATCCATCAATGATCATACAATATTGGATCATGATACTCAAATTATTTTGGAACCATGCATAAAATCATTAACATAAACTATCCTAATGATCCTACACTCTTGAAAATCCAATGTACCAAAAGCACCATCAATCAATGTGATTATCATCTTAAAATATCTCAGCATATAATTACTGATACAACATAATCAATATCACCTCTCATGCACTGATCTTATAACCTAATGAATATTCCCATACTTCTTGTTTCTAAAGGAACTAACAAACCTTGGATAACATATCTCTTAGGTTACACTAAAGAATTAATAACAATATCAAAGATATTACCAAATTCACTAATATCCAAAGCAATATCTCGAGGAAATAGATCCCCACCTGAACCATAAAACATAGTCACATGTCCATAGATCATGGGGAACATCCCAGATTTTGTCACAACTATCACCTAGTAACTCATGTTATTGAAAAACAATTATTGGGTTCTAAAAAAATACATATCAGGAATCACATGACTAGTCATTAGCCTAATCAGGAACAAATTCACATTTGGAATATTCAAATGATATT
The DNA here is from genome assembly GCA_963277665.1 of Viscum album. Taxonomy (NCBI): domain Eukaryota; kingdom Viridiplantae; phylum Streptophyta; class Magnoliopsida; order Santalales; family Viscaceae; genus Viscum; species Viscum album. The sequence goes on from OY728133.1 coordinate 540,246,831, forward strand.
AACCCTTGAGGAATAAGATTTCTCTCTATCTCTCATATTGGAGGAAATAATAATGAAATTGATCCATGATATTTTATATTGATTATACCGAAATTACATGGTTTAGTTATGTATAATGATTTCATGTATAATCCTATTATACTTCCCTCAGCTCCTATTTTCACATAATAAATGTTCATGGTCAGACATTTTCAAAAAAGTGGTTAATTATTATTTCACTGAGAAGAAGTATGATAAAACACTATATAATATGTTTTTTAAATATTAAAGTATCCAATCTCATTTTATTTTCAAAACTATGACTTGTCCAATAATTACCCACAATGGAATGATTGTCAATACATCCATTACATAAACCAACCTACTATGGTTCTCAAAATAACCTTTGTTAGAGGGAATGTATTATCATCATCAAGGTGAATCCCTCTATAAGATTAACATGAACTATTATCATATGAAAATTTAGCACACTTCAATTTAAAATAATTTATCCAAAAAGATATCTTGAAAACACCATAAAAGTTACAGACACTAAAAACAAATATAACAAGGTATTTTTTGATATCAATCACATAAATGCACATATATGTAATATAAATCCTATGTTCAATAATTATGTGTGTACTCATTCCACTTCCAAGTATTCCAATAGAGAATAATCCATAAATAATAAATCAAAAACTCGTCCTTCACAAATGGTGAAATCATGTATCCATAAGAAACCTAGACTAAGAGTCGCATATATAAGTTAGCCAAGAATTTAGAATGGAAAATGTTTTATTGATGCACCAGTTTGAGGTCCATATAATGCACAAATAAGTCCCTAATCACTTATCTATCATCACCTCAAATAGTAAGGAAAAATAAAAGTAATCAACATTACATTGCAGCATTCCTAGGGTAGAGACTTCTGAATGGTTCCCCTATTGGACCCCCATGTGACTTTATGAATGTCTTCACATACACCATTGGCTATCTAACAACTATGATGGGCGTGGGGGATAATGTGTGAATAATATACCCTTTTGTTATAGTAAAACACTCCCAAAATATCCAAATAAAATCCATGTTAGTAAAAAATCCGAGTTCTTGGAAAATATAATAATTCAACAAGATACGTAAAATAAAATATAAAAAACATGTCTTCTTAAAGGCATACTATCATACCCGTATACATAAACTAATTTCACCGGGGTGAATCACATGAACAACGTATGAAAATGAAATATAATACATAAGGGGATCCCCTACCTTGCTTGGTAACCACACCATCCATATTTAGATTCTATATAATCCTTCTAGTTGTATGATATATTCCTAAATTTCTTCCCTACATGAACCAGTGAACAATGAACTCTAATTAGGTACCCTAGTGTCAGGGAATCACTTGTTTGGTGTGAGAAAAACTCAGTATAGAACCACCAGGGTGGTCTCAACCATAACCAGTAAATAATTATTATGTTTCTGATATATTCTAAGAATTAATAATGAATAAATGCATAAAAGTGTAAAATATTCACATTCAATCCTTTAGTTATAATGAATCCTAGGATCAACTATACCTATTTTATCAAATATTGAATATATCTGAGCATGATACCTATTAATGGGGGTTAATTCCAATCAATATCGATAAACCATATGAAACCCTAACTCGTATCATGGAATTTAAATAAATTAATTTCAATAATTTAAAGTTAATTAAATACTTTTAATTATGTTGACATAACACCCAAAATCATTACAAAATCCAACTTTCCATCTTATTTTGCATAACTATGGTGAACTAAAATATTCTGGACCTTGGAGTGGTTGTGGTAGTCGTACTTTAAGGTTTCAATTGGTAGCCACTCCAGTAAATATTTTTATGAGGGATGTGTGTTGGTTGGTATTGTCCATCATTGGTAGTAGTTTCAGACCGTAGTAACATGAGGCAATGGGTTTTCATTATTTTTCAACATGATAAATAGAGGTAGAGTGGAAAGAAATAATGGGAGGAGTTTTGTTGAGGAAGTCCATCGAAATTAATATAGATAGGGGATCAAGTAGGCAGTCACTACATCTAAAATCCCTCATACAGTGGAATGATATCCGAGGATGGATATTGTTGCAGACAATATTATCAATTTAACGAAACCATAATGATTTTTTACACGTATAAAAAAATATAAAAACCCATTCAAAAAATGAGTTGTGTGGGAAACTAGTTATTGATCTACCAAATTTTTTTAAGTGGTTCATGGAAGGTCATTATTTATAAAGCTTCTTCCAATAATATATTTCATGAAATACACAATCCATAGAATAACCTTATAATAAATATAATAAAAAATTGGTATTTCCTGGCAAGTTAATTTTTATGAAATATTAATGTGATGGTGTTGTACAAGAATGTTCATTACTCAATCCTTTAAAGTCTATGGTTCGTTCCTGGAAACATATATCCCATATAAAAATCCCCAGAACCCCGATCGTGAAACTCCTTTGTCACACCTTCCAATCAGTATTTTTAAAATATAATTTAATATCTTTTATTTTGAAGAAATAATATTTATTTTAATATTTATATGTGATTTTATAATTTATTTTATCTATTGTGTTGTTTGGTTTAAATTTTTTTAATATTTTCTTGTTTTTTTTATTTTTTTATTATGATTTCTATTTTTGAATTTTTTTATAATTATTAGGGTTTCGTTGAAATTTTATTTTTTTATTTTCATTTAATATGAATTATCACTTTATATTATATATAAATTATAAAATATATTACTAAATAATAATATTTTTTGTTTGTAATATATTATTTGAATGTATAATATATGTTAAAATATAATTATATTATTATATAAAAATTTTATTTTATTGTAATGTATCATTAAAATGAATCTATAAAATAATAAAATAATTTATTATTAATATATCATTATATTATAATTAATATATACTATTCCACTGTATAAAATCTTTTATTTGACTATTAATTAGTAATTATATAATTAATATTTTATTTCATTGATAAAAGTATATATTAATTATTTTTTTAATATTAAAATAATATTCTCGGTTAAATAAATTGAATTTATTGTAACTTATTTCAATTTATAAAAAACATTAATTCCAATAATTCAATTTGATAATTGAAAATATATGAAAAATGATGTTAAAAATTAAACAAGACATTGAAATTTATTTATAATATAAGTTATTAATTTTTTAAAGTTATATGTAGCTTCCATTTTTTAGTTACTACACTAAGTATATTTATAATATTTAATTGTATAAAAACCACATATATATATTAATATATTATTAAATTTTAAATAAATTATTAGTACATTATAGTTAATATATTAATATATTATTACATTTGTAGTTACAAAGGATAGAAAAACAACTAAGAAGGGGGGCTGAATCAGTTTTTTTCTTTTATACAAATTTTATGTTTATGAAACATATACCCTGATAATTGTAATATTTTTTCCTTATTTACTATAATTAAACCGACATGCATGGAGAAATAGAAAACTAAAAATCAAATACATGTTTTACATGTTTCAGTCTTAGTGTGAGAATATAAATCCTTATCCGAGTAACTCCCATTAGTCTATTAAAATTTTTATATTATAAATAAGTCAATAGAACATTTGTGAAATTATTTTAGACACCTGATACTTCCTGAAAAGAAATTAATATAGTAACCCTATAATATTTAAAACAATTTTCTTACAATAGTTGAGACACAAAAAATAAGTAACATTTTCAAAAAAACTCCACCAATGGCCTTTTCAAAATCATAGTATGATAAAAAATTATTCGGATTTTCTAGGGGCAAATGGATTTTGTATGATAGTATCAATGTTATGGCCCTTTTTTTATCTTCTACTAAAAAAATATTTCTTGATCAGATTGTTTATCAAATCTGTTCACCTCAATATTCTTATGATAACATAGATCGGTCCCCAACATCTGATTATCTTAGTTTTGTAATTTGTACAATGAGAAGTATTATACTTTAATCATAGTACACTAACAAGAATCACTTTTTCAAAATGAAACAACATCGGTTGACAAAATCACATCTCACACTAATTCGTAAGAGTAACAACTTTTATGCATTGGAGAACAATGTTATGTGCCAACGTAATTTCATCTTCTCTTTATATTTACTCCAAAAAGAATAAATTAGGATAAATAATTCATATTTGAAGCTCACCAAAATTACAAACCCATGAAATTATTGTTCATTTAATCTTCATTTCTTCGTCTTCAAACCCTTTCAGTTCATTTATATTATTCTCAAAGATTATTTATTCTTATGAACTCTTCTTGAAATTACTATTATTAATCAAGGGTGAAAAAAAATAAAAAACACATATTCATTTTGTATATCATTATTCAGAAAAAAATTCATCTATCTAATCATCATCCCCTATTGAAATACACTCAACCATCAACTCATACTTTTTAAATTCACATTTTTGGATGTCAATGTCCATAATATATCACTCTGAAACTTTGTTAATCATTCTTTTTCTTCTGATCCAATTGAAAAAAATATATAATTGCTCACTCGAATTCTCCATACCTACTAGAAATGATTGAAATCACCATTTAAACATCTAAAAAATTCAAAAACCTACAAAAACTATTTTTACCAACAACTATTGGTCTCACATTTTTATTCATGTTCTTAGTATGTTCGTCAATTCTTCTACTAGAACAAACAATGTCGAACTAAACATAGAATACAATGAATTATTGGAGTCATATGATAATAGGATAGATTGGGGCTATAATATCATCTGATGAATCAATGCTAGATTCCATTGATTACAACTTCTCATTATAAGCTCAACAAATGCCACAAGTCCAAAAAGATTAGTCCTATAGAAATCTCAAAATCTTATGACAAATTCTTCAATATATCAAATTTAGTGTTTAAAAAACTTCAAAATTCTTCATATATATGATTCAATGAAAATATGATATAATCTATTATCCTTGATCATCATTTTCAATATGATTTTTTCAACCATTTTCAATTTATTTCACATGTGCAACACCAAAACATCACAGAACTCAAAAACCAAAATGTTTGTTTCATTCATTTTTGAGCATGAGAGTCTGGTTCCCTATATATGAATAAACATTCTTGAATCACAAAATTATATATGAATAAAATTTAGATAAATCAATATTCCAATCTTCTAACTTTTATGATTGGTGATTCTTGATCCAATGATCTACATCTATAAAAACAACAACTTTGGATATTCTAGAAAATTGGACATTTCTATTCCTTCTAAAAACATCAAATCATATCATCAATTCTTACTGATGATTTGGAACATTAAATAACATCAAATAGTCATCTAATTTTTAAATGGAAGTTCTATGACTTCCCCACTTTTTGAGTCTCAATAACATTAAAACATACATCATTTAAAAAAAAACATTTCAACACAATCAAAATATGATGAATTGTGATTTATAGATTGTCTAATTTCCAACATTCTAGAAACACATTCCTCAACCAGATTGAAAGATACTTCTCAAAACACAATTCGTAATCATAAATCAATAAATATTTTACCTGATTATTAGTAACAGTCTTTTAGAAATAGTTAGTTGTCAACAAAAACCAAACATTGAATAGAACAAATAAATCAAAAAGGATCTTCAATATTGTAATTAATATATTATTGATATATCATTTGATTATAATATATATATATTCATTGCATAAAATATATTATTTATCAAATTACATATAAGTATTTAATTACAATATCAATTCATTGTAAGGAATTTATATTAATATATATGTCAATAATAATTTAATTTTTTTGTTTTCTTAATTAAAAATTTCTATATTATATTTATTCAATTTAAAATTAGATCAAATAATTCAATTTTATAGTTAATAATAAATTTAATATTTTTAAAAATAAAACTGAAAATGAAATTTAATTAAAATAATAATTTGTAATTTTTTATTTATAGGTATCTTATATTTGTGAATAATTTCATTATATTATGTATGTATATATATTTTTTAATTGGGTAAAAAAAATATCTATATATATTAATATATTCTTACATCATAAATAAAAAATAATAACTTTTTTAAAAATATATTAATATATTATTACATTGTTATTAATATATTATAAATATATTGTTTCATTATTATAAATATATTTTTAATATATACATTATTACTTTTTATAAAATATACTATTTGTCAATTTTTGGATAATTTTCTAATTAAAATAACATTTATTTTTATAGAATATATATATATATATATATATATATATTTATATATTTATACTTTTCATAAAAAATATGTATATATATTATATATGTTTACTCAATAAATTCAAATATTTATGATTGTGTGGTTCTATATTTATTTGATGTTATGTTGACGTATATATGTAACATATAATTTAATTTAAATTAACGGTTTCAAAAATATGGCTATGAACTAATGTGAATACTTATATCATATAGGTGAAATAGTAGATGATGTCCAAAGGATATCATATATTGGTGGTCCGGTAAGATTAGTTCATCTTACTGGATATGAAATGAGGAACACAAATAGAAGTTGAATTCATAATCAATTACTACATTCCAGTAATTAGTGTACATCATCTATCATTTATAGATTTCCTCTGTAACACCCAAAGCTTCTACGGTACGCTTCTCTTTGAATAAATCAATAGCGTGTGTTGTACGCAACATCGAGTTCTAACACACACCACAACCGATCAAACTAGTCGTTATGAATAGTAATACCTACTTTTTAAAATATTAGAAATTTTATCTCTCAAAATGGACTTCATTTTTGGATTCGGAGTATCTAATTTGGCCTAGGGTAACATTTTTGTACTTTTTGGATAACTTTAATATTTTGATGAATAGTGAACATTACTAAATTTTAATTAAAAACAAATTTTTTAGTGAAATTAATTAATAGTGATAAATTATGAATTTGAGTTCTTTTAAAGTATATTTAGAATATATTTTTACCATTTAATACAATTTTGGTCATTGGACATAATTTCACAATTAAACCTAACATAAACAAGTATCAATCTTTTGATAGTTATTATATCTTAAAAACACGCTTTTTGTTTTGACAGCGGGAATTAATTTGAAATTAATTTCTGCCACTTCTGTGTTTTGAATTCGGAAAAATGGATTCCATATTTGTAATAATGATGTTCAAATTGTGTAAATAGGTAACATTTATTTTTAGACATTTTGAATAATTACTTCGGTAAATATTTTATTTACCATGGTTAAAGGGTAAATCCAGTAAAAAAGGGTTAAAAATAATATTATAACAATAAAAAATACCATAAAACGTGTCCTAACCTTATAGGTTTATACATTTAAAACTATGGGAATATGTGGGTCGATTTTGGGACCCCATGGTGCCACTTGTAAGTGATAGGGACAATTTATTTTAATTAAGTTAAAATGAATACAAAAATGACAAAAGCATATATCTTTTAGAAAAACAATTTTTACAAAGGGATATATATGTTGTATTTTCAAATATAAATATTCATTATAAATCAGAAAATATTTCCTACATAATGATATTTTTTGTATAATTTTAGACTTTAAATAAATTTATTTATTTATGCCACAATGATGATGCAGTAATTACCATAATAGTGAAAAAGTAAAATAAGTGATATTATAAATAACCAATAAATATAATATGAGACTTTTAATGAATTAAAATATTTTTCTAGAATAATATGACATATTATGATTGAGTTAATTCACTTTTTTAGAAGTAATCATTCTGTTATAATTTTTAAAAAACCAACTATGGAATAGTCTCAAAATTAACATAAAAGAGTTTTTAAAACAAATATTATATTATTAGTTGATATTAAATTTATAAAAATCTAAGGATTGGCCAAGAGACTTATATAATGATAGGTGTATCATTAATGGACCACTTGGGGGTCTCTTGGATGTATATAGTAAGTTTATTAACCATATAATATAAAAATAAAAAGAGACATTGTAAAAGTGAAACTAATTAACTAAGAGTTAATACTTAATGATAAGGTTAATATAGGAACCCAAACCTGTCAAAATTCTATTGGTTGTGTTTTTTCCGACCTATAAATACCATAAAATTTAAATAATCCACTTTGGAGCCATTATAAACCGAATATGAATTTATTATAAAATAATATTTCTAGCTTTTCTAAAGGTTCCCCCCACCCCTCTTATAAAAGGTCACTCTCCCTTCTCATTAACTCACACCTTAAAAGCCTTTTTGTTTGGCCAAACACTACCCAAATACTCTCTCAACTTCCCTTACATCTTCATAGAGTCCTTCATTTAGTCATAAATCCTACTTAAGGAGTACTTTTGATCAAATCAAAAGGAAGAACACGAAAACGAGGTAATGATATCACCACCCTTTTGCAAGTCCCTTTCTTCTTCCACTTATTGTTTCTTTGTTATTACCATTCTCAAATAATAACTCCAGTATCTTATATATAATTTTTTGTTATTATAAATATGGTACAATCATATTCAGTATTCTATCCATCCTTTGAATAAAATGTCACCATACATGCGTACGTACGGCTTACCGTCTCCACGTCGTGGTGTAATTGTTATTCAATATATTATTATTTGGATGGGTATAATAATGATGTGTAATTCATATAAATAATAAATATAACATGATAATGATTCTGTATATATGATATACCATCCAATTATATATTATTTTAATATCAAAAGAATGTTATTGTCGCTCGTGCATACGTACGGACTACCGTCTCCACGAACACGATGAGATTAATTCTCCATCGTATCCATTCAAGTATAATTATCATTTGATGATTTAAAAATAATGTTTACGGACTTCATATAATTCTGGATATGATTAAGATACAACCTATCCATGACAAACATGAATTGTGTAACAAAACATATAAAATAAAACATGTAAGTTAACACCCGAAACAACGATAATACTAAGATATTATTAACAAATCAATGTTAAAAGATGATAAATGATATCATATTAATGAATATTAATCTTGTATTATTTAATAACAATTATTTCACCATTATACAGGAGGTTAACCTACCCCAGAAATGGAAAAGTACAAGGTAATGGTTATTTCACAATCTCTTCATTATCCGAAGTTGTTTATACGTAATAATCAACAGGGATCTCTTTATCATCGACATCCCTGTTTCATAAAAAAAAATCAAATTTTTTTTACTATTTAAAAGAATATGGGTTAAAGTCATTTATACCCTTGTTTGACTTTTTATAAGAGTTTTATAAAGAATTATTTCTGTCGTTTTCCAAACAAGGTGCTTTTTAACCTTTTTGACAGAATTACGGTAAGAATGTTTTTTTTTAACTTATACGGTGGGTGCGGCTATTTTCCGCCGTTATAAAATCGTCGAAGGTTCCCTAACAAGCTTATAAGAATATTTTCAAAGAAAATTTTTTATTTGATAAATATATAACTCTTAAATGATTTCAAAATAGAAAGAGATATTTCTCTAAAAAGAGTTTTGATTTCATCTATGTCAACATCTTTTGAAGGATTTTACACTTATTTGAAGATGATTTATTATGATACAAATCTACTATATTGTATTGAAGGTTTCTTGATATATTTGTCTGTGAATTTTCTATTTTTATACCATTCATGGTTTATGGTGAAATTATTGACATTTTGTTTGCTAGTTTTAATACGAATATTTATGTTATGTTTAAACCTTTTCATATGGGAATGCATTGGACTTAGTAAGTGACGGGTGGAGCCCGCTATAGCTCCTTGATGCATCGGTAGGTCTCATGAGACAAACTAGTTTCTTGGCACAATTCCTTGGAAAATTCTTATTTGTAGTCTTGGCACGCAGCCTTGGCTATGTGGTTATGATAGTCTGGAATTATGCACTCCATCATTATGAAAATGGTTATTGATATTGCATTTGATTATTCGTTTAGTAGAATATCCATGTGAATAAGTAAATGGCATTATTTGATTCTATTTTTTCCATACTATGTTGAGGTTCAAGTTTAAAAGGCTTTGGTTTTAGTTATACATTGCCTTAAATGTTTATTCTCATTTATGAAAGTTTCTGATATATTTTTATCCTTACTAGGCATTTGAGGTCGCCCCTTTTATATGTTTTATTTTTCCAAAGATGTGAAGAAGTAAATTATGAATGACCTGCAGGGATATTGTGAGGGGATAATAGTGTGGACTATGGAGACAATATTTTGTGGTAGTAGTTTTTCACTTTATGATGTAATGTAAAACTTTATGAATATATCTAGTATTTCCGAGGCTACTAAACCAATCGGTCTTTCGAGATTTGATCTTTCTTGTGATCATGCTAATGTTATGTTATAATTCACCGACTCTAGGTCACTAGGATCAGGGCATTACAGTTGGTATCAGAGGAAGTTTAGTACAAAACATGGAAGCTATATTTAGATAAACTCTGATTAGAGCACGTAGACCTAAGATGAACTTTGAGGATTAGTATAGAAAAACTTCCTAGAATTTTGGTATTGTAGAGATTTTGTGAGTTTTCCGAGAAATACATCCCTGTCTGGATACGAGTAGGTAGAGGTGGCTCTGGCACATATGTACCTAGGGGTAAAACCTGAAAACACCACTTTGAGCTAGACTCGAACAGGAACTGGTGCACGACAACGGGCCTCGCTTCACTCTTGGTTACGACACTCCCGGGAGATATTCTTAGGATAAATATCATTTTCTTTACAAATCATTATTAATGGTTTATGAGTATATACTTCCTCAAGGAAAACAATTTTATGACTATGGATTTTATCCATAAATAGTTCAATTTATGATAAGTGTTTTATAATTAGGGAATTATGTATTTTGATTCATAGACTAATCTAGTTTATGACATTGTTTAGAAATGGTTCCTAGTGTAAGAAATGGAAAATGTATCAATGCACACACTCCATGTAAGGATTTCCCTCCTTCTCAAGATAATTATAGTTGAGCCAGTGTTGCAACTGGTGCCGATCAGCTAATCACCATACTGGGACAACTCACTCAGGTTATGAATAATCACATTACCCGTATGGAGCACCCTAATCCGCAGCATGGAGGATCAATGTTAGATCGATTCATGAGGCAACAAACACCAACGTTCAATGGGAGTAAAAATCCCTTAGTAGCTGAGCAATGGATAAATTTCATATAGAAAATATTTCAGGCTTTGGGGAGTAGTGAAAGGGAAAAAGTTATCATGACAGTTTACAGCCTCACTGGAGATGCTGATCAATGGTGGTCATTGATTCAAAACACGAAGGAAGATGATGAAGTATCAAATATGGAATGGAGGGTGTTCAAATATATATTTTTAGAAAAATACTTTCCTCGTGACCATCGAGCAAATATGGAAAGGCAATTTCTGAGTCTGAGAAAAAAAGAGGATGAGAATGTCACAAAGTATGAGGTTAATTTTACAAGGTTAGCAAGGTATGCTGGAGATTATAAACGTAACCCAAGAAGTAAGATTGATCATTTCTTTTATGGTTTAATCCAATTTCTACATCGAGAATTAGTCTCACAATCCTTCTCGTCGTACGAAGACATTGTCTCATGTGCTATCAAGATAGAGAAATAATTTTCAATGTCTTATGAATTTAAAGCAAAGAAAGAGAAGAAGTGATTTGCTGATCAATCTGGGAATGGAAATAATGGATAGAAGGGAATGGATAAATATCCATCCTATGGTAAATGTGGGAAGAAACAACCTGGTACTTCCTTGAAGGGAATGAGTTTCTATTACAAGTGTGGTGAAAAAGGCAACCAAACTCGTGATTGCAAAGGGAAGAAGTAAGCTACCAATGTTCAATGATACTATTGCAGGGAGATGGGAAATTATGAAAATGAATGTCCTAATCATCAGGGGAATTTACCTCAGAAATGGAAAAGGGATCAAGGCCATGCTTTTTCTATCACTACTGCTAAGGTAGAAGCTCCAAAAGACATGGTGGCAGGTAATTTAATGGTGTCCTCAAGTTTAGCAAATGCATTATTTGATTCTGGATCATTTCATTGTTTCATATCTTTTCAGTTTTCTAAGAAAATTAGATATTTCCAATTTGATTTAACAAGGGAGTTGTTAGTTAATACTCCTAAGGGAAGTATCATTAAAACAACGTTTTGTGAATCTGTCCCCATTAGAGCACATAAATTTTCTTTATCTGCTGATCTCATCTTCATACCTATGATTGAGTTTGATATAATCCTCGGTATGGATTATCTTTCAGAATATGATGCAAAGATATATTGAAAGAAGAAGGAGGTTATGATTTTTGATGATAATGATAAGGAACACCTTATCTTTAGAGTAGAATCGTCACCACCTAATTCTTATCTAGATCCACAACCAGTAGCTCAACTAAATTCAATTATTGGGGAGTAAGAGAATAAAATGATTATGGGTGAGGAAAAGAATGTTCAAATAGAGGATGTACATGTTGTGAAAGAATATGTAGATGTATTTCCTGAAGATTTACCTGGACATCCTCCAGAACAAGAAGTTGAGTTTTCCATTGATTTAATTCCTGGATCAAGGCCTATATCGAAGACCCCTTATATAATGGCCACTGTGGATTTAATAAAACTAAAGAAACAACTAGAAGAATTGAGTAATAAGGGATTTATTAGCCCTAGTGTTTCTCTATGGGGAGCCCCTGTTCTTTTTGTTAAAAAGAACGATGGATCTATGAGGTTGTGTATCGACTACAAGGAGATCAATGATATAACGATAAAGAACAAGTATCCCCTACCTCGCATTGATGATTTATTTGACCAACTTCATGGAGCTCAATACTTTTAAAAGATTGACCTTCAATCTGGATACCATCAGTTGTGTGTGAAGAAGGAATACATTCTGAAGACAACATTTCGAAATAGGTACGGGCATTACGAGTTTACAGTTATGCATTTTGGATTGAATAATGCACCCTCTGTATTCATGGATCTGATGAATAGAGTTTTCAAGGAGTATCTCGATGAATTTGTGGTGGTATTTGTTGATGATATCTCGGTATACTCCAAAAGCTACGAAGATCATGAAAATCACTTGCGCATTATCCTGAAGACTCTGAGAAGACCTGAATTATATGGGAAGTTTAGCAAGTGTGAATTCTGGCTTCATGAGATTTCTTTTCTTGGATATATTGTCTCTAAAGATGGAATCTATGTTGATCCTTCTAAGACCAAGGCAATCCAATAATGGACAGAACCTATTAGTATAACTGAGGTACATAGTTTTATTTGTTTAGAAGGTTATTATTGACGTTTCGTCCATAATTTTGCCCGATTGGCTAACCCATTAACGAAGCTCACGCGTAAAGGGGTTAAATTTGCTTGGACAAAAGAGTGTGAAGAATGTTTCGAAGAACTGAAGAAATGATTAGTCAATGATCCTATATTGACACTACCATCGGGGAATGATGGGTTTGTTATTTATAGTGATGCATCGAAGAAAGGACTTGGTTGTGTCCTTATGCAGAATGATAGAGTTATTTCCTATGCATCACGACAGTTGATAATTCATGAGAAAAACTATACTACACATGATCGCGAGTTAGCACCTGTGATATTTGCTTTGAAGATATAGAGGCACTACCTATATGGTGAAAAATGTGAGATTTATACTGATCACAAGAGTTTAAAGTATATTTTCTCACAAAAAGAACTCAACATGAGGCAAAAGAGATGGCTTGAATTACTCAAGGATTATGATTGTATGATACACTACCACCCGGGGAAGGCAAACAAGGTGGCATATGCTTTGATCAGAAAAGATCATGGAATTTTGAACAATATGAGAATTGGAAGGTATCCAATTTTCATGGATCTAGTGAATATGGGCATGGGAATAACCAGGGAAGGTGAAACATCAATTATTTTTCAAATGGTTGGAAAACCATCTTTACTAGAAAAGATTAAGAGTTCTCAGACCGATGATGAATAATTTCAAAAGAAGATTAAGGCTGTGAATGATGGGAGATTGAGAGACTTTGTGTATGAAGATGGAATTTTGAAATTTGAGAAGAGACTTTGGGTTCCCGATATACCTGATCCAAAAATAGAATTGTTTGATGATGCTCATAGTTACAATTTCTCTATAAACCATGGGATCACCAAAATTTTTAGATATTTGAAGGAAAATTTTTGGTGGGACAACATGAAGTGGGAGATTACTGATTTAGTGTTAAGATGTATGGTTTGTCAATAAGTGAAAGCTGGAAGGCAACAGCCTGGAGGAGTCATGAAACCTCCTCCCATACCAGAGTGGAAATGGGACAATATTACGATGGACTTTGTCATGGGACTACCAAAGACTCCAAGAAGGAATGATGCAATATGGGTTATTGTTGACCGTCTTACCAAGTCAGCACATTTTCGTGCTATAGGAGATGATCTACCACTGGAACGTCTAGAAATACTATATATTAATGAAGTTGTGAGACTTCATGGAGTACCCCTATCTATTGTTTCTGATCGTGATCCCTATTTTACTTCATGATTCTGGAAGAGTCTTCAGAAATCCCTGGATACTGAACTTCATTTGAGAACTGCCTACCACCCTCAAACAGATGGATAATCAGAAAGAACTATTTAAACTATAGAAGACATGTTGAGATCCTTATCACTTGACTTTTAGGTATGTGGGATCAATATTTAGCTCTGGTAGAATTTTCCTATAATAATAGATTCCATTCGAGTATTCAGATGGCACCATATGAATCATTACACGGAAAGAGATGTCGTACATCAACCTGTTGTGATGAAGTAGGTGAAAGAAAACTTGTAGGCCCAGAACTAGTGGTGGAAACGATGGAAAAGGTGAAGGTAATCCAAAATCACATCAAAGCACCTCAATGTAGGCAGAAGAGCTATGTCGATAATCAAAGGAATGATTTGGAATTTCAAGTCGGTGATCATGTTTTCCTGAAGGTATCTCCATGGAAGGGAGTCATAGGTTTTGGTATGAAATTTAAATTGAGTCCTAGGTACATCGGAACTTTCGAAATTCTAGAACTAATTGGGGTTGTAGCTTACTGATTGGAAATGCCGCCAAGTCTCTCCAATGTTCACGATGTGTTCCACGTATCTCTGTTGAGGAAATACATGCCTGACCCAACACATGTACTCACCTAAGAGAAATTAGAACTGGAACCCAATATATCTTATTGTGAAGAGCCCATCAGGATTTCTTATATGAGAGATCATGTACTGAGAAACCGGACGACTCGTCTGGAAAAAGTCTTCTGGAGAAACCATAATATGGAAGATGCAATGTGGGAACCCTAGGTACTTATGCTGAAGAAATACCCGAGTCTTTTCATGCGGTAGTATTCTAGAAATTTCAAGGATGAAATTATTTGAAGTAGAGGAGAATGTAACACCCCAAGCTTCTATGGTACGCTTCTCTTTAAATAAAGTAATAGCGTGTGTTGTACGCAACATCGAGTTCTAACACACACCACAACCGATCAAACTAGCCGTTATGAATAGTAATACATACTTTTTAATATTTTAGAAATTTTATCTCTCAAAATGGAATTCATTTTTGGATTTGGAGTATCGAATTTAGCCTAAGGTTAAATTTTGGTACTTCTCGGATAACTTTAATATTTTGATGAATAGTGAAAATTACTAAATTTTAATAAAAAACAAATTTTTTAATCAAAATAAAAAATAGGGATAAATTGTGAATTTGAGTGGTTTTAAAGTATATTTAAAATATATTTTTACCATTTAATACAATTTTGGTCATTGGACATAATTTCACAATTAAACCGAACATAAACAAGAATCAATCTTTTGATAGTTATTATATCTTAAAAACATGCTTTTTGTTTTGACAGCGGGAATTAATTTTAAATTAATTTCTGCCACTTCTGGGTTTTGAATTTGGAAAAATGGATTCCATAATTGGAATCAGGATTTTCAAATTGTGTAAATAAGTAACTTTTATTTTTAGAAATGTTGAATAATTATTTCGGTAAATATTTTATTTACCATAGTTAAAGGGTAAATCCGGTAAATAAGGGTTAAAATAAATATTATAATAATACGAAATTACCATAAAACGTGTCCTAACATTATTGGATGATACATGTCCGACCATGGGAATCATTGGGTCGATTTTGGGACCCCATTGTGCCACATGTAAGTGATAGGGACAATTTATTTTAATTATGTTAAAATGAATACAAAAATGACAAAATCATATATCCTTTAGAAAAACAATTTTTACAAAGGGTTATATATGTTTTATTTTCATATATAAATATTACATAGAAATATAATAAGATTTAATAAATAATTATATTTTATTTATAATTTTTATACATTAAATAAGTTAATTTATGTATGACACAATGATGATGCAGTAATTACCATAATAGTGAAAAATTAAAATAATTGATATTATAAATACACAAATAAATATAATTTGATACTTTTAATGAATTACACTAATTTTATAGGATAATATGACATATTAGGATTGATTTAAGAGACTTTTTTCGAAGTAATCATTCGTTTAAGATTTTTTTTAAAAATCAACTATTGAATAGTCTAAAAATTGACATAGAAGTGTTTTTAAAACAAATATTATATTATTAATTGATATTAAATTCCTAAAAATCTACATTTTGGCCACGAGACTTATATAATAATAGGTGTATCATTAATTTATGACTTGGGGGGTCTCTTGGATGTATATTGTAAGTTTATGAACCATATAATATAAAAATACAAAGAGACATTGTAAAAGTGAAACTAATTAACTAAGTGTTAATACTTAATGATAAGGTTAATATAGTAACCCAAACCTGTATAAATTCTATTGGTTGAGTGGTTTTCGACCTAACCCACCTTAAAATCTAAATAATCCACTTTGGATCCATTAGAAACCTGATATGAATTTATTATAAAATAATATTTCTAGCATTTCCAAAGGTGCCCTCACCCCTCTTATTAAAGGGCACTCTCACTTCTCATTAACTTGCACATTCAAAACCTTTTGGTTCGGCCAACATCTACCCATATAATCTCTCAACATCCATCACATAATCCTAGATGCCTTCCTTTAGTTAGAAAGCCAACTTATTGAGCCATTTTTATCAAATCAAAAGGAAGAACCCGAAGAAGAGGTAATGATTTCACCACCCTTTTCCAAGTTCCATTCTTCTTCCACTTCTTCTTTCTTTGTTATTACCATTCTAAAATAATAACTCCAGTATCTTATATATACTGTGATGTTATTATAAATATGGTACAATCATATTCAGTATTCTATCCATCCTTTGAATAACATGTCATCATACGTGCGTACGTACGGCTTACCATCTCCACGTCGTGGTGTAATTGTTATTGAATAAATTATTATTTGGACGGGTATAATAATGATGTGTAATTCATTTAATAATAAATGTAACATGATAATGATTATGTATATATGATATAACATCCAATTATATATTATTTTAATATCAAAAGAATGATATTGTCACTCGTGCGTACGTACAGACTACCGTCTCCACGAACGCGATTAGATTCATTCTCCATCGTATCCATTCAAGTATAATTATCATTTGATGATTTAAAAATAAATTTTAAGGAATTGATATAATTCTCGATATGATTAAGATACAACTTATCCATGACAAAAACGACTTACCTAACAAAACATATAAAATAAAACGAGTATGTTAACACCCGAAACAATGGTAATACTAAGATATTATTTACAAATCAATGTTCAAAGATCATATATGATATCATATTAATGTATATGATTCTTGTATAATTTAATAACAATAATTTCACCATTATACAGGAGGTCAACCTATCCCAACCAAGTAAAAGTACATGTTAAGGGTTATTTCACAATCTCTTCATTATCCGAGGTTGTTTATACGTAATAATCTACTGAGATCTCTTTATTATCCACATCCATGTTTCGTAAAAATGTAATTCAAAACAATTTTACTATTTAAAAGAATATGTGTTAAAGTCATTTATACCTTTGTTTGACTTTTAATAATAGTTTTATAAAGGAATCTTTCTGTCATTTTCCAAACAAGGTGCTTTTTAACCATTTCGACAGAATTAAGGTATGAATGTTTTTTAACTTATACGGTGGGTGTGGCTATTTTCCGCCGTTATAAAATCTTTGAAGCTTCTATTACAATCTTATAAGAAAATTTTCAAAGAAAATATTTTATTCTATACATATATGTCTTTTAAATGATTTCAATAATAGAAAGAGATATTTCTCTAAAAAGAGTTTTGATTTCATCTATGTCTACATCCTTTGATGGATTTTACGCTTATTTGAAGTTGATTTATTATGATACAAAACGTATATATTGTATTGAACGTTTTGTGATATGTTTGACTGTGAATGTGCTATTTTTATACCATTCATGGTTTATGGTGAAATTGTCGACATTTCTTATGCTGGTTTTAATATGAATGTTTATGTTATGTTTAAACCATTTCATATGGGAATGCATTAGTCTTAGTAAGTGACGGGTGGAGCCCGCTATAGCTCCTCGATGCATCGGTAGGTCTCATGAGACAAACTATTTTCTTGGCACAAGGCCATGGAAAAATATTATTTGTAGTCTTGCCACGAGGTCTTGGCTATGTGGTTATGATAGTCTGGCATTATGCATTCCATCATTATGAAAGTGGGTATTGATATTGCATGTGATTATTCGATTAGTAGAATATCCATGTGAATAAATAAATGGCATTATTTCATTCTATTTTTGCCATACTATGTTGAAGTTCAAGTTTAAAAGGATTTTGTTTTAGTTATACATTGCCTTAAATGTTTATTCTCATTTATGAAAGTTTCCGCTATATTGTTATCCTTAAGGGGCATTTGAGCTCACCCCTTTTCTATGTTTTATTTTTACCAAGATGTGAAGAAGTAAATTATGAATGACCTATAGGGATATTGTGAGGGGATAATAGTGTGGACTATGGAGACAATATGGTGTTGTAGTAGTTTTTCACTTTATGATGTAATGTAAAACATTATGAATATATCCAGTGTTTCCAAGGATACTAAACCAATCGGTCTATCGATATTTGATCTTTCCTGTGATCATGACAATGTTATGTTATAATGCACCAACTCTAGGTAAGTGGGGTCGGGGCATTACATCCTCACGCATAGGATATTATATATTATATACATCATAAATTAGTCATTTATGATGATTTAATGATTTCTTATGATATATATTAAGGGCATGGAAGGCTTCATGTAATGGAATTATATGTTGATGTTAGTATTATTAATGTTATCACAAAAACTGGAAAAAACACATATCAGTTGTCAGTGGATTTTCGGATGGGTATATGACTACATGTGATACAGTTATTCAGGGTTGATCAGGTGAATAAAATATATATAGATAATAGAAAATCATTTAGACCATTGGACATGTAGATTTTCAAATAACATCTTTTGTTGTAGATGATCCATATATGGGTTTGATCAATGTTTCCAATGATGATCATTTAGAGAATGACATAGTATTTGATAGATAGTATGAGACTATTCTATCCAATAATCCAGAAATGCTCTATATAGAAATGGTTCCAAAATAACATAATATGTTACTAGTGGTTCCTAATATTAATTTGGACAAAGTGACACCAATAACTGAGTTACCAGATATTATATAACAAACCAATTATAAAAGAATTATTGTTTAATTTTCTAATGGAAGAAGATATGAGAGAAAAGAATAATTGAAAATAGTTATAGAGAATTACCACGTGATAAGAAATTCTAGTTATCATATAGATGTGTCTATGTGGTCGACATTTTTTATATAATTCTTATAATTTAGTGACCCATGTATGATGTGATTGCAAGCTACACATACCAGAAGTTCTAATTGATGGAAAATTAAAAACAATGTTAGACCAAATGATTGTTTGAACCCAATCCATACTCAAGATCATAGACACAGGGACTCGACATTAATATTATCTATTATTATTTTTATTATTAGTGTTCCTTATGATGTTATAGCTGAGTTAATACCAGAATGCTTGGAGAGTTAGTATGAATATCAAATCTCATACAAGAGGCATGTATTAAAAATAATAAATATAAATATATGTTTTATGTAAATTGGTAAACATAATCGGTGTACTGTTTTCATAGGATGAGAAGTAGGGTTAAAGTTGAAGTGGGTTAGGATCCACTAATTTGTGTTTTTGGTCAGGTTATTACCATTCTTCTTGAGAACAACACCTTTAAATTTAGTTACATCACAGTGTACAAGATTTATTGATCACATATACATGAAACATGTTCTTATATTTATCTCTGCTAGATGATTTATGTCGATTCAGTGTATAAACTCCACATGTTATGGAATTTCTACCATATAGAGTGGATCCCAATTGGTTTTGTATCAATATTTAATGACACTATATATCTTCCTATTTCTATTATGAATCAAACCTGGTTTCATAGAAAAGGTAGTCCAAAATCCACTCATATGAGAAATGAGATATATTTTCTTCATGATAAAGGGATGTGATAATTACGTAGAAGGTGTTTGGAAGTGGTTCATAATCACAAAAACCATACTCATAATGATATCATACATGATTATTTATCATTTCCTAATCATTGTAATTTTATTACATTCCATGTTTAATGGATTATACGATGTGTAATTTAATTATCTTTATTTTTTTCGATTGAACAGATGTATATTTTTAAATATTAAAATGTTTACCCATTATTTATCATCCTAAAAGGACGAAATCTGCACAACTACATCCAGACCTCAAGGATCTATTTCTTCTTACCACATAGTGTGATCACATATCATAACATTTATGGGATAGTAGTGAAGATAAGACACTAAAAGTCCATATGGACCCACCCATTCCCCATGATATCCCATAGATGACTATAAACCGTTATTTGATTCAATCCAGGATCTATGGGTTGAACAAGTTGGGGGTATAAACCCATTGGCAGTTTACTAATTTATTCATTGGTCGGGAAATGAAGACAAGATATCCATAAAATTTATGTGCCTTAGGAGAAAAGATGATTATATAACATGATATATTAAATTTGTTTGTTCTTACAAGGGATCAATATATTGTTACATGTTTGATTTTATAAAACATGAGTTAAATTTTACAGAGGTCTTATCGTTACTAGATTCACTAGGGATCATCAGATAAAGTATGTGAAGATTTTTTTTGGTTGAAAACTCATTTCAACCCCATTGTTGTAGATCCATATGATGTGACATTTCAATTATATGAAAGATCATATATTTTGTGACTAATTATAGGAAATATATTTCTAGATCACTATGGATCATATATATATATATTTCTAATTCCCCTACATAATATATAGGATTTTGAACATGTTGGGTGGTATAGTCGGGGTTGAAAAGTCTTGTACATCTGTATAGAGATTTGTGTTATGGAATCTCACGTGGAGGTGAGGGAGAAAGTTGGTTGTTGTATATTAATAATGTTTTGGGAATTGAAATGATTCCCAATGAATTAACATCAGTTTTCATCTGATTTACAAGTCTATCCATTTATTATGGGCCCAATATTCCATAGGTAATTTAAAATTTTAATATAGTTTTTTCTTCAAATATCAAAAGCAAATTATATTATTTCTGATATTTTGTAACTTTTAGTTAATATTTGGAGATAATGGAATACATGATAATATAATACTAAGAATTCCATTTCATATTATCATTTTATGTTTGAAAATTTTTCCATTGAGGTGGTATGCATGATTTAATATTGATAAAATTTTATGTTATTGTTTTAATGAATGGTCAAATTTAATTCCCTCTGTAATGATTTATTAGAGGCTATATATTTTTGATCATTTGGGATATATTACATATTATTGTATTAGGTGGAATATTATTCTACAATTATGGCTCTAACAATCCATTTTTATATTATATAGTGTCACCAACCTAATAGGTTCATGAGGAAGTTCAGATATCGATCGCCTATTCTGGGGCCACATTAGACGAATATAGAGGTTATGAAATTGAAAATATAGGAAACTAGGTTTGGGACTGGCCTGCTATAAATGATCCAACCATAACCATGTTGAGTTATTATGATAAATATAATTTCATTGGATTTGATGGAGAAATTCATCACCATTTTCCCGACTCTGTATACAAGCTCTGGTATATTTGAGTAACCAGACAATTTATCACTCGACTTGGATGGTTATATTATACACTGTTAATTTAATTTTATCTCAAAAATTTATTCATTATTACTAATTTTTTCATATGGTATTTATAGTTTTTTATGGTGATGGGATAACTTATTTTCATTATATTATCACACTATAGATATAACATATATTCAGTGTTGACGACTTCAATTCAGTTCTTATGTTATTGATATATGTGATACACAATTTTGAGAGAATTTCCCTATAGTCAGGGCTGGTCCTCACCATCATCCCATTCACCATCAGGAAATGATCGATCCACTAGACATTAATGAGGAATAACTTCATGTAGACGTCATTGACATTATTAAACATTTAAAATAGCTCTAGATTCCACTACACAACCACTTACATGTCTCTCTAAATCATACATGCGCCCATCATAAGATTGGAAAACTGGTTATGAAACTAATATGGGTGGGGAGGTGTGGGTGAGTTTCATGTACAACACTCGAGTGGATTAGAGAACCATTCGAGGGATTCTGGTCGTTGATTTTAATCATTCTCATCCTGCAATTTTCTTATTTCATATACAACACTCGATTGGATGAGTTGTCAAATTTAGTTCTTCTACCTGACCCATTTTCGAGGACATAACACTTAGACTTGAATCTGGAGACATCACACCTAGACCCATATTTGAGGACATTGTGCCTGGACCAATTGGAAAGTTCTCTCCTCATCTTACTAAATGGGCTAGTCAATATAGACGTACTATTAGAGATTTGAGGTATGGGATTGAAAGACACATACATACAGATATACATCAATGAAGTCTCCATCTTAGATATATTATAATGAAATATATAACATTATATGTAATATGCTAATATTTACATATTATATATATTTTGTAACAATAACAATAACATACATTATAACACTAAAATTAACATATTATATATATATATATATATTAACACTGACTTTGACATATATTATAATACTAAAATTAACATGTATAATAAAGTCAACATTAACATGTTATAAATTTCTAATTAGACATTTTATTTTTAAATCACGTATGTTTTATAATATATATTTGAATATATTATAATAATATCAAGAAGAATATATTATAATAATATATGTATTATAGTACTTGAAATAAATTCTAATAAATACAATTTATTAACAAATTTATAATAATATGTTTCTAAATATGTTCTAAATAAATTTATAATAATATTAACAAATATTATGAATTTCATTGAAAACATTTAGTTTAAAAATATAACTTACACAAAAAGTAATTATATACATTATTATTTATTATTATATAATATTATGAATTTCATTATTAATAAAAAAAGATTATACGATTATATATTTACAATAATAAGTACATATAATGATTTGAGTAATATAATTACTAATAATACTAACTAATTAGTAAGTAGTAAAATTAAAAATAAATATTAATTAAATTAATCATATAGAAAATAAACTTATTACTAACATTGTTATTATATAATTTTTTTATAATTAATAATCATTAATAATAATCATAATATTAATATAATTAATGTTTTCATAATATCTAAATAATTAATTATTTTAAATGATATATATATTATAATTATTTATCTATATAATTATAGTTAGGTAATGTAAATATTTATAAATAATATAGAAAAAAAATTTCATTTCTAAAAATATAATCATTTTATATAAACAAAAGTAAAATAAAATAAAATAAATATATTTTTAGAAAAATAGAAGCACAGACTCTATCTGTGAAAATGTTTTTTTATAATGCATATAATGAATGTGATTTATGAGACAATGCCTTCCTCCAAAGGGTTCTAAAGAGGATGAATTCTCGTATAACAACCATATCACTCTGTAAGACCAATCCCCTTCACAAAATATTGGGAATAGGTTTCCCATTTAATATGTTCTTGGAATTTCATTTCTCCCTCTTTATATGGGAAAATTTTATGAACCGTAATTAGGTGAGTGGGGAGAAAAAATAAAAAGAGGATGTTTATAAATTAATAATAAGTAAATAAATATAATAAGTGATTTAAAGTAATAATAAACAAAAGAAAATAAATTTTAATAAAAAAAATTAGGGATGGATCATGGATTGTTGGTTAATGTAAGGGGAATCTTGACTAGTTATCCACCTTTTTTGTTGATATATATAAATACAATTCTATTCTTTTTATTATATACATAATTATAATAATGTGTTTTCAATCAAACATATACATTACAAAATTGGGTAATTTGAAGAATGTTACTTTTTAAATATATTTTAACATTTATAATTAAAATAATGTTATTATTTTTATAATTACTATAATAATTATTATTAAGGAATGGATATATATCATTAAAATTGAAAATAAGGTAATTTGAAAGATTTTTTGGAACTTTACAACTAAATATATTACCTCAAAACATTTTCTTGAATAAATCACAATAATGATATTTTTTCTGCTAGTGGAGAATATAAAATTACAATTTTTGTATATTAATATATTTAACATTGATATGGTCGTCAATGTAGCATGTGAATTTTTTAAAAGTACCCTCTAATATCTTTTTACAGAGTACACAACAATAGTTCCTTTTGTTTAGTTATATGAGAATTCGATGGTGTAGAAATTTATAAAAAGGATTATATCAAATTGTGTGTATAGGTAGTCTCGAGACCTCTAAAACATACATGATATTATAGGATCTTTTATTTGGATCCACAATCATGAGGAAAATCCACATGACTCAGAATCAGGACATGATGTTTTGATAGTATTAGTTATGATGGCTCTGAACAAGTAATATTTTTTGAGTATTTTGTTACTATATTGTGATCTATTTCTTATTATATTTTTATGTTATAAGAGTGAATGATGTAATTTATTTTAATATAGACAACAACGCAATATTGTATTATCATGTGTTACCTAAAATCCCATTCACACATGGAAACTGAATTCCATTATCAAAAGATCCCCCTTTAATCTTTTTTATTGGTCCCGATTGAATTTAGATTTAATTCATTTCTACAAACATGATGTGATTTGATTATGGATAATTATTTCATGTAGTTGGTGAATATGAAGTTATTATAATATTGGGTTGGTAATTGGACATTATCCATTTGGGGAAAACTATGAACTATCTACTGTATGAAGTTTTGAAGGTTCTTTTATACAATTTGATGGTGTGTGTTACACTATAAAAACATTGTTAGTTGATCAATGATGCTTATGGATAGATTCAGAATGTAAAACCATAACAAAATTTACTTGTTCCAAAAAAATTTGACATATGGAATGTATTTGGATAATTTTAAAAAATCACATGAGACATGAGTATGGGACAATATACTAATTAATTTGTGTCCATGTTTACAGTTGTGTAATTCTAATTTTAGAGGATTGGAATGGAAATTTGTATTTAACATCATTTATTATTATTCATGCATAATATTATTTGTTTTGTTCACCATTATTAGATTACTTATGAAATGTTTGGATATATTCACTAAAATATTATATACAAGTATTTAAGGTTGGGTTAATGGAGTTTTCATATGGTTTTCACTTTGTGATTGAGGTGTATTATAGGATGTTCGTGCCTGGGGATTATTTTGAGTACCACGAAGGTGTGTGAGTTTCTTGGTTTTTGTTAAAATTTTTGGATTTAGAATCTACATAGACATAATATTTGATTTATTACATTTTGATAATTTCATATGGAATTTCTGTATTATATACTATCATGATATGAGTTGAGAAAAAACTATGTGTGTTTATAATTTTTGTTTCATTTCTTTTATAATATTGGATTCTGTTATTTAATATTTAATACCTCTCACTAGTGTGTTATGTAGAATAGATGGTAATATGTGACTTGTGGACAATTAAAGGTTGAAATCATGGGATATTATATGATTTATCATTGACTCCAATGGGTTTTAGTGGAATTTGGTATTGAGAGCTTGGTATCAGGTCCATTTATTGGAGATCTATGTTAGAGTTTATATTTAGGATCATGTGAGTTCCTGGTTTTCATAAGAAAACTATACAATAAACGTTATAGGTATTTAAGTACATTTTAATAGAACAAAAATTATTAACAAGGTGTGGTGACCAGTATATTACAGTTAATGAAATATGATTTCTTAACAACTAACTCAAGTGTTTTGAGCATTTATTGCATGGTTCAATTTTGAATGTACATGCATTGTATTATTCTTATGAAATGCTCCATGTTAAAGGATTATTGTGACAAAAAATCTATATTGGGATTGAATGTTGGAAAGTTTTGTGTTATCTAAAAATATTATTAATTATTGTTTAATAAACTTATTATGGTTTGTGGATTCATTTGAATTAGATAATTTATAATGTTGACAAATTTAGGTGAATTCATTGTATAATTTTTATTTTTTATTCACCTAATTGATTTTTCCATGAGGTTTATCATAAAAAGACAACGATTGCATATAGAGATCTACATTGTAAACTATATTTAAAATTGAGCACATTTTGGTGCCTAAGATTATGGATGATAAAGCTCGGGTTGGAGACTAATTGTTCACGATTAATTGTTGATAATAAATAAAATGTGGAGAGATCCTAATTCCATATGAGGGATTCATAAATGTTTAATTGTTGTTACAAACATCATTGGTTCTAAATTTGATAATTAAATGACCCAACACCCCGAGGCCCTTCACAGGCCTGCAATAACCCATGATTTCCTCCTCAATCTCACCTCATACAGGGAAGGGGATTGTGACTACCACCTATTAGGTATATCTCACAATACGAGAGGCCTTAGTCAATATATTTCATAAACATAGGCTTATCTGCCATGCACAAAACATATAACATAATTTGGATGTATATATATGATCAAATGAAATATTTACATAACAGTTATGGGAAAGTGGGTATAAATTCTTTATCATAATATAAAATACAAATGAATTTTACATATATCAAGCCTCTGAATCTGATAGATGAAATCAATGGGAATGAACAACTCTTATTTGAGAACATATAGTATGATCTCCAATTGTGGGAATGTTCCAAAACATTGTGAGTACTCTTGGTATGATCTCTTTCCATAAAAGTCTCCTCTATAATCATGGAACACTAATATCTATCTCGGTGTCACCATGAATTTCTTGGTTTTGTCACTAAATAACCATCCTAGATCCAAATCTACCAAGACCATATGCAATCTGGCACATCATATGTGTAGAAAAAACATTTTTGTGAAAAAAATCAAATACATGGGTGATTATAAACATACCCAATATGATTTCCAAAAAAGTATAGACAACATAGTAAGTTACCTCAGGTCTATCAACGTGGCTGAGAATAACTTAAATGAAAGATAATTATAAAAATATAGATATGCTCTAAAACTAGAATTAATGTTAACTGAATGGATTTCCAATAATTCAAACACTATCCCACATAAGAAAAATTATCCTGTGAAAATTTATTTTCTTAATGTACTAAAAATAACCCAATATCCAGAAGTTCATATCCCCGTTTTATGTCTTGTATAAAAGGTAGGTGAGGGGTTCCTAATAAAACTCAAGCCCTATAATATCCAATCTTCCCAAACATTCCTTTATGAATCTATTAGAGTGCACTAAAGGGAAAATTATTCATAAAAATGCATAGATGTTTGTCTGGGAATTGCTAACTCCTACTACTATAAAAACCTCAATTATATAGATATCTATATCATGTCATGGAGAACTCGGGTGGGTAATGTCATGTCATATCATGAGAAAAATAATTAGTTGGGGGGGAATAATTTAACCTTAACAAGAACCACACCCTAATAATCACACCAGAAATATGGGTTGTGGAATTTGACGATGGATTTTACAAGGAACCACACATCATTGAACAATACATAGAAGAAAAGTGGGATATATTTGATCCTCACAATTATTTAATTATAACATCCAATGTCAATATCCAATTTATCATAATAGTAAAAAAAATATCATATATATTACACAAATTATGATCTTTTATGGTGGGTATACCATATCAATGTTATCTATATAATGAAGTACTCATTATATGTAATTTTCATTCAAAAGACCGACACAAAATGATGAAGTTCTAAATATACCACAAATGTGAGGTGTTGTTCATAAGAAAGGCCTATTGTGTTCAAAGTGTCACATATAAATGGTTTCCATGCTTACCAAAATCTAGGATGACATATTGGGAAGAACAAACAAGATTAGATCACACATCTGTTAATCAGGTCAGGTTTCCCAGACCAATGGGTTGGGCTATAATTTTTGTTCTTCTAAGCATCCTCCTATACTAGCCTAAACTATAGGCCATAGGAATCTTTCATCCTATATTATTCATTGGATAAACCATGTTGGTATTTTTTTTCTCGCCACTACTGTAATAACCACCTAATGCATAAAAATATATTGTTCTAGTTAATTGTGGTGGCCCTGGTGGGCCACCATCCTTGGTGTTCCACTGGTTGCGACGTGACCAACCCTACACATTCAACTAATCATTTTTGGACCAACCACTCTTGTGTACTATAAGACCTCTATTTTTAGTTACTAACCTATAATATATCATAACCATCAACTAGTTTACACCATAGATCTTCATACCCATAAAAAATTCTCATTCACCCAAATTCATCAATGTTATGTCACACTGTCATCGTCACCAAGTCGTTGTGCTATTGACACCACCTCATCATGTATATCCTATCAAAACTACCATTATATTGACACTATCCACTTTTATGATACCTATATCACCACACCATGTTGAATCCACTACCATATCATTGTTTTACCATTACAATTGATCATCAACATTATATAGAAGAATATAGGAAAGAGAAAAAAGAGAGGAGGATAATCAAACCACAACTCCATCAATCATAGGCACCAAAAAGGAAAAATTATTCTAATTATTCAAAATGAATTCTCACCAAAAAATCATGTATAATGAGGTTAAAAATATTATCAAAATAATAATGAGATCATGAATAATTAATAACTCACATCTATATCAAATATCATCTGTAAAAGGATATTCGATTCCATTATTATAAATAATTTCCAAGGGTAATCAGGAAGATTGTGGAATACGAAAACCATGTATCCTTAGATCAATATTGGATTGATATTTTATTATTAACATGTTGGTTTCCAACTCCATCATTGATCCCCCTTTAATAACATTCTTGATGGACCCCCACATATTCTCCCAACGATCACCCATCACTAGTCATCTCAATCTTGGTTTGTAAACTATAATATATCCTAAGGAGTTAATAGTTTATATAAGGGTTAGTATAATAGGGGTTTCAAGAATAGATTCCAATAAATAAATAATGCAATTATTTCCATCAATATAATTAATTAATTTATTTTCATTAAATTAATTAATTATTTACCCCATCAATTCCTTGAACCAGTTAAATATGATGAAAACCTAGGTTATTGTGATCCAAGGGAAAATCACATGTTCAAGACACAAAAATTCCCTCACATTTCCCATCCAAAACACTATTTATAATATAAATAATAATTTTTGAGAACAATCATGCACCATCAAAAAATAATATTTTCATAATTAATTCAGCTTTATTGAATCCCTACTATAAACGAAATTCTATGTAATATCAGTCTGGTGTTATCAATGGCACCCAAGAATAAAAAAACCATAAAATAATTTTTCTGACATCATTTTCCAAGGTATTTTTATCATTTTTCTTTATTTTGGTTTTTTATTTTATCAAAATTAAATTTCTATTATCTCTTGAGCATGAAAATTTTGGGAAACTATATCTTCCGCACCTAAAACATTTTTTTGTCATGAAACAGAATAAAATATAGATCCACAAGAGATATAACAAAAAAATATTTTGACGAAATCCACAATGCACACACATCAGTTTACTTGGGGTTTGAGCTGTAAATGAACTCAATATACTACCATATAAGAAGGATACATCCACTATCATCTATAAGATAACATCTCATTCCCATATCAAATCATGAATTAAGTAGATACATGATATTACATTAATCGTTTAATTCCAACCCTTTTCCTGAAAAAAAAAATTCATCTATAATGTAGTTCATATATAAAATAAAAAATTAAAACAATTCTCTACTAAAATCTGTCATTGAAATGTAAATCACAGAGGATACTACTGGCTAGGGTACCAAACTCCCATAGTAAAAGATCGTTCCATCTTGTTTATTTAGGGGAACAACTCATCCACACCACACTCAAATCATGAATCACTTCACCATGATTATATAATGACACTAGGGGATTTGAAAAGTAGAATATTCATACAGTCCCTTGTCATCCTCCCTAAATACTCCTTCATATAGGATAGATGTACTAATGTAATTATCTTGTGACACAAGTCTGATGTAGGTCTTTCTTCCAAATATTATTTCAAACATTTGTGATAATACTATGTTTGCATTTTAAAATCCAACAGTTTTACACCCCAAAATATATGTATAATGTTTGTGTTGTGTCACTCTCTTTTAGAAAGTTACCATTCATAACCTTTATAACAACACCCACCCATCACACTACTCGAGATGACACCATTTCCCACCAGGTGGCTCAATCCAGTACTATTAAAAGTGGATTGGTCTTACCCATTAGGATAACCCATATTTATAAGATATGTATCCCAATAAAGAACCTACACGTGTGACCAAAATCCAAAACCACCTAAGTAAACCTCCTCCTTAACCACATAATAGGGGTTTCTATATAATGGGAACACTTACAATAATCCAATGGATATTCCACTAAGACAGTGATAATATAGAAAGTAATTATTCACTCAAGGTGTTCAAAAAACATTTAATATGAGATCCATAGTAATTCAACTATCCTCCTAGAAGAGTGAGAGTCATGGAATTAAGCTTTTGAAAAACCCTATTAGTCTTTAACATGAGAACATTGGTCCACCTAGGACTTATAAATCAACATCACCACTATATGATTTTTAAATATAAGGGCTGAGTTTTGGGATACTACAATTGATATATGGTGAGAACATGACTCTATAATAGTATAATAATAATCTCTTTAAAACAATCCACTGAAACCTCTACTCCATCAGTCAGATGTAGATAACTTTACTAAGTGAGTCAACCACAAATCCACTATTAATCCACTATGGATCCTTCAAACACTATGGAATCAACATTATAAATTCTATACAAACCCATAAATATAGATTTCATACTTTAATACTTTATTGTATTGTTGTAACTCTCATTTAAGGATGAATAGAAATTCCTTGGATGCTTAATAGGACCCTTTAAATATAGATTTAATTTAGTTTTTAATCCATATACCCATAAAATCCATAAGGTGGTCATTATTTCACACAAGATTACCTGAATCCATTCTCAAAAAAGAATATGAATTCATACTTTTTTGTCCCATTAAGGTAAATCTTGGGGTATCCTTTCTGAAGAATTCACACATTAATTATCATTCTATGTATGTGAATTTTTCATGAAATCATTTAGTGAAAAATCATTCCATATTATCCAATGGGTATATTAATTCATCATTAATAGGATTTAATCCACTTTACCTGACTATATGTATGGAATTCTCACAAAAAAATTAGTGATCACTTATAATTAAGGAAATTGTTGGGGTCTGTGGTATAATGAAATTTTACATTTTAAACTTAACCAAACTATGTCCTACTAACCGCATAACTAAATATAATTTTCTCACCATACAAATAGAGGAGATTTAAAATGATCACCATCATTGGAAACTCTACAATTGAATGGGTTTTAACTAGTGGTTCCACTTGAATCCCTAACTCCTAAAAATGTGATAGATAAATTATACATTTTGATGACCCAATATGGTAAGAGGGTAAATGAAAAGATGAAAAAATAATAATCTAATATTTATACTTTGACACCTAACCACAACCATACAATTCTTTCATATTAACAAATAACTATCCTTTAACACTCAGAGTCTAATAGTAACTAACTAGTGATCATGATTAATTAGAGTAGTTCAAAAATTGTCCCTCTCCGACCACTCTTATATGACATACCTCTCTGTGGAAATCAATCACTTCTAGGTCACTATCTCCTAATAAAAAAATATATACTCAATGACATATTTAATATGGATATCTATCCATGGAACTAATCTAGTTTTCTTTAAGATAAATGTTAAACGACTCCCATAATAAGGTTTTATGTCTTCTAAGAATACTCTACTGACAATGATCACTTAGAAATTTCTAAGAAAATGGTTATTATATGAAAACACAAACATAACTAGTTCAATCATCCACTAGTGTATCTATTTAAACTGAAATGATCGAATAATTCATTTGAAAATGTTTCTAGGGTATACTTTTAATGGATCATGTCCTTAATGTGTACTTAAAAGTTGTAGTTCTTCCCTAGGTAGGTTTTAATAACCTTGAAGGAAAATAATTCATAGAAACAATTATTAATATCTAGATATGTTTGAGAAATCCCATTGTAACACCCCGAGATTTTATGAGATATATTATTTTTAATTTATTTGATGTCTTCTATTATACACTACAAAATGATTATCTGGTACTATACTCAACACCGTATTAGCTTGTAGTATACGCAACACTATTCATGGCTTGTGTTACACACAAATTCATGTTCATTTTGTGGAAATTATTATACGCAACATTAAGTATAGATTTTGATTAATGTATAATTGAAATAAGTTTTTATTATGTTATATGCAACACCAAATGGATATTTCACTACACGCATCCCAGACATGTCTTGCATTACACGCAATCAAGACCTTCCTCGATAGCGTGTGTAGTACGCAATACTGAGTTTCACTAAACAAGATATTATTATAATATTATTATGTACTTTCCGTTATGAATAGTAATACCAACTTTTTGAAATTTTTAAAATTGTATCTTTCAAAATGGACTTCATTTTCAGATTCGGAATATTGAAATTAGCCTAAGGTGAGGTTTTGGTATTTTTCTAAAAACATTCAATTTTTGATAAATATTGAAAACACTAGGTTACTATTTAAAAACCGACTATTTTTTAAATAATTGTTTATTTTATTTAAATTTATTTTTGGTCAAAATCGATACATAATACCTATATAAGTTCAATTTAATTCATTGGTGTCATTTTATAATAATTCTAGATATATAAAAATTTATTGAACTTTTCACCCTCATTTACCCACCTCCTAGGATAATTTGAAAATTTATGTAAAAAATAATTTTACCGCCTCTATGAGTGGAATTTCAAAAATCTGAGAGATACGGTTAATACCAAGTAGTAAAATGTGGTTCAATAGGATAAAAATAATTTTTGGTGAATAGTAAGTTTTTTACTTATATTTACCATATTTAAAATTAAATATGGAAATTAAGGGTAAAAATGATATTACTATTACCCTAACACATGTCCAAATTCTATTGGATAAATTTAATTCGACCAAAAAAACCTTAGGGACAAAATATTACCCTTTAGGTCCACTTGGATTAGATTAGGACATTTATTATTATTTTATTTAAAGATGAGTTAAAATAGTTAAAATCAATGTTTAATAACAAATTTTTTTAACATATTGTTATACATAAGATAAGTTCAACTATAAATATTAATTATAAAGATAAAAATATTTCCTACATAAGGGTATTTTATTTATAATTTTTATACATTAAATAATTTATTTTATTTATTACACAATAAAGATGCAGTAATTACCTTATTAATGAAATATTAAAATAATTTATGTTATAAATACACAAATAAATGTAATTTTAGAATTTTTATGAATTAAAATAATTTTATAGGTTAATATGACATGTTAGTATTGATTTAAGTAGCTTTTTTTGAACTAAAAATGCTGTTAGGATTTTCAAAAAAATCAAATACCAAATAGTGTCAAAATTTACATAAAATAGTTTTTAAAACAAATGTTATATTATTAATTGTTATTTCATTCCTAAAAATTTATGATTCAGCCAAATGAAATAGATAAATAAATATATATATATTAATAATATACCACTTGGGGTTCGTTTGGCTTGTTATAGTATGTGTATTAACTATATAGTGTAAGAAAACAAAAAGAAACGGTAAATGTTAAATTATTTAACTTAGAGTTAAATCTAAATGATAAGGATAAAATATTAACCTAAATTTGTCTAAAACCTTTTGGTTGAAAGGATTTCAACCCATCCCCACCTTATCTTTGAAAGAAATTAATTTTTAGCTGTTAAAAATCGAATATGACCTTATTTTAAAATAATGTTTTATGTTTTTCCAAGGGTGCCCCTCTCCTCCCCTATTCAAAGGGAACCCCTTCCCTCTTCTCTTTACACCCTTTTGAGTCTGGAAACTCGGCCAACCCCTTCCCATTTCTTTTCTCCACTTCCCTAGATTCATTCTGGAGGTTCTATTCTTCTCAAAAGACAAACTCTACTTCGTTAAGAAGAATCTTAAAGGAGGTGTGTCGAAGAAGAGGTAATCTATTCTTCCTATTCTCTCAAGTTTCTTTCTTCTTCTACTTATTCTTCTTTGGTTGTCTCAATATAAAGTAATAACATCAGTATTAATTATATACTTACTTGTTATTATAAAGATTAAATAACCTTATTTCACATACTATCCATCCTACGGAAAACAAAATCACAACTCGTGCATACGTACGAAATACCGTCTCCACGTCGTGGTGTAATCTGTTTTCAACAACCACCATACATGGATGGGTATGATGGTGTAAATAAATAACTATATATGATTATTTTAAAGTAATATTGATTCTGAAATATTATACATACACTTCAATACAATTCCACAATCATGGGAATGATATCATCGCTCGTGCGTTCGTACGGACTACCGTCTCCACGACGAGATGAGATTCATTCTCCATGGTAACCATTCATGAATGATTATAATGTATATATGATGAATAATAATGAAATATATGACATAATAATCATAATTTATTTATGTATAAATATATATTTATTTCATATACTTAATTCCATTAAAATCAATAAGGAAACGAAAACAGCGTTCATGCGTACGTACGACCTACCGTCTCCATGAATGGTGTATTCCATTCCATTTATCGATATTATATATATATATGTATATGCTGAATATATATTACATATAAATCATTTTTTACATTGTATAATTATGTAAATAAGGATATAATTAATAATATTAAGAGCAACAAGTCGAAACACGTACAATAAATGAAATGATTTTACCCAAATCACTGCTTTTACATCGAATTTACAAAATAACGGGTAATATAAAGTTATAAGTATACCATATATGATATCATAACAATGAATATGATTCTATAATAAGTCAATGACATTATTTAAATCATTATACAGGAGGTTCAGATACATACGAAGCATATCAGATATAAGGTAAGAGATAACTATTCCAGTGTCGCTCTTATCCGAGATTGTTTATTCGTAAGTATTTACTGGGGTTTTTGTTATCATCCATGCCCCTGTTTTCTAAATTTTTTTCATGTCTGTTAAATTGAATTTTTACCCATTTTTTAATTTTACCACATGTTATGAAATGAATCATATTTTGTTTTACCACATGAGGAACTTTTTGAGTTTTCCGACAAAAGTACGATGAGAATGTTGTTTTTAAATTATACGGCGTGAACGGATTTTAACGGTTTCATAATGCCTCATTTTCATTATTCTAACTCTACAATATTGCATTATTATTTTCAAAAAAACCACTTCTTTTAAAATTTCATGTCATTTTGGGAGAAGAAAATTATTTTGAAGAAGAAATGCTATTTTTATCAAGAATTTGTTTCAAGTGTTTTATGAAAACTATTTTCCATCAAAAATGACCTTATTTAATATGTTTATGTTTCAAGTATAATGTCTTATTTATTTACATGGTTTTATTCTTCTTATGATGAAATGATATCCATTTATTTATATGGATTACGTTATAATGGTGCGATGTTTAAGAATCCCATTCTATTACATGGGTTATGCTATGATGTAGGATTTATGATTTTTTGGGCACACGAAAGAATGATTTCATTATGAGATGGGTGGGACCTATATCTCCCTCCAATGCATTGGGTAAGGATTTATATCTCATGAGATAGACATGGCTGGAATGGTATGTTAATCCGGTTTAGTGATATAGGACTAGAACGAGAAGTGAACTCAATTAAGAAAGGGACATTGTCCACTATGATGGTCTTGGTAGCAATGCCTTGGATACTATGGAAATCATATCATGTGATTAATGGTTTTCCAAAATTTCATGTTTTATTCCAATGATAATTTATCATGATTGATGTTCCATTATGATATATTCCTTATGTACTTCCATGATTTATGTCTTTGCTCATGATTTTGAGGTTTAGATTTTTTGTTCATGTTTTTTCATTCAAGTGTTTGTGGATTGTTTTATGTTCTCTATGTTTAGCCTTACTGAGCAGTTGACCTCACCCTTTTTATGTTTTTTTCCCCAGGATATAAAAAAAGGTTTTAAGTAATAAAACCAAAAAGGGGAAGATCATTATGGGAGATGTTGAAGATCTTTCACCATGATTAGAAGATTATGTTCTGAGTTTCCAAAGACACTAAACTAATAAGGTCTTTGGGCGTCTATTTTTTTGATGTATTAAGTATTCCGCAAAATTAATGTAATGTCGATGTACATCAGGCTTTGGGACTCTATATTTGGTATCAGAGTGATGGTTTAGTTAATCTTTGGAAACTAGGATGTGAAAACATTAGTGAAATCCCTAGAGATATTTCTAAGGTATGTCTATGGATGTCTCTAAGGTTAAGTATACGTATAGGTTATAGTCATAGAATTACGGTTAAGATCATAGAATTAAATGTAAGATTTTATAGATTGAAATTACTCCCCCTTGATTATATTGTTTTTCTAGTACAATTTTTTCCTCTCATACTATTCTTTTTGAGTTTTAGGAAATGGAAGGAAACAAGAGGATTCATGTTAATAGAGAATATTATGGGCAATGTATTGATATTATTTACGAGCAAACAAATGAAATTGGATTTGGATGTCCAAACATCGTTATTATGTCAAA
Source organism: Viscum album (assembly GCA_963277665.1). Taxonomy (NCBI): domain Eukaryota; kingdom Viridiplantae; phylum Streptophyta; class Magnoliopsida; order Santalales; family Viscaceae; genus Viscum; species Viscum album. The sequence goes on from OY728133.1 coordinate 540,284,336, forward strand.
TCAGAAATATCATAATATGATCAATAATCTCATCTTTTGTATGTTTCATGACTCATCTAATAAGAGAGAGATGGAGTTTCATGATGATCATAGAGGAAATAAAGTTCAATTTCCCTCATGTAAATCATGGGGGAAGAGGCATCAAGGAGAATGTTTTAAAGGAACTGAAAGATGATTTGGGTGTGGAAAAGAAGGACACAAAGCCAGTACGTGCAAAGGAAAAGGTTCAGTTAACACCAAGGACAATGATAATGGTATTTCTATGACATCAACAATGATTATATGTTTTAAATGTGGAATGTATGGGCATTATGAAAACCAATCCCCTAAGGGAAAATCTGATGAATAGAATCAGCATGGTCGTATGGGTAGTATTTATATTGATGATGATGAAGAGACTATAAATGATTTTTGATATGAGAGAATTGCTGAATCTCAGTCAATGGTTTAAGAAGGTTGTGAAAGGATTTATATTTATCAAGAGTGATGTTTTATAGGTAATTGTACTTTGGAATAAAGACACATCTAAGGATTGTTACACATGTTTTTCCTAGAGTATTTGAATGTATATGTAGAATGGTATCGGTAACCATGAATGGTTATTCAGATATTATTGGAAAGTAGATGATATGCGCATAATGATGGGATAAAGAGATAATGATATGTTTGATAGTATTCATGAGCTCATGATTGATATAAGGACTAAGTGATATCATGGTTTGAGTATATAGAATTTTTGGGATATTGGTATGTGGAATGAGTTATCTTTTGACAGCACTCATGTTTTCCCTAAGGTTATATGGTAATTCATGTTTCACGAGAATACATGATTAAGGGACCCGCATGTTTGGAATGTGACCAACAAGATATATCGTATGATAAATGGTGGAATTCACAAGCTTAGTAGATGACATTTCAAGTAATCGTAATCATTATACTATGAGATTTGACATAAGTATTTTGGATAAAACTAAATATTGGAATAGATTAAGATAAATATCAGATAGTACTGTTTAAGGCTAGAAATTTTGTTATGTTATAATATTATTTTTTTTAGAAAAAGGACAACTCATAGGACGGGCGACAACCTGTCGCTTTAGACAAGGTTGCGGGAATCGAACCCACAACCGAAGTGCGAAAGGCCTTTATTGCCTACCACTGGCCTACAGGAAGTCCCTGGTTAGTAGAAAATTGTTTTATTAAGCGGTATGATAGATAATGTATAAGTCCATTTCTGGAATCCTATATGATTAACCTCAACATAGATGGACTTATGTATATTTGAAAATTTTTGCTAACCTTTTGTTTGAGACATATGGAATGACCAATCATTCTATCACATGATCTGCTAACACTTCACAAATGAAAATTTTAACTTCATTTCATTAAAAAATGAAGTGGAAATTGTTCATGGCATGAAAAACGGTGATATTATACCGAAATAATGTAAGTATTTCTTCTAATTAAAATTCTTCAACTTTGGGGAAATGATCTTCAAAAACAAAAATGTTGTAATACTGCCCTTCTATCTGATGAATCAAATGGTACCTTAGATCATCAAAAATTTATGGCTTTGTGATTATCGGCTTTTTCATAGCCATTTCCTCTACCACTCTCCATCAGAACATGATGGTTATATTTTTCTTCCATATCCATATTTACACCTATGTTCTCCTATGTGGAAACCCAGTGATGAGTTAATCTGGGTAACCATTACATTTCAAACCTTCATTTTTAAAATTATGTTTTAGTATTCCTTTTTACGATGTGGTTTTCTATGAAAAAAACTTTCAAGTAGTAAACCATTTATAATCCCGACGAACTTCGAGGGAGAAATTCATTTTAAGGGGGGTAGAATGTAACACCCCGAGATTTTATGAGATATATTATTTTTAATTTCTTTGATGTCTTCTATTATATAGTACACCAAGATTATCTTATACTATATGAAACAACGTATTAGCTTGCAGTATATGGAACACTATTCTTGGCTTATGTTACACACAAATTCAAGTTCCTTTTGTGGAAATTATTCTACGCAACATTAAGTATATATTTTGTTTAATGTATAAATTAAATAAGTTATGATTTTTTTATACATAACACCCAACAGAGCTTTCACTACACGCATCCATGACTTGGCTTGCATTACATGCAATCAAGACCTTTTTCGATACTGTGTGTTGTATGCAATACCGAGTTTCACTAAACAAGATATTATTATAATATTATTTTGAACTAGCCGTTATCAAAATTAATATCCACTTTTTGATTTTTTTTAAAATTTTATCATTCAAAATGGACTTCATTTTTGGATTCTGAATATCAATATTATCCAAGGGTGAATTTAGGGTATTTTTTAAAAAACATTCAATTTTTTATGAATAGTGAAAACACTAGGTAACTATTTAAAAACAGGCTTTTTATTTAAATAAATATTTATTTTATTTAAATTTATTTTAGATCAAAATTGATACATAATACCTTTATATGTTCAATTTAATTCATTTGAGTCATTTTATAATAATTTTAGAAATATAAAAATTTTATTGAACTATTCACCGTCTTTTACCCACCTCCTAGGAGAAGTTGAAAATTTACAAAAAATATTATTTTACTGCTTCTATGAGTGGAATTTCGAAAATCAGAGAGACACGGTTAATATAAAATAGTAAAATTCGGTTCAATAAGATAAAAACAATGTTTGGTGAATAGTAACTTTTTTACTTTTATTTACCACGGTTAAAAGTAAATAGGGTAATTAAGTGTATAAATGATATTACTATTACCCTAACACATGTACTAATTCTATTTGATAAGTTTAATTCGACCAAAAACAACCATAGAGATAAAATATTACCCTTTGGGTCCACATGGATTAGATTAGTACATTTATTATTAATTTATTTAAAGAATAGTTAAAATAGATAAAATCAAAGTTTAATAACTAAAACATTTTTAATATAGGGTTATACATACGATAAATTCGACTATAAATATTAATTAGAAATATAAAAAGATTTTGTAAATAATGGTATTTTAGTTATAATTTTTAGACATAAAATAATTTAATTTATCTCTTATAGACAAATGATGCAGTAGTTACCTTATTAATGAAATATTTACATAATTGATGTTATAAATACAAAAATAAAATTAATTTTAGACATTTAATGAATTAAAATAATTTTATAGGTTAATATGACATATTATTAATGATTTAATTAACTTTTTTTAGAACTAACCATGCTGTTATGATTTTCACAAAAATCAAATACCAAATAGTGTCAAATTTGACATAAAATAGTTTTTTCAAAAAATATTATATTATTAATTGTTATTTAATTACTCAAAATATAAGGATCAGACATATGACTTAGATAAGGATATATATATTAATAATTAACCACTAGGGGTTCTTTTGGCTTGTTATTGTATGTTTATTAACCATATAGTGTAAGTAAAAAAAGACACGGTAAAAGTTAAATTATTTAACTTAGAGTTAAGTATAAATGATAAGGACAAAATAGTATCCTAAACTTGTCTAAAACATATTTCATGGTAGTATGGCGACCCATCCCCACCTTATATTCGAAATAAATCAATTTGGAGCTATTAAAAACCGAATATGACTTTATTATAAAATAATATTTTATGTTTTTCCAAAGGTGCCCCTCTCCTCCCTTATAAAAATGTAACCACTTCCCTCTTCACTTCACACCATTTTGAGCCTTAAAACTCGGCCAAACACTTCCAATTTTTCTTCTCCACTTTCCTAGAAACATTATGGAGGTTCTAGTATTCTAAAAATACCAACTCTACTTCGTTAAAAGGATACATAAAGGAGGAGCGTCGAAGAAGAGATAATCTCTTCTTCTGATTCTCTCATGTTTCTTTATTCTTATACTTCTTCTTCTTTTTTTCCTCATTATAAAGTAATAAAATCAGTATTACATATATACTGATATGTTATTATTAATAATAAAACCTTATTTCACATACTATTCATCCTACGGAAAACAAAATCACCCCGCGTGCGTATATACTGAATATCGTCTCCATGCCGTCGTGTAATCTGTTTTCGACCACCACCTAACATTGATGTGTATAATGGTGTAAATAAATAACTATATATGATTATTGTCAGGAAATATTGATTCCGAAATATTATACATACACTTCAATACAATTCCACATTCATGGGAATGATATAATCGCTCGTGCTTATGTACGGACTACCGTCTCCACGACGCGATGAGATTTATTCTCCATGGTAACCATTCATTAATGATTATAAAGTATATATATAATGAATAATAATGAAATATATGACATAATAATGATAATGAATTTATGTATATATATATATATGTATGTATTTCATCTACTTAATTCCATTCAATTCAATAAGGAAACGAAAACACTGTTCATGCATACATACGGCCTACCATGTCCATCAACGGTGTATTTCATTCCATTTATTGATATATCTTATATATATGTATATGATGAATATATATTATATTTAAATCATGTTTTACATTTTTGAATTAAGTAAATCAGGATATAAGTAATAATATCACGAACAACAAGTCGAAACACGTACAATAAATGAAACGATTTTACCCAAATCACAGCTTTTACATCGAATTTACAAAAGAACAGGTAATATAAAGTCATAAGTAAACCATATATGATATCATAACAATGAATAAGAATCTATAATAAGGAATTGAAATTATTTAAATCATTATACAGGGGGTTTGGATACATACGAATCATAGCAGACATAAGGTAAGGGATAACAATTCCAATCTCGATCTTATCCGAGATTGTTTATTCATACGTATTTAATGGGGTTTTTGTTATCATCCATGTCCATGTTTTCTAAAAATGTATTCATGTATGTTTAATAGAATTTTTACCCATTTTTTATTTTTACCACATGTTATGAAAGGTATCTTACTTTTGTTTACCACATGAGTAACTTTTTAGACTTTTCCGACAAAAGTACGATGATAATGTTTTTTTAACTTATACGGAGTTAACGGATATTTATGGTTCCATAACTCCTCATTTTCATGAATATTCCTCTACAAGATTACATGATTATTTAAAAAAACCCTTTACATTTAAAATTGCATGGCATTTTGTGTAAATAAAATGATTTTAAAGAAGAATGGATATTTTCCTCAAGAATTCGTTTCAAGTTTTTTATCAAAACTATTTTCGATATAAAATGACATTATTTAATATGTTTATGATTCAAGTATAATGTATATATTTTTTACATGTTTTTATTATTCTTATTAGGAAATGATATCCATTTTTTTATATGAATTATGTTATGATGGCTTGATTTTTAAGAATCCCATTCTATTACGTGGGTTATGCTAAGATGTGTGATTTATGATTTTGTGGCACACAAAAGAATGATTCAATTATGAGATGGGTGGGACCTATATCCTCGTCAAATGCATTGGGTAAAGATTTATATCTCATGAGATATACATGGTTGGAACAGTCTGTTAATCTGGTTCAGTGATACAGGAATGGAATGAGGAGTGAACTCGATTCAGAAAGGGACTTTGTCCACTAAGATGTTCTTGATAGAAATTCCTTGCCTACTATGGAAATCATATCCTGTGCTTAATGGTTTTCCACAATTACATGTTTTATTCCCATGCTATTGTAACATGATTGGTCTTCCTTCATGATATATTCCTTACGTACTTCCATGATTTATGTCTTTGCTCAATATTTTGATGTTTATATTTTTTGTTCATGTTTTTGCATTTAAATGATTATGGATTGTTTAATGATCTCTATGTTTACACTTACGGATCATTTGAGCTCATCATTTTTATGTTTTCTTTTCCCCAGGATATAAAGAACGGTTCTAGATAATAAAACCAAAAAGGGGAAGATCTTTATGGGGGATTTTTAAGATCTTTCACCATAATTAGAAGATTACGTTATGAGTTTCCAAAGACAGTAAACTAATACGGTCTTTGGGCATATATTTTTTCCATGTATTAATTATTCCGCAAAAGTAATGTAATGACCATGTACGTTAAGATTTGGGTCTCTACACCCATCACGGACAAGAGAAAAAAAATCACACACTAACTTATAACTATTTTGAGTAATGATCTATTGTAAAAGAATCAACATCAAGTTTGATATAGTCAAACTAGATTCTATCCAAAACTCTATTATAAGGATCGAAATATCTTCATAAAATATTGAGGTCTCTGACATCAGAATGCATATAACATACTCATTCAATAGGTTATAATATATAAACTCTATATAAAATACTCTGTTTTCCATAATTAAAACCTATAATAAGCAATAAAAGGTTTGTGGATCTTCCTTAAATCATGGGGTAATATTTTATCTCAATAGATTCTGAAAAAAAAAATTACTCATCACCTTTCAAGGAACACAAAGCAGAACCTATGCCTAATTGAATAACATAAAATAGAATGTGTTGTAACAAAAAATTATGGTATAGGAAATTGTATATGAGAGAACCCACACCACATTAGATAATACATAGTTGATGATGTTAACATTAATCAATCAGGTAATGAACATAAGTGGTGAGAGAATACACACCTCATATGATAACACATAACATAAAAATGTAATATAGTAATTGGGTGTAGCAAATAGTGTGTGAGAGCATAAATTAAGTGATATTTATAGGTATAATACCACATAATGGTTGACACATAATTATGTTATTAATTTAAAAATTCACAATCTTATACATTGGTATGTCACAAACCTACCTTTGAATCATGACCGGTTGCCCATGTTGTGGCCTCGAATAATTAATAAGATAAACTATCGACTGTGAAACATGTATTGAGAGATGACTCTATATGGATTTGATAATAAATCAACCATTAATATATGATTCCTAGACCATTTGTATTTCCTATATCTACTGACTCAGTATACCGAGTAAACATGTTTCCTATCATTATCCATGTTAACGAATACATTCATTGTAGCTCTATTACTGGGTTTCATGGCCTAAAATCGAAACTCGTGACCCTATAAAAATATTTAACTAAATTGAAAAAAACCCCACATGAGTTATATCTTCAAACTCTATCCCTAGGATAAACTTATTGGGAAACCAAATTGACATAATGTGGCCCAACGAGTCCTTACCCGAGCTATCAATAAGCCTAGTGTAAAAAAATGAGATTTTGTGAAATAAATAATTTAAAAATTAATTTAATATTATTCCTTTTTTATTATTACACAGAACACTATTTTTATCATGATTTACATGAAACATTGAGTATTTATATCATTACACACAACACCCAGAATAACTTGTATCACACAAAAAAGAGTTTAAATGAAATGTGACCTATTTTTAAATATTATTATTTAATATGTTTGGTGTCATCTAACTATTAGAATGATTGTTATGAATAATAATAATTAAATTTTTTAATATGGTTTAAAAATGTATATAAATTATTTTATGGAATTTATTTAATAATAAATAAAAAATAATACCCTTTTGAATATAAAAGGAAATCATTTTCCAAAAAAATTTATACAGAGAAATTTTTTTATAAGAATAAATTAAAAAAAATTATCTTTTAGAAATAAATATTAATGAAATAAATATATTATAAATTCGATAAAATGTGTAAAATAATTCTAATATTCATTCTAGATAATATATGAATAAATCCAATTTTATGATTAATATTATAATTTTCTAAAAAACAATTTCTCACATTTTTATGGGAAATTTATTTTAGAAAATTACCACTTTAAGAAAATTAATTTAATAAAATAAATATAATATTTCATATAGGAATATGAAAATTATATCATGGTTAATTTTTGGGTTTTTTTAATGATTCATTTTTATAAATTGTTAAAATACTAAATTTTAGTGGAAAAATGTCTGTTCATAAAATATTTAAAAAGAGAGATTATATTTTAAATTTGTTTTAAAGTATAATTAGTTCAATTATAAATCTATTTTTAAAATTTGTGTCTTTTTAATCAATTTCATAATCAAATTAGTAATAAAATATATATAAACTTTATGCTATTTTGGCATCAGAAACCTATTTTCTCGCCACGTATGTGAGATTAAAATTAAATTAAATTATTCTACTTATGTATGTTTATTAAAGAATAATTGATTCCAAATTTACAATAATAGTAATATTTATTCTATAAAATGGTTATATTATTTAGTTTTCCCTCATTATTGGGGAAAATGATTCAAAATAATTAACGTAATTATGGTTAAAACAAGGTTTTACACATTATAGGCGTTTGAGTCTAAATTAATTTTCTACATAGATATGAATTTTATTTAATAAATTAGATTTTTTATATAATAAAAAGGTAAATGGTTTCTAATAGATATATTTTTAATATTATTTTGGAATAAAAAATGACCTAGGTCAATTGAAAAACATACGATACCTTGGTCAAAACAATATGGATAAAACTGAAGAAACATAAGGACTAATGAATAAATTGAAAAGAAAATGTGTTTCTTTGGTGTTATGAAGTTTTTTTCATATATTTAATACAATATTTATATTATTAATCAATTATTTTAGCATATGTGGTAAGGGATACCTCACAATAGTGAATACTCTTGGGTATTTACAAGAATAAAACTCCTCAATTATAGAAGGGCACTCACACTCCAACATTATTCACGTCTTGGCACCAATTTGGATCATACAAGGACATCCCAAATCACTTCAAATCTTCTCTATCCTCATGATAGAGATCTTATTTTGGGTATAAGTTAATCATATTAATATTTTAGTGAAAACCTACAAATAATAACCAAATAAGAGGCAATTTTCTTCAATGAGAATCTATTTTTTTTTCTACACCTCCTTCAATTATTATTAAACCATTATCATTTAATAACATAAAAATATTATATATATTTATATTCTTTTTTGTTATTGGTAAAAACAAAAAATAAAAACAATTCCATTAAATAGGTTATAAAATTATTGTTCGTGTGTACGGAGGACTACCACCTTGCGAACAGATCTTTTTCATTTTTTCATTACCAACTTTTTCATTTTAACATAATGATGAATTTAGATTTTATATATATTAAATTTTTAATTTTATAATGGATTTATAATTACCATATCATGTATATGTTCATGTTTTATTGTTTTTGGGAATACAATTACATCGATCCAATGAATGGTGTACTACTGTGTTGCAAAGCGATGTGATTCATTCACGATTTACATAGAATGTATTAAGGGTGGTTTTAAAAATAAAATGTGATATGTGTGGAATGTAAAATATAAATAAAAGATAATATATATATATATATTAATTTTCTTTCCTTTAATACGAAAATAAATAAAAAACAACATTCATTCATATATACGACATAACAGATTAATGGACTGCCTGTTTCATTTTCTATCACATAATTTTATATATTAAAATAAATAAATATATAATGAATATATATTAAATTTATATCATGTTTTAAATTATTTATATTTTGAATACATTATCTATGTAAGAGAACCACAAAAATAACATGTCAAAATACATATAGAAAACAAAATGGGTTTTTACACAAAACATTATGTTAACATGGAATTGATAATAAAAGGGAAAGAATAAAACATTAAATGTTATGATATATATAAATATTATTATATAATAGATTTATAATAAATTTATATTTGTTATTCAAAATTATTGAACGAGTATAATAGAAGTCATGACTTATGGTAACGGATTAATGGAACACTTTTATTTTATCTGGGAAACATGCCATATTCCCCAAAATATTATTTTAAGTAATTTTCATACATCCCAAGAATGTATTTTATCATGAATACACATAAAATTACTTGTTTTTATATAATATTTTTAGGATATCTCTATCGTGGTATTTACAATTAAAATTTTAGCCAATTGATAATGTATATTTCACTCAATTTGACTTCATGGAGACATATATTATCTTATACCCCTATATTATTTCACAGGGTGTATATATAGAAAATATTATATATAATAAAATTACTTTATTCATTCTAATGGTATTATTGGTTTCATTAATTTTTTTTCTTTCTTGGGGATTATGATTCGGTGTTATACATATTGTCAGAGTCTTTTGTTACAATCTCTTCATTTATCGGGATTGTGTAAGACTATGATTCCCACGATGAGATTTTTTGATACATATCTCAAGAAACCCATGAATTATATTCTCTTATTGTTATATTTTTACAATTAATATTTACATTTCCACTAATTATTAATTCATATATATGAGATTTTTTTTAAATTTTCACTCTATTTCACTCTTTAGTAAGAAATATGTTTTATTCCAAATAAATGGTTTCTAAAAATTTTATTAAAAATATTTTAAAATGTGTTTTTAAAATATTGGATGGATATTTTTATTAATAAATTTAAAAATTTATCCTTCCAAAATTATTTTCCATCTATGATGATATCTTTTGGGTTTAGCTATGCCTTACTGGGGAAATTATCCAAGGATACAATTCATATTCTTTCTCATAATGGTTTATGATTTGATGGAATGATGTTTATTGAACCTATTCATTTTCTATGATTTAATAATTTACAAATATATTACTATGAAAACTATTATTTTTTTATGGGTTAATCATCTATGAAATAGATTTATCAAAACATCATTTCATTTCCATCGATTAACCATGTTATAAAAGAATAATGATTACTTTTAGGAGTTCTTATGTTGATATGAAAACTATTTGTACTTTATTCTTGATGTGGTTCTTGTACATTACTTTTATGATGTGGTGGTATATATATCATTGGGTAAATTAGTTACAACCTATATTATGGGGTGACCCATATGGAATTGTGTAATCCTGTTACACCTTATATGATGAGGTGGACCAAATATCCTTGAGTATGTCTGTAGTAGATTTTATGTCAGGGTGGACCAAATAGTGTTGTGTAAGAATTTTATTTTCATATATTTTTTATAAAACCATGTAGTTCTCCAATTCATTGTTTAATGATTAAATATATATGATATAATATGTAAAATTATTGCTTATCAGAATCCCAAAATTGAAGGTACACATTTTTTTAGACCATGCCCCAAAAAGAGGGTATATGAGTGTTTGGCCCAAGACCAAAGAGGAGGGAACATGGGTGTTCATACCAAGCCCAAAAATTATGATACATTAGTTCTTATTTAAATCCTAAAAACAAGGTTACATGGGTTTTTACCCGAAGCCCAATAATTAATATTACAAGGGTGTTTATCCCAGGCCCAAAAATGAGGGTACATGGGTGTTTATCCCAATCCCAATGTAGGTACACAGGTTGTGAACCTATTCCAAACATGTTATGAATGTCTCAGTGGGTATCCTTGAAATAATGTTCCTTGTTAATATGTTTATGAAAAAATACTTTTTATTTCTATGCTAATGTCTCATGGATCATGTTCTTTGATACCCTTATGATTCATGTCTTATGAACTTCCAATAATTATTCCTTGACTCATTTTTATCGTCTATTATAAATGGTGTATAGAAATTATATGTATGGTTTATTATATTTTTCTGTTATTCTTACCAAATGCTTCAACATAATTTAAGATTGAAATGTCTTTTTTTAAACATAATGATCATATAAGATTAACCATATTTACTTTTCTTCTCTCTAGGATACAAAGAAAGGTATTATTTATGGTATGTCAATGAAGAGTAATAAATTTAAAGATATTAATGGGTATCATAGAAGTTATTTAACTAGATTGGATATTTGTATTCTATGATTCAAAAGGATCTAACTTATTACAATCCTCTATCATTTTATGGATTATTTTATTTAATATTTACCTAAAAATTGTAATAACCTTGTATAGAAAGAATGGGTCTCTATACCATGAGTGACACCGTAAACCTGCATCCAATTTGTACAAGGGTTGGTGACTAGCACCATGTAGGAATATGTCATAGTAATAGATGCCTTAGCATTTATCTAACTAAAAATAGATATATCTATAATTATAAAAACAATGTTAGTCAACAGTAGGATGTTAATATATTATCAACATAACTATATAAATACATGCATGATACATCAAGTACAAATATGTAATCACAAAGGATAATATGATTGAACGATACATCTATTATTCCATTGAATTTAATAAAATCATGAGATAAGAAATATCCAATTTTGTATGAGTATTAATTGTATGATATCCATCCACAATTATGACACTCAGTACTATAAGTACTCTTAGTACAATCTCCTACCAAAAATATATCTTCAATATTAATGGGCACATATCCTCCATAATGCATCACCATGTGTCTCTATGTTTTGACTTTGAACAAGCCACAGTAGATCTATATTATTCCAATACCAACTCTAAAAATATGGATAATCTTTCTATACACAACACATGTGAACGAAATTCCTTGTAGGGGTGAGTCTAAATATACCATGTAAGATGCCCCAAAATCCACATTAAGAAGAAAAACCTATAAGTAAACTCAAATATCATTATATAACTGAGTATAATCACAAGGGAATACTATATAGTAATCTAGATATGACACTTAACTAGTATTCTCAATAAGATAGAGGAGTTCAAATCATCATATCTCGACCCACACAGATTCCCATATAATGAGAATCTAGGGATGCATTAATTACTAAAAATAAATCACATATCCTGAAAATGATAGACCTACTGTACATCATGTCTAAAAGGTTACTGATGGGTTCTTGAGTAATCACTCATTATATAGTTTTCAATCATACCAACTACTCCTTCACAGGACTACTAGAATATAAAAAAGGGAAATTCATTCTTGAATAAGAATATATATATATCCGACCATGAAGTGAAATCTCCTACTACCTTAACCACCTATGCTATGAATAAACTCACACCATATCATAGATACATATAGCAGGGAATAAATATGATTTACAAGGAAATATTATATATCCAGGGGAAATTACCAACCTAATAAGTTGAACCTCTTTCCAACAAGCATACAAAAAATCGGTGTGGAAATATGGGACAAGAAGAATGATATAATCATCAAAACAAAACCTCATTTCTCTTCCTTTAAAACCAAAATTGTAATATGTATAGATCACCTCAATGATGAATTATATGATCAAATGGACCATGCCATCACTATCTATGTGGAAAAATACTTTGTAAATTCTCTTTACCTTCTTCAAATGTGATAATAGTGAACATTCATGAAGACAATTAAATGTTTAATATGCGACCATAGAGAGACCATTAGGGAATATAGTAGTGTATCATGTTTTACTCATTCTCTATAGGAAATACTGGGTGGATTGTTATTTTTTATCCAACTTTGGTTGCTCGGAACTATGTGTGGGGCCATGGGATTTGTACATGTGGTCGCCCCACATAGTATGCCGTATTGAACAAGACTGAGAAACCGAGCAGAGGCACCACACAACCTGTGCTTTTGTTAAACTCAACTGTATTTGTAAGTGCTATCAACATTTATGTGACAACATCATGACACCTTAATTGAATCATGTTAATTAATCTGGATAGTTTAGAAAATCATCCCACTCACAGATGGTGGTTCTTGTTAAACGGTCGACCCTACATGTGTCACCAACCACATCGCTGCCAAACACTCATGTATAATACGGTTGGAATATGGTTATCACAAACCATTCCAACAGAGAAACACTATATTTTTCATCCTCTATAAATTATTCTCTTGAAATTGAAGCCTAATACACATAAATTTTTCATCACCATCATGATGCCACCATCATCGCATTATTGCAGCTTTCTTCCAAGACACAACTCTCATACCATCTTCCCATGTATGTGTGAAAAACTATCTATGGTATGGTGACCCCAATATAATTAAGTAGTTCTAACCTTAAATTCCACCATCGATATGATAATAGATAATAGAATACTTGGAATACAAAAGATAAACATTGTATAGGGATTATCCAAACAATACTTCATTGATCATCACCACCATTAATGAAAAAGTATAATAATTATTCAAATTTCGATCTCACCAAGAATTCATGTGGAATGTGTACTGATATTATTATCTAAATAACAAACAGATCATCAATAATGATGGCCTCACTTATAAATGATCCATAATCCATAAATAATATATAATTGCATAATTATTATCACTTCTAATGGGTATTCATAAATAACAGGGAAAATAATAATAATGTATCTATAATTTATTGATTTATTGATCATTGATGAAGAAATTAGTTTTGTCTCTATCATTGGCCCCTATTGAAGAATTAACTAGATTGATCCCCATGATTCAACCAATGATCACCCCTCTCTATGCATCTCAATCACGGGTTTTTATGTCTTCCTGTAGAGTGGAGTTGAAAACATATAAAAATGGGATGGGATTGGGGTTTCAAACACTATCCGATAACAAATTACTTAATATAATACTTACATTAAATTAATTATGTATTTCCACCAATGAAAGATTGAATATGAGAATTCTGATATGAACCTAAATTAAAAAAAATCATAGGTTAAACCGCTATTTCATAATCAACAATGTATTTATATTTTTTATATGATAAAATATTTATTTGTAAATTCATAATTTATGAGAATTCATATTTGAGTTCTAAAAGAAATATTTTAGTACTAAATATATATTTTTGGCCCTACTGGATCATTTTTTTAGATCAACCATTGGGTAAACAACATACCTTGTAATCAATATAACCATCTAATAATTTTTTGAAGTCATTTGAATGTTTAAATTGCCCATTTTAACCCTGGGGATTCCATGGATCCTAAAAACTCAAAATTTTGTTAATTATTTTGAAAACAAATTTATGACACTATAAAAATGGGATTATGTTCATGTTCTATGTGATTAGTTTCATGTTTTAAGTAGATATAAATCATATTGCTTAACATTTTTAACCAATTTGAATGTTCCAGTGGGTGATCTATTGTGACCCAATTACATGTTTTAGAAGGAGATTACTTGTGACCCAAATGAGCATTTTGAGGGGTGTTATTTCCAAAATAAATAATACAATCTTTTCACTAATTTAAATGTGAATTGTTTTTGGCTATGAATATGTGATGATATCACTTATTTTTTATCTTTATGATTCATTGAATGATGATCCCAACTATGATCCATTTAGCATGACATTAATTTATGTTTTTATTCAATTAATAGTGATGTGTTGAGGAATGACATGGTGAGTATAAAGTTTCAATTGGGAATTTTAGATTTATATTTATAATTAAAATGATATGCAAAGGGTTACGATGCCCTATAAGAAGTTATATTGTATATTTTCACATATGTTATTTGGTGTGTGGATAACATGGAGTTTCAATGATATAGTTTCAAATAATCTTAGATTCATTATGAAAATTTATATGTTAGAAAATGTATGACCAATTACTATAATTTTATATGGTTGGATTTTCATCTTGATCAAATATATATTCCATTACCATTATGAGTGTTATGTCAGGTATATGATTCTTTTTTTCTTAATTACAATATATTCTTTGATTAATTACTTTTTGAGGGTCTTATATAAAATATTTTGAGGTCATCAGAAGATACATGGCCTTGTACTCTTTGAACTGTAGTAGTACTGGTCATAACAAATTAATATTGTTATGGTTATTAGGAAAATACATGAAATTCGATTATGAGAATATCTCTTTATCAGATTCATATACTTCTCAATGGTCACTTATTCATGATTAGTAATGATTATTGAACTGTCTTTTTTATCAAAATTTTACAAAATAATAAATGATAGTATTTGATGGTGATGAACCATTGTGGTAAAAACCAAATACAATGTGGTTGTAACATGAGTTATAATAATATTTTTATATAAAATATCATATATATAATATTAATCTAATTATTGAAGAATAAAATATTACTTGATTGAGTGATAAGAAATGAAACGAGTATTTTACTACAATAAGATAAATTTCAACTAATGAACCAAATTATATAAACATTTCTATTTAATTTATTAATAATCACCATAAAGAATTAAGAAAACCTATGAAATAACATTTTAATAATGTTTCCAATCCAAAGTGAACTACTATAATTCCTATCAAGAACTACTCTTAGGTATCATTAATAATGTATTTTTTTCTTTCCTTTATGAGAGTATGAGGTTTTTAATTGATTACATAATATTAAATATCATTATTATAAATAATTATTTAAATATTGGGTAATTTAAATTAAGTATCATTTTACTCGAATAGATGGAAGACTTATTCCATATTTTTGTTTGATGGGTTTGGTATGATAAGGATTCTTATGGAAAGGATAATATGTATGTATAGCGTTATGATAATGATTATATTGAATTATTATATAATTTTACTCCTATTTTAGAGTGGAGTTTGATAAAAGTTGTAATTTATTGATAAAAATAATCAAAATCTTTGAAATTTAAGATTTAGTTCATGTATAGTGAAATATAAGGACATAAAACTATATTCTAATATTTCTAGGTACAATGAGTGATTTATTTAATTTTATTGTGATCGGTGCATTCAGTCCTAATGGAGAACATATATTATTCAAATAATTAGATATGAGATTTATTCCTTAATTAATTTATCTTCCATTAATATTATGATGAAATTTCATGTTTATGTGATGTTATAGATAAATTAATGTATTTGAAAATTTATATTATATATTTCATTTTACTATTACCTTATTGAATTATAGCTTAATAATTTTAAAGCTTCATCTTCTATCAAATTTGATGGATTACTACTTGCACATTTGTGATGTCATATCCTCAATTAAAGATGATACAATGGGTATTTCAATAGTAAATGTATCCATTTTTATGAGGTATTATGAATGATATTTGAATTTTATGGTTGAAAATTTTAACGTTGTGTTAATTTTTAAGTACAAAAAATATTAGATTTCGAGTTTTTTATAATTATTTGGAATTTTCATATCTAACAATTGTTGGGTATAATGGTAATTTAACATATTATTGTTCCTAAAATGGTTCTAATGTTTATATATATCTTATAATTTAATTTATACTCAATAAATAACTTTATTAATGTATTTAGACAATATTTAGTTATGGCGAATTAAATAATATCAAGTCTTACATATTTAAATGGTTGGGTGCTAAGTTTTAAGAAAATTGTTATTTACAATTTAATATGTATTTGTATGTTTTTTAAAAACTAAATTGATTTTGAATCATTGTTCTAGTTTGAGTGTGGCTACTTTATATAATTTAGTTCACCTTTAAATCGGTCAAATTATAGCTCATATTTTAATTTTCATAGAATAATGATGCATGGTATGATATTTCATTTATTGGATACATATGTTGATGGCATGAATAAACTCATCATGATCCCATTTTGTAGCACAATTATAAATAATAAATATTTTCTCCTCACACCTAATCCTTCGAACAAAAATCAAGGGGTTATTTTTAATGGATGGGTTATAAGATGGAGGATCCATTGGTTTCCATCAAAGTCGGATTAGAAACAACTCATATGTTTTATTATTTATTTTAATTAATGTATAAAATATTAATTCATTTTTTATTGTCATTATTTTAATTGTAAAATTTTAGTGGTCATCCATTTCAGGGAAACATGGAAATCTAAATTTTTATTGTTAAATAAGTAAGGTTTTGGATAGATATAGGGGGAGCATTATAAAACTGGATGCAGCAGCATGTACCACTGTGATAGAGTGACTATGGTGGTGTACATGTAGGTTTACAATACATGGTTGATTAAAAAACTATAACTATAGTGTCTTAATCATTTTGTAATGATCAATGAAGGTATGATATGGAGAGAAGTAGTATTATGGTGTAGTGTTCCTTACTTTTTTATAAACAAGAGAGAGAAATATACATATGGGAAGTAGAGGAGGTGGTGATTATTCAATCAAAACCCTATACATTATGGTTTTATTATAAGTGTATAAGAAAAGTTTTATTTCAAGGTTTCTAGTTAAATTACTCCACCATCCCTTGTATTTAATCCTTGGTTGTTTCATATAAAGGAACTATTTCGATGCATACCATAAGTAAATCAATGGTGTTGAATTTTGTGACCAAGAACCCAATGGATTGAACATTATATTTCTAAATATATTCCAAGAAGGAAAAATTAAATATATATTATCAAAGATTATAACATATTAATTTAATGTGATAATGTCCTAGAGAATCTGTCTTGGAAAAATAGGTTATAGCAGTTTCCCTATTGTAAGGAGAACCTTGAGATTATCTAGTGATGTCTCCTAAATATTTATCATACATCAAACATGATGATCTATGATGGGTCATATAGTTTGTCCTCTATTTGGTGTGATTTAAAATTGGAGGATGATAATTTATCTTAAGAAATTCACACATGGTGATCTCAAGGATGAGAGATGATAAGGACATACCCACAAATAAGAATTACACATGTTTTAATGTCATTATATATTATTATTTTAGAGAATTTTAATGATTTTTAGTCTTTTAAATTAATATTAATACATATCATGACTCAAATATGTTGATATATTGATGAAACCTATAATACAAAATGTTCATGTTAATTAAGATACATTAGGTAAATCACAATCTATATGTTATCAATGAATAATTCAAGGATAGATATTTTCCTTCCATTTATGGAAGATAATATATCGACCCTTTAATAGTAATAGAACTATAAAAATAAATTATATGGACATAGTTATGTTGAAAAGATAATTTTTAATAACTAAATATATATATATATATATATCAATCAATAAGTTTGATGAAACAAGTGCACAACCTTCTTGATGAGATATAAAGATAATGGGATTATATTACATAATTTTCACTCAAATATTTTTTTCAACACTGGAACATTATCTCATTCTTCTTTGGCTCCAAGAATCATTACATGGTGGAAATTTTCAAAATTGGGGAAGTCAGCCTAATGCCGACAAGGAATAATACCAGAGGGTTACACACTATGTGTTTCCATTAATATTAATTAAATAATATTTATTTTAATTTTTTGAATATATATTATTCTCAAGTATGATAAATAATTTTACTCGGTTTTTAATGATATCATAAATTAAATAAATATTAATTATTAAGGTAATAATTTAATTGTGAAGATCTATTTTATATATATTTTTATTAATGTATTGAACAGACAAATATTGAATAAAATTTTAATTTTGGTACTCAAGAAATTCCATAGAGGATAAGCAGACCAAAAAGTAGTCCAAATATTAATCATAATTTGTAATAGGGTAAAATAAAATTCATCATTATTCTAGTAATTTCACTCCATGGGAAAATAATATTAAAATTACAATTACATTGAATTCAGTTTTTGAAGGGAGAAAATTATATTAAGAGAGATTTTGTAATTAAATAATATATGAACATAACCCCTAACACTATAAATACAATCTTATTTCTCTTATTCTAGAGTTTATCAATATAGAGAATCATTGATACAAATAAAATATATATCCCTTTCTCTCAAGACCAAAGAACGCTCTATAGTATCTTTTCTGAAACCTAAGATATTCTACCCTCTCCTCTATTTTCTAAATAATTTTTGTGCAAGAATTATTACTCAAACATGATGGAACATTTTGAATAATAATATAAAAGAATTTAATATGTTTGATCAGGAATTCTAGTACATGGAAACCAATTGATGTTTTTTAGAGATCAATGGAGAATATGTGGATCACCTCTATAGGGATTATAAAGATAGATACTATAAGAACAACACATACACAACAAAAGTGATTCATATGATCAATATATTCATCCAAGAAATATCCCAATACTGAGGTATTTTTTCTTTATAATCATTGAAATTAATTATAAACATAACATGAAATATCTTCTTGGTTCTGGTGTGTTTTTCACGTTTCATCAGAAAAGTGTCATTCATCATGGAAACCATATCATGTACATCCTAAAGTATATATTGAATCCCACAATTTATGAGTCCTAACTGACCCAAATAGGTACTTTTATTGTGCCTATAACATTCAAGTTGTATCAATGATGTCGTGCTAAATTTATATTTATTTATAAATTATTTATCATTTACATATTTAAAACATAGTTCTCATTTTGAAAAATTTGTTTTTTTATGTGATAGTTGAAATCTCTTTTTATACTCTCTATTTATCTCCCACGTCTCTTAGAAAAAATTAAAATTCATTATTTTATATTCAAGGAACCATCCTGGGTAGGTACATGGTTGAAGGGTTACATGACATTTAACATTGCACCATGCCCTATAACCCCACAAGTCATGGTGGCCATGTGCTCAATAGACCTGGAGTAATAAATTATATTATATCTAGTATAATTATTTTCATATAGTATAATTATTAAACACATGATTAAATTTATACAAAGATGATGTTATTAATGTAAACACAGTCTAATTATGTTTTATGTCTCACAATTAATTCACTTGAAGTGTATTTAATTCTCATGGAAGGTAATTAATTAAAATGTTGATCAATTAATACGCACTCTATGTGATTAATAATTACAAGGTTTAATTAATTTACATGTGGTGTAATTAATTCACATTATACATAGTTAATTCATATGAGGCGTAATTAAATACACGTGACATTAATAAGGTGTACCCACATATATGGAATGTATTCTAGGGCATGTTATACACTGCATAATTAATTTACACAGAAATGATATTATGTAATTACCCAATTAATACTAATCAATATGTGTCTATATGTCATTAATTTGAAAGTATATGTAGTTTGATATGTTGTATATTTAATTAGATTCTTAATTAATTCTTCATAAAATAAGGAACTAGAAGTATGGCATGGACATTTAATAATATATACTACCAGTGTATTAACTCGATACACGCATCCTAATTTCCATGTGTTGTATGTGACATTTATTTGAAAAAGTGACACTATGAAATTACATCAAATTTATGGCTCATGACATATCATGTGACTGAATTGTATATAATAAAAACTACCATTGAATGTTTAGATGGGTACACGCCGTGATTTTTCTGTGTAAAAGTTGATTACATAATTAGTTTTGAATAAAATAAATTTATTTAATCTATTTAAAATTATAGAATATTGGAATCTCCGAAAACATTGGGTATAATAATATAATATTAATTATTTTATTTATAAGACATTTAATTGGATAAATTCAGGTGTGTTTTACCATATCAATGAAAAAATTGAAAAAACATATAGCTCGTTGTTTTGTATACATAGTTGTACCATGTGTACGACAGATCACGATATTTGAGCATACTTATGCATTTGTTTTCTATATATTTTATAGTTTTATTTTAGCTGAATTTAATTGTATATTATTAGTTAAATATGATTTTTGGGGTGCCATCCTCCACCCTTATTATGTATGACCTACATGTATAAGATTATTCTATGTAATTCCCCTCAACCTATACATAGTTCATCCAACCAATGTGTGAGTTAATAAAACATATATAATAATAATAATATCTTATAGCCAATGTAATCTGTTTGTGGCGGAGCTAATGCTCAGGTGGTTTTAGACAGAACTCATGTGCCACCAACCAAGGCAATACATAGATTCAAAGGTGTAATTCTATAACTCATGACGAGATCTGTATATAGAGTATTCCCAAATTCTCAGAGGATTATTTATTTCCAACTGAATAAATTAACCATTAGAAATATCTCATGATTTTTCAATTATTTAGTTATTTAATTTTTATGTTTTGCATGATTTTTTTGGGGATGCAGGCCCACGATCACATAAAAATATAAAATAATATGAAATAAATTAATTAAAATAATTTTTTGCGCATAAATTTATTATCATAACATGGTTAATACCTAAAGTAATATCCATTTATTATTACCAAGATATGTAAAGAATAAAACAAAAAAAATTATAAATAATAAAGGGTTTAACTAAAATTAAAATTATTTTAGACAAACCCTTCCATTACATTATTATGAATGAATCCATAGAACAATGTGTCGGTCCAACAATTCTTGAGACACTAACATTTATCACGGAACTATTATCAATTAATTGATTTGGCATAACCATTTTACATAATGAGAATTATCCCTTTAAAAACATTATGTATCTTAGAAGAAAGTGTCAAACAATCTGAATAAAAGTTTTCTAGATTCGATAGACCAATAAA
The DNA here is from genome assembly GCA_963277665.1 of Viscum album. NCBI lineage: Eukaryota > Viridiplantae > Streptophyta > Magnoliopsida > Santalales > Viscaceae > Viscum > Viscum album. The sequence goes on from OY728133.1 coordinate 540,306,636, forward strand.
AATCAATGATATGCAAGACCATAGATTGAAAAGAAATTATGGCATAAAAACCTTCATGTAATCGACCATGCTCTTTCTTGGGTTATGAGAGGGGGAATATAGATATTCACCACTAGAATATACATGAAACTATAAAATATGTGTCCAATTGTGTGGACTATTTAGCCCTGATAAAATAGTGGGAGATGAAACATTAAATTAATTTCTCCCCACATTTATAATGATATAATCCACTAAAAGTTTGGTTTAAATTATTGTAAAATCAAATGGTAAATATATCAACCATGACTATATCCCTACAAACTATCATGGATAATTTCAATATCCTTAATGGATGAAACATCTAGTAATGGTATAGGTTCATACACATTGTATTGTGCCAGGAACAGAAGTTTCATGTGAGGGATCCCTAGTTCTTAATCTGGCTATTATAGAGGTGAGTGAGGAATATATACTTATGTGTGGAACACATATAATTTTTGAAAGATGCCCATTTTTTATTCTATCTTCTATTCACAAAGAATAATTAATTTGACAAAAGAATATGGGTACATATGAAATTATCATTCATTTAAAACCCCAATCATTGTGGATATGTCTTGGGTTCAAATAGAAGTACTATTTTTCCTTGTATTGAGTACAAGTCATTTGTATTTTAAATTGGTGTGTGTTTGAGAAAATGGAATTTTTTATGGAAATGGGAAAGAGCATGGTTTTTATATGGTTTTCTCAAACCGTACACCCCAGCCTAGAAAACCATTCAACCATTGATATTATATATTTACATGGTTAGCTCATAGTTTTAAAAACTATGCACACTAATAAGAAAAACTGTGCACTCCCTATAATTGGTGAACAATTAGGAACACAATTTAGAGAAACCATTCTCCATGAGCAGCAAACCATGTGTACAGGATTTTACTCCAATGAAAATTATAAAAAAAATTCAAAATGACTTCTTTTATATCTCCAAACACCATACAATGACCTATAACTAATTTATCGCCACATTAATGACTCCTATAGTGATTCCAAGGTCATCTACCCCGCTTTAAGGGTTATTTAACACCCAATTGAAAAGTATTCATCTCTTTGGATATGTGGTTTCTTCGTGAATGGTAACTATTTCATCTTCTATTTTTTGGTTGGTAGTTATCCCTTATTATGTTATATCAAAATCGTTATGTTATGAATCATGATTTAGGATTGTGGATCTATATATTGAAATAATATATCTCGATTTCATCAATATTTCATTTAGGTTTTAGATCTGGATCTTGTCTTATGTCATTATTCTATGAAAATTGGGATTTTAATTGCCAGATCGTTCCTAAATGAATTTAGTTACATGTTATATAATCAAAAACATGTGGTATTTATTGAAATTTTGTGTCTGTAATTGTGGAATTTATATTTTATCTTTAGAAAATGATTTCTTGATTGAATTAATTAATTTGTTTAATTAATTACATAATGGAGATGTAACATTATGGATATTTGAGATTATAAGTTTGAGATAATAAATAGTGGACTTAATAATGATATATTGGGAATTTTGAATTGATTTATTAATAGATGTATTAATTTTGATATACACTTATATCTGACTTATATAATTACTTGTTGAAATAATTATGATATATTTAGATATTTTATTTATGAAATTTAACAGTTTAATTAATTATGTTATATTGAGATAGTTTATTTGAGATACTTAATTGTCGAATTAATTATGAGATATTGAGTTAGTTGATTTGGGATAATTAATTACGAGATATTGAGTTGGTTAATTCATATAATTAATTGTTTAATTAATTATGGGTTACTTATTAATTAATTATTGTGTTAATTAAGTTATTTTTGTGCTTAATTAATTTAAGATTTAATTTATAGGAATTATGTGATGACTAATTTAAAATTTAATTATTTAATGGGTTTTGAATGATTAACTAATAGTTGAATTATTATTGGAAATGATGTGATTAATTAATTGTTTAATTACTTATGTTATGATAAATGGTGACATGGGAATTCAAGAATGAATTAATGAATGGTATCGTAGTCAATAAATTATGTATATGAATGAACGAGATCATGGTCATTAAATTTTTTTAATTAATGAATGGTAACATGGTCATTCATATGTGAATTGAATTAATTTATAGAAAAATGGAATTGTGGGATATGATATTTGTAGGGATTAGATCAAAATATAGCATAGGATGAATAAGGTATTGATAGTATGTGTTGACATGAGAGCACATGGGTTTATGCGGTTGAATAAATGTTAGTTTACAATGTAAAAAATGATTTTTTGTGAACTTCAATTATATTATTTATACAAGATCATAAACTATTACTAAACAGGTGATTATTTTAGAGACTGTTGATCATAGCCTACTGAGTTGTAGTCACATCATACTCTAGCTTCTTGATACATATCCAAATCGATTTAATTAATACATGAGAGGTAATGGGAAAAGTCTAGTTATTAGATTACTACGGTGGGGTAGATTATGGATGAGGGAATCCAACATGATTCAGGACCCCACATAGGATTTTTTAGTGTGTTTAATTTTGAGATTTCATTTTGAAACTTGAAACGTACAATAACATGATGTATCTGTTGTTCAGTTTTGATTTTGTATTTCTATTTTTTGCATCACGTGAAATTGGAATCCATATAGTTATTGTTAAAAACATGATAATTGTTTATTTATATTTCACTAGGGTTTTACTCTAATAAAGAGGGTATATTCTCTCTATAATTTATATTAGACTGTCACTTCTTATTAGTACCCTCTATAATACATGGATTCATGGTTATGGTTTTGTAGAAAACTGGATCATGGAACTAGTGTGTGGAGCCTGAGTTGGGTTGTTAAAAATTGGTATCAAAGCCTTGATTTCATTTCTTTTTCTTTTATCAAGTTATTTTGGAAAGGTAGATAGGGTACTGTGAAGAGTCGGGCCTATATTATGAGATCATGCATGGGATTAGCTAACCCATGTATGGAGGAGAACCCAAGTACCCATGGTGGGATTCTTTTTATTAGTAATTACAATTAAAATTGATTTTATTTCTCTATGGGTGACCCAATTTTTATGTATTATTTTTTTTATTAATATTTATAGATATTTGACTCATAGCTCAGTATTTTATTATAGTAGAATTACATGCATCATTCGAGGAAATTAGGGTTATTCCGAAGTTCATCATTTTTGGAACACATTGGTAAATGGGTAATGTGTATGTTGTCTAACATGAAATGTTTTTACTTGAGAGTGAATTTGAAACGAAAATGGAGAGTACTATGAAATTGAGGAATATTATAAAAAATGATGCATAATGGGAATAAATGGGTGTCTATATGGGAACAATAAATAATAATAAAAAAATTTAACCATGATAACAAAGATTTAGGTGTATGATTTTTAAGTGTCATGACAGTACCTCAGTTGTGATCACATTGTGAGGGTTGGGGAAAATATTTTTTGTGGGTTTTTTTTTGTTTTTACTCCTATCAAAACATGTTAGTATTTGGTTATCTATCTTGAGATGTGTTATTGGAAATTTATAGAGTATGTAACCAAAATTATTTTTGTTGAGTTGACAGCCAGATGAACTGGCCAGCAATGATCTTGTAATTGTATTGAGTATGTCACCAAAACAATTAATGTTTTGATGGTAACTCAAGGATATTGTTGGGGATGATCTTCTAGTGGTGGAACCTGAGGCACTAATCTTTTCGGTTGTGGAATTATGTGAGAATTTATGAGATAACATTACTCTATTAAAGAAGATTATAGAAGGAGACCCATGGATGGTTGTGAAATGCATATATGACCATATGTGGCAGTTTCAGTTACATCACCCTATAACTTTTAGAAGATAGAGTTGACCTAAGAAAGATGAATTCTGGGTTGACTACATTTAGATGATACATGGCCATATAGATAACCATGATGAGTGGGGGGGTCATCTTGTATGATTATATTCTATGAGGATCAGAAAAGAACTGTTGGGACAATTAGGTGGGAACTGAATAAGATGATGGTAATTTATGGAATGACTTCATGGAGAAGTTCCTGGAGAATTTATATTTAGAGATACTGAGGTATGAATGAGTTACTAATTTCATGATGCTAACTCAGAGGATTATGTATGTGATGGACTATGCATGACTAAATATATATTAGAAATTATTATATCCATCATTGTCAGAGGATGGTATAGCTATGAAAATGGGTTTCTAGGAGGGACGTAAATGTGAGATTAAGTCACATGTAAACCACATTCATATAAAGATGTTTTAAAAGGAGGTGGATCAAACACTTCATGATGGTGTGATCCTAAAAGACCACTCAAGTGAAAAATAGATAATGGAAAATGAATGATTTTGATTTTTGACATCTGACAACAGGAATTGTCACAACAATAGTGTTAATCAGGGTTGTGCGAAGCGGGGTTCACAGATAGACTGATATATTTCATGAGAGCATACTCAAGTGATCTATCACAAGTGTGATGGGTCATGAACATTAAAAGGATAGTGAACTATATTAGCAATATAATGGTCTCCTTTAAACAATATGAGGAATCTATAGAAGTTCTAAAGCACCTAGGGACCGACGAGAAGTGATATAGGAGAAAGACCGAACCAGGGTACGTGAAGGGGATCTTCTGCACCATTTCATTATAGAAGATATATTTCAAAAAGATGATATAGTAGATGCAGTGTATGTGTTGATTTGGTAAATATCTCCCATATAAACAGAGTGGTGCATTTCACAGGTTGCATACTGTATCATAGGGAAGAGGGTAAGGACCGTTGAAAGTGGTGATCCTACACTTGTGGATAGCAATGCCGGATGATAAACACATTGATGTAATATTCCTGTATAATATGATTTTTCTAGTACCTTATTTGATATTTTTACTTCTCTTTACTTTATTCATAAAAAATATATGAAATATTTGATCTAGAGAGAGGATTTCATGAGTGGGGTGTTGATGATAGAACCAGTTCTATGAGTATAGTTCAGAGAGTTTTGTTTTTACAAAGACCATTATCTTAAGGTTGGAGAGTATAATTATCTATAGGATCTTAATATTAGTGAAATTTGATGGTTTAACCTAATTTTTTTAGTATTGATTGGTTAGTATCATACTTACTCCACATTGATTTTCATCGCATGACATTAACTTTTATGTCTAATAAGGGTTACATCTCTATTCAATATGGAGAATGGTATATTCAAGAAGGCTAAACATGGCCAATTAATCATATATAGGGAAAAATCATATCCTAGTATGCTAGTATATTACTATATCATGGAGATGTAAAGAAAGATGCATTTCCACTTGTATTGGACAAGTTCCTTGATGTCTTTCCTGAAGACTTTTTAAGGATTCCACGAGAGTGATATGTAGAGATTACCATCCATCTGAAACTAGGGTTCGATCCGGTTTCAATTCCACTATATAGAATGGAATCTATAGACAAACAAGATCTAAATATGTAGATAGAGGAGTTGGATGATAAGTGATTTTGCCATATTATTATTTCTCCATAGGGTTCACCAGTTTTATTTTCCTATAAGGTTGATGGGGGATTTCACTTATGTGTTGATTGATAGAAGTTGAAGTGGATGATTATAATGAATGGGTATCATTATCCATATATAAAATATTTGTTTGGCCAGTTGATTTGGTATTTCATCTTCTCAATGATTAACTAGAGATCAGGGTTTCTTCAGTTAAGTCATCAGACTTCTGATATATTGAGGACTACTTTAAGAAGTTGGTATAGCCTATATGTGTTGCTCGTAATGTCTTTTGTCATGAATAATTCCTGAGAATTTTTGTTGTAATTAATTAGTATTGTCTTTTATACGTACTTTTATCATTTTTGTTAGTGTCTGTGGATGAAATATTGGCATTGTAAAAGATTTTTGACTATCATTCCAAACACCATGGGATCATCCTGAGTATTACTAAAATAATATATGTTATGGAAAAAGCTATCAAAGGAACTTATTGGGTCACGTAATCTCAAAGGAAGTTGTGTTAGTTGACCCAGAGAAGGTTCAAGAAGTGGTTTCCTATGAGTCTCCCATGAATGTATTCAATATACCTAGAATTGTTTTCTTCCCATAGTATCATTAGATATTAATTTAAGAATTTTTCCTTATAGTAGAACCACTTTCTAAATTTACCAAAAAGGGGATAAAGTTGGGCTTGTCTGAAGGATGTGATAGTTCTATCGAAGATATAATGAATCACTTGACATTAGAACCAATCTTGGTACTACCTGAGCCTTGTGAGGAGTATATTGTTTATTATGTTAATTGTGGAATATGTGCATGGATAAGTATTAATGTAGGGAGATTGAATTTTGTTTTATCAAACATGGTATTTGAGGCCACAATGATGGAATTAACCTACACACAATCACATGTTCGAAGTTTTGGTTTATTCATTGAACTTATTGTAGCATTAACTTCTGGGAGAAAATAATAATGTGTATACCGACCATAAGAGCATAAGGAATATCTTTTCACAGTGATATTTGAATCAACAGATTTAGAGATGGGTTGATTATATGAATTATTTTTACTTTGAGATTGAATATATGCTCAGGAAGGGAAATATTTTGGCTAGATCATTGAGAAAGAAAACATAGTCTCAAGCTGTTCAGGATTCTAGGGCTATGTGAATAACAATGATTGCTGGTAGGGATGCACATTGTGGTTCTTGAGGGTCTGAATAATATGAATGTTTTATCATTTTCAGTGTCGTCTAAACATTTGGTATGGATGCAAGACAAGATTTATGAGGATATAGAATGTTTTATTTTGGAGGATGCTACTAATTGTGTGGAGTCACATTTAGATTCGATCATATTTGAGGATGAAATCATCAAGGTCAAGAATCAGGTTCTTGTGTCTACGAGTATGTAGGAGGAGATAATTCATGAGTTTCATGGATTTCTGTGGGAATAACATCCATGTGTGACCAACATTTTCCATGACCTATGATGACAGTTTTGGTGGCTAGTCATGAAAAATGATTTAGTAGGATTTGTGAAATGATGCTACATCTATCACCTAGTGGAGTTTGAGCATCAATGACAATGTGGTTTAATATTATTGTCTACCATTCCATAATGGACGTGGGATGACTTTACTATGAACGTATTGTTGGGTATCCTATGGATTCCTCATTAGAATGAAATTATTTGGGTTATTATTGACAGACTAACAAAGTTAGTGCATTTCATTCCTACACGGGATACAATTTCAATGATGCGGTTGGGATATTTTTATGTTTAGGTAATAGTCCATTTTCACAGGGCACTAAAGACTATGGTTTTAGACTGTTATTCTAACCATAATTTTCATTTCAGGTAAATATTATTGAAATATTTGTGTACTTTTTATTAGTACAACATACCAACCAAAGATAGATGGGATGTTAGAGACCACTATAAAAGTTCATAATGATATTATACGAGAATATTTTCTTGTCCTCAGCGGGTCTTGGGAGAAGAACCTATAACTAGTGGTTTTCACCAACAAAAATATATATTAATAAACTGTTTAGATGGAACCATACAAGTATCATTATTGTCGGTCATACAGATCACCTCTATGCTGTATAGTGGCAGGCGATTCATAGTTTTAGGAATGAGTCTTTTGAATGAGATGTCTGAGTAGGTGAAGATGGTTTAAATCATATGTCTACAGATCAGAGTATATATATGTCATACGATGATATATTCTGATTACCTCTAGAGTTTGTATAGGGGGTCTTGTATTCCTTCGGGATTCACCTATATTAGGTCACCATTGGGGACAGAGAAAGAGAATGTTGGTGCCCAGGTTCATTGGATCATTTTTTGTTGTAGAGAGGATTTGGCCTACTAAATTCTAATTTTCACTTCAATAGAGATAAAATGATGTGCTTGATTTTTTCAATTGTCGCAACTCTAAGGGTATCTCCCAAAATATTTTCATTTGATTGATGTGGATGATATTGATCTTGATCTTCATTCATATTTTTAGAGGCATCTAAAACATGTGTTAGATCATAGTGAGAATGTTTTTAGGGAAAATACCATGACAATAGTTCATTTATTGTGGAACATGGCCTTGTTTTGGAGAAAACCCGGTAGAGAGAAGTAGATATGTGGGCTCCGTGGCCTAATATTTGGACTCAAAATCACAGAGGTGCTTTCGAGTGTAGCTCGAGGATGACCTGTCATAAAATTGAGATATCATAAAACCCATACAATTATTGTATTTTTTTGGACTCATTTATAGGTAATCTTTTTTACTTATATTTATTTTTTTGGGTTTTTACTTTGGGTGTATATGGGTGATATTTAAAAACATTGGAAGGAAATGGGAAAGTGCATGGTTGGAACACATTTATACCAAACCATGAAGCAAAGATGTGAAAAACATAAAAAATGTATAATAGGGACGTTCACATTTTGTGTGCAGTTTTTCAAATCATATAACATAATAGCTGAATCCATTGACCCCCTAAAATAGTTGTATCGTTAGGTTCATGGTTAGTAGAAAATGTGTTCCCCAAGTAGCAAACCACTCTACTGAAAATTATTAAAATATTTCTTGAACCCCAATATTATACGTCCAAAGTGAACTATCTTGATACATAACTGATTACTATTAGTTGTATATCCTATTGGTGGGAGTCCAAGGCTGTTTTACCTCCATTCTTGGTGATTTAATGTTTGTTCTATAGATCTATAACACTTCAGGTACATGGTTTCTTCCCGATTAATCTACCATTCATTCCATTAACATGGTGGGTTTTTATCCTCTATTTTGTTGGATATATATATCTAGGACTGAAAAATATAGATCTAGAATTTTGGATCAAGATCTATAAATAAGAGACCGCTATTTTTTCAATCATGGATTTAGGTTTTAGATTTGGATCTCACTCTACATCGGTACTCCACTGAAATTGGGGATTTTAACTGGGTGATCATTTTTCATGAAATTTAGGTGATAGGTATATTTTTAAAATCCCAAAGTAATGATTGAAATTAGGTATATGTAATTTTATAATTTCTATTTTATGTTTATAAAATGAGTTCGTGGTTGATTTAATTAATTTTTAGAGTTAATTAATTTAAGAATATGTTTAATTGGGGATATTTGAGACTATGGATTTGAGGTAATTAAAAGTGTAATTAATTATGATAAATTTATAATTGTGAATTGAATGATTAATTAATGAATTAACTATGAGATGTTGAGATAGTTGATTTAATATTATAAATTATTTTATCAATTATGAGATGTAGAGATAGTTATTTTGATATAATTATTTGTTGAATTAATTAATAGATATTGAGATAGTGGATTTGATATAATTAATTATCAAATAAGTTATTTTTTATTGACTTAGTGGATTTGATATAATTAATTAATGAATTGATCAATAGATATTGAGATTGTGAAATGAAATAATTAATAGGGGAATTAATCATGGGTAATCGATTAGTTAATTGTTCAATAAAATAAAGGTATTTTTTGAATAATTAAATGGGGAAGTAATTAATATGAATTATGTGATGGTTAGTTGTTATTCTAGTAACGATATTGAGAAGATTAATTAATTTTTAAACTAATTAATGGGATTATAATGGTTAACTAATTTTTTAATTAGTAAAAGAATTAATGTATGTAATTAATTATTTAATTAATTGTGTGTTGATGAATGGAAACATGGGAATTCATTTATGAAATAATGAATGCTATCATGGTCATTCATGTGCATAAATTAAGGTATGTGAATATGGTAATTCAATTGACTAACTTAATGATTGGCAACAAGGAAATTCATATTTGGATTTAATTAATTAATACTAATAATGTAATTTTGAGATATGACATTACTTGGGGATATTTTAGACTTCAGCACATGTCGAATAAGTTTTTGAGAGTTCGAGTGCCTATAGGAACCCAGGGGGTTATGTGGTTTAATAAAGGAAATTTTATAATGTGATAAATTTTTTAATTATTCATTATAATTATTTCATTATACATTTGACTACAATATTATTGGACTAGATATTACTTTAGACATAATAGTTGGTGTCCTATTGAGTTTTAATCACACCCTACTCAGGCTGTATGATTGGTACCTCGATAGATTTCATGGTTATAGGATAGGGTAAGTACAATGGCCTAGTATTAGATTGAACAGTTGCGGTTGAGCATGGATATGGGAATTAGATTTTTTTTGTGAGTCACATGGTAGTTGATAGTGTCTTTACATATGAGTTTTCATTTTGACACATGACATGTTCATCAACATGTAATAAATGGCCTTCTATTTTGATAATATATTTCTCTTTTGTAATCATGTGATATTAGAATTCTCCTATTTTTGGTTATATATATTGTTATTAATTATTCTTTTCCTACTAGTGTTTTACTCTAAATAATAGTGTATAGTCTCCCCGTTACAGATATTCGACCCCTCATACTTGTTGGCATCCTCTAGCATATGGGGAGGCAGGTCTGGGGTCTTATAAGGAACTGGCTCGGGGCACTGGTGTGTGGAACCCTAGTCAAGACATTTCAATTCATCACCATGATCATTTGCATGAAATAGAAATAAAATAATGGTTTGAGATCTCCAAGACACTTTTCATGAGTTATCTTAAAGAAGGCTAACTAGTTGGACCCCAATAGTCAAAATGATTTGCTACATAAAGAATATGAAAATTTTAGGATTTAAACTAATAGATAAAATTTTCACTAATCTCACTTTTTTTTAATTTATAAAATATTCTCTATGTTGTCTATAAATATCAACATGAAAATTATAGTGAAGTCACTCTTATATCTATTCACATTAATTGGCTATACTAATAATCAACTGAATCTTGAAAATTAATCTATTCAAATGTGGTATAAGAGTAATTCCAAGTAAAATAGCACAAAGACTATGTCATATTAAAGTCTACTATACACAAATCTTCTTAGAAGAATACGATCCAAGTGGTATCAATGAAGAAAGATGTTGTTTGATTTTGATGTGGTATGAATAGTCAATATAAGAAATATCGCATAATATGGAAGATGAAAGAAGATTCTTTAGGTATATCATTTATTTACTATAAAATTTCAATTTATAAATTTTTTTAATTACATTCTACATTTTGTTCTAATATTTTAGTACAAATGTAATGGGATAGTAGATTTTAAATTTTATTCCCAAGGTAAGATGAATTTTTAAGATGCAAATGGACCTATGTTAGATGTAATTGGAATTGGTGATTAATTCTTCACATTATTGATTACAATAATATTGGATCTTCTTAATTATTAATATGTTCCTTGAAATATTTGAATAATTATTTATACAAGTAAATTATATATGGAATGAATTATTTTATTTTAACAACTGACAATATCTTCTTTTATAAATAAATAAATGTTATGGAATGGAATATTTACATAAAGTTATTTATGTATTATATCATGATAACCATGATTTGGAAATATATAACAAATCTAGTATTCATGACTAATCCCACAACCCACTATGGACTCACATATTAGGTCATGTTAATAAGAAATGATTGAATATGTTATATGATGACGGTTATTTAGATTCATTCAAACTAAAACCACTTCATATTTTTCAGTCATTTTAAAAATTTAAAAATACCAAAGATCCAATCTATGGAAAAATTTAAATGTACATAGATACAAGAGAGTTATTCCACCCTGATGTATATGAAAAATTCCAAGTTGAAGCATGGGAGTGTCTACTCATACTTGATTAATTTTTACAGATGATTTTAGTATGTACAGTAATATCTACATAATGAGATATAAGTTTGAATCCATTGAGAAATTTAAGGAATTATGATGGTAATGGGATTTAGTTTGGTATGACAATTATAAACCTTTGCTTATACTATGGAATGAAATATCTCAATCTTGAATTCATTGACCAATTAATTGAGTCTGATATTTTATCCCAACTCAATCCTCCAAATAATCCCAATTGGGATGATCTAGGTGAAAGGAGGAACCACATATTTTTAGACATTGTGAAGTTAATAATGATCCATAAAATTTTTCCAATGAAATTTTTAGGATATTTATTATAGAAATCATCATGAAAACAAAAAAAACTAATAACTAAAGTGGAAAATGACATAACATAGAAATTAAGATGGGGAATGAAAATGTTGTTGTTAAACTTATATGAGATAATATGTGAAGAGTTTCTTTAGGACTCTTCAGGAATCCAAATTTCACCATCAGAAACAATTATTATCTACATTGGATATCATAAGGAAATAAGTGGATACTACCCTGATGACCCCTCCAACAAAAAAGAAATAATATCAAAAAGTTAAATTTTTCATAAGAGGGATGACATATCTAGAAGTAACATTTGGAGAGAGATAGATTTCGATGAAGTCTGGACATGGGATAAACAATAGTTGGTATATGAATAATATTTAGAAATCCCCATGGATGAAACTATTCTTGAAAAACAGTTAATATTTAGGATTACATGATCATTTAAAGAACCTGAATGATTTGGTATTTTAGTCATAAAGGCTGGTGACTCATTTTTAGTTGATAATAATGATTCTATAACCTACAAACAACCAGTAAGTGGAAAAAAAATTTCCTAAGGGAGAAAAGAAATTAATTCATAAATAGATTCAATGTAAAAAAACCAATTCGATATTTTGGTGGATTCTCCAGTGATGTAAATCCCTTTTTGTTTAAAAAGAATTTTTAAGAAGAAACTAGACACTGATCGTCTTGTCAATACCTATAACAGATGAGTGGTTGTAAATGGGTAAACACAATATTAATGAAACTATGATAAAACATGTTCATCAGTCACCACACATAAATCCATTATATTTATACATTTCATTACTTGATTGCTTGACTATGAGATTTGGAATACATAGATGAAAGCCTCCTTCCATAATGGGAACCTTTAAGATGATTTTAATATGAGACAACCAAAAGGGAATATAACACCAAGTAATGATAATAAATTTTGAATGTTATAAGGATCCATATATTGATTAAAACAATCCTATTGGTTAGGGAATATTCATTTTGGTGATTCCATAATGATGATTGTTTTTTTAATAATCAAATCATAGAATTGTTTTAATAAATGGTTTAGTGGGACTATGTACATTTTCCTAGTAGTATAAGCTGATGATATTATAATAATTAGAATTGAGATAACAATCATAGATAATTTTATGATATGGTACAATACATCCTTCCCCATGACACACCTAAGCGATGTATCATATGTTCATGGGTTAAGGATCCATCATGATAGATCTTAAGAAACTACTCGTTCCATGTTTGGTTATATATATTGACATGATACCTAATATATTTAGAATCCAACAACCTAAGAGGGGATTGTTTTCTATTTTAAATGGTATTAATCCTTATAATAAAAATGTGTCCCTAAAAACATTGGGATATAAAAACAATTGAACATATTTCATATACCTCAGAAATTGGGTTAGTTATGTATGTCATGCTATGTATATAGATAAATATTGATTATTACATAAGTGAAATAGACATATTTTAGGCAGATAATGTAGAAACCATTAGATAGGTGTCAAAACCACCCATAATTATCTAAATAAAACTAACAATATGTTCCTAGTATATAGATATGACAAGGATATACCCATAATGGGAAATACATATATTAGAATCTAAAATTTTCATGATGATTTAAATTCTTATTTTTGATATGTATTCACTGTTAATGGTGGAGGCATGTTTTGAAATATCTCGAAGTAAGTAGTGGTTTCTAATTCTATAGTAGAGTCAAAGGGTATTGAGGCTTTTGATGAAACCATAGAAGAAGTATGGATACTAAATTTCAACCATGAAATTATTGTGGAACCTATAATATAAGACCATATTGTAGTTTATTGTGATAAAAATACAATGGTGCATCACAGAAAATGAATAACATCACGTTAGTGGATAAAACATATACTCTAAAAGTATCAAATCTGGAGAGGATTTTCCCAAAATAAGTTTTTTTAAAAAGATTATAATTTCCCTTGAATACAACATGGAATATCCCTTAAAAACACACAACATACACTTGATCTTTTTTTCATATCTAGTGGACTAAAATTCATTAGCATTTGACTCTAGGCCATCTTGGTGTTTTTTTGTAGTCGGTTTATTAGAATCAATTGTTTTGTACATTATATTAGAAAATGTATTCAATGAAATTGATATTAATTATATCCTATCACATATTGATAGTAATTATACATGAATTTGATATGATAATGTCTTAGGGTATCTATCACATAAAATTAAGTAATAGTTTTTCCTCGCTATGATGTGTTAGTTGAGATGTTATTGTTGTATATTTTAAATATTTTTCATATGGTCATCATGATGAACTATGACAGGGTACATATTTTTTCAAATATAATGTGTAATTTCTCTCAAGAGGATGTGGATTATTCTTATGAAGTTCACACTTGTAGATCTCTACAGTGGAATGTTATGAGGGAATACCCAATATTAAGAATTATTAATGTCTACATGTCATTGGATATTCCTATATATGATCAAGCCTTATAGTTTTTACACATTCTTATAATTTTTATTATATGTTGTGAATTATGTACATAGATTTATTTAAAAAACTCATAACACACAATGATCCTTCTAAGTAGGATATATAAGGTACATCATGATCAATATGTTTTTAATGAGTATGTTGAGAACGTATTTTTTACTTCAATTTATGGAAGTTAATATACCAACACTTTGATTGAAATGGATCTATTGAAATAAATTCAATTTCAATGGTGATATATAAATTTTCATTCCAGATAAACAAATAAAGATCTAATGAGAATTATGTTTTATGACACAAGTAAAAAAACCTTCTGGATGAGATATCGAGATTAAGGGATTGTATTTCACACTTTACACTTGTATGTAGATTTTTTTTTATAAAATTTTAAAAAATATCTTGGTTTCTTAGAAAAATTAAAATAATGTAATATTAGACATTAGGATATCCTCACATAATTGAAATGATGAATAAAAATATATGACACACAATATGTGTTTCAATTGTTCTCCATTAAATTCTATCAGAATTTAATTATGTTAATAAATATTATTCTCGTATTCGAGGATTAATTTTATTTTGGATTTATTGGTCTCATAAATTATATAAATATTTATTTACATGGTATTAAATAACTACATGTATGTTTAATACCTATTTATTTGTAAAATTATTTAATTCAATATTTAGTCATGCAATTGAAAAATATGATGGGGGATGAGAGGACAAAATTATCATTTTGATGATAAATATTAATTTGGAAGATAGTAAAAAATTATTTATCATTGTACCAATTAGTGCACTCCATGAGAAAATAATAATACAATTATTATTATTTTTAATGGGTAATTTTATAAGTTTAATATACTATTAATGGTATAGGTGCAATTAAAACATATTTAACCCTAACACATAACAATATAAGTAGACTGTTATTTCTACTGTCATTTAATTAATCGATTTAGAGAATCAATTTTCATAAAAAATCTAGATCTCTCAATATCTCTCAATACAAATGAATAGTCTATATTTTCTTCTATAAATCCTAAGAGATTAATCTCCCTCCTATATCTTCTCAATGACAATATTGAAAGCATGATTCTTCAAACCTAGAGAATTCACCATAACGATCAAAGTGAAAATATAATGATAATTTATTGTCCACGATAGAAACATGAAATCCATCATTGTTCTTTAAGGATCAAATGATAATGTGTTGATCACAATTAAAGGGGTTCTACACTTTATTTCTTTATTTGTAATGATGTTAGACCAAAATGGTTTCAAAGGATCAACATCTTCATCAAAGAAATATCTCAAGATGGAGGTATTTCATCAAGATATTAATTTAAATTAAATTTAAATTTAAAGTGAAATATACTCTTGCTTTCATCATGTCCCTCAGTTTTCATTTGAAAATTTTAATTTTTATTGGATTACATGTTATTTAAATAATTAAATATCTATTGAATATGATAACTTCTAAATGGATAACGTCATCGATATGAAAATCTTATATTCTATACAACTATACATGGTCAGGGGGGTATGTTTAGTTATAGTTTAAACATTTTTCCTCTAAATAATTATTGTTTATGGTGTTAAGTTAGACTACCCAGATAAGTTCTAAGCTAATATATCTTAATTCCACAAGTGATAAAACCTTTATAACATTATTTATTGGGAGGGTGGTGTGTAGTTTGAGAGTCTTTTATAAATTACTTATTATTATTAAAATAAATCATGTTTTATTCCTTTTTTTTCTTCATATATTTCCTTTCTTATTGATCATCAAATAATAAACAAAATTTACCAAATCCTCTCATGGAAAATATAGATTTGTAGAGTTTTTTACTTGTGTCCAATTAACTCAAGATGGATTTTTTTCAAAGGCATAGAAATCCAAAGATATAAACAACCATTAAAGGGGAGAAAAAATATATATCCTTATAGGTGATTAAAGTATGCTAATGTACCTTATTTTTTTAGAAGATGACATTTTTAACATTATTGACATATTTCTCATGAGTTTTATAGTGAATTATATAAAATTAAATGTTCACACCACATCATTTTTCAATATCTAACATTGATACTATTTTGATCATATATTGATAAATCAGATTAAATTTTTATTGATCTAGGTGTCGATTAAACCATTATTATAGTGGAAAACATATAAATATGCACAATT